>CM053789.1:509463940-510666440 GCA_028749045.1 Cupressus sempervirens | reverse complement strand
GAGAATATGAAGAAAAGAAACACACTTCTAGAGAATCCTTAAATGTGATCATACAAATCAATATTATATGGAAATACAAATAAAACATGATCCTAAAACATCCAGAAGCACTGTGAAATATGTCATTAACATCAATAACATCTTCGTCTTGTCTAATTCAGTATTATCGCTAAATTATTCATAATGAACACCAATGAAGACCTTTGTCAATCAAGAAACATAACATGTAATCCTCAAAATCACAAACTAATCTTGTCAAGGAAACAAATAGAAGTTCTGAACACACCATAAACTTTGCAACCAAATATATTGCATTACATAACCACATGTAAGCATTTTCTATCACTTTGTGTCCTCTTGAACATCTAAAATACAAGTCTTGAATCAATCACTCATAACTCACTCAAATCTTATGGTCGTCCTTCTTAGCTTGACATAAGACAATTAAATACATCCCTCAAACATCTGTATATTTGCAACATCTGATCTTTAATACAACAGTCATACAATTCAAATTTATTGTTTTAACATTCCTGCAATATCTTTGTGACACTATCTTAAACAAAGATGTATATTGGCATCAATTAGAATGCATGTCATATGTGATATAGCGATCTCTAAAGCACATATATGTACATTATTCCAACAATTCATATTTCCCTTTTCTCTTATTTATCTTTCTTTTAATTCCTACTTTAAATGTTGTTTTTGTTGGTAAACTTCAACCCACTTCATTTATATGAATAAAGTTAATTTTTCAAGTTACATATTTGCCTCCTAAAATCAACTATTACTTGTTCCATATGATACTTACATAGGCAAGGTTAAGAAAGTTGTGCGGTTATTTGGAAGTGGCTAAAATTAGTACCATCATTGAATAATATAATATAATATAAGTTTCAAATGCTTGGACCATACATTGAATTGGTTGAAATGGATATAACAGTGCTTCAATTTATAGAACTTATGGAGAGGAAATAGATGGTGGAGATGTAATGTAAATATAAATGATAAATGATGAATGAGAGAACTAGTTTAGGATTAAAGAAAGAATATAGAGCATAACAGAAGTTGTTCCCATGTGAATTGTTGAAATGCAGTTACCAAAAATAGTAAGTGGGGGTTGTGAGGAATGTTGGGGACAAATGTGCTTAGAACACACTTTATTCTTTGAAGTTGATGAATAGAATATAGACCCCTTTATCTAAAAGTGGGTGGAAATATAATATTTAATAAATTAAGTCATATATAAAACAAATAAAATATAATTAAATATATTTGGTAGAAAATAGACTTATTTCTAAGACCTTGCATTGAATATATAAGATAGAAAATATATTAATCAAATAATAGTTATTTTAATTAAATAAGAAGTGTCTAAACAAAATAGAAACTGGTTTTTAACCGCCAACACAATTTGCAACTGATAGCTAGCCCGTAGTCATTATTTAAAAAGCCCTCCTTTTTCACTGTACTTAGTTTTTCTGATTTCACCATTCTTTTTGGAAAGGTCAAATTATGATTACATCAGGATTTCAGTCCATATTCACTCCCGCGGAATTTATTCTGAAAAAGTATGGATACATTATTGTTATATGGATAAGTAAATGGGTGCTTTGTAAATGAAATTAGGACAAGTGGCGTTTTATCTGAAGAATCGTACAACTTTATCCTCGTTGATGTTTATTGGAACGTCTGGTACAACAAAAGGGTAAAGTGCCAGGTAGTCTTCATGAAAATTTTGTTTCCTTGGTTCTTGGAAAACTTGTAAAACCTAGATATGACGTTTGAATATTTAATTTAATATTTTTCCCTTTTTAAAAGTTGAGCATTAATTTAGAGTTCACATAAATAAGTAGAGTGATGTTAGTGTTAAATCTTACATTTTCTTGAATTTTTATTTATTTTTGATGAATTATAAGTATGTTTTTCATAAAAATAAATAAGATTATATATTATTTGAATTGAAGAAATCTAATAACATTGAATAATATGTTGAAGTTGTAAAATAACAAGTATTTATAAATTAGGTGTAGTTTTAAAAAATTTATCGAAATATTTCTTAATTCATTCTCAATAGTTATCAAGGTATGTTAAAGTTGTTAAACAATTACAATTCTCTGTAAAATAAGACTTGAACATAAAATTATTTATTTTTAACTAATCTTTTTATTTTTGTATTCACTAATAAGCATGATGTATCTTTTAAGAGTTGTTTAAAAATTTGTAAATAGAATTGACAAAAAAGTATTTAGTTTTTAAAAATGAATTATGCATTTTTGTATTCACTAATAAACACGATGTATCTTTTAAGATTTTTTTAAAATTTGTAAATAAAATTGAAAAAAAAAAAGGATTTAGTTTTTAAAATGAACTATGCTTCAATGCTAAGAGAGAATAGAAAGCATATTTAAGATTTCTTATTAGTTTTCGTTTTTGTATATGTGAAGATTTTGAACAACTGAATACCTTCTCAATAGTTGAGATGGTATGTTGAGGTTGTTGAATGAGTTTGGGGATAATTGTATATTGAATGGCTCTATTTAAATTAGATGTCAAATGGTAATTTGATAAGTGGTAAAATGAGACCTCAACATAGAACTATTTAAGTTTCAATGAAAGACATGTTTGATCTTTTGATTGTCAAATCCATTCTCAAATAGGTTATAAATATCTCTTTCAAAGAAGAAACTTTTAATTTTATTAGCATGATGTAACCCATAAGAATACCATTTTCAAAACTATTGTGACTTGTTAAATACAATTAAAAAAGAAAATACTTTATTCAATTTTGGAGAATGAAAATGACTAAATTATATAAATACAAACATCTTTGTCATCATACTAGGTGAGGTGTAACATGATAAGAAAACATATAGATAAAAACACAAAAAAACTACTATTTGATTGGAGTGTCATTGATAAGAAGAACCAATCAAAATTAGTAAAAAGTAAAGTATAATCTAATATAGTTCCAATAATTAATAAATTTATTGCAAATAGAGATCTTTACTTTAGGAAACTAAAGGTGTGGTAGAGAGTACATTGAAATCTCTCAATTGAGAGCAAAGAAATCAAGATGGAGTGGGATTATAGATCATCATTTAGATATAAACACACATGTCAATATAATAATGAATTATATTATAATTTAAACAAAATATTTATAAACAAAGCTACTATTTACTTAAACAATGACCAATAAAAGAAACTATTGAAAATTATTCAAAAGTAAAGTCTAATCTAACAATTAAACATCACACACTAAGCTTAATTCCAAAAGTGTAAAATAGTCAAAGTTGACTTTTTTTTTCCCAAACTTAATTCATTCCTTAAAACCCTTGTAAATTAATTAATTACAGCTTTAAAAAAATATACTAGAAATATGGCAAAGAATTCATTAAAACCCACCAATAGCAAAGGAAATTATAATAGCTTGCGGTGATTGACAAACACTCATATAATCTAATCTAAAAATATTCAAACTACATTATAGTCTCTTCAAATTTTCCGCCAAAAAAGAGCTCATTGAGTGTCTCGGACTTGGCATGAAAAAAACATGAGAGCGCGTAGAACACACACTATAAGTAAAGCATAGAACATTTAAATCCAAGGCAAGTAGATTAGCGTCTTCTTCCTGCAGTTTCCTTCTGAGCATTGAAGTAAACAATGGCCAGAGGATGTCCGAGGGAGTTACGCTGAGCGAAAGCTCGGGTATTAAAGTTACTGCGGGAGCTTGGTGGAGTTACGGTCTGCCTCCCGACCTGCTTGAACAGTACGAACACATATCGGTGTATTCCTATCGTCGGCCGGGGCGGCTCATAACTCATCAGTTCTATCCCTATATATATATATCCACAACAAACCCACAGTTAGCATAAGGGAAACTCCTTTGCATTCTCTTCACAACTAAACTTGAAAAAACCTAGAAAAAATCTAATGTTTCTATTTTTAAGATATGTTAAGATATGATTGTGTGAATTTTTAACATCATATTTTATGATCCATCTTCAGAATGAGAGAGTGTGCATTCTCTACTCATTCCGATGACGGATCATGATCCATCTTCAGAATGAGAGAGTGTGCATTCTCTACTCATTCCGATGACGGATCATGTACTATGATGCATTCTAGTTACACTTTATCATTCTGAAGATAGATCATAGTATATGAACCAAAATATTGATATTAAAAATTCACACACAATCTTATCCCAAAGAATAAAACTGCATATTTTATGGATTGTAGAAATCTCCTTTCATAAGTCTCTAAATGTTTACAAAGCCACAATCAAGATCAGGAAAAATCCTTTGCTTTGTCTTAGAAAACAATAAAAGGTGATGTTTATACCCATAGAAGCGGAGGTTGTAGCAGGAATGTCCACTACCATCCTGTAATTAAAACATAAAAAATGGTACTTAAATTAGTGCTTTCCATGTAAATGTTAAAATTGTTCTAATGTTAAAATTATATTTGTTATTTATTTGAAATCACACACTAGTATTTTATTTTAAGTAGCACTTCAAGTAAAGAGTATTTTTCCTAAATTTAATTTTTCTTAAAACCTTCAAAAACATGAAGTGACCCAACAAAAGTCAAAGATTAGAGTGTGCAGTTTAAACCAACAAAAAACATTCCGACTAAGCAAAACTTAAATGATATTGGTTAAATTAAAGTTTTCTTGGAACTTAAATTATATTGTTTAAACTAGAATTTTCTTGAAATAAATTGAAAGTTAGAATCTACACTTGAAACCAAAACTGAATAAGATATCCTTACCAATGAAGAAACTCACGAAGAGTTGGGTCGCTTGGATTAGGAGCATCTGGATCAGTCATGATCTTAATTCACAGGTAAAAAAGAAGAATGGTAAGAAGGCTTGTTGAAGCAGCTACTTATAACGAGAAAAGAAAGAAAAGAAAAAACAATAAGAAAGAAAGAAGAGGAAGGAAACGGTTGAGCTAGTTACAAGAGTGTAGAAGGTTCTCAGGTCCTGGCTATCTCTTCCAATGTCGACTCTGGGCCTAAGAGCGACGGCGGAGGGTTTGAACTCGCAACCATTCTTAACTTGCTTGGAAGTGTATTTGACGGCGAAGTTCATGTCTGCTGGTTCGAACATATCCACCACGTCTCCAATGACTCTTGCCGTCATGACGGCGTCAAGTGCAGAGCGAGACATCTTTTCTCTGCTCCGCAAATCTCTGCTGAGAAATAGGTATGCTGTGCCCCACAGGTTCAGGATAAGTAGGAGCAGAAAGCAGTGGGAGGATATATAGAATGAAAGCTATAGTATCTATTCCAAAAAGCGTAAAGCGGAATAAAAGAGTATATGACGTGGTATTCCCGAACTTTCTAGTATTTGCCCTTCCTGGCCGCCTATCAAAGTAATTGTAATTGTTGTTACCTACGGTCAAATGGGTACCAAGTATGTTCAACGGTCCGACCATACGTTTTGTCGGGGCTGCTCTTTCTACTGTACTTTCTTCCCACAAATTCCACAAAGTAAATACTTACCATAACTTCATACATCCGGAGGATTGATATATCCTTCTTTAAAAAAAATTGGAATAAGAATCTAAGTGGTGGGATACTTAAGTCTTTTAGTGTATTTTACAAAGGATAACGGAGAGTTGTGCTCTTTGTTGGTTTATAGATGTTGTGTTCATATAGTAATTTCAATCTATTGACGAGAAACATGAAAATTAACCTTCATAATTACTATAGATGGTGTGTCCATATAGTAATTTTAATCTATTGATGCGAAACATGAAATTAACCTTTATAATTATTCTTTGTTGATAAGATTTCTTTGTAAGCTTATGAGTGTAGGGTTGTTCGATGTTGTAATGAACTTATCTCGCGTCATTGATGGAAAAAATTGCCACCAGAAAATATGTAAAAGATGCTACAAAATCTTGATGAATGCATTTTCTCTCATTTTTCCTTTGATCATATTCTCCACCAAAAATCTTATAACATTTTGAATACATATTAATTATTTTCAATCACCTAATTGTTCCATATCACACCTTACACATCTTTTAGTTTTAGGAAAATTGTGAATATTTTCCTTCCAGTGAACCCGTTAAACTTGTTACATGCAACAACCATATTTAAAAATAAACAAATTAAATAGCATTGAGTTGGAATACATAAATGTTGGTATCTCTATTTTTATACAGTGAAATACAATCATAATGTAAGTACAACTTATATCGAAACCATAAGGTAGCTTCAAATAAGAAATCTCATCCAAGGGTTGAATTTAGCATAAATACAACTCTATAGGTTTAAACCCTAGTGGATGGCTTTTGTATCACATACCATCATTCTAAGTCTGGGTTAATAAATAACACAGAAAATATAAGAAGGCAAACATCAATGGATTAATAGAACAATATGAAAAATATATGGTTAATGCTCATTAATCCATTCCTATTATTTATAGTTTTAAATCTTTTGTAATATGGAAATAAGCTAGCGAACACATATGTTGGTATCTATATCTTTATATAGAATATTACAACTATAGAAGCATGTATCTATGCTACAAGTTGTCTTTGGTTAAGTAGCATGCAAGGGGATCTAGTCCATTAATTTCATCCAAGACTTTGTCCAAACACACCTAGGAAGGCATGGACTTTAGTGGATGATTTTTATACTATATACTATCATCCTCATCGACTTTAGTGGATGATTTTTATACTATATACTATCATCCTCATCACCTGTTCATAAATCATTATAGCCGAGTTAATAAAATGACCTGAAAAACAAATGTTAGTTTGTATATTTTTTTAATTAGATTATACAATCATTTTCTTTAATGATCTTTCAAACCACACATCATGATCTCTTCTTTACTCATTCCAATTATTTATTTTGTCAAAGGTTTTGAAAAGCCTAAACAAGAGCATGAGGTTAACTTTTTTTGCATATGTAGCATTGGAGAAAAACCTTATCATGTTTTTAAAAAATTATGATAGTCTTATTATTTTTATGCCTTCCATTTTACGTTTGAAGACAAATATTAATTATCAACTTCTTTTAAATTTATGAATCATTGAATAAATTATTTAGATTTTAATAATTAATCAAAATAATTGATAATACATATATTAAAAAAGAATATAAAATTAAATAGTAATTATAAATTAATAATACGCATATTTCATATTTATTAAAAATAGTTCCAAATTAATATAAACATCTAATACTAAATAATATAAAACATATATAGTCCATATAGTTAATATTCAAACTTAGTAAAAGAAAATCCTTCATATATGACTTAAAAGTGAAAAAACGATCAATACCACTATCAAATTCCAATAGGTAAGAGAAGTGGCATTCAGAAGTGACAAGGATTCTTAAGAGTTCAAGAAATTATTATTAAGGATGTAAGTTTTCAATAGTGGCAAGGATTTAAAAAAAAATTTAAATAAGGACCAAATAATTTGTAAGTTATCTATGGGAGTAGCGTGTATTTTAGACAAATGGATTTTATACAACCAATAGAAGTTGTAGGAAAAATCCTATCATTGCAAATGCACGGAATTTCCTATCCCTAAAATGGGGAGTGATGTAGGAATGAAGAAAAGCACAATGGAGGAATTGATTTATCATCTAAATAAAACTAATAATACATAGCCTTGCTTAGTCGATCAACATTAGTAACCTTTTCTATAGAATCTGTTGTGTTCTATGTCTATAGTGGCCTTTCATTATTTTTTGTGAAGTAAAGGATGGGATATCTTTGTATAGGGTTTATTGTAGTGTTTTTTTCTATATACATCACTAGAAACAAATTCATCATAGGGGGTTTATGTAAATTTATTTTATTAAATATTGATGTTAATGTAAAATATAGTAACATCACATGTCAATGAATTTTTATTTGATATGTATGATTAGTATGATATATCAAATTGATATGATATAATCTTTAATCTTTGACATTTAGCTAAAGATGGTAGAACACATGTTCATTTTTAATTCTTGACATGTAGTCAATGATAGGTAAAGATGTACTCATTATTACACTCTTTAGTCTAATAAAAAATAGTGGATCACATGTTCATCTTAATACTCAAAATTTAGTCAAAGATGTTGGAACATATCCTTACTTTTAATCCTTGACGTCTAATCAAAGATAGTAAAACACACCCACATCTAATTGTTTACAATTAATCAAAGAACATAGAACATATACCTATCTTTCACATCTAATCAAAGATGCCCATATTTAATTATTTACAATTAATCAAAGAACATAGAACATATACCTACCTTTAATCTTTGACATTTCATTATAACTAGTGAAACAAATACCCACTTTAAATTCTTGAAAATAAAATAAATATTCCAAACACATTTTTAACATATGTGTAAGATATAATCCTTAATACTTCAAACTAATTTCACATATATATATTCCCCAAACAACTTTAATGTTATTTGGGAAAAAACAAAAATAAAACGTTGCCACAGCATACAGATATTCCTACTGCACATCGCTATCATTCGGAATCCGTCCTGCAGATAACGCTGGACACCTGTCATGTGGAATCAATCAAGTCCACCTGCCGAGAGACACTAGTGTTGGGATTCATTGTACACGTGTCCCGTTACTAGCGGGAGCCGCCCGTTTTGCACTGATGTACTGGCTGGCGTCGGTAAACCTAAATCTGAATATCCATTTATATCATCCGATTTGATATCATCAAATATCTATGTAGAAATTTAAAATCAAAATTCCTTTGCCAGATGATTCGTCATCTTTCTTTTCCGATGCTCCTTATCTAAATGTCTGTCTTAACATTAGATATTCCTTTATTACAATAAACCCAACAGATTAACACGAAAATTATTCTGCCATGATAGAGGCCGCGTTTGAATCTGCGCAACGGTAATATATTTTTTACAAATTATCTTCCCAAGCCTTTTGTACTTTTGGCTTTCGTACAGTTTGGATGTACTATTTTGGTATTTCAAAAAAAATTCTTCCAATCTTTTTTCGCCAAGAGTCAATGTGGTTTTCTCCTTTTCTTGGTTTTAATATTTTACCGTGGCATCTAACGTGCAATATTATATTTCTTTTCTTTTCCTAAAAGGAATCAATTAAATTAGACGTCTATTTTTGGAGATTTGTTATTATTTACCAATGATCTATTTTAGGTCTACAAGAGAATCAAATAAATTAGTTTTTGATTTAGGTGTTGGAAAGTCGCTTTTGTGACCAATGATATGGATTTTCGGTCAGCAGTGTCAATCAATCCCATTCAATTTCTATTCAATATATTCTTCCAAAAATAACGATTTTAGAAAGTGTGGACCACTATTAAAGGTAATCTATTCACTTTTTTTTATCCATTTTAGTTATAAAAAAATTATTTTTATAAAAAGAAATTCCATAAATTAAAAATGAGTAGATTTGACCCTTCAACAAGGCCACAAATTTGTCATTTCTTATAGGATATCTGGTCTTCCATCATAAATGCAATAACAAAAAACATATTATATAAATGTTTAGAGATGCTATAGATCTTTGATTGTGTATGTCTTGATAGTCGTTGTGGATTCTACTTGTATCTATTTGACTCATATTATATTGTTTATGTTTTGATCATCAAATGTTTCATTATGTATCAACACCCTATAATATATAGGTTGTACTAAGACTAGCTTACTTTTATATATATATATATATATATATATATATATATATATATATATATATATATATATATATATATATATAGTCGAGAGTAATTGTTTTTGAGGCGCCTATTTTCATTAAATCCAAGGATTATTTTTCTCAATTGGGATTCATGAAAATAGGTGCCTCAGAGAACGATTGCTCTCGGCGATATATATATATATATATATATATATAAAAGCTAGTGGAAGTCATGGCGCAACGGGAAAAGTATTTTTTATTTTCTCTATTTTTGATAAGGTTAGTATTGATTTATTTATTTCTTTTTAAATATAGTTGTATAAACTTACTATAAAATTATTCTTCAACATTTTTTTAAAATTCTATACATGGTGTTTATTTGCATCACTTTAATTCAATTTTATTTTAAGCATATTGTTACGTAAAATGTTATATTGAAGAGTAGAGTTAGGGTTAGGGTTAGAATTAGAGCCAGGGTTAGCATTAAGATTTAAATTAGGGTTAGGGTTGGGTTAGGGAAATTGTTAGGGTTAGGGTTAGAGTTTTAATTATACTTAGGGTTAGGTTTAGGGTTACAATTAGAGCTAGAGTTAGGGTCAAGACTAGAGTTATAGTTAGAGTTAGGGTTAGGGCTAGAGCTATTTTTAGGATTATGGCTATTGTTAGCGTTAGAGTTAGAGTTAGGTTTAGAATTAGAGTTTGAGTTAGTGTTTGAGTTAGGGTTAGAATTAGGGTTACAAATATAGTTAGGGTTAGGGTTAGGGTAAGGACAAGGGTAAGAATTAGGGTTCATGTTACAAATATAGTTAGGGTTAGGGTTATAATAAGAGTTAGGGTTTGAGTAAGAGCTAGAGTTAGAATTAGAATTAGAATAAGGATTAGAGTTAGAGTTGAAGTTAGGGTTATAGTTAGGGTTATAATTACAATTAAAATTAGGATTAGGGTTAGGGTTAAAATTAGATGTATGGTTAGAGTTAGAAAAAGGGTTAGATTTAGGGTTATGGTTAAGGCTAGGTTAAATTTTGAGTTAGGGTTGTATATAGAGTTACATTAGGGTTAAGGTTAGGGTAAGGGTTTGAGTCAGGGTTAAGGTTAGACTTAAGGTTAGGGTTAGGGTTAGGGTTTTAGTCAAGATTAAAGTAAGGGTTAAGGTTAGGATTAGAGTTTTGAGTCAGGGTTAAGGTTAGAGTTAGAGATAGGGTTAGGGTTTTAGTCAAGATTAAACTAAGGGTTAGGGTTAGGATTAGAGTCTAATTATGGTAGAGTAAGATTTATAGTTTGATTTAGGGTTAGAGGTAGGGGTAGGATTATGGTTAGGGTTAGGATTAGGGTTAGAGTTAGGGTTAGGGTTAGAGATAGGCATATAGAAAGGGTTAGGGTTAGGGTTAAAATATGAGTTAGGGTTAGAGTTTGAGTTAGGGTTAGGGTTATAATTTGAGGTAGGGGTAGAAAGAACATAAGAATTATGGGTATGTGCAAGATCATGGTGTGCCAAAAAGTGGCGATGTGAAAAAAAATAGAGTTTAAAGATGTCTAAAAGCGCTTCAAAATCCGCTCTAACTTTTTTTCACCTATCCAGGCACCAAACCTGGAAAGTAAGGTTGAGCCTTATTAGATATCCGATATGATATCTGATATCTGATTTGATATCCGATATTCGATATTATCAGATATCTGATCTCGTATCGGATATCCGATACATGACATTATAATCATATAATAATTATAACTATTATACTATAATATAATAATAATATTATTATATTATAATAATATAATAATATTATTATTATATTATAATAATATAATAATAATATTATTATATTATAATAATATAATAATATTATTATTATATTATAATAATATAATAATAATATTATTATATTATAATAATATAAAAAAATATTATATTATAATAGTATAATATATTATGTAATAATATAATAATTATAATTATTATACTATAATATTATATTATTTATTATTATATTATAATACTATAAAAATATTATATTATAACAGTATAATATATTATAAACTATAATAATATAATATAATGCATTATAATAATATAATATAATAATTATATTATATTATAATAATATAATAATATATTATAATATGATATAATATTTTATATTATAAAATATAGTAATGTAATATAATATATATAAAATATAATATAGTAATAAAAACTAATATATTATAATATAATATATAATAAAAAGAAGTAATATATTATAATATAATATATAATATACACATTGTGTTAACCGCCACAAATATCAGATATCTGCTACCTGTGTCCCACTATTAAAGAAAAAAACCTGCGGGCCCTTATTTTGCTTATTTGGACGCCAATATTTGGAGCGACGATTAGATATCGGATATCAAATTGGATATCAGATATAAGGTTTTTTTTTTGTTTTTAAAATCACTTTTAAAGTAAATTCAATAAATTTTATCATGATTTTGTTTGTTTTTGTTGATCTAAGGTTTTTTTAAAAAAAATTTTGTTACAATTAAGGTTTTTTTTAATATATATTACATTTTGCAATTCAATAGGAATGGCTGATCAAAATGATGACACTAAGGCAGGGAATAATATTCCTCGTAACCCCCCACCAAACAATCTAGTGCCCCCACAAAACCGTCCACTAGATGATCCTCTACCCCCTCAAAACCCTCCTTGAATCGAGGATTTGATAAATGAAAATCTCACCGAATTGAGGGGTTTGCAAAGAACATATAATAATGTACCCACACTGGCTCCTATGTTATCCATGTTAAACACCATAGTGGATAACATTGAAACCCCTACGAACTAACAAATTGCCGCTCTTCATTGGTGTGATGAAATGCACGAGATGTTTGATGATGGTTTGGACTATGATGAGGTTGCGGCCCTCAATATAACCAAAGAGGATTTGGCTAGCCTTTTTGCGAACCCGAAATGGGTATACCAGTTAACCCAAAAAAATCCAAACTATTGATTAAATGGTGCACAAATGACGCCATACATGTAAACTTTTGGGATCGTTGGTAGATGGTCTTTGATATCCCTCCACATAGCAATTTAGACATGCCATTTTATTTTTTTAGAAAATTATATGCAGAATTTGTGTTGAAACTTAAAGTGAACTATCAGAGCATGAAGCCCAACATAGGTGTAGGACTAGCAGCGCCTCAGGATAGACCCTCTTCCCAGTGGAAGAAAGCTGGCACTTTTATCCCCCCCACTGATATATTCCCCCCTCGAGTGCAACCTCTAGATATTATGGCAGAGGCTAGCTCTCAGACCATCAGAGCCATTCATAGGCTGAGTAGCCTAATGATATCTCAGGCTAGGTCAGTCCTGCCTCCTCGTGTTGATGATGCTGGTGCAAGTTCATCATCGGCTAGCTCATCACACGTTTGTGTGACTCACACTTGCATTACATGTAACAATATTTGGCTGGGTCCCATAGGTGATCTTCTTGAGTATCATTTTGTATTAGACGAGGATACACCAAACACACGTGCAGAGGCTACAGGCCCTAATGCGAGAGAGGAGGGGAATGCAGAGGCATGGACTCCTTTGGTGTCGGTATGTGTATACATTTTATTATTATGACATATGCAATTTAAAGTTAATTTTTATAATAGAGTAATTTTAATTTTTAAGCCATACTGACTTATACATGTATGTGATCTCCATTCATGTTTAGTTGATGACCGAGGAGGAGCTCAGATTGATTCTATGACCCATGACCCCGTTCAACCCATATGAATGATTCTAATATGTCCCTAGGGGTCCTAAGACCCCTAGGGACATATGTTGTCATGTAATGGGTCGAAGGGGCCTTCGATCCATATAAACGATTCTAATATGTGCCTAGGAGTCCTAGGACCCCTAGGGACATATTTCGCCATGTAATGGGTCAAAAGAGGTAATATGTCACCCTATGACCCCCTTCGACACATAAGAACGATTCTAATATGTCCTTAAGGGTCCTAGGACGCTTAGGGACATATGTCATCATGAAATGGGTCGAAAGGGGTCATAGGTCACTCTATGACCTCCTTTGACCCATATGAACGATTCTAATATGTCCCTAGGGGTCCTAAGATCCGTAGATACATATGTCATCATGTAATGGGTCGAAGGGGGTCGTAGGTCACCCTATGACCCCCTTTGACCCATATGAAAGATTCTAATATGTCCCTAGGGGTCGAAGGGGGTCGTAGGTCACCCTATGACCCCCTTTGACCCATATGAAAGATTCTAATATGTCCCTAGGGGTCCTAGGACCCCTAGGGACATATATCATCATGTAATGGGTCGAAGGGGGTCATAGGTCACCCTATGACCCCCTTCGACCCATATGAACGATTCTAATATGTCCCTAGGGGTCCTAGGACCCCTAGGGACATATGTCATCATAGAATGTGTTGAAGGGGGTCATAGGTCACCCTATGACCTCCTTCGACACATAAGAACGATTCTAATATGTCTCTAGGGGTCCTAGGACCCCTAAGGACATATGTCATCATGGAATGTGTCAAAGGGGGTCATAGGTCACCCTATGACCCCCTTCAACACATAAGAATGATTCTAATATGTCCCTAGGGGTCCTAGGACCCCTAGGGACATATGTCATCATGGAATGTGTCGAAGGGGGTCATAGGTCACCCTATGACCCCCTTCAACCCATAAGAATGATTCTAATATGTCCCTAGGGGTCCTAGGACCCCTAAGGACATATGTCATCATAGAATGTGTCGAAGGGGATCATAGGTCACCGTATAACCCCCTTTGACCAATAAGAATGATTATAATATGTCCCTATGGGTCCTAGGACCCCTAGGGACATATGTCGTCATGTAATGGGTTGAAGGACCTATGATCCCCTTTGACCCATATGAACGATTCTAATATGTCTCTAGAGGTCCTAGGACCCGTAGGGACAAATATCATCATGGAATGGGTCAAAGGGGGTGGTCATAGGTCACCCTATGACCCCCTTCGACCCATATGAATGATTTTAATATGTCCCTAGGGGTCCCAAGACCCCTAGGGACATATGTCATCATGGAATCTATCAAAGGGGATTAGAAGTCACCTTATGACCCCCTTCGACCCATATGAACAATTCCAATATGTCCCTAGGGGTCCTAGGACCCCTAGGGACATATTATAATCGTTCTTATGGGTCGAAGGGGGTCAGAGGTCCTTTGACACATTTCATGATGACATATGTCCCTAGGGTTCCTAGGACCCCTAGCGACATATTAGAATCATTCTTATGGGTCGAAGGGGGTCATAGGGTGACCCATGACCCCCTTTGACACATTCCATGATGACATATGTCCCTAGGGGTACTAAGAGCCCTAGGGACATATTAGAATCGTTCTTATCGATCAAAGAGGGTCATAGGGTGAATATGACCCCCTTCGACACATTCCATGATGACATATGTCCCTAGGGGTCTTAGGAACCCTAGGGACATATTGGAATCGTTCATATAGGTTGAAGGGGCTTCGATAGATTCCATGATGACATATGTCCCTAGGGGTCCTAGGACCCCTAGGGACATATTAGAATCATTCATATGGGTCGAAGGGGGTCATAGGGTGACCTATGACCCCCTTCGACTCATTCCATGACAACATATGTCCCTAGGGGTCCTAGGACCCCTCAGGACATATTAGAATCGTTCATATGGGTTAAAGGGGGTCATAGGGTGACCTATGATCCCCTTCAACCCATTACTTGATGACATATGTCCCTAGGGGTCCTAGGACCCCTAGGGACATATTATAATCATTCTTATGGGTCGAAGGGGGTCATAGGGTGACCTATGACCCCTTTCGACACATTCCATGATGACATATGTTCCTAGGGGTCTAAGGACCCCTATGGACATATTAGAATCGTTCTTATGGGTCGAAAGGGGTCATAGGTCAACACATTCCATATAAAAATATGTCCTTGGGGGTCCTAAGACCCCTAGGGACATATTAGAACCGTTCTTATGGTCGACACATTCCATGATGACATATGTCCTTAGGGGTCCTAGGATCTGTAGGGACATATTAGAATCATTCTTATGTGTCAAAGGGGATCATAGGGTGACCTATGACCCCCTTTGACACATTCCATGATGACATATGTCCCTAGGGGTCCTAGAACCCCTAGGGACATATTAGAATAGTTCATATGGGTTGAAGGGGGTCATAGGTTAGTTCATATGGGTTGAAGGGGGTCATAGGGTGACCTATGACCCCCTTTGACCCATTACATGACGATATATGTCCCTAAGGGTCCTAGGACCCCTAAGGACATATTAGAATCTTTCATATGGGTCGAAGGGGGTCATAGGGCGACCTATGACCCCCTTCGACCCATTACATGATGACATATGTCCCTAGGGGTCCTAAGACCCCTAGAGACATATTAGAATCGTTCATATGGGTCGAAGGAGGTCATAGGGTGACCTATGACCCCCTTCAACCTAGTCTATGATGAAATATGTCCCTAGGGATCCTAGGACCCCTAGGGACATATTAGAATTGTTCTTATGTGTCAAAAGGGGTCATAGGGTGGCCTATGACTCCTTTTGACCTGTTACATGATGACATATGTCCCTAGGGGTCCTGGGACCCCTAGGGACATATTAGAATCATTCATATGGGTCACCCTATGACCCCCTTCGACACATTTCATGATGACATATGTCTCTAGGGGTCCTAAGACCCTTAGGGACATATTAGAATCGTTCATATGGGTCAAAGGGACAATATTATATTTAATAATTATATAATATTGTATATTTTAATACAATAATAATATATTATTAGATTATATAACAATAATAATCATATATGTTACTAGATTATAGATTTAATAATTTAATAATAACCATATATATTATTATATATAATAATTTAGTCATATAATACTACTATATATATTTAATAATAATAATCATACATATTACTATAATATAATAATAATTATAATAATGTATAATAATAATAATATTAATGTCCACACTTTCCTAAAATAAATTTTCCTCTAAAACTGTCTAAAGGTTCCCTCTTAAATTTATTTCCTCTTAAATTTGTCTCCCTTCAAATTTAAAATTGAAAATAATCCCCCTTTTGAAATTTCCCTCCAAATAGGAGTGTAAAATTGCCATGGCTAATCAGATATCCGATTTTAAATTGGATATCCAATTAGACCTGGTATTTACCAAGCCTATTCAGTCAACCCAAAAAATGTGTTTGAGAAGGGTTTCAGTGACACTCAGACTTTGGGTAGCCATCTGACAATGTTATTTTGATCGAAATTGAATGAAACGAAAAGGGTTTTTTAATATCACTCTCAAGATTCCATCAATATAATTGCTATCAAATTCTGAGTTCAATAAGTATTTATTAGTTAATTTTCAATGAATATTATTGTAAAGTGTTTATTGACATACTGATTGAAAAATAGCTATAACTTTCAAATGGTATAACATTTTTAAATTCTAAAAGTTGTGTCACATTCTATGCTTTGCCTAGTATAAGAATTTTTTTTAAAAAAATTGGTAAAATTTTCTATTACTTAAGGTGGTCAGACATGGGATTTTTTTTTCCGAAAAAGTTTTGGTAGAAAATTCATATTTAATTATTTATTTGGAATAAAAATACCCAAAAATGTGCGTCACATTCGAGCATGAGTCTACTTTTTATATCTATAATTATATTAAAAAAATTATCATTTGATTATGATTAGGGTGGTTAGACATACACCTACTTTTTATTTACGCCCTGAAATTTTTGTAGTACTGCATTAAAATCCAAACTTTTGACCAATCAATTATTATTTTCTGCAGATAAGGCCTAGTAGTTTAGAAACTACATTCAATTTCTTACAGATTATTTTCTTACAATTTTTTGATATAAAGTCCATAACCACTTTAAAATTATGTGTCAAGTTGACATAACCCTGATTTGCTAATTTTTCACTACCAATTAAGGCCATAGTTTGGTACACCATGATCCTGCACATACCTTTATGGCTAGGATTAGGGTTAGATTTAGGGTTTGATTTTGAGTCAATGTTTGAGTTAGGGTTAGAGTTAAAGTTTGGAGTTGAGGTTAAGGTTAGGGTTAAAGTCCAATTATGGTAGAGTTAGATTAACTACTACAATTAAATGTGGGGGTAGGGTTACATTCAGGGTTAGGCTTAGGGTTGGAGTTAGAGAAATGGTTAGGCTTAAGGTTATCGTTAGGGTTATATATAGAGTTAGCATCAGGGTTAAGGTTAGTATAAGGGTTTGAGTCAGGGTTAAGGTTAGAGTTAGGGTTGCTATTAGGGTTAGAGTCTAATTATTGTATACTTAGTTTTATAGTTAGAGGTAGGGGTAGGAGTAGGGTTAAGGTTAATGTTAGGATTAGACTTAGGGTTAAGGTTAGGATGAGTTAGGGTTAGGGGTAGGGTTACAGATAGGGGTAGAGAAAGGGTTAGGATTAGGGTTAAGGTTATGGTCTAGGTTAGGGTTAGGTTAAGGGTTAGAGCATATTTTGACTTAAGGTTAGGGTTATAGTTTGAGTTAGGGTTATAGTTTGAGTTAGGAGTTAGAGCTAGAGTTAGAGTTAGAGTTTGGGTTAGAATTATGATTAGAGTTACAAATAGATTTAATGTTACGCTTAGGGTTTGAGTTAGATCTAATTTTAGAGTTAGGGTTAAGGTTAGAGGTTTCAGTCAAGTTTAAGGTTAGATTTAGGGTTAATATTAAAGTACAATAATGGTAGAGTTAGGGGTAGGGTAGGGTTATGGTTATGATTGCAATTGGAGTTAGACAAAGGGGTAGATAAAGGTTTAGATTTAGAGTTATGGTTAGGGTTGTGTTTATATTTTGAGTTAGGGTTATATATAGATTTACATCAGGGTTAAGATTAGGGTACGGGTTTGAGTCAAAGTTAATGTTAGAGTTAAGGTTAGGGGTAGAGTTTTAGTCAACATTAAAATTAGGGTTATGTTTAGGGTTAGATTCTAATTATGTTAGTGATATATTTAGAGATAGAGTTAGATTTAGGGTTAGAGTTAGGGGCAGGGGCAGGGCTAGGGTTAGGGTTAGGGTTAGCTTTAGGATTAGAGTTAGGATTAGGGTTAAGGTTAGAGATAGGGGTAAAGAAAGGGTTAGGGTTAGGGTTAGGATTAGGATTAGGGTTAGGATTAGGGTTAGGGTTAGAGATAGGGTTAAGGTTAAGGTTAGGATTATAGTTAGGGTTAGAGATAGGGGTATAAAAAGGGTTAGGGTTAGGGTCAGGGTTAAGATTAGGGTTAGGTTTAGGTTTAGGGTAAGAATATGAGTTAGGCTTAGAGTCAGAATTAGAATTAGGATTAGGGTTAGGGTTATAGGAAAAGTAGGACCATGGCTAGAGTTATAGTTAGTTTTAGGGGTAGGGGTGGGGGTAGGGTTACGCTTAGGGTTAGGGTTAGAGATAGGAGTAGAGAAAGGGTTAGGGTAAGGGTAAGGGTAATGGTAAGGGTAAGGGTTAGGTTTAGGGTTAGAATATGAGTTAGGGTTAGAGTCTAAGTTACAATTAGGGTTATAATTTGAGTTAAGGGTAGAAAAAGCATTATAATTATGGTTAGGATTAGGGTTAGGGGAAAAAGTTGGACCATGATTAGAGTTACAGTTAGTGTTATGTTTAAGTTATATTTAGGAGGGCATCTTGTTCTTGTTACACATGCCTCTTAGCATAATAGAGAAATATAAGGATTTCAAAGTTCCTTAAGTAGTTTTATAATTTTATCAATTACATTTATAAATAGACCATTGATTAATCTTAATTATGGTTAGCATGAATAGTGTTCAATGAAGGTTTAGTAAATATTATTAAGGTAATACACTTAAAATGAGTATAAAATGAATATTATGCTTTAGAGTATGTTAATAGTTAGAAATAACACATCAATTTTATACATAATTTAATGATCAACATATTAATGATATATCTCATGTAAAAGCTTTAATAATACAAACACAAAGGTCAAGGAAAAATATTTCAAATATTTGCAAGTATCATTGAGAAGAATTTGAGCTAAAAAGTTAAATCATTTATTTATTATTCTGATACATAGATGAAAGGAGAACTCTATCTCCTAGTACAATTATTTAGATAAAGTAATAAGTGAAAAATTGAAAGATGTGAAATCATCATATGGACCACGTGTATAGTTCTCCATAATGATGTAAGTACATCACATATTCTCTAGAGAATAAAATCATATTATGACCTTTGTTCATAATATGATCATCATAGACCTCTTTCATCATGGGTGGAAACACATCTACTTTTGTAGATGTGTTACATATGTATTTGGAAACATCTTCCATGTCCATTATCTCCATCTCTTGTACATGATCAATTGATAAAGCTACATTCTCAAGTGCTTTTCCCATAGTTGTACAACACCATTTAATTATTTGTGCACACTTCTAAAACTCTATCTCAAAAAAATAATTAGATCCTATAGAAAAAGTTGGGCTCATGTCGACAATGCTTGACTCTCTATTAGAGGCTTCCATGCCTGAAACAAATCATGGAAAATAATTTAGAAAGTACTAGCACCAATAAAAAAAGATGAACAAATGTATACTTAATCGGAGGGATATAAATTTTAAATCAATAATAGTTTTGAAAAAATAGATTAGGTCAATTAGTATAATCAATTGTGGAGAAAATGAATATAAAAACCAAATTGTATTAAAATTTGTAATAAAATTTTGGGTATGGAAACATGGTAATAGTATGGCCATTCATGGATAGTGAGGAATAGAAAAACATACTTTTCAAATATTGAGTAGCAATGTATTGGTTGAAAGTCATGAAGCACAATCATTATGATTTATTTCAATTGAAGAATATCTTTATACTTTGAATTAATATTATAGCTACCTTAATTTGAGGACCCAATTGATAATTATAGTTAAATTCACAAATTAGAGAATTAGTCTAATGAAATTTCAGCCTAATGGTGCTTGCAACCATTAAAATATGCAAATAATAAGGCTATCATGTTGGATTGAGCATATCCAATTATAGTTATCATTAACTGTGGAATATGAACTATCAATGTACATAATAGTTCACAATGATGATCACATAATGTAGTAGAACAAATAAATCTTTATTATTAAATAATATGTTTGAAAACATCAATGATTTTCAAGACTTCTCAATCTAGATTCTTCTACTTTTCTCTTTGAAAGTTGTTTCCCACTTCTCATTTTCTCATAGTGGTCATATGTAAAGGGTGGCATTATCCTCAAACCTTCTAGTGACTTAACATGAGATACGACCACAAATGCCAATCCTTCTCTTTCTCTTGGACCTATGTCAATTGTGGCTTTTGAAAGAGTTAGCCCTTGAGATTTGTGAACAGTCGATGCCCATGCCAACCTTAATGGTAGTTGGAAGGTCCCACCCCTTTGCAATGGTGCTATTGGTATTATGTTTGGATGGTGATCATCAAATGGTACTCCAAAATAATTATCAAATTCAATTGTAACATATGTTGGTGGCTTAGGTGGAGAGGTTCCTAGTTTGTAGACAATATTTCTGGTTATCCCAATGATCCATTCACAAGACCCACTTCTATCCATAGATTTGCAGTCAACATTAATCTTGCATTGTTACTGATCAATAACTCAATATCAAGTTCTTCGCTTGATAAATCTTCATTTCTATTAGCATTCCTTGACTTGGTTGCAAGGCTACGTGCAACTGGATGTCTTAAAGAATACAATATCCTCATGTTATGGTTATGAAAATTGTCATTTGTAGAGAATAAATGTACTATCTTATCAAACTAATCATTTCTTACAACATCTAATCTTATAGGTGTTCTTGTCATGAGCAAGTTCTAGTCATCTATTTGTGGATTTGCATCTCTCACATTTGTGAGAAGCTGATAGAATCTTTGTTGTTGGATATTTTCTGCACCTTGCCTAAATACTTTATCTAGTGTAACCACTATCTTGAATTCTTGACATAATAACTTTTCCCACCTATTGCTATCATATGCTGGTCTATCATTAATAGGAGGTAATTGCCCCAAATCACCAACTAAAATAATAGATACACCTGAAAGATAGTTGCAAAATGTTTAGTTATGTACATAAAGTAAAATCAAAAGATATGCATTCTATATGACCAATGTTAATAAGAATTAGGAGACATTAATAACACCATGTGATGTGAGGAAAGGGATACCTCCAAAGCTCATGTCTGCTTTATGCGGGAAGACTTGTCTAAGTCAACTATCTATATTTTCCAGCATGTTCTGGCCAATGAATCTCATTTCATCAATCAAAATATATTTGATATTTTCCATCTCTTTTTGAAAGCTTGTAAGTCTTGTCCCTTGTAGTTGGGTAAAATATGTAATTGGAATCTACAACTTTAAATGAATGGTAGATGCTCCTATATTGAAAGTTGTAACTCTAGTTGGTGCAAGCAATAGAAGTAGAGAAGGATTTTTCATCAATGCCATATGAAGAGATTGATTGATGAAACCAATTAGATAAGACTTTCCTGTTCTCATTGTTCCTTGAATTATCATAGATAAAGGATTTCCCACTTGATTGATATGGTAGTGTGTTAGAATAATATCAACTACCTTTTATTTCTTGTGACTGAGAGTTATAAAGTTGATAAATTGTGAAATGTCATCATACATAAGACATCCATACTTTTGCATTTCAGGTATGAAATTTATTTCTTGGATTTTCTCCTCTTAACTTTGATATTCATTGCACCAATTTGTATTTCTATCAATATCGCTTCTTCCCAATATGTCAATTTTAGAAATTGGCATATTTTGACCATGGTGTAACCTAGATATTATTTCCTACTCATGTTCTGTAGTATTTTCCTAAATGGCTCCATTATCTTCTATCTTTGAATCACTTGAAGGTTCATTATTTTTTGCATGTTCTTTTTCTTTGGACATGCCAAGGATTATAGTTGATTGAGTCCCAATTTGCTACTATAGTATCATCATCATGACCAATGTCTCTCTTGATATTATGAAAATTTTTGTATAGTAACAACTTAGAAAAACAAAAGTCCACCCACTTATCAAAATCTCAAGGAGGAATAGAAAAATATCTAGGAAAAACTCCAACAATAGTTGCTTTCTTTCTTGGCCCCCATCTATTATCTCCTCTTCTTTTATTTTTATACAACTAGGACCTTGTTATATCAATCAAATTGATACCTTCCATACAAAGTGGTCTTGTTTTATAACCATCAACAAAAGATTTTGTGAGTTCTTCCTCATTTCCATCATCATTGATTACCATGGGTTTGAAAACTTTACGTGAGACATTTAGATTAACAAACTTTTACCTCCACTCCACCAACAAAAGTTCTAATAACATATGACATGTTTCTTGAGCTCCAATATCTCTTTCTATAACTGTCTCAATTAAAAGCTTTCTATATGCCTGTGATGCCATATCATTAGGATTTTCAAGATTTGAAAGATGCATCAACATTTGTTGATTTTTTTCAGAGCTTCTCTCTACTTTTGTTGTATACTTTGCAATATATTTGATAACTACATGTCTTGAAAGGAAAAGTTGCCAATCAACATTAGCCCTCCACAATTGTAGTATGTACTGATTTTGGGTATTAACTCTATCATCATTTCTTGCTGGTTCAAATTTTATCTCACTCGATTATGCATCGGTGTATAACTTTGACCCCTCCAAATTTAATTGCCAAGGAGCATTATACCTAAAACATTGGTGAATACATATCTTGTTAACCCAACTTGTTAAAAAATGTGAAATAGAAAATTTAAGCATACTTTTTTTTGAAATTGATTAACCTACAAACCATTCTTCCTCTTTTTTATGAAGGCATGCTCCATACTTACAAACTGTGTGTCTCTCAACACAATTGAGTATCTATTCATAATCCTGGTCTATATCCATCTTAGCGAGTTGTGTTGTATTCTTCAAGCATGGATGATGACCAAAATTTTGGAAGACCTATAAATGATAATGCATATATTATTCTATTGGATAGAGGTGAGAAACACATATTAATATTTAACTCATTTATAATATGAAACTTAACATTTATATTTCTTTGATGTGGATCAAATCTAGGGTTCCATGCATGAATAATGGATTCAAAATATCTCTCAGTACTTTTTCCTTCATCCTCATTTGACCAATTAATAGTGTCCATATTTGGTGCCCCTTTGAGCCATAAGAAGCCATGAACAGAAGGTGAACCATGATGTTTCCACTCATATCTACACCAAAAGTCCTTTATTTTCATACCTTTTTCAAGTATTTCTTTCTTGAACATTGTATTCCTTAAGTGCATGTAATAAGTGATTATAGGTGGATAGTCGATGATATTATGCCTTCTCCATATTTGAGCTTCTTGTGGATTAGTAGGTGGTGTACCAAGAATTAGTGCATGTCAATCAGGCCATTGCATATCTACTGCACTTAATGTGAAGAAAATTATAGGTGTGCCAAGTTTGTCAAGCAAGTAAGTTAATTTTTCTTTACATTTTTTCCAATATGATCTTGTTCCTCTTAGACTTTTTTTGAACCACATTAGCCTATTTGCAAGATTATTACAAGGCATATTCTCCATATGTTCATGCAATTCATTAATAGTAATTGGCATTTGCTAAAACTTCCTTTTTGCAAAAACAAATGCTAAACTTTATGCGCGATGTCTCATTACCATGTTCTGCACAAAATACCTAAACCATGGATGTTTTCCAAAGTGGTGATCCCTATATTTGATCAAATGCTTTAAAAATTCATTCAAATATACTTGTTTCATTTTAGGCTCTAACCAATCATAACTTCCATCTGGTAACAATGTTGGGAAAGCCATATCCAACAACCTAGATGTGACATACTCATTGATAGGTGATGCACCTATAGATGGCCACTCAATTAAAGTAGACAAAACTGCATCATGATTATTAACCCAAGAATGAGTTAATTTCATTTCCCTTTGAGCATTAGGTGGCCTTGAAGCCATAGAGTGTGTGTGCTCAATTATATTACCTTCATCTATCTCCATGGGAGGACCTAGGAATACAACTTCATTTGCATCAGAATCAAACTCCATGTGCACTGTCTTTAATCTATGAAAAATATTCTCATCCATATTTATAGGTAGGTCATTAAGAGCACTCTCATCTATCTTGACATTTGCATAAAATTTATCATTTTTAATGTTGTATTTCAATGATCTATAAACATGATCCCTATTCACAATAAAGTTATATCGTGTACCACGTTGATCCCTTCTTTGAACAATAATGATTGGTAAATGATCGACTATGTGTGGCAAGACTTTTGATAGCTATTCAACATGCCGAGGAAAACTAATGGTATGTCCTTTATACTTATATTGACCGCTAGTTACATGTGTAACTTGCAATATAGGGTTTACACATGCAATCAATATCTCTTCAACCTAAGTTAAATTTGCAAGCTCTTATGGTTGACATCCCAAATCCATATTATTTGAAGATGAAAACCTATGAATTCTTGTCTCTTGATGACACCTATTGCACATTGGACCCTTACTAGTGTGATATACTTTGATTCTTGCATATGACTCTTGACAAACATAACACATATTTGGTGTTTTCAAACTATCTATCTAATATCTAAACCACATTTAGAATCTTCTAAATTCATATTGAAGCATTCCATTTGGGTTGGGCATGTTTTCTCTATCACCTTCTAATTCATCATTCACATGGATTTGAATTCCATGTTGCAATGTTTTTGAGACACATTCTATAGATGAAGACCCTTCATACACAACGTTTAGTTGATTGTTTGCATATGTAGGATGCTCATGTATGTCACTTGGTTGCACTTGAACATGTTGTACTTCACACCTTTGTGTAGCTGGAAGGACCCTCTCAGAAATACACTAATGATTGTTTCTCTATACATTTGTATGCTCTCTTTCATCATTTTCTAGTTTTACAATTGACACTTCAGACCTTCTTCTACCATAACTTGCCTATTTCCTTGATTTAATGTTATTCTTTGTTCTCTTTCATTTTCTATCTATTGTTGTTGTTGTTGACATTTACGGTATTCTCTACGATATTTTCTTTGATATTGCCTTTGGTATTCTCTTCTTGCCTATTCTGATTCAAAATTTAACCTAGGTCTCACCATAGCTAGTACAAAAATAATATTAGTGAATTAAGATATATATATATTTCATGACACTAAATAATTTGTCATATAAATCATATAAATTATTAGACTTCATTTATTAGAATGTATATATGATTTATTTAAGGGATACTTTATTTAGTGGACATAAGAAACATTATAGCAATGAAGAATACTATATAAGTAGTTAAATTCATATATAATGTTTGCATGAATGAAGGAAATTAACATTTAAAATGAGTAAAATCAAAGTATCTATGAATGGAGACAAACAATTTAAAGATTGTTGAAAAACATATTAATTAAGAAGAAATGAGGAAGTATGAACAATAAATAAGAGAATACATTAAAAGATTATGAAAATGCATTTTGTTAAAGAAATATACAAACATGAAGATATATAATGATTTTTTTATTTATGAAAACATTGGATACATCATGTAAATAAATTATTTTGTTTATGAAAACCTTGGATACATAATTTTAAAAAAGAATGGTCTAAAAGACCTTTTATTGCAAAACACATGTATACACAATGTCAACATTTGCAATACAAAATGCTAATGCCAAAAATAATAGGCAATCCACTTTATGAGACAGTGAATTCCCATTTTCCAATACAATAGACTAATACCCAAAAAAGATGTCAACCTCTACTAAAAAAAGCCCAATAACATATTCAGTACCATTGTGTTAGTATCCACCTTCTGTTAACGCATTCATGAGATCGACATAACTGTGCTCAAGAATAGGGTTGAAGAGTTTCAGTATGTGGAAAGTAAACTTCATAAAATTGTCATTGAATAAGTGGAGACTTAAATTTATCAACAACAATTCTGAACCACCAAGAATCATTCTCGAAGACATCTACTACCAAATCCAATGGGATGTACTATGGAAGAGAAACAATTGGAGGTCTAGGTCTAGTATCCTTTGGAAAAAGCTCCTCTACAAGAGGTTCTTGTGTGAACTCATGAATTATACAATTATCATATTGAACAAAAAACTTGGGCTTGGAAGCGTTGGCCACATGTCCAATAATAGTGCCAAGGAACCATGCTCCCTGGAAACCATCCTCATCAGAACGAACTTCAACTTTCATCCCATAGTTGAAGTTCATGTTTTATTTATACCTTTAGAATTAACACAATAAAGAAAAGTATTTGGTTATTTCATTATAAAAATATAAATCAATCCTTAATACAAATTTAAATGTTTCTAAAATATTCATAATAAATTGCATATGGTTACATGGTGTCATGCCCAAAATACGAGGGCAAAAACACACGTAATATTTTATTTATTATTTATATTTATTATTTGTTATTTAATATTTAATATATTTTTATTTTTTTACTCAATCATTTTTTTATTGACCACTTGATTCAAAGGCTCCATTGAGAAAGAACTAGGAAGAAAACCCGACATCATTGCAATTTTCACAATAAGTTAACAATAAAATTTTTATACATGATTTCAATCCCAAGGAGAAATCTCCCAGCATAACTGAATATCAATAACAATCTAAATTTCCTTCTTGGTCCTTGACAAGGGATCCATTTCAAATTCTGCAATACATCTCGATGATCATGGAGAGATGAAAACTGATTGGGAGACAACCAAATGTAACATGAAGACAAAATTCAAACATTCACTCCCATCCAGGTTTGCACAATAGGTTCAACATTGAACTAGACTAGGGATAAGGTGGATTTTTTCAATAGGAGATGTCGACCACAACACCATAACATATGCCCCTTCGGGGCTAAAATCTCAAGAACTTTCATTCTTCCACAAATGCCCTTTTGAGGCTGATATTGCAAGTACTTTCAATCTTTCACTTTTCAAATTTCAAAACTCAAAACATGGTTTGTGCTAATGAGTAGGGGCCCATAACACCCTACTCTCTTTCCCAATTTTTTTCTTGAGAAGAGACTCTGCATTGTTGGAGTCCAACTAAAGACCGTCCCCTATACATGGCCACTTCTTCCCTATCTGAGGGTGAGTAATGTCAATACAACCCATACAATCCCTTTGAAATTCAAGAAAAAACACAAAGGAAAGACATTTAAGAAAAACTATTTCAATCCCTCCCAAACATACTCAACACACATACAAAAATACTAATGCAAACACAATAACTAAAGCATGAACAAAACATGAACAACATGAGTTGATGGATTCCTACCTTCAAAATTGGGTTATGGAAAATGAACAATTTGAGATGAGCATTCCCTTCCTTCTTCTTCTCCTTCAATCCTGAATTCCAATCTAAAACTAGAGGTTGGGTGAACATTCAAACCCTCTCAAAATTGCCTCTAAATAAGATCCTAAACTCAACTACTCTAAAAAGCAATAACTCCCCCACTTGGCTAAGTTCTAGAGGCTTCTAACTCAACTAGACCTAAGGCTAACCTCAAGGTGAAGTTAAAGTTACCCAACTCATGATGGAAACAATCAATTTTTGCAATAAAGCAAAAATGAGGTTTTTGAGTGACCATAAAAGTCAACAAAAGGGGCTAGGGGGGTGGAAAATGCTCCCAACCATACCCATACGCCTTGGGTACTTAAATTTTATGATTTTTGGCCTTATATTTTGGGCATGACATTTTGGTATCAGAGCCTAGTTTCATGACACTCGGGCAATAATGGGTTCATGTTAAATGTGGACATTTAAATTTCACTATACAAATTGGGGATTTCCCTTTGCAAAAATTTGATAAGTAAATGTATTCCTTCTAAACTATTTAAACCTAAGTAAAATTTGAACTGGTATTAACAAATGTAAATGGTTAACCATATTAGATAACTCGATCTTGATAACTTGAAACGAATATTTAGATGTAAGAATGTTATATTAAAGTATATTAAGATCTCATGAAGAATTCAAAATTATATATGAATATGATCACCTTGGAGGAAAACTAAATTCAGAAACCCTTATCAACTTAGCGGTGTTATTTATCCTTTAAAAAAAAAAAAATTACCTGTGTTTTTTTTGCCCTTGTATTTTGGGCATTGCACATAGATGTAAATGAAGTAATATTTATTATTCTATGAAATATTTACATTCTAATGTTTCAAATATGGTGGCATTGCCATCCACTTTTGAAACATTACAAATATTTTTAGTTATAGCTAACATTATAATAAATTATTTATTATTATAATATTTTAAAAATGATGACATTGCCTTCCACTTTTCAAAGATTGATGCCTAAAAACTAATATTTATTCTTTTAATAAATATATGATTACTGTAATTTTCAAATAACAAAATTAAAAGTATAAATATAATTTTTCTTATTTAGAAACAAATAAATTGATAATTTAATAAAAATATATGGCGGCATTGCCATCCACTTGTGAAACATGACAAATATTTTTAGATATAGCTAACATTATAATAAATTGCTTACTATTATAATATTAAAAAAATGGCGGCATTGCCTTCCACTTTTTAAAGATTGATGCCTAAAAGTTAATATTTATTCTTTTAAAATTGCAAATAAAAAATAAGCATAAATTAAAATAATATATGGTTACTCTAATTTCCAAACAACAAAATTAAAAGTATAAATTTATTTTTTCTTTAAAATAAATAAATTGGTACTTTAATAAAATATTTGGAAAATGATGGCATTGCCATCCACTTTTCAAATATTAATGTGTAAAGATTCATTTTAATCTAAATGTGAATTACAAAACTATTATAATTGAAATAGTAATCTGATTGATAATAGTAATCTAAATCAATATACTAATCTTAATCAAAATACTATTATAAATAAAATTTCTTTTGTAAATTGAAATATTAATCATTAAATTTATAGATCACTATTTTCAAAAAAAAATAATATGGCGGCATTGCCATCTATATGAAATATTATGGAAAAAAATATAACATTAATCTAAAAAATATATTGCAAAATATGAAAGAACAATAATCTATGCAAATCATATCTAAATATATAACATGCAACTATATCTAAATAATGCATGAAATATGCAAATGCAATTTTGAATACAATAATGTAAAAATTAACAAATCTCATTTAAAAAATAAAATACAACCTAATAGAAAAAAAGCATTAAGAAGAAGCTTACTTTGCTCTTTGATCTCCTTATTGATCTTCAAATTTGCACTGCTTCTCCAAATGATTTATCTTCCTAAAAAAAAGGTTATTCCACCTCTCAAAAGCAATCAAAGCTTTACTCTCAAAACTTTTGTCTTTCTCTGCAAATCTACTCTTCTACAAATGCAAAGCAAAAATGAAAGGAGATGAGTGTTTTACAATGAGAGAAATAAGTCTTCATCTCCCACGAAAAGGCTCTTCATTGTACACTAACAAAACCTTTAATTTTCAGTAAAAGGTTCTTCAATTTCCACTCTCACTCTCCATTCAAATTCAAAATTTAAAAATAATTTAAAAACACCAACACAACATTATTATAAAATAAAATAAAAAAATAATAATTTAGAAACATCTGAATGTTATTAGTAAAAAGAAAATTTTAAAAAATTATAAAGGTGACGAGCCACCACCCTTGCCACCCCATCCACACTTAACTTGACAGTGATTGTCACTGTTGTTAGTGGCAGTTACTATCGGCATTGCCATGTGTTAGTGCATGTTAGTGTCCGCAATAACTGCCACTGACAATAGTGGCAGTCACAACAGTAGCCCGTGGGCTTTCATGGCTTTAAATTTTTATTTTTATTTTTGCCTTTTTTTTGTTCCTTTTTGAATTTTTTGAATTTTTTTAAAATTATTTATTTATTTATAATTTTTTTTTATGATTTATTTGTTTTAATTTTTTTTAAAAATTCTTAAATTTTTTGTATTATATATATATATATATATATATATATATATATATATATATATATATATATATATATATATAGGTGCCTATTTTTTTGGGTCCTATTATTTCAGGCTTCATTTGGCATCCTCTTATTTTGGCCAGCTATTATTTTGGGAATGCTTTTTATTTCTTTTTATTTCAGCCAACTATTATTTTGGGAATGGTCTTTATTTAATATAAAAGTTTGTAACTACTCCCTTTTCTTTTTTATTAACAAAGAATCTTGGCATATTCTTGTGTTGGGCATTTGTGCTGCCATTGTATAGAATGCCTCTTGGCATAATCAATTTTTATTAGAACTTATTCTTGTGTAGTCTACATAAGAACTTTGATTTTTTTTCAACATTAGTTATTATGCAATATTTAATTGAAAAAAATCTAATATGCATACACACAAATACATACATACATAGATAAGGTTTGAATAATATATAAACATGATTAACTACCTATTAAATAAGTAAAGGTTTAAAGATATTGTATATATTTTACTTTATTTTATTATTTAAAATAATAGCTATATTCTAAATATGTTATAATTATAAAAAATATTGTATTGGTATGTATATAAGCTAAGCTACAATTCCTTCCCTTCATGAATTTTTTTGTGTGTCATTCCTTGATTCACAAACCCTTCTCTTGATGTGTATGTGTGTGTGTGTGTGTGAGAGAGAGAGAGAGAGAGAGAGTAACTTGAAGTTCATTTATATTTTTAAAAGCTTATTTGTATATCTACTTATTTATAATATAATTTAAATTATTTTATTTGTTACTTGAAATATTCTAGATTTTATAATTTGAAATCCTTATAAAATATCATACTCATTATTATTCATATTTTTTAGATTAATGCAAAAGCAAGTTTTGAGGGGACCCAAAACCCCTTACGAAAATGAAAGATATACGATAAGGATCACTAGGTTTTACAAGAACCTGAAACCTAAAGTTCACAACAAAACATCAAAAAACCTAGTTTTATAGGGACCTAACACCAGAAAAAGTATTAAAAATTGGACAATCGAAATGGGTTTATACTCATAAACCAAAATGGTTTTGTTCATAAATCATTGTCAATGAGGATACACAATTGGGCAACCAAAATGGGTTTATACTAATAACATGATATGAATCAAGATGCGAACCATTCAAAATTTGAATATCCTAAAATATCATTATCCCATAATTGATCATGATAGATCGACCTTTTTATCTAATAAAGTTTTTTCTTTTGTAGGGATGTTGTTGTGGTTAACTTTTTAAATAAAACGTTCTTAATTTTGAATAATTTTTTAAATAATTATGAGAAGTATTTTTAATGAGTGGTTTTTTACCTAAATTAGAGTAAATGCATTTAGATTGGCTCTACTTGTTGTCTAACAAATTCATTTTGAAAGGGTCCATGCCCTTATGGTAGTAAGGGACATTTCTTGCATATGAGTCATGAGGGAGTTTTTGTTACACAAAAATTTTGTTGGCTCAAAATAATAACATTTCAAAAAAAAATCATGGCTTCCTCAATTTTCAAGGTATGAGATGTATACATGCATGCATGGGCTGAGTTATTTCCACTTTGTAAATTATTTCTCCAACCCCTTACAATACATGCATATAATCTTTCCAAATCTATGGAAAATCATTTGGATGATCTTGTCATTAAATTATCATTGCAAATGACTTCCCTTTATTTTATATAAGATTTTTTTTCTCACGCCTCTAAGTCATTTCATCATGATTCAACTTTTAAATGTATGGTTGAATTGAGAAGGTTTCCATCCATTGTATCTTGCCGTGTGGGAATCTACTATGGGTCTTAACGATTCTTTTGCATGCCACATTTTATGATTCTTTTAAAGAATCCAATATGATCAAATTTATTTCACTCCAACATCTTCAAAGATCTTTCTTTCCTTTATGTTCTATATTCTACATTCTTCCATAGTTTACTTATATACTCCCATTAAGAAATGAGCGATTTCAATATAAAGTCATTTCTTGATTTCACATGTGTAGAAGGATTTTTAGTGGGACAATTGGAGCATAAAGAGTTCAACTCAAACTATTGTTGGGGAGGGAATTCTCACTCCCAACTGACCAAGGATTTTGTGTAACACCTTACTATGGAACCTAAGAAAAATTAACCTAAATATGTTACTAAGTTTATCAAACAAATTTTTTTCCCAAAATTTTATAGAACAACAATTATATTAATGTGACACATGATATTGTCTCTCACTTCAAATTAGAATTATACTAACAAGTTAGTGCACCAAAATGCATAGAGAGACATATTACTTAGTGAATCTTAAAAAATACTTGGCACAGTAATGAATTTGAAATCTCTATTGTGCACTTGTGGGCAACACTTTGATTCATTGACTAAATCTACCACCTTGCTGGCAATGGTGGGGGGTTCTCACTTCGAGGGTTATTCTAGTGTGGTCATTGATGTTGGTTGATCAACCTTTGGTGGGCCTTTGTGCACTTTTGAGAACTCCAAGTATCTAGAGTTATTTGATGCCAATTTCTTGGTCTCTCCTTTTTTTAATAGAGGAGGTGGTTGTATTAGCACTTCTCCTTCTATTACAAGGTTTGAGTTGCATCATCTAGGGGGAATTCTAATTAGATCTTCATTTTATCTCATTCTATTGCTAATGAAGAAATTGTATGGGAATTTGTGGCATGCAAAGAGGCTATGGTGGGGGGTTTAGGAGTTTTGAATGAGACCTCTTATGCCTAGTTTGTTAAAGTTGGGGGTTTTAGGGCTACCACTAAGTTTGTTTCTAAACCCTTCCCAACCCATAAATCCATCACAATCAATTTGGATAAAGGTACATTTTCAAAGATTGAGCAAAGGTATGTGACTCTCGAGGGGAATGGAGTTATTTATCATTTCAAGGGCTTCTGGTCCTCTCTCAAGGAGCTTCATGCTCAGATTTCTAAGAGCTAGGAGGCATATATAAATAACATTGGTAAGATCTTTCCCATGTTGAAAGGTTACTTTATTTATAGGTTTGATAATGTAGATGATAGGAAAACCACTCTATGTGACCATTTCTTCACATAGGAGAACCACTTCCATTTAATGATCAAACCTTGGCACAAGGACTTCAACCCTGCCACCAAATATTTCTACAAAATGCCTATATGGGTATGACTTCCTAACCTCCCTCTTCATCTTTGGCATGATCATGTTCTTGAGGAAGTAGGTAAGGCTTTAGAATTTTTTTAATGGGGGGCTCAAAATCCTCTAATATAGTCCATTTTACCTATGCTCAAATTATTGTTGATATTGATGCATCAAAAGGCCTTTCGATGGAGATAAAACCATGTATTCATATTGACTCTTAGAGTCTTGAGATTATGAAGGTCTTCCATTTAGATGAAGGATCTACTTCAACACTAGGCATGTTGCGACAAAGTGTGAGGCCAACAAGGTAAAATCTAAGAAACCCTCCTTGTGCTAGAAGGGTGCTTTTTTGTTGTTTGAGTAAAGGATTAATTTAATTACATTTATTAAATTACCTTTACTCCCTACTTAAGATTTTACTTTATGCAAATTCATTTCCATTTAATAATTGAATATTAATTATTAAATGCCATTTACCTCTTAGGGTTTTCCTTTTAGGTTTTACAATCTCCTTCTATAAGGATGAAGATCCATTGTATATTTATCTCATTCTTTTTGTTTGATAATAGATTCTTGCATATTTTCAGAGCCAAACCCTTGCCTTCTCTTATCTTTTTCTTCTTTGTGACAAGTTCTTGCATGTAGGTGTTCTATGGGATACGTGGATTTTTTCTTATCAAATCCTTCATTGTATTATAGTCGGATCTGTTGTAGCTTGTTCATGTTTGAAGGAAAAGAGAAACGAGGGTTTGACAGAACATATCTAGCATTATTTTGGTATTTTTTGTGGAAATAGAGGGGTCTATGAAATTTAGAGCACTTTAAGTCTAAACAAACATTAGAATTGGATTCAGAGCATGCTAAAACCACTATTTTCATATAAAGAACTTCAATTTTGGATGTTGTTGACCTGAGATGAAATTTTATTTTGCATACCAACATAGTACGACCCTTGACATGTTTATCAAGGCAATTTTTTATCACATGGCTAGTTGTTTGAATCATGTTGTTAGCTCAAAGCCTGTGCACCACCAACATGTAGCCCACACGATGCTTGTGCCCTTCATGTGCTCAACATTGTCATCATCACTACTCGGCTCACTTTCCACCACCGCTCGACTTGCATGCTACCTTCACCTACTTCCATAACCCATGTGTCGCCCAAGTGTCGTCGAGCCTTCTTAACCTAGATTTTCTTTGCTTATGGGGCTTATTTTTTTGTCCCTAAAGGGGTATTTTTAAGGCCTTTTTTTTTCCCTCTGAAGTACTTGTCAAGTTTGGGGATATTTGGAGCATACAATATCATTTTTAGGAAAAATGAGATATCATCAGAAAATTGATTTTGAGTTGGACACATTAGTACTAGCTTTTTCTATTTTTTTCCCTAATATGGTACCTATTTTTGCTCTTGAAGTCAAGTGATCATTTTTTCATTTCGGGGGGCATAACTTAATTTTTCTCCATTTTTTGATTTGGAAGAAGCATTAGAAAGGTCTCTTTAGATTCTTTGATACTTTTATCAAAAAAATTCAAAGGTACACATGATACTCAACTGAAGCTATTTTTTCTCTTTACTTGTATACATATTCTTTCTAGCATCTTGGGTTCAATTTTTTGTCCTATGGGGGTGTTTTTTATTCTTATTTTTGTCACTTACATCATTAAACTTGTCATTTACATCAACTTCTTGTTTGGTACCATCAACAAGTTTAGAGCACTTCAAATTGAGGCAAATCTTACATCACTTGTACCTAATTATTTTCCCTACATTGATGACTTTTTCATGAGATTTAATCAACAAAGATCATTGTTATAGGGTTGTGGGAAGAACAAGACTGATATAAAGTGCATCTAACTGATTCTATGAAATATTTGAGGAAAATTTCACATTTCTCTTCTACCTTCCATTCCACTATTGATGCTCTAGGTCCTAGATTTACCATGCCCATATTTGAGGTATTCTATGATTAGTTGACTAGAGAGTAGGCCAAGCTTACACAATTAGAATCTCTAATAGGATCAAAGAATCAAGCATTGGTTTCTCAAACATCTATAGGGAAGTCGAAGTAGAACTTGAAGCCCAAGCTAGATTCAACTTGCACTAAGAGTTCCTTCAAGCCATCTCCTAGATCAAATACATAGAAATCCACTCCAAAGGGTAAACCTTCTAATTATGGTGAGTCTTCCTCCAAGACTAAGAATTTTATAGGTGATCCTTGTAATTGTTGTGGCAAGGAAGGACATCTAGTTTCTAGGTGTTGGAAATGTCTTGAGGCTTTAGAGGAGGCCATGCAACAACACAATATTGCTTCTTCAAAGATGCCACCTCCTCCTTTGATGAAATGATATGCTCTTTCTAAAAGAGCTTTGTCTTATCTGCTACTTGGATCATTGATTCAGGTGCTTCACACCAGATGACACACTCACCTGATTTGGTTATCTCACTTTCTCATAGTGTTATTTTAGTTGGTGAACTCGTACAACTTTCAATTTTAGGTTCTAGCACTATCTCTTTGAAGGGTGGTTCCCTATATGATGTCTTATTGGTTGTGGCCATTTCTAGAAACCTCTTGTTTGTTTATTAGATTTTTCATTCTATCTTTGGTAAGATAGTTTATTTCTTAGCACATGATGTGGTTATTAGTGACCTTGATGATCCTACTTTTGTTATTACTACTGGGAGTGTTGATTTATAGTCTCACTTATATCAGTTTGATGGCTTTGAGAGCTCTAATTCTACAAGTTTTTCTTTTATATCTCATGCATATAGAGAGAAAACTTTAGCATGTTATTTTTGGCCATGTCAATTGTAGATATCTATAAAAGATGAGTACACAGGAGTTAGTGAATAGGCTACCTTAGATCTCTTTTATTGATAGTGTTTGTCGAGGTTATGCACTTGGCAAACATCACATAGATCCTTTTTTGGTAAGTAGATCCACATGTGCTAAGGCACCATTGGAGTTGATACACAGTGATCTTATGTCATTCCCCACTCCATATTTTTTAGGTGTTTGATATGTGCTTACCTTTAGAGATGAATTATCTAGATGCACATGGGCGTACTTTTTGAAGTACAAGTCTGACATCTTTGATTCATTTCTAATCTATAAGACATTTATAGAGAAGCAATCTAGTCTTTTTGTCAGGCATATATGTACTAATAATGGAAGGGAATATGTGAATCAGTCTTTCAATGCTTTTTTCATTGAGAATGGTTTACATCATCACTTCATAGTTCCTCATACCCCTTAGTAGAATCAGGTTGCTGAGAGAAAGAATAGAACATTATGAGAGATGGCCAATTGTATGATATAGTCTCAAGCTATGGGTCCTTCTTTTTGGCTAAGACTATAAAATTTAGAATTGGATGCCTCACAAGGCATTACGATATTTAACTCTTGAGGAGGCTTGGACTCATGTCAAGACCAATGTTTCTACATTTTTATTTTTGGTAGTGACACTTGGTCATTTATTCTAGATGCTGAGAGGAAAGGCTTGGAGAGAAAGAGCCAACCAATCATATTTTTTGGCTACTATGAGGATGTGAAGGTGTACAAGTTGTTTGATCCTAATTCCAAAGAGGTCTTGTTTCAATGAGATGTCTAGTTTGATGAGTGTTATTCTTCGATGGAGCCTCCATCACCATTTTCTCCCTCACTTCCTAGTACAACTTCTTCTTCTTCTCTACAGGATTATTTATCCTCTAAGGAAGCTCTTGATGATAATCTACCTTCCCCTCCTCCCCTTGATGTTCTGTGAGTGCCCAAGTTAAAGGGTGACATTCCAAGTGAATGTTCTAAAGTCCTTTGATGAGGCCCATTCCTAACAGTATGGTGAAATCCTCTAACAAGGTCACATTTAATAGTGTGTTGTAAGCTTTTAACAGGGCATCATTTTAGAAGAGTGAGAATTAAGTAGCATGTTACTGGTGGTTTTTCCCAAATTGTGTTTCCACGTAAATCACCGTGTCATGTGTTGATCTTGCATGTTTTATCTTTGCATATTGATTTACTGTAATTTGCTAGGATGATTGATTTAAGCTTGGATGGATGAAAATTTTATGGACTCACTATAATTTGTGAAAAAGTATTATTAGGGCATTTGGACCTTGGATAACTGATTCATGCCCCCCCCCCCTTCTCAGTTATTCTAAAGAATTCTAACACCCAAGTGGGCTCATGATATTGTTGATGAAACTAGACCTATGACAGGAGATCCTTTATATTTTCATCACACTCATACACACACATCTGGTACTAGACTATTGAGTCATGCCATTTAAAATGATCTATAGAGTTTTCCATAGGCAACATGACACACAAATTTGGATAGGACTATGGAGAGGAGTATTGTTATTTGATGAAGAACCACACTTGGAATCTTTGTCCTCTTCTGAAAGGAATAAAGTTGGTTTGGTGTGGATGGGTTTTGTAATACCTCAAATTGGTACATTGGTATTCAAAACCAATTTTGGTTTATCAATCTTACTTAAGTCCTATTGTACTAGGTATTTCTGATTCTGATAATCTCTACTTGACCTAAGTGTCAAATGTAGAAAATCATTAATCTGTATTAAACACTTACTTTATTTAATTACTAAATATTAATTTAATTAGCTAAATTAATCTCTTAATTGAATTAATTTAATTATAAGTCCTAAGTACTTTAATTAAATTAAATACACCCCTTTAGCTAATACACATAAAGAATGAATTAAATCATATTTATTTAATTAATTAATTATATATATATATATATATACATATATATGTATATATATATATACATATATATATGTATATATATATACACATATATATGTATATATATATATATATATGTATGTATATATATACATATATATGTATATATATATACATATATATGTATATATATATACATATATATATATATGTATATATATATATATATATACATATATATATATATATATCATACGTGTTGAAACTAATGATTTATTTAATTAGAATAAAGAATGAATTAAATCATATTTATTTAATTAATTATATATATATATATATACATATATATATATATGTATATATATGTATATACATGTATATATATATATGTATATATGTATATATATGTATATATGTATATATGTATATATGTATATATATGTATATATATATATATACATATATATACATATATATGTATATATATGTATATATATATATATATGTATATATATATATATATATATATATCATATGTGTTGAAACTAATGATTTATTTAATTAGAATATTCTATTATGATGACATGTTTGAATGGATCAATATCCTTTCCTATTTCATCTCATATGAAAAAGAAATTAATGATATTGATTAAATCAAATATGCTCATCATAATTGTTGAAACTAATTATTTAATTAATTAGAAAATAATTATGAGCACATATTTGAATGGACCAATTTTATCTCCCATTTCATCTCATTAAACCCAATAAAAAATGGAGGACTCAATCTCACCTTCAATTAGGACTGTAAATGCAGTTCAGTCTTGACCGTTGATCGGTTTCAAGATTCCATAAAACAAGACCCTCAACCTCTCACTTGAAGGATGCATATGAAGAGTATTAAATCAATGCTAAATTGATTACTCAAGTGATTTATGTTTGAATATCCTTTTCTTAATATGCTCATCATTTAGACTAAAATGCATTCATTTAGTTGTACTTACTTTTCATTGTTCTTAGATTAATTTTAAATTCATTTAGATTAATCTAATATCTTTGCATTTAAAAACATAATAAAAAAAATAGATTATATTTCATCTTCATTCTTCCAAATCCTTCGTACTAGATTGGTTTGGTTACTGATCTCTCAATTTTAAGAGTGAATAGTTAAACCCTGTCTAGTTAGAAGGCAACAAATCACCTTGTGCAGACATACGAAATGGACAATCCCATGTTCATTTTGGGATGTTTCTAACATATACTGATCATGTTGAAGTTTGCATGTATTTAGAGGCCCATAATTAGCAATCACATTTCTGGCACCCACCGTGTGGCAAAAAATCAATTTTCTAGCCTCATTTTTATTAATTTATGACATTTTGATATTTTGTCCATATGATATAACAATTCCTCGCATGGCAAGATCTTCTCTATCATGAAGAAACTAAACTTTCACACCATTATTTATAATTCCTCATGTGAGAAAGTGTATGTTCACACAAAGAAATCAATTTCTCATGTGGCACATAATGAATCCTCACATGGAACCCTACAGAGTCTCAAGCAAGACTTGATATTAGAAAAGGAAATTTGCATTTTTAAAATTTTGTTTTTCAAAATTTCTGTGATCTAAATCCTATTTCTCAAGCATCTATTTTATGTTTTCTAATTCTTTGAGTAGCTTAGCAGTGGTTTTCATATTGATTGTCAAAGACACCTTGATATAAACATACAAACAATATTAATGGTTTGATTGCAAGACGTTCAATAAAAGATTCACTTGTCAAATAAAAAATTCAAACCTACTCAAATAATGTGTTTGTTTTAATGCTTTCTTATACACATAGTTTAATAGGGATTGTGAATTTCATAGGGCACAAGACAAAGCAATAGGGGAGTATGCTCTTTGCTACTTGGAAGTGATGCCCAAGAGTAAATTAGAAACCTAGACACCTTTGGATGATGGTACCCGAGGGAGGCAAGAAAGGTAGTGGTTCTCCCAAGAAAATATTTTTATGAAGGGATGGTTCTCTTTTCCTTCTAGAAAAAATCAAGATCTTGGAAAAGGAAAAGTTGGGATTGATAAGCTAGCTCAGTTATGAACATGTTTTGTGTGTTTGGGTAAGGTGACGAGGTTAGAGGAGTATGCTCTTTTCCCTTTTGGAGAAATAGAAACTTAGACCCTTGAATCTAAGCTACAGTTTGAGTCAACCTTTAGAGGGCCTTCCAAAGTGATCCAACCTCCAATAATGACCCAAGTGAGCACACACCTAATGCCAGTGATTCCAACTCACTCTAATAAAGAAGCTTAGTAGAGTGAAAGGCTCCAAAGCCATGTTAAAATCTTCTTCTTAGTTATAATATCACATATCAAGAAGAGGTTCTATCTATTGCATTGGGCGATGCTGCCCCCAGTCTTGCTAGTCAAGTGTGTTCACTTTCAGATGTCAGTGTGGGGTGATGTCCTTAACTTTGTTCATGAAGCCACTAGGGATTAATATGAAAAAAATCCTATTAAAAACTTTGTAGTCAATTTCTACCTGCTTCACCTCCAAAAGGGAACATAATCTTTGTGCAAGGAGGGGAAAGAATCTCTCTGGTAGATTCTCACCATAGGAATGTACCTAGATGCTAGAAGGTGGTGTACTCCCTTGACCCTTGCTACAAGGGGTCTTATTGAGTTTATATGTTTTTGAGTCCTTGGAATACACCAAAAACACAAGCACTCTCTAGTGGGGTGGCATGGCTATGTGAGGTGAATGCATGCACATAAGTTGCGATACAAAGATTTTGTTGCCTGTACGATTTCTAGTTATAGAGATAAAAAAATGTCTTTTTTATTCTACAAATTGTCCAAATTGTCCAAACAACAAAAGGTCAAGACTCCCCTATCCCTCTGAGTTTCTTTGTCCTTGGTCAGATTGTTTACAACTACTATTTGCATCCCTTGTTTGAAAATCAACTGTCTAATTACAAACCAACATGATGTCCAAAATCTTAAAACAATGGCCATGTCTAATTAAAAATTAAAAATATTATTAGTAATATGTTCAGAAATTGCTATAAAATCATCAGAATCTCTTCAAGTATAGTCCAAACCTATCATTTTATACTTTTCTTGCCTATAGTTCTACAAAATTTTGCATGAGTAAAGACCTTCAAGGCTATCAGTTAGTGTTTCCTTGTGCAATCCTTTGTACTTCCTCACATGGGAGGTTGAGAATCCTTGCACGAGCATTTACCCAAACAGTACCAACTTGCATGAAAAATGTCAAAACCTTGTTTAAACTCTTAGTTTGTCACTTCCTCACATGAAACGACAAAAAATATTACGTGAGAAAACACCAAAAAAATGTTGTTTTGTTTCCTTGGATGGGTACCTATAATTCCTCACACAGTTCTACCTAAATCCTCATGCAAGCTTTGGTCATTAAACTATCAAATTTGGTTTGTTAGAGGTTTCCTCACCTAGTTATTTATAGTTACTCACCTGAGAGTCATTTGCTCATGCCAGTCTATACTAAATTATCCAAAAATAGTGAGCTATTTTGAGCTCCCTCATCAAAACTTGATCCAAATTTGGTCTTTATCTAAAAACATTAAGTCATTCCTCTATCTAAAATAGTCTAAAACATAGACATCTTGCTTAGTTGATCACTTGATCCACACATTAACTAGTCTCTTTATTTGGTTGTCCTATTTTCTCTCTTATGTTTGTTATACCTCGCATCACAATAGTCATAACTTTTGGATATTCTAGCCATTTCTTTGACTATTTGTTCCTAGATATACAACACACTTACTTACTTTGAGACAAAGTTCTAGTGTGATCTTTGTTCAATCTTTGTCTGAAGTAATTGGCTATGACTATTGCAACTAGGTCTGGAAATGTGTTTCCTCCTTATAGGCCAAGATGAGGTAGAAATCATGTAGATATTGTTCCTAGTTATACATATAATCTGAGTTCAGCAATGGGTCCTCATGATCTCTTTCACCTATTGGTCCACCTAGTGCTCAAAGGGTATTTTCCATCAACTTGCAACAAGTTAGGAATCCATTATACCAAGAACATACAACCATTGAAAAGGCAGCTACATCATTAGACATAATAGCTAAACTTTTGTTTAAAATACCTATAAAATCTAAACATACGAAAACCTTCTACACTCCTAGAATGGATGATCAAGATCAAGAAATGAGTGAACATAGTAGGAGAACAAACAAAGAGGAATTCCAAAGAAATGAAACGATGAAAGACCCTTACACCTATACAAATGATTATGGGGATGATGAAGATATACCCCTAGAAGACATATAGAATGTTGTAAAGATAAAAACTTTTATAAAATGATAGGAATCCTACTCCATGATGAGAAGGATAAATATTTCCTCAAACTTGCTCAAGAAGGAGAAAAACTACCTCAATATTTCAATATTGAAATAATTGTCACACAAGAAGAGGAAATTGAAACATCCAAGTTACAAAAACAACTTCAAGCCATGCAAGAGCAATTAGCCCAAATTTTGTGAGACAAGGATAAACCAACCAAAACATACATGTTAGACACTATTTGTCCATTTCCTTTTGACAAGGACTTGTACATGCCTCCTTTTACTTAAGGAGTTGAGTTACCCAAATACAAAAAATACTCAAGAACATCTAATCTCCAAGATCACTTGAGGGAGTTTGGTGCTTTTTCTATGGAATTCATGTACAATCAAATGTATCTTATGAGGTTGTTCCCATGGAATCTAGGGGTAAAGAAATGGAATAATTTTCAAGATTACCTCCTTGAATTAAAACTTTTGATGAGATTTCTAATATGTTTATTCAACAATACTCACACAATATACAACATCTAGTCAACATACACAATCTGTGTAACCTTAAATGAAAAATTAAAGAACCTTATGTTTATCCAAAGATGGCAACAATTGTATACAAAATACTTATGAAAAATTCCCTGAAACTGAAATACTAAGCATCTTCATGGATAATCTTTTACCTAATTTTGAGTATAGAATACAATTTTAAGGCCTAGAAACCTTTGAAGATATGGTTTAAAAAGCTATCTAAATAGAAGAGTTCATTGTTAAAAAGGGGAAAATAACCCTTCAAAAGGACATCAAGAAAGGATCTACCTATAGAAAAGATAAATCCAAGTATAATAACAAGAACCGAGAAGTACTACATGATGGAGTGATAGATAATATCACTCCCAATCCTTCTAAGGAAGATTTTGATCTCACAGATAATATCAATGTGTCTAAAACCATTAACAAATCTAATTTCAATATAAAACCATTTGGAAACAAAACAAAGAACTCATCTTGGGTTACTCAACTAAAATGTGAATACACACCTTTGAATGAACCTTTAGACATGGTATATAAAATATTACTTCAAAATTAGATCATTACTCCACTTGATACTTCTCATCCATATCTTCCACAACCACAACCTACATGGTGGAAAGAGAATGCATATTGTGAGTACCATCAGAACAAGGGTCACAATTTTTTTTTTGTATTAACCTAGTTCATAAGCTTCAAGACCTAATTGATGATGGTGAAATAGTTGTGGGTGGACATAAGAAGAATTTAGATCACAAAGCTTTTAAAGAACCATTTCCACATTATGAAAAGGGGGAAAGCTCTAAATAGAAGAGCAATAACTGTAATCACCTAAAAATGGTCATCTAGACTATTAGCCCCCTTTTCAAAATTTTGGCTAAATTAATTTAATCATTTATCTAGACCAAATTGCTAATAATCAATTTATTTGATTATAACCTATAGTTTGACTATGCTATCCTAAGTTCATTATTTGATTAAAAGAACATGTCCCCTTTTAATTAAATAAAACACCCCATTCTTCTAACCCACTTAAAGTGCACACATAAAGTCCCTTGTCTATTTTACAATTAAAAGAAAAGGCTTGTGAGACTTTTGTCTTATGTGAAAAGTCAACTTATATTCTATTGGTTGACTTGTGTGTGCACATGGATCACTCCTCTTTTTGAATTCCACCGTTGATCATCCACCATCTTCATCTTGATCTCTACCGTCCATACATCTTTAAAAGGGAGAGAGCTTTCCCCCTCAATCCATCCATCTTTTGAACATTGTTATGCTGTAGGTTTTCTAAAAGGTTTCTTTGGAACTTTGTGGAGAACTTCTATTTCTTGTCTAAATTCTCTCATCCATGGCATCATGGCATTCTAGCTTAGCTAAGCTTTCATTTTTACATGTAGCTTAAATCATATAGTCTAATAGTTGGATTGCAACACTCTCATACATGCTTAGCATAGCTACACTTTACATTTCATTCTAGCTTAATCTTCATTTGCATTGCATTCTTGAGGAACTCCTTGGGACATTTGCATTCTTGCATCTTATCTTTCGAACCTCCCATTGCATGGTTTACTAGCAAGAAGAGTATCTCTAAAGCTCATCTGAGGGCCTTTGAATTTGAAATACACTCTCTTGCACTCCGTGGATAGGGAGCTCTAAGCCAGCATTTGAACATTCCAAACTCATGGAATCGTTTGGATAGAAGGGTTTAGAGTGGGACACTTTCGAGTGTACATTTTTGGCGCATAACAATATTCAAATGAGGATTGGATTCTTTGAGGGGAAAGCTCTTTCCCTTTTAAATTAGTATGGATGGTAGAGATCAAGATGAAGATGGTGGATGATCAACGGTGAAATTCAAAAATAAGAGTGATCCATGTGCACACACAAGTCAACCAATAGAATATAAGTTGACTTGTCACATAAGACAAAAGTCTCACAAGCCTTTTCTTTTAATTGTAAAATAGAAAAAGGACTTTATGTGTGCACTTTAAGTGGGTTAGAAGAATTGGGTGTTTTATTTAATTAAAAGGGGACATGTTCTTTTAATCAAATAATGAACTTAGGATAGCATAGTCAAACTATAGGTTATAATCAAATAAATTGATTATTAACAATTTGGCTTAGGTAAGTGATTAAATTAATTTAGCCAAAATACTGAGAAGGGGGCTAATAGTCTAGATGACCATTTTTAGGTGATTACATTTGCCCCTCTTTGACTAATGTGTGATCAATCTGGGAACACATTATGTCAAAGAAAATAGAAAGCTAAGTAGGCGGTGATAGATATAGATATCTGATTTCAAAAAATGAAATGCAGAAATAAATGGCAAGTCCTGAATGCACAGCCTAATAGCGGTAGTACTGAACACTAGGAAGATGATGTTAGGATCTGAAAAGAATTCTAACACCTAGTAAAGTGAATAGATCGAGAGCAAGTGATAAAGTCAAACAAATGCTCCTAAGAAATAGATAGCTGTAGCAATCAGCAATAGAGTATTTCTGCCCCCTCGGGATCGAAATTGAAATGAGGTAAGAGGATGCAAAAACTGGCTAGACATGAGAAAACTAGAATATAGAAATGTCCAAGATGATAGATAGATGATTAGAACCCAAGAATGACTATAAACAAATTGATAAAATGCCCCAGTTTGACTAGAGTTGACCTTGAAGGATATAGCATAAAAATTAGGTCAAAATGAGTAGAAAGATGATTTTAGACATGAAATAGTGAATTGAAGTAGATATGAAGCATAGAAATGATGAAGACATGAAGAAATGAAGATGCCCCAGTGATGATTCAGAGATTAGACCTCAAAAGGTCAGCTAACTGCTCAGAAGAAAGTAGAATTTTAAAAGACAATTTTGACCATCAAGATGAACTCGAATTTGGATTTTGATCCCGAAAATGAATCTAGGATGTCAAAATTATTTAAGAGGTCAAAACTTTATAATATGTGATGACAAGATAGAAAAGAGATGAAGCGAAAGACTAAGAAGGTGAAAAGACATGAACAAGAAGAAAGTAAAGAAATATATGAAAGGAGTTAGTTGATATGTCCACAAAAAGATGGAGAAAGAGAGCTCTCTCCATATGCAAGAATGCAAGACTAAGCTAAAAAATAAACCTAAAATGCAAGCTAATATGCAAAGTGGTTTACCAGCAAGAAGCGCATAACATTTAGACTCTTAATTTCATCATTGAGCATTTATTAGGGACATCATGAGATCATACAACCATCACTAGTATAACTATGAGGATATGAATATGATTGATATCAGATAGGTATGTGGAAATCCAATCTAAGCATCAGAGACATGTAAGTCAAGATAACTACGTGATTAGATTCCCTAAGTTTAATTTAGCAAGATTACAGCTGTATCAAGGCATAAGTGCCAAGATAAACCCTGAGTGCGGTCTTGCAAAACAGTCAAGGATGATACATTTGTAAGTAAATGTGTTGAATAGGACCAACATAAATGCTTACAACACTATAGACAAACAAAGTATACCCACAAGCAGAAATCAAGAAGACATGCCCCATGCCCCCAGTCTTCTAGTCAATGACATCCTCGAAAGACTATTAGGGAGGGAACACATGGCAAAGAAATCATCATAAACAACACACAAAGTAGATAAATGTCAGCATAGCTCAGTCATTTAAGTGTTAAAGTGCGTGTGTGTAAGTCACTTGGCCATTTCTTCAAGACTTGATCCTGATAGTGAGAAATATCGCGACATCGAAGACCGTAGGTAAACTATCTATAAAGTGTTGAAAAACACTTGATGTCAAAGTGGGGGAAGTGTTGAGAAACACTATTTTGTGAGTTGTCAAAGAAACCCTAATGCACAAGAATACCTCAATAGGCGAAGTAGTTATGCCCTCGAGATGAGGACAAGAAATAATTCCAAGCTAGGAAATGTGTAGCAGAGTGTGTGATTAAGACTGATAGACATAGGTGCAAGGGTTTCAAGTAGTGCCTATTTTTTAGGTTTTCACCACTTGACAGATTTTTTCAGGACTTTTTTCAATTGTTTTGTATTTTTGTATTTTTTGATTTTTTTGGTGATACATCAAAGTGTCTATTGCTAGGTTTTTACTAAGATGATCATTTTTCCAGGATATTTTTTTATTTTTAGAATTTTTTCAGCATCATATATTATTTTTTGGATTTTTTAGAATAATTTAGAGATTACTAGTTCTCAAGCAAGATCACATCATTTTCTCCCAATGTCTAGCAAGGTATAGGACACGATGGAGAAACAAGCCGATAGATAAGCAAAGATGCATAAGAAAAGAATGTGAAGCAAGTGAAAGTGATCCTCAAGGACTGACTCCTCTAGAGTACCCAATCTTGGGAAAGAGGTGAAATAGTCGTATGAAGCATGTTTTGGATAAGCAATGGAAGAAATGAGCAAGATAGCATGTAGGATAAGCAGTGAAGCCAACAAGTGAGATAGCATGAAGCATGTAGTCCAAAAGAGTAGACATGCCAAGAGATCTATGAGAACCATGTTTCATTTATTATGATCAAGATCAAGGGGTCAACTAGATAGTATAGCAATGGGATAGAGCAATAAGAATAAAGCTCAAGATAGAGGCTATGAGTGAATGGGAGAGCACAATAGAAAATCTGGTGGATAAGATAGTCAATATGCAAAGATAGCTTAACATTGTCAAGATCAAAGAGAGAAGAAGGGATAGATGGATGATGGAAGAATTATGCATGATGCTTGTTTGCCAGGTTTTCGTCATGGTACTTATCCAAGGTGCCACAAGAAGTAGTTTTCACCATAGGATAAATTTATTTCTCTTTACTTTTGCTACCAAGGTGCCACAAGAAGTGGTTTTCACCAAGGCACATTTTCATTTTTTTCATTTTTTCTATTTTTTCTTTTTCTTTTTTGAATTTTTAGAAAGAGCTCAAGCTTTGTCAATTTAGATAGTGCTCCTATAGGAAAGATAAGTCATGATAAGCCAAGACCATAGAAAGGTATGCTCAAAGATGTTGATATGGTGATGAAAAAGAAATGGTAGTAGGAAGAGTATATGGAGGATAATAGTTCATGTATAGAAAGTTAGTGTAAGTTTTAGAGGATTTCATGAGGGTAGCTGAAATATTGGACAAGATCAACATTGACACATACCTTGAAGGGTATTGGAACAATGGAGGAATCATGGATGAAATAGCTTGAGATTTAGATGTATGAGGTGGTAGAATAGATTTGGAAAAAAGTGGAGCAGAAGGCTTTGGAATATTTTTAGAATAAGATGGAATGGAAGCCTTGGAAGCTTGAATGTCAACTTTGAAGTATTTTCAATATTCAAGTCTTTTAAAAAAGGCTTGGGAATCCACATAGCTTTAGATTTTCCTCGTTCTTTGGGTGCTTGAGAGTGCCTTTGTATAATGATGGATTTAGGAACCCATATTTTCTTTGGTTTAGCTCTTTGAGTAGGGGACCTTTGCGGTCTCTTTTGTGCATTCTCCTTCTTAGCATTCACATGTCGATTGGATGGGACATAGTGATCTTTATTTTTCAATGGATTCTTATGTTTATTCTCACTTCCAAAGGAATTGGGATTTGTGGATGAATAAGGATGATATGACTGGTTTAGATGTATAGATGGGTGAAAAGTCATCAAGGATGAGTGTCTTTGTTGATCTTGAGGTAATATAGGAGATCTAGGGAATGAGCTATGAGTGAATGTAGGAGATGGTGGAACATAAGTCCCCAAAATGGATGGAAGGTTTGAATGCTTTAGCTTAGATGGATAAGGACCAAGGATAGATTTAGAAAATGCAAAGGGATAGTGGGAAGGGATATCAACATCTTTAAAATGAGCAACATGGTCAAAGCCATCAATAGAATCATAAGTACCTTTGATAGGAACAACATTTTGAATAGAAGCACTTGAAGCTTGAGCACAATTTTGAAGTGGATATCGAGAAGTAGAACATGAGGGGATGCTTTGATCTTGACAAGTAGCTTTGGATAGCATTCTAGTGTACATTTTTGGCGCCCACCGTGGGGCTTGAATCAAGTTCTAGCTCCATTTGCTTTTATTTTTTATCTCTGGTTTTTTACAGCAGCATATTGGATCTAATCAAATGCTTTTGTAGAATTATCACTTTGGTTTTAAGGCCAACCCATAAGTAAATTGGTTTGAAGGCCAAAAACTTAGTTAGTTTAAAGATTTGATCATATCTTTTAAACCACTTGGATTTTGGTTCTGAAATTTTTTTTGTAAGTTGGGTATATGCTCAAAATGTCTTAGTCCGATTTTTAGAATATTTTAACGTGATTTTCGGGAGTTATGAGTTTTTCTTTGTTTTTCATAAAAAAGTCATTTTTGATCGCAAATCAGTGATTTTTTTAAAAAAACTTACATTTTCAGAAATGGTTTTCAATTCTAATGGGGGTTCTTTCTTTTTGTTTTGAATTTTGAGGTCGTATTAAGGATCAAAAACTCGATTTGATAAATTTGACCTATTTTGACAAAATCAATCTGTAGGGAGCAAATGAAGAGATTTTTTTGAATTTCTTACATTTTTGGAAAGCTCTCTAATTTTTAATAGGGGTCTCTTCTTTTCATTTCTATTTTTGGATCCAAAATCATAGCAAACAAGTCCAATCTTGTTGACTAGGTCAAAATCAAAGAGTTAAAATGAGAGCATTTGTGATTAACTTGCACTTTCTTTGCATGCACTTGGTTGGAAGATAAATTGGATTTTTGAGGCAACTCACCACTTTTTATTGCAGATTTTTATATTTTTTCATACTAACTTTTGGTGCTAACAAGTTGTGATTACAGGTTGCCATCCTTATCAAAAAAATTGAAACATTGCATAAAAAGAACGCATGTCAAAGCTTCAAATGCACAAGGGCTACTAACGATTGTTTGCAGGGCTGCCCAATGCATAAAAACCTAATTTTTCTTGTTCTTTACTTTTACATGTGTGGAATATACTAGTTGTTTATTTTTAGGCACATTAAAACTTACAATTGGGATCTTTTGGTGATAGGAGAGTATGCTCTTCACCCTTGTGGTGAATCAGAAATTTTGACTTACCATTTGGTTTCAAGAGTAAGAGGCAACTAAATCTTCTTGGCGTGTTTGGGAGAAAATTATTGGAATAGGAGAGTATGCTCTTCACCCTTGCGATGAATCAGAAATCTTGACTTCCGAAAGTTGATCCACTTTGTATAGTTAAGATCCTTTAGAGGGCCTGCTCTCGGACAACCTGAGAGGGACGACCCAAGTGGGAACAAGCCGATTACTTGGCTCTTCCAACCCACTATAAACTCAAGGCTACCAAGGACACAAAACTTTGGTAGACGTAGTATTTGTCTTCGCCTAGTGTGATCGCTTATGGGATTTCGACCATAGGGAGATCACTAGGCAAGAATGCTTAAGGTACTCTTGTGATCGCGAGATCGGTTGCTCATCGCAAGGTGAGGTGTCCTATAATTGGGAGCAAGATGAACACTATGAATGGAAGCCCTATATAAATACCCTAAGTTAGTAACTACCTTTTTTAGCCGCTCAACTTCTTGGTGCAAGGATCGATCCTAGTGGACTACTCGGATCACCCTAAGATTTTACACTCACCATCTGTGTTCCTTTGGTTATGCTTATGGAATTTCCATGACAAAGCCAATATCTCTTGTGGGAAACCACTTGGTGTGAGGCAAAGGAGCATCACGTGTGGGCCAAGTTGTTGAGTAATGAACCATTTCCTTTAGGTAGATATTGCTTGATGTGTTCTCGAATGTGCTAGACCTATGAAATTTTTTTGAACATACACATGACGATAGTTCTAGGGATTTATTTTAAGACGTCACATATGTTTGTATCATGCAAGGTTGCTTTGTCCCTTGCTTGATTGTTTGAAGACTACTCTATGTGTCACTATCTTGCTTGGAAAGAAATTGCTTTTGAACATCAAACTTGCTATGCTATCAATTATTGTCAAACTTTGTCAGCCAAGTCAAAATGTCAAGTGCAAACATTTTCTTGTGTTGCTTGCTAAGGGGAGTCTCATCATTTGACTTTGATTTGCTATGTCTCTAGTGTTTGAACATGCTTAAAGTGGCTCTTTGGTCTTAGTGCTCTTGGTATTTCTATCTTCATGGTCTATGTCCACTTGCTAGTTATCCTTTTTCTGAAATGGTTGCCTTGATTTCTTGACTACACTCTTGGGTTGGAGAGTTGTTCACTTGTCACCCTGCTTGCTCTATCTATTTGGCTATTTGGGCATCTTTCCTAGCTATTGACTTGAGTCATTCATGTCGTAAGTTTCTTGGACATATTGTTTGAAAAGTCACTTTAATCTCTCTCTACTATCTTGGGAAGTGAACACTCTACCTCCTATAGTTTCAACATCAAGTTATCTTTTAGACTCTTTTATGCTTGGCTTTGCATCTACCACTACGGAATTCAAATCTTGTGCTACCAAACTTCAACCAAATCTAGATGATCATGATATCCTCCATGTCACTAAAGAGTTTCAAGATTTATATGTGCAATACAAAGAACTAGAAGAGACAAATGATCTTTCTTACCTTCATCTATCTAAACTCATGATAGAAATGAAGTCTAAACTTGAGAAAAGGTTAGAGGAGAAGATTGCATCATTACATGAATCTTCCTTAAGGTATTTACATGCATGTGAGTCACCTTCTTTGAGGTCATCCTCTTCTTCTAGGTCTACATGCTCTACTTCAAGACATCAAATGTCTTCATCTTCTAGATCTAAAGACCTCCTTAGAGAGAAAAAAATTGATACCTCCTTTGAGCCTATGCTAAAATTTCATGATGGACCTATCTTTGACCAAGCTAATGATGAAGATATGGATGCATACCATTCACTTGAGAAACAAAAAAAGGACTCTAGACATAATTTTGATAGAACTTTTGCTCCCTTGGAAGATTCTTATGATGACACTTTGCAAAAACTTCTTGGCAATAAGATCATCATGTTACCTAAGTCTAGCTCATATGGAAACCCATTCTTGGATATCTATTGTGCTTATCATCAACATAATGAGCATAGTACTTCAGATTGCATTGAGCTAAAACATAAAATCCAAGATCTTATTGATAATGGAATTATTGGAACCTCTAGTGACTCATGTGTTGAGGATACTTCTCTTGAGCAAGATTATGTTGATGAACCTATGTCTAGTAGTGGCTCCATTATGTCTTCCACTTCTTCCAACACTCATGCATCTCCCAACACTTCAAATCTTTCCAACATGCCTCTATCAAATAAAGAACCTATTGCTTTCCACATTGACTACGTGTATCCTCAAGGGCTACCTCTAAAAGAAACTCAAGCTAACCTTCACTTGGCTGCAAACCTTTTCCATGCTACTAATCCTAAACATCCTCAACCTTCATGCACTATACTGCCTAATCTAAGCACTACTCCATTCACTCTTCATTCTCCCTTGTCCTTAGAAGTGGCTCCATGTCAAGAGGACTCTCAAAAAGAAAAAGCTATAAATGTCAAGAAAGATCAAGATCAAGCACCCTTTCATCTCTTTCAAGATTTTTCCCCTCCATATCCTATGTCTTATCCACCTCCTAAGTATGATGAAGACACAACTTCCATTATCTCCCTTGAGCTTATTGAAAATTATGAGAAAAGTTCTCTTCATATGCTATCCAAAGCTACTAGTCAAGATCAAAGCATCCCCTCATGTTCTACTTCTCCATATCCACTTCAAAACTATGCTCAAGCTTCAAGTGCTTCTATTAAAAATGGTGTTCCTATCAAAGGTACTCATGAGTCTATTGATGGCTTTGACCATGTTGCTCACTCTAAAGATGTTGATATCCCTTTCCAATATCCCTCTGCATCTTCTAAATCTATCCTTGGTCCATATCCATCTAAGTTAAAGCATTCAAACCTTCCATCCATATTGGGGCCTTATGTTCCTCCATCTCCTACATTCACTCCTAGCTCATTCCCTAGCTCTTCCATCATACCTCAAGATCAACAAAGACACTCATCCTTGATGACTTTTCACCCATCTATACATCTAAACCAATCATATCATCCTTATTCACTCACAAGTTCCAAGTCCTTTGGAAGTGAGAATAAACATAAGAATCCATTGAAAAAGAAAGATCACTATGTCCCATCTAATCGACGTGTGAATGTTAAGAAGGAGAAAGCACAAAAGAGACTGCAAAGGTCCACTATTAAAAAAGCTAAATCAAAGAAAATATGGGTTCCTAAACCCATTATTGAAGAAATGTGTTTTGAAGTATCCAAAGAAAAATATAAAGCTATATGGATTCCCAAGTCTCTTTTAAAAGACTTGAATATTCAAAATACTTCAAAGTTGACATTCAAGCTTCCAAAGGCTTCCATTCCATCTTCTTCCAAAAATCTTCCTAAAAATATTCCAAAGCCTTCCACTCGACTTTTTTCCAAATATCTTCTACCAGCTCATACATCTAAACCTCAAGCTACTTCATCCATGATTCCTCCATCGTTCCAATACCCTTCAAGGTGTGTGTCAATGTTGATCTTGTCCAATATTTCAACTACCCTCATGAAATCCTCTAAAGCTTACACTAACTTTCTATACATGAACTATTATCTTCCATATACTCTTCCTACTACCATTTCCCTTTCACCACCCTATCAACATCTTTGAGCATACCTTTCTATGGTCTTGGCTTATCATGGCTTATCTTTCCTATAGGAGCACTATCTAAATTCAAAAAGCTTGAGATCTTTCTAAAAATTCAAAAAAAATAAAAATAAAAATAAAATGAAAAAAAATGAAAATGTGCCTTAGTGAAAACCTCTTGTGGCACCTTGGTAGCAAAAGTAAAGAGAAATAAATTTATCTTATGGTGAAAACTACTTCTTGTGGCACCTTGGATAAGTACCATGATGAAAACCTGGCAAATAGGCATCATGCATAATTCATCCATCATCCATCTATCCCTTCTTCTCTCTTTGATCTTGACAATGTTGAGCTATCTTTGCATATTGGCTATCTTATCCACCAGATTTTCTATTTGTGCTTTCTCATTCACTCATAGCCTCTATCTTGAGCTTTATTCTTATTGCTCTATCCCATTGCTATCCTATCTAGTTGACCCCTTGGTCTTGATCACAGTAAATAAAACATGGTTCTCATAGGTTTTGACATGTCTGGTCTCTTGGATTGCATGCTTTCATGCTATCTCTCTCTCATTGGCTTCCATTGCTTATCCTACATGCTATCTTTCTCATTACTTCCATTTCTTATCCAAAATATGCTTCATATGACTATTTCACCTCTTTCCCTAGCTTGGGTACTCTTGAGGAGTCAGTCTTTGAGGATCACTTTCACTTGCTTCATACTCTTTTTTCATCCATCTTTGCTTATCCACTGGCTCGTTGCTCCATCATATCCTATACCTTGCTAGACATTGGGAGAAAATGATGTGATCTTGCTTGAGAACTAGTGATCTTTAAAACCTTCTAAAAAATTCTAAAAATCAGAAAATGTCCTGAAAAAATGATCATCTTAGTGAAAACCTAGCAATAGGTGCTTTGATGTATCACCAAAAAAATAAAAAATAAAACAAAAAATACAATTTTTTTTTAAAAAGTCCCAAGAAAATCTGTCAAGTGGTGAAAATCTGGAAACAGGTGCTACTTGAGACCCTTGCACCTATGTCTATCAAACTCAATCATCCACTTTGCTACACATTTCCTGGCTTGGAAATGTTTCTTGTCCTCGTCGTGGGGCACAACTGCTTAGCCTATTGAGGTATTCTTGTGCATTAGGGTTTCTTTGACAACTCACAAAATAGTGTTTCTCAACACTTCCCCCACCTTGACATCAAGTGTTTTTCAACACTTTTTAGATAGTTTACCTATAGTCTTCGATGTCGCAATATTTCTCACTATCAGAATCAAGTCTTGAAGAAATGGCCAAGTGACTTACACACACGCACTTTAACACTTAAACGACTGAGCTATGCTGACATTTATCTACTTTGTGTGTTGTTTATGATGATTTCTTTGCCATGTGTTCCCTCCCTAATAGTCTTTCGAGGATGTCATTGACTAGAAGACTGGGGGCATGGGGCATGTCTTCTTGATTTCTGCTTGTGGGTATACTTTGTTTGTCTATAGTGTTGTAAGCATTTATGCTGGTCCTATTCAACACGTTCATAAGCTTCAAGACCTAATTGATGATGGTGAAATAGTTGTGGGTGGACATAAGAAGAATTTAGATCACAAAGCTTTTAAAGAACCATTTCCACATTATGAAAAGGGGGAAAGCTCTAAATAGAAGAGCAATAACAAGGTCAACTATACATACACCAATCATGATAACGTGATCAACATGGTTGAATCTTTGGACTTTGAACATTGTGACATTATCACAATTAAAAGAAAACATGATAATATGAATCCTAAGACTCCATTTGTCTTAAGAGGTGCTACATCTTTTACATCTGATCACAAACAATCACAATCTTGTGCCAATGTTGTTACACATTCTCATGCCAATATAGTACTCAAAGGCCCTAATCTTTCTGCTCCTACGGTAGATTAACATAAAGACAAACCTATTTCTTTTCCATATCACAAGTATACAAAAATCACAACATCCTCCATAGTTACAAACTATAGTATCCTCAAAAAATTGCAATGGATGAATGCTGAAATAACAATCTTTGAACTACTCAAAATCTCACCTTCTCATAGGAAGATTTTAGACAAATCCCCTCAACAAGGCAGGTGTACCTCAAGAACTTGATCTTCATAGGTTTCAATCTATGGTAGGTCACTTGACCTCACCTCATTATTTATCCTTTTCTAAAGAGGATGATAATTCATTGAGTCATGCTCATAATCAAGCATTGCACATTGAGGTCATGATACATCAGAAATATGTTCTTTGCATGCTTATAGATAATGAAGCTGGTCTAAATATCTGTTCTTCTACTTTTTCTAAATAGTTTGTTTATGATGAAGAGTGTATTGATCCTCATCACAAAACAACCATCAAAGCATATGATGAGGTAGAACAAAAATCCCTAGGTCTTGTTGTGTTGCCTCTTTGAGTTGGTCATGTTGAAAGAGATGTTACTTGTCAAGTTATGGACATTCCATTAGCATACAATATCTTGTTAGGGAGACCATGGATACATGAAATGCAAGCAGTGACTTCAACATACCATCAATGTGTCAAGTTTCCATTTCAAGGATCTGAAGTTACTATACTTGCTAATACTAGTTAAACTTGCAATATGCTCAAATCTACTGATAGCTTTGTCCTTGCTAATAGAGAGTCTATGGATAATCATGTTAAAAAGTTGAAACAAATGGAGAAGACACTCAAGTTAATAGAAACTAGAATGAGTGAATATTACATTGAACCAGTTTTGTCCTTGACATCTCATCTTGAATCTCCCCACCATTATGGGAGACCATCAGAATTGAAGAGACCTTTTGTGGTATTACCTCAAACTAAATTCAATGGTGATTTTGTGAAGGAAATTGTACCTCTAGAGGATGAAGATGAAAATAGAGCTATAGTTGTGTGGTTATACAAAGAAGAAATCCCAGTTGATCTCATAGATCAGTCTTGTGAGATAACTCTAGAAAAGTATGGACTAGGTATAAAACAAATAATATGCCTTGGCTACAAAGGAAATGCTCCCATGAGATGTAATAACAATAGATTGATTGATCTAATAAAATTAATATCTAGAAGGCCTTAGGATACAATAGATTTAGGATTAAAAAAGGTTCCCTTTCATTTCAAGATCAATAAATTTGTGCTAGAATCTAATAGTTCTTATAAATATGAGCAAAAAATTGAATTAGATAATCAAGTGGAAAGCTCTGATGATGAGGATACTTTTCATTGTCCCATTCTGCTAGACCTTGCTAAGTTCTTTTCAAAACTAGATGACTTTGTACCATGTGTCATTACTATTTATGCTAATAGTGATTTCTCAGATAATAATATTGATACTCCCCAAATTCAATAGGAATAGGGTGAGTCTAGTCATATTATAGTTGTTGAACGACTTTGTAAAAAATCAAGATGATAATGAAAGTGGAGAATGGGTCCCCATAAATGTTGGGGAACTCTAGAATTTGACTTCATGTAGCACAGATTCTTGAGAGTAAAATTTTTATTATCTCTCAAAGGAAACTTGAGAAAAGGATGTAAATCAAGTACATACATGTGAAAATTGGCTTGAAATAGGGGAGCAATCTAGGGTTTGGTTGGATGAGTCTCATCCTACTAGTGTTGACAGGTCTTCAACTAATATCATTAGAACTCAAAGGAATTTGAAGATAACTATGGAAGAAATTACTTTAGGTCTCAAATTACTTGTCTTACATTTGATGACTATACTGTGAACACCATTGAACCCACCACTTCTCTCTCACTCACTTATCCTGATTTAATAGGCTAGAATTCCAATACTATATCTAGTGAAGTCCCTATATTCTAGAATGGCTATGCTCTTGCCTTCTATTTACACTTTATTGAAATAACAACATCTTCCACCAATGAACAGAGTGTCAATATGACTGAAGCTAACATCAAATATCTCAGTCATATGATTAAAAGAAAAAAAAAATGTTCCAATGGTGAAAACCACATTGTGGCAGAATCAAAACCAAAAATAGTAAAAACAAAAGACATATCCAAAGGTCAAAACCTCTTTGAGGTTCCTAAGGATGAGATATTTGATGCACTTTCAAGTCATTTTTAGGAGAGATCATTAGTGTTGATAGATCCAACACAATCAATTAACTTGGGAACTATAAAACATCCTCATATAATACATCTTGCACAATATTTATTGATAGAGGAAAAAGAGGAATTTGTTTCTTTCTTCCAAGAAAAGAAGATTAATTTTGCATGGACCTACTCAGATATGATAGGCCTAGATCTTGACCTCATAATGCTTCATTTTTCTATTGCACCAGAGGTGAAACTTGTCAAACAAAAGCTCGAGAAGATGCATCCTCATGTGACACTAGTTGTTAAGGATGAATTAGAAAAGCTCTTAAAAGTTGGTTTCATCTATGCTATTGATTATACTGAATGGATGTCAAAAATAGTTCTAGTCTCCAAACATGACAAGTCTATTAGAGTTTGTATAGATTTTTGAGATTAAACAAAGGTTGCCTAAAGGATGACTTTCCACTACCCAATATTGATATGATAGCAGATATGACAATAGGATATGAAATGTACTCACTAATGGAATTTTTTTTGGTTATAATCAAATTTAAATTGCACTGAAATATCAGGAGAAAATGAATTTCATTTGTGCATGGGGTACCTTCTATTGGAATGTAATGTCATTTGGTCTAAAAAATGCTGGAGCCACATATCAAAGAGTAGTGACAAAAATCTTTCATGACATGATGCATAAAATGATGGAGGACCATGTTGATGACATATTGGTCAAGAGTACACATCACACTCATCTTCAAGATTTGGGACCAATCCTCGATCGTATGAATAAATTCAGTCTTCATTTAAATCTTAAGAAATGTGCATTTGGGGTCACATCAGGAAAGTTGCTTGGCTATATTATATTTACAAAAGGAATCTAGGTGTATCCAGAAAAGGTTCAAGCAATAATGGAAATGCCTCCACCTTGTAACATTAGTCAAATGAGGGGGTTACAATGATTGCTTTAATCCATTCATAGATTCATTTCACAATTGGTAGATAAGTCACAACCTTTTACTAAGACTTTACATAAAGGTGTCAAATATGACTCGAACAAAGATTGTGATCAGAGCCTGAAAGAGAGAACTCATTATCTTGCCAATCCACTAATCCCAATGCCTCTTATTTATGAGAAACCTCTCATTTTATATATCTTAGTAGTAGAGACATCTCTCGATATCTTTCTTGCTTAGGAACAATGATAACATGAATGAGATATCTATTATCTTAGTCGTACACTAATCTCTTATGAGATGAACTATAGTGTTATTGAAAAAGCTTACTTGGTAGTCATTTTTGTTTCCTAGAAGTTGAGACACTACATTTTGGCTCACACTACGTGATTGGTTGCAAAAATTGACCCACTAAAGTATTTTCTTAGCAAGGCAACTCTAATAGGAAGGTTAGCTAAATGGGTCATGATACTAAGTGAGTTTTATACTGAATATATCAAAAGAAAGGCTATCAAAGGACATGCAATTACTAATCAATTAGCAGAAGCACCAATGCAAAGTCTTCTACCATTGAATATTAAATTCCTTGATGAATCTATCTTATTTCTAATACATTAAACATGGGCGATGTTCTTTGATTGCTCCTTCACACAAAAAGGATCCGGTGTTGGAATCTTATTTATAACACCGTAGAAATATTCTTTTCCTAAGGTGTACAAGATCCTATTTCCTTGTACAAATAACATTGCAGAATATGAAGCCTTAATCAATGGCATAAAAATTGAGGTTGAATGGAGGGTAGATGAGTTGAATATCTTTGGCGATTCACAACTAGTAATAAATTGGGTCAATGATGTTCATTAGACAAAGAATGAGAAGTTAACACCTTACAAAAGAATGGTCAATGATTTAAAGAACTATTTTGCACATGTCACTTTTTAGTAAATTCCTCGAGTAAATAACAAGGCAGCTAATGCAATGGCTACTCTTGCTTCAATGCTACAAATACCTGAAAATAATTTTTGACATGAATTCATGGTGGAGACATTACTCTACCCTGCTTATGATTCACCTGAATCCTAGATGATCTATTCTATAATAGGACATGATTTATCTTGCTACCATCATATCTATTCTTATCTACATGACCAAATAGTTCTAGAAAATCTATCTTGGAATGAAAAATGTCACCTAATTGTTGTGCATCACAGTATGTCATCATTACAAATGACTTGTTTAGGAGAGGTCTCAATGGTACACTCCTTATGTGTCTAGAACTCGATAAGTTGAAATGCACATTAATCGATGTACATGAAGGCATTTGCAGATATCACTCTAATGGCTTCACACTAGCTTGTAAACTTATTAGAGCTGGTTACTATTAGGTAGATATGGATAAAGAGGTAATTAAATATGCCAAGTCCTACAAACAATGCCAACTCCATGGAAATATGATTCCTTCTCTAGCTAAAGTGCTAATTCCTTTCATCATGCTTTGGCCATTTCAATAATGGGCCTTTGATCTAGTGGGTTAGATTCATCAGTATTCTTCAAATGGACACAAGTTCATTATTATAGATGCAATATACTTGACAAAATGGATAGAAGTAGTCCCTCTTTTTGAGGCTAATGGAAAATCTATAGCTTTATTCATACTTAACTACATCATATGTAGGTATGGTGTACCATCCTCTATCATTACTGATAATGGGGGTTCATTTTGAAAACAAAGATCTCAAGGAATTGTGTTCAAAATTTTAAATCACACAACATTGGTCTTTCATATATTATCCCCAGGATAATAGACAAGCACAAGCATCCAATAAGGCTATCCTTAAGATATTACATCACATAGTCAAAAAATATGGAAGGGACTAGAATCTTCAAATCAATCCAAATCAATGGGCTTATAGGACTAGTATCAAAACTCCTATGGGAATAATGCCCTTTGCTTTGGTATATAGAGTGAATGTTGTGCTTCATATTGAGGTCAAGATTCCTACTTTATGAATCTATCGAAAAGGCTTCATCATTGATGATGATTAAAAAATATCTCAGCTACAAGAGCTAGAATTACTAGATGAACATCGGCAAGTGGTGTTTGATCATCTACGAGCTTATCAAAAGTGAATGTCTAAAAGCTACAACAAGAAAGTCAAACTGCTGACTTCCAAGTGGGTGACCTCATCTTGAGGGAAAATCCTAAGAATCAACAAAAATGGATACAAAAAGGGAAGTTTGAACCTAACTAGCCTGGTCCATACATAGTTACTATAGTTTTTGGATCTGGTGCTTATCAACTCTCAACAACTAAAGGGGACTTTCTCAAAAATCCGATCAATACCCTTCATCTAAAATGATTCTATGATTGACATACTTTTGCAACTCTTTGTACATACTTAAAAGTCCTAAAAAAATTCTATTATCTTGGTGAAAACCTAGCAATAGGTACCTTGGTCATACCAAAAAATTCAAAAATACAAAAAAAATTGAAATTTTCAAAAATTCAAAAAATTGATTTTTTATTTTATTTTAAAAAATTCAAAAATTCAAAAATTCAAAAAAAAATTGAAAACAAGAAAAGTGTCATTGATGGAAACCTGACAAATAGGAATCATGGTAGCAAAAATAGATTCTCTTCCAAGAAGGCAAATACTTGGTATATAGGCACCTCTTGTTTCAAATGTTGCATCTTGCAGTGCATCTTTTGGCTCCTATACAGTTTCTTTACTACTTTAGTTTGCTGCTTTCACTCATGCATACATGGATTGAATTTGGTCATAGTCTCAGGGGCAACACCCTATGGTTTCAAAGAAGATCTCATTCACGTCAGTCACTAGTTGTTCTAGCCATGTCTATCTACTATTTCTTACTTTACTATTGAGATTTCTCTCTCGAAGATCTCTTTTGTGTTAGTCACCATTTGTTCTAGCTATTTCTATCTACTATTGCTTACTTTACTATTGAGATTCCTCCCAAAGAAGATCTCTTTCATGTTATTCACCAGTTGTTCTAGCTATGTCTATCTACTATCACTTATTTTCCTAGTAAAATTCTTCTCACTAAAGATTTCTCTTTGATGTCAATCACCAGTTGCCCTAATTGAGTCTATCTACTATCATCCTCCTATTGAAGAGATTTCTTATATATATGTTTAGAACATCAATACTTGACATCAATCCAATGATATTAACACTAAGATGGAAACATTGAAACTATTCGAGGTATGTTGAGATTTTCTTTGTTTGTTTTTCTTTTGCTTTATCATTTCCTTTTAAGCAACTCAAGGATTTCTATTTTGACTAGAGAAGAAAGGACTGGGGGCATGATCTTTTCTTTGTTTTTTTCTTGATGGTTTAGTTCCAATGATCTTAAGCATCCATATAAAGGGGCATCCATTGTAAGAGCTTCTATCTACTGTTGGATGGCCATGTGTACCTTGAATCATTTTATATAAACACTTTAGTGAGGTTGGTTCTTCCCCTTGACTATTTGAGTGAATTCTCTATGCTATAGTATACTACTGATACTTGATCTAATAAGTGATCATATGGGTCACTAAGAGCATACTTCGTGCACTTTTTTCTTAGGTTACGAATGCAAGGGTCATTAAGGACAAAAAATTTACTGATTACTTAGCATGAGAAGGATCTTTTGTGTGTCTATTATGTTTTCACACAAGATTTTTTTTGGTCATCCTAACGTTTATGCTTTGATGCTTATGTTTTCTTACTACATTAAAAGGGATAGATGTTCTAGTCATTATGGCTGCTTGTGCCTTAATGCTTACATCTAATCCCAACAAAACTAAGGCACATGCCATATTCATATTCTCATGATTGCAATGCCAGTGAGATTTGTATGATGTTTGTGGGTCTAACTAAATGCTCTATGATGATAACTATTTTATAGGATTAGTAACCAGTCTTAGGAATTGCATCTAGCATACAATTTCATTTCATACTCAAATTGCATTAGGGCATGTCTTTGATTACTTCTTTACTTGTATCTTTCAACTTGAAAGGTCGTTGATTTCTTCAATGTATCATGTCTCACCTTGATTGCACAAATGTTCGATTCCTTTGTCGATCTTTCTAAATTTGACAAAGCACAAATGAGAATCCTATATGAGATGTAAGTGTTGGGATAGTTTAGAATAACTAGGGATAGGGGGGAGGGGCGGGGGCTGAGTTAGTTATCCAAGGTCCAAAACTCCTAATTAAACTTTGTAGTGCTTAACAAAAATCATACATATATCTACTTATCATGTATCTTTCATACATCCATTAGATTATTCAAATCTTAAACTTGTAGATTACTATCCTAGGTCAAAATCACTTTGCAGAAATGTAAAAATGAAACATAATAGAATCATTCACACATATGATACAAGGATTTTACGCGGAAACCCAATTTGGGAAAAACCACCAATAACATGCTACTAATTTTCACTCTTCTGAAGTGGTTCCCTATGAAAGGCCAACCATGTTAAAGGTTACAACATAGACTATTAAATGTGACTTGGTTAAAGAATTTAAATCACCCTATTAGGAGTGAGCCTTGTTAGAGGACTTTAGACAATTCCATTATAATGTTACCAAGTTAAAGGATTTACAAATGACTATTAGGTCAACCTTAATCAAAAGGATTTTCCCTAAACTGATACAATGATTAGAAAGTAACAGTAAGGCTTGATCTGATAATAAATCACAACTCACTCATAGATTAATGATCTCAATTTCAATCTCCCATTCTGCTTGGCTTCATTCACTTCAGCTCTAATAGCTTGTTTTCCCTTCAAGCATTCATCCTCTTAAGCCTTCTTGCTTTGCATGCTAATGCAGACTCTATAGTTTGGCCAACATATGAAGCAACACCCTAAACTCCTTGTCTTCCTTGGGTTCTTGCACATGCCAACTCTTGCTTCATGCCTTACATTTCCTTATAAAGAGAATTTATATTTTTTTCTTCTTAATCCCAATTTTCCATTCTATGATTAGGTTAGATTCATTGAATCTTCTCATCTTTTCCATTTTACTTCCTCTAGAAACTTCCTTCTCAATCCTCTTTGAATTCAGCTCAAAATGGTTTAACTTGAATTTTGTGCCTCAAGCTCATCAAACTTATCTTTTGCACAGTTCACACAATCCAAGAATTCAACTTTGTTAGATTAGATTTGATGAATCTTTGATCTTCTTGTTATTGTTGTCACTCAACAACAACTAACTTGTGATGCTTAGCATGGACTACATTACTCAACATCCACTAAACTTTCACTTGACACATATTATTTTACGGTCACTCAGCACTATCTAGAAATTTTCTTGACACATACTACAATTCACTTGGCATACACTGTATTTCCACTTTTCTTGGCACCAACTAATTTTCTACTTGGCTTGCACTAACATTGCTTGACACCAACTATTCACTCAGTCAAGCCTAGAAGACACAATTCTTCTTCCTTGTTCTTCTAGACTTAGTGTATCCATCAACTTCAACTTTAAGTCGATAAACAATACTTACTTGATCTTAGTACTTATTTTCTATAACAAATAACTCAACCTTTCTACTAGGTGCTCTTGTTATTATATTTGATCAAATACTCTTCATCAATCAAACGCATGATATCATTTGGACCAAACAAGCAATTGTGTCACAAACAAGTAATTGGTTTGACATCATTGACAATATATTGATTGTTTCTAGTTTCCATATATCAAAAAAATCTTGTTTTCAACAATCTCCCTCTTTAGCATTGAAGGAAAACCAATATATGATAAACCATCAACAATACCAAAAATAAAATAATATACCTTGTGTTGAAATCTCTCCCTCTATTAGTATGTGTCCTTCCTCTCTATAGGGTAATGTAACTTTGTTAGTTTCTTTCTTATCCCTTTGTCTAATTTCCTTTCATATCTTCATCATAGTTCCAATCAATCAGTTTTGTTATTTCTCCAATCTCTCTGATTGTGTTCCTCTTACTAGGTATGTATGTCCACTATCTGTTCACTTTCTTCCTCTATTCACTATCTCTTTCTTTTGATGTATCTCATCTTTCTATGTATTTTCATTATCTCCCTCTTTGCCAACAATGCCAAAGACTTGTCATCTCAACATGCAAATGTTTACCAATTTAAGTTCTCCCTCTATCACCTTACTTATGACTAATCTTATGTTCCATCTCTTTGATTACTTTAGGCAGCCCTAAAGTAGGATCCACTACATCACTGTGTACTATATGTCATTCATCTCAATTGATGTAGGGCACTTCTCATGCTTCTTAAGCAACTTTGGATAGGGGTATCACCCCTAGTTTACCTCTTAGATACTCACGAGCATCCTTAGGTAAAACTTTTGTGAATATATCAGTTATATGTTCTTTGGTATTTACGTAGTCCATCTTCACTTCTTTCTCTTGAACCAAATCTCTCAAGTAATGATAGTTGATAGCTATATGTTTTGTCTCTGTGTGCATCACAAGGTTCTTAGATATGTTTATTGCACTTGTGTTATCACAATAGAGTATAATAGGTTTTGTAATTCCCTCCTTCATTCCTTTGATTAGCTATTTGATCCATAAAATATTGGTACAATTCACTATAACAACAACATATTTAGCTTCATCAGTAAATTGAGATATGCAATTTTATTTCTTATTAGTCCATGTAACTAGTCTCTTTCCCAAGAAAAATGCTCCAGCACTTGTACTTCTTTTGTCATCAACATTTCCAACCTAATCAACATCTATATAGGCTCTCAATTCATTTTTTTCATTTTTCTTGTAGTATAGACCAAAGTCCTCTATTCCTTTCAGATATCTCATAATTCTCTTAACAACCATCAAATGATTCTCCTTAGGATTTGTAGAGAATCTTGCAACAATCCCAATAACTAATGCAATGTTAGCTCTACTATAAACTACATAGTACAATTTGCCAATCATAGACTTCTACAAAGTTTGGTTTACATAAGTAGAATCATCATTCTTTGATATTTTATGTCCTGTCACCATATGTGTGCTAACAGGATTTGAATCTTCAAATTTGAAAGTTTTCAAAATTTCCTTCACATAGTTAGACTAAGTGATGTAAATACCATATTGCATTTGATACACTTACAAGCCAACAAAGAATTTAATTTCTCCAAACATGGATATCTCATATTCTTGCATTATTTCATCAATAAATGTCTTGTACAATGAATTTTTACCTCCAAATATGATATCATCAACAAAAATTTTAACTAGTAAAAATACCTTTACTACCTTCAGTCTCCAAATATAGATTTTTTTTTCATTAGTTCTCTCAAAACCAATCTTCACAGGATAATTATGAAGTCTCTCATACCATGCTCTAGGTGCTTTCTTTAAACCATATAAAGCTTTCTGTAATCTACAAACCATGTTCTTGTTGTTAGCATCAACAAATCCTTCAGATTGTTCAATGAAAATCTCTTCTTCTAATATACCATTTAGAAATCTAGATTTCACATCCATTTGGTAAACTTTGAAACCTTTGTATGCAGAGTAAGCAAGAAGAGTTCTTACTCCTTCCAATTTTGCAATAGGGGAAAATGTTTTTCCATAGTCTATTCCTTCTTCTTGAGCATACCCCTTGGAAACTAATCTTTTTTTATATCTTGTGACTTCACAATTCTCATCTAACTTGTTTTTGTACACCCACTTTGTTCCAATAACATTTTTCTTCTCTAGTCTAGGTACAAGTGACCAGGTTTTGTTCTTCTTAATTTGATTAATCTCTTATCTCATGGCTTGAATCTATTCATCATGTTCCAATGCATCCCTAACTAATTTAGGTTCATGCATGCTTAGTAGACATGTATCACTTCTCAGCTTGTTTCTTGTTATATGTATGGCCTCTTTATCTCCAATAATTTGTGTAGTAGGATGGTGTCTCTTGACATACTTTGACAATCTTGATTTTGCTCTATTTTCTTCTATAGGTCTCTCAACTTCATAATCACTGTGTGCTTCTCTATCAAGTAAATCATCATTTCTTTCATCAACACTAATCTTATTATTATAATGTGTCTAGGCTTTAGTTTGCAACTTGACCAAGGTAGAAAATATTACCTTGAATTATATGCATCTAGCTCATCAAGATTATCTTCTACATGGTTCACACAATCCAAGAATTCAACTTTATCTGCTCAGATTCGGTGAATATTCAATCTTCTTCTTATTGCTATTAATAAAAAATAACCAACATCTGATGCTTGACACACACTACATTACTCAAGATCTACTAAAATCTCACTTAGCACATACACTATTTTACTGTCACTCGGCACTGTCTAGAGATTGCTTGGCACATACTACAATTCACTCGGCATACATTGTATTTCCACTTTTCTTGGTATCAACTGAATTTTCTACTCAGCTTGCACTAACATTCCTCAACACCATCTATTCACTCAGTCAATCTTAGTAGACACAATTCTTAGATTCCTTGTTCTTCTAGACTTAGTTAGTGTATCCATCAACTTCATCTTTAATTAGATAAACAATACAACATATCATCCATGTCTTACTTGATCTTAGTACTTTGTTGTAAAAAATAACTCAACCTCTCCACTAGGTGCTCTTATTATTATATTTGATCAAATCTTCTTCATCAATCAAACAAATGATACCATTCAGACAAAACAAGCAATTGTCTCACCAACAAGTAATTTGTTTGACATCATTGACAATATAATTATTGTTTCTAGTTTCCATATATCATAACAATCTTGTTTTCAATAGTTAGTTCATATACATTTTGTATTACCATGTTATCTATCTATCTATCTATCCTCATGTTATGCCATAAGAATTCATCATCTCTCATTAATCACATTGATATCTTAAACATTCATCACATCTACATATAAATTTTCAATAATCAAAGTCATATAGCTACACATCTCATGAATGAACAATCATAAGAGAAAAAGTGTGACACATGCAATGACACACATAGATACATACACACACACACACACACACACACACACACACACATAGAAACACACACACACATATGTATATATACATATGTATGTATGTATACATAGATATGTATGTATAAATACATATCTACAGATATATGTATACATATCCAAAGGAATCAAAATGTACATCACAAAAAAATGTGTTTTACTTAAGCATTATTGATCTCAAAATGATAGAAAAATGATGTTGATACATCCAAAATACATCCTTAGAGGGTAAGTCAAAAGAGAGAAAGCTAACTAAATCATTCCCCTTCATCTCTGGGTGGTGGAGGAGTAGGAGGAGGCACATCTTCTCTAGCTAGAGGACATGCACCCTCTGATGCTCTTGCATACTCAGAAAATCTAGGCACCTGCTCTATAGCCTTAGGAAATACTCCAACATATGCAACATGATAGTATGCTTATTTAGTAGTTTGTAAATGGGCCTCATCCCTCTTCTGCTTGAACTTCTCTCAAAGCTTGTGGATCTCTCAATCCTGCTTTGCTAATAGTGTGTCTTGAATTGCGAGTTGTATTAGTAGTTCTCCCAACTATCGCTATGCTGTCCTAACTTGGTCTTAGGATTTCTTGAGGGAATCTTAGGTCTATACTAGAGTCTCTCTACTCTATGGCTTTGATGTAGGCTAGTCCTGCATCTCCTCATCACCTCCACCCTACTCTACATGTAGTGGAGGCTGGTCCTCCATCCACTGCCTATGCATATCTCACTTAATAGCATCCAAGGTCCCATCCCCCCTTGAGATCTCTAATGTCTAGTCCTGCTCCCACCAACACCTAGATCTGCTCTCATCTAACATGGAGGGATCGAAACCTATGATGTCCATTGTCTCAGACCCTACTGATATGGCTACTGTGGTGCTTGCACTGGCTGCACTGACACTATCATCCCTATAGGATCTATAAATCGAGGAAAATGATGACTCACACAATGCTCTCAATACTCTAGAAATCATCCCTCCATCTATAATTTCTGCCATGTAATCCCAATGAGTCATCGTAATTGCATGAACATTGATCATAGACCTCCTAGGGTCTAATCTCACTGACCAACCCTTCTTCACCTCCTCAGTGAAGTGGGCATAAGTGCAGTACTCCTATGAAATATCTTTTGGTCAGCCAAACTATTTCCACATGCATGCCAAAGGAAATATCTTAATCACATGGATCAAGTGACTAATCAGTGGCTGAGAGGGGATTAGTGCCTCAATAGCAAGATAATACGATCTGAAATAGATATCTGCAAAGTCAACCTAAAAACATGCAAACAACATAACATGATCAATATTTGACATCAAAATAAACATGCTACTACTACTCCACTCAAAACATAATGAATGCATGCAACAATGATTGATGATGATGCAAAATTTGTGATAAAAATTGACATTTTCAACACAAATCAACATAAAATAATCAAAAATCTAGCACATGACCTCACAATCTTGTGTGATGATGTATAATCTCCCACAAAGAAACTTCATCCTCGCACGAGGAAACTTCATGATCCGCACAAGAAAATAGTCTTGCATGCACGAAGATATAGATGAAAGTGCAAAACAAACCTTAACAAGGGTTTCTTGTGAAAGAGATGGGTGTCTCCTACAAGAGGAAACCTCACATCTCGTGCAAAGAAATACCTTAATGGCATTTTCTCGCGTGATAACTCCTATAGGATCATGTGAGAAAATGAGTTCTCATGTGATGACTTGATGACAAATGATTTTAAACACATCAAAAAATGCCAAAATTTAATCAAATTGCTTAAAAATTGAAATTTGCAAGCGGTCTGTCAACTATTCACCAAGTATCCAAGTGTTCTATTTAGATTCTAGAGGATTAAGCTTCGTTCTAGAGATAATTCTAAGCTTTTCATTCAATCACTATTTAATGGATAGGTATTGGGGCATTCTAACCCTAACTCCTAAGGATTAAGCCTTGTTTTGGGGATAATCCTATGAATTGTGATTAATCTTGTCCTATTCTAATGGACAAGTATCAGGGCATTCTAACTCTGAGTCCTCAGAATTGAATCTCATTCTAGGAACAATTCTATAAATTTTGACAATATTTGTTCTTTCATACTAGTATCTAGGTGTTCTATCTAGATTTTGGAAGGTTAAGCTTCATTCTGGAGATAACCTTAAAAATCTCATCAATTGGTTTTTGTGTCATCAATCTCAAAACCAATCTCAGCTCTTGGTTTATATTTTAGACTTTTGATTTCTTTGAATCAATGTGCTACTTGCACATTTATTCAAAGAGGGGAAAATGTAATAGCCCTTAATTGGCACATTGGTATTCTGAACCAATTTCAATTTATCAATCTTACTTAAATCCTATTGTACTAGGCATTTCTAATTCTGGTCATCTCTACTTGACCTAAGTGTCAAATGCAAAAAATCATTAATCTATATTAATCACTTACTTATTTCATTCTTAAATATTACTTGAATTACCTAAATTAATCTCTTAATTGAATTCATTTAGGTATAAGTCCTAAGTACTTAAATTAAACTAATTTACCCCTTTCGCTAATATACATAAAGAAGGAATTAAAACATAATTTTATATATATATATATATATCATAAGTGTTGAAACTAATTGTTTATTTAATTAGAATATTCTATTATCATGACATGTTTGAATGGATCAATATCCTTTCCTATTTTATCTCATATGAAAAAGGAATTAATAATATTGGTTAAATCAAATATGCTCATCATAATTGTTGAAACTAATTATTTAATTAATTAGAAAAATAATTATGAGCACATATTTGAATGGATCAATGTTAACTCTTATTTCATCTCATTCAACCCCATAAAAAATGGAGGACTCAATCTCACCTTCAATCAGGACCATACATGCGGTTCAATCTTGACTGTTGATTAGGTCCAAGATTCTATAAAAGAAGATGCTCAACCTCTCATTTGAAGGATGCACATGAAGACTATTGAATCAATGCTAAATTGATTACTCAAGTTCTTTGCACTGGAATATCCTTTTCTTTATATGATCATCATTTAGACTAAAGTGCATTCATTTAGTTGCACTTACTTTTCATTGTTCTTAGATTTATTTCAAATTCATATAGATTAATCTAATATCTTTACATTGAAAAACATTAAGAAAAAAAAACATAAATTAGATTGCATTTGCATTCTTCCAAATCCTTCATACTAGTTTGGTCTAGTTATAGATCTCTCAATTCTAAGGGTGGATAGTAAAACCCCGTCCAGTTAGAAGGCAACCGATCACCTTGTGCAAACATACCAAATAGATAGTCCCATGTTCATTTTGGGAATTTTTGACATATAATGATCATGTTGAAGTGTGTGTGGACTTAGAGGTCCATAATTAGCACTCACGGGTGTATTCCACCAAGTATATTACAGATGCTTCTATTGATAGGTACAAGTAACGTCTTGGTGTGAAGTCATTTTCATACACTGAGAGAATTGATTACTTTGATACCTTTGCTCCCATTGCCAAGATTAATTCTAGTTTTCTTTTCCTCTCTCTTTTAGCTTCTCAGGGATGGACAATATTTTAGATATATGTGAAGAGTTCCTTTTTACTTTGAGACCTATATGAGAAGATCTATATGGAATAGCCTTAGGGTTTTGTGCAATAGTTTTCTATGGTTTGGAGGCTTTGGAGGTCCTTGTATGGTCTCAAACAAGTCCCTTGGGCTTGGTATACGAAGATGGATCCATTTTTCTTGCATCACACTTCACACGCTATCATTCCGATCCTAAAGTGTAAATCTAGTGTCATGGGGCTGATCTATTGATACTTGTGCTATCTGTTGATGATCTCATCATTATAGGTAGCTCACCCTCTATGATTTAGAGTGTTCACTAAGCTTTGAGAGAGAAGTTTGAGATGACAAACCTTAGACTTCTACACTATTTTTTTGACCTATAAGTTATTCAGTCTTCGAAAAGGATACCCATACTCCAGTAGAAGTATGCTATTGATATATTTTAGAGATTCAACACACTTGATTCCAAGCTTGCTCCCGCACCTTTTTAGTTAGGTATTTTTTTAATCTACCACTTGCTATACTCCTACAGAGTATTCCACTTTATATAGATAGCTTCTGCGTAATTTTTTGTACCCAATGCACACACACATCTTGATTTTTTCTTTGTAGTTTGCCTTGTATCTAGATTCTCACATGATCTTCATGAGAGTCACTTGAAAGCTGCCAAACATATCTTGAGGTACATCTAGGGTACTACATGTTATGGCATTTACTATACATCAGGGGATCATCGCATTGTTGGTTATACAAACTCTGATTGGGTTGGTGATATTGATGATTAGATATCTACTTCTAGCTTTGTTTTATATCTTGGTTCTAGTCATATAACATAGTTTTGGAAGAAGAAGAATGCTCACGCATTATCATCAATAGAGGTAGAATACATGGTAGTTGTGCTAGCTAGTCAGGAGGTTTTATGGCTCCGACAGTTGATGATAGAGTTTGGATTCCCTCCTGATAGTTCCACATTTCTTTGGTTTAAAAATCAGAGTGGTATACATATTTCTTGCAACCCATGTGAGCATCAGTAGGCCAAACACATTAAGCTTCATATGCATTTCATTAGGAATTTGATCTAGGATGGCTCTCTTATCTTAGAGTATATTCCCACTATTAAGTAGGTTGTAGACATCTTCACTAAACCTTTTGCATCCTCGCAATATATTCAATTGTGTTCTATGCTTAGGGTGAAGGAAGTTGTCCTTGGGGGATCTCAGTGATGAGTCCATCCTTCCTTTTTTTAGCATTCTTCTATCTATTTTTGGAGTAGGGTTTTTCCCACATGGTTTTCCCTATTTCTCCATTTTTCAAATATTTGGTTGTGTTGGGTACCTCATTAGGTCATATTGTTGGGACCCATTTATGCTTTTAGCATTGTAGTTTTCTTCCTTTTCATGCATTTTTCTAGTTCCATCATTGCTCCTCTTAAGGGTGGTGTTAGAGAAAATGATTAATTTAATTACATTTATTAAATTATATTTACTCCCTACTTAAGATTTCACTTTATGAAAATGTATTCCCAATTAATAATTAAATATTAATTATTAATGTGATGACCCCTTTTTCAAAAATTTAACCTGATAATAAATTTTAGGTATAAATTAGAAAATCATAAATTTTAAAACAACATAAGATCCTTTCTTCTATTAATTTATGTGAGGAGTTGAGTATTAACATTAATTTATTGGTTTCCATGGAAGATTTCTGTTCATAGTGTCAGGTCATCTTCTCTTCTTGATTATGATCATTTTGAGATGGTAGAATGACGGTGCAGAGGGCACATAAAACAAGCTCCAAGTGTATTCGACAAGTGCTCAAGATTACTCCACCTTTCCCCCCCACCAACTCCCTATCTCAGAATTTCATAATTTAGGTGAAGACACGTCTTTCTACACCATAATTTGAAATATGTCTGGATATTATTTAAGTTTTTATATATATAAGTTTATTGTACTAATATCTTTTATTACAATATCTATTAATATATTGTGTCAATATCCATTTGAAACCTTTATTATCACGTGTGTGTGTGTGTGTGTGTGTGTGTTTGTGTGTGTGCACGCGCGCGTGTGTGTATAATGTAATCATGATAATCTGCACCATATAAATATTACAAATGTTTTAATAACATAGAGTACTTCTTTCTCATTATAATATTCATCTTAATATGCATGCGATAATGTTTATGAGTTCATGAATGTGATAATATTATAAACACATAATAACTCCCTCATGCGAAAAGCCCACAATTCTGATTATGTGTGTCAGAGTATGAGACAGGGATTATGTGTTTTGTAACCCTACTTAATACATCTGTATTTACTAATGTTACTGTGATAAGACACAGTTAACATTTATTTCTATACCTTCGAGTTATTATAAAATAAGCTATTTGAAATATACAAGAAAGAAATGCAAAGATACCTATATTCTTACTACAGAATACTGATTTGGCAGCACCCATACTCCGTGATGATTTCCTTGTACTCGGATATAGTGCCAAGCTTATTTAATGTATATATGCAGTATCGTTATCGGGTGTTCAAACTCCTTATTATTTTTTGATCTCCTTTTCACATTTTTTTCCCTTTTGACCTAACCCTAATATGATCATTTATACGTTATCAGGCAGTCGTGACTATAGAATTGTACCTTTATGCATGGATTTGATTTATAGTTCTCAACTTGCTTATTTGCATAATTTAATGTTTATTTTATTAATTTAGTAAGCTTATTATATTGATGTAGTAAGCTCTTGTAATCATATATAAGTTTTAACGTGATAATAATTAGAAGTTTATGGTTTTCTTGGATTAAAAGGATGTTTACATAATCAAGTTAGGTTTAGGCTTATTGAACATTGTTAACATTTAAATAATAGTAAGATTTCTATATTAATGTATTGTGAAATAATAATACATTTATAGTTATGAATTTTAACGAGGGACTTGGATATTATGAAAATACTATTTGAAACAATTTAAAGTAGTACCATAATATTTATTGTAGATTGTACAATTTGATATAAACAATCTCAAATATTTGAATTAAATACATTACAATAAGAAAAAATAAAAATATTAATCTAGGTTCATTACAATTAATTATTAAATGTCATTTATTTCTTAGGTTTTCCATTTTAGGTTTTATGATCTCATTCTATAAGGATTGATCTATTGTATATTTATCTAATTATTTTTGTCTAATAATAGATTCTTGCATATTTTCAGAGCCAAACCATTGCCTTCTATATTCTTTTGCTTCTTTGTGACAAGTTCTTGTGTGCAGGTGTTTTATGGGATTTAAGTATTTGTTCTTATCATATCCTTCAATTACAACATTATACGGTGTCTAAGATGCCTTCATCTATGATGGAAGTTTCCTTTGAGGCTATTACTAATTGTTAGGAAGGAAATAATATCCCTCCCCATGATCATTTTTTGGTAGTAGGTCTAGGTTAGGTGAATGTTTTTGTTGTGGTCCCTCTTGTGGCTAGCTCTATTCATCATGCCTTTAGACTTACTTTAGCTATTGTTACTAATTAGAATAACATTTTTAGCTCTTCCTATCATGATTTTGAAGAGTATATTGTTGTTGGAAATGGCTAGTGCATTGGTTTTGAAGCTTCTAAGAGAAGGTCTAATGTTGTTGGCCCTATCCTAAATGGTGGATCTAATGCTGCTAGTTGTTATATTGTTGGCCTTGTCATTAAAGGTGTAGGGATTGTTGATTCCAAAAACTCTATTGACTTGTTGGCTTGGCACTCTATGGAAGCCAAGATTGAAGCCGGTTAAAGGAAAACATTCAAATAAGTTTCAATCCAGTTCTTCTCCTAAAGCCCACAAGTTGGGGGCTACTGGGAAATCTCAATTCTTGTGTATTTTTTCTTTTTTGTTGGGTGGTTAGTTGATCAAGGGCTTATTCATTTTTGACCACCAGTCCATGTGGGTGAGGGTTATGAGATGTTGGGCCCCCACTCATTTGTCTGTGTCTTTTTGTGTATCTTCCCTATTTTTTCTTTGAAGAGATTATTGTATATATTTTAGTTTAGTTTTTAGGATTTCTTTCTTTTTTCCTATCTTGTATTTGTATTGTCACGTCCCTTCAAAACTTGTTTAACTTAATAAAAAACAATTATAATAATGTGGATCCTCAATTTAGAATTACATATGTTTTAATTTTAATAATGAGATTAATCATAAGTACAATATCTCTCAACTATATATGAACATCAATACATCACCTCATAAATGCATTGCATAAATATAACTAATATCATTGATAATACTCAATGACATAACATCCAACGCACAATCCACAATGTATTTAATAACAATCAAGTAGATATACAATATAATATCCTAGAAAGAGCTCAAATGATACACGATACATGATGGAAAGAACATTTGACGATAATCACAACTCTCTAATAAGAATAATAAAAAAGGAGGTCCAACTAATATAGGGGTATCCAACATTGGTATAAGTCTATTAGAATCTCAATGCTAATTGAATAGTACCACCTAGCCATTTGGACCATAAATGGGCACTCCCACCATTGTGAGGAGATAATTTTAGGTCCTACATGGATAACCAAACCATAAAATCAACAACATAATCCTAGGCAAAGGATCTTGAAAGTTCTATATCTCAAGTGGTGTTACTCATTCAGAAAAGATGATCCTAGAGGAAATCAACAAACACACACACACACTCACATGTGTGTGTGTGTGTATCTATATGTGAGTATGTGTTTGTGTTGTTGGTATCTCTAATCATTTCTATCTATTAGTGTCAACCACTTAGTACTTACAAGGCAGAGGCAGACGATCATCATTGTGACTGAGCTACTTTGTATAGGTCAAGTTATGTACATAAGCTAGTATGTACCGATAAGATCTAAAGGATCTGAGTAAGTGTATGGTCACAGAGTAATTTTCTATAAAGTCATAGAGACAATAAAGACCAAACAATGAAGAGTTTACATAATAGTCAGAAATTGAATAAAGTTTGAGGTAAAATGTTTATTGGACCAACTTGGAAAGATTATTTAATATTGGAAGAGGGGTTACAAAACATTTACATGGCATCGATCACATATCCATATGTTGTATGTTCAACAATCAAGATGAAGAGGCAAAACATAGAACCATCTAGAAAACTCTTAATGGAAATCTTTAAATAAGCGATGACATTAATCTAGATCATATACATGATGAGAGAGAAGTAGAGTATATGTGCAAACATGAAGCATTATACTATAAAAGATTGAGAAGATCGAAAGTTATTTAAGGGTTCTTTTATCATCTAATAGAGAAAGTGACCTATTCATAAGCAATGAAATGAAGGGGAAAGACAACTATTTTCAGATCAGAGGAGAGGATCAGTTAGTAAGGAGAAGACTCAAAATCAACTTCCAGAGAAAAATGAGAATCAAGTACTAAATTAGTTTTAACAAACTTGAATTAGGCTAAATCTCTAAATAGAGTGGTCTTAATAGATCTTTGTAAATCTCTTAACAAATTTCTTACTTAGTTGTAAGTGTTAAATCTCTAACAAGGTGAAACCTAATAGTTTATTAAGTCTTTAATATGAGAGACTCCTCATAGGGTAGATCATATTTTATGGTCAAATAATGTAACCTTAATTGGCTAACTCTATTAGTGTAGTAGTGAATATTTTTGGATGTTATCCTACCCTAGTTTTGCCTTCACCTTGGAGTGTTTCTGGGTAACAAATATTGTGTAATTTTTTTTTACTTGCATGCATGTGATTGAATTGGTTTACATTAGAATTTTTACATGCACAAGTTATTGATAGATGTGGACGAATCTAAGAAAAGTATAAAGTGTTAAAGAGTTTGATTCATCCCACCCCTCTCAATATCTAGTTTACACCTCCATAAATCAATAATTAGTATTAGAACACTTGTTCTCTAAAAGAAGCTTAAAGGCTTGGAGATTAGATCTTGGAGATGGAGGCTTTTAAATTGCAAAAGACTATTGACAATAAGGTGATTGACATCCAACTCACACTATAGAAACTTGAGAAGGAAAGACAAGATTTGAAGGAATATTCCCTAAAAAGGAAAAAGGAAACTAGCATCTAGATAAAGTAATACTCTTATGAAGAACTTGAGACTTAAGGACTATTTTGAACCAACCAATCCAAATGACAAAGAATTTTCTAATATACTTGACAAGAACAAACTCCTGAATGAATAAATAAGAGCACTGAAAAGAGAACATGAATCCAATCAGTGAGACTATGTAAAGTGACTGAACAAAGAAATAAAGTTGAAGAAGATAGAACCATAACAGAAGAAGACAAAGGGTAACTAGACTTAAAGAAAGGATATGAGATGTACAGAAGCTCACAAATACCCTAATGGATCTAATGAATCAACTAATTCTTGCAAATAAAAAATTGAGTCACAAGGATATGGAAATTGCAAACCTCAATTCAAACAATGACATACTAGAGAATGAATTGAAGAATGAGAAGGAATATATGGAGAAATTCAACAAACCAAAGGAAGAAATGAAGTAATTTAAAGAACTTATGAAGTCATCAATTTTTTCTAATGGGTCAAGACATTCTTGTATTGAGAAAGGAGAATCATCCAAGAATGGAGAAATGAGAAATGCAAATCCAAAGGACAAACCAACATGCTATCACTATGGAAAATTTGGTCATACTACAAATATCTGTCGAAGGAAACATGGTATGAAAAATTTTGAACCTAATTTTATTGGTTACTATTTTTACTGCAAGAAACAAGGACATCAAATACATGAGTGTATGTGGAGAATGAGGAATATATCTACTACACCTAGATTTGAAGGATACTACTATAACTATTAGAAATATGGGCATAGAGCATTTGAATGCAAACCAGAGACAAAAACCTAGTGGCAAAATTAGAGAAAGAAGAATTATGCACCTAACAATACATGTTCCAAGTGTCACAAGTTTGGATGTCTAAGAAATAATTGCAGGACTCAAGTACATTCAAAAAATCAAACAAAGGATAAAGGTAAAGGAAAGGTGGACATTGAGCAAGTGAAGAATGAAATGAACTAGAAATGGAAAAAGAAAATAGAAGATGGAAATACTAGAGCTAATGGAGCTGAGGTTACCCAATCCAATGGAAAAAGTGATCATGTCATCTCTAACTAAGCAAAAGAGGTATGTATGGAATTGTATACCTAAATGATATATCATACATCAGTTCCTTACATAAATGTGTCAAAAGTTCATATATGCATATACAAGATACATGAGAACATATTTGTGAAAGGTTGTCAAGTATTAATAAAATTGTGTATGTTGACTGAGCATTGTAACATAGACTAAGCACTCCAATATAGACCAAATGATATGATAGAAACTGAAGGTTATGGAAGAGACTGAGTTGTTATGTTAGTCTCAACCATGATAGATGGCTTCTACTCAATGAAGTACAAAAGAATAATGGAGACCCTAATCGATGAAAATAAAGGTATATAGAAAATTTTGAAGCCATTATTTCATACCTTGCATTTAGATTTTCAAAGAACATAGAGAGATTTAGAAATTCAAGCAACTAATGGAGATTTCAAGAGAGATTTTGAAGTCAAGAAGTTTGAATGAGAAAATATCATGAACGAGTGTCAAGCATCTAGAGAAGGAAGAACATAAACCCTAGCTATGATTATAGTAGCTTCATCGACTGTTGGAATGAGCCAAGAGCTTAGTAAAGTTCAACTGGTGAAAAGTGACACCTATCCTCCACCTAAGTTTCATGCTATCACAAATATTTCTATAAAAGGAGACTAAATGGGTGTGTTATCCTCAAGACCACCTAAAGTCATTATGATCCATGATGTCAGAAGTTGGTATATGTGCAAAATTGGAGAAGTAGGAGATTATAAAATTAGGAAAGTTTATGAGAAGTTGTGTAATGAAGGAACTTTGAAGGACAAGTTTTAGATTGTTGAGAGGGAAGGGTTAAATTGTGCCCTAGAATTTTTGAGGAATTTTTGAATCAAATGGATTAAAGTTCCTTTTAGTAGCGTGCAACAACAAGATAAGCAAAATAATGAATATTTTATGTTTAATTGTTCAAATAGTACTTATGGACCTTGAGTAACTAATTCACCCTCCCTCTTAGTTATTCTAAATATTTCTAACATGTGTGTGTGTGTGTGTGTGTGTATACTTACATACATTCATATGTATGTATGTATGTTTATATGTGTGCGTGTATATAGAGTTATGTATATATACATACGTACATACATACATATATATGTGTGTGTGTGTGTGTGTGTGTGTGAGTGTGTGTGTGTGTGTATGCGTGTGTGTAGAGATATACATATATATACATACATATACATACATATACATATATATATATACACATACATACACATGTTGATTTATGGAGGTGTAAAATGGATACTGGGGGGGGGCTGGGGGCGGGGTGAATTAGAATCTTTAACACTTTATATTTTTCTCAAATTCATCAACATCTATCAATAACTTGTGCATGCAAACCTTCTAATGTAAACATGTAAATCAGTTCAATCACATGCATGAAAATAAAAACGCATAACACAATATTTATTACCTATAAATCCTCCAAGGTGAAGGTAAAACTTGGGTGGAGATGACACCCACAAATCTTTACTAATGTAGTAATAAAGTTAACCATTTAGGGTTACAACATTTGACCATAAAATATGATCTACCATGTGAGCAGTTTGTCTCATTAAAGACTTAAGAAACTATTAGGTTTTACCTTGTTAGAGGATTTAACACCTACAACTAAGTAAGGACTCTATTATGAGATTTACAAAGATTTGTTAAGACCACTCTATTAAGAGATTTACCCTGATTCAAGTTTGTTAAAACTGATTTAGTACCTAACTCTCAATTTTCTCTATAAGCTAATTTCGAGTCTTCTACTTACTAATTAATCCTCTCCTCTGATTTGATAACACTTGTCTTTCACTTTTACTTTAGTTCTTATGAATAGGTCACTTTCTCTATTAGATCATAACAGAACCTTTGAATGACTTCTAATCTTTTTAATCTTTTATAGTATAATGTATGTATGCGTGTATGTATATATGTGTGTGTGTAGATATGCATATATGTATATAGATATGTAATATATATATATATATTTGCGTGTGCAGAGATATACATACATATGTGTATACATATACATACACACACACACACACACACACACACACACACACACACACACACACACACACACACACACACACACACATGTTGATTTATGGAGCTATAAACTAGATACCAAGGGTGGTGGGTGAATCAAAATCTTGAACACTATATTTTTCTCAAATTCATCCACATCTATCAATAAATTGTGCATGTAAACCTTCTAGTGTAAACATGTAAATCAGTTCAATCACATGCATGAAAGTAAAAACACATAACACAATATTTTTTACCCATAAATCCTCCAAGATAAAGGTAAAATTGGGGTGCGGATGACACCCACAAATCTTCACTATTGCAGTAATAAAGTTAACCATTTAAGGTTACAATGTTTGACCATAAAATATGATCTACCCTTATGAGGAGTCTGTCTCATTAAAGACTTAAGAAACTATTAGGTTTCACCTTGTTAGAGGATTTAACACTTACAACTAAGTAAGGACTCTATTAGGAGATCTACAGAGATTTGTTAAGAGATTTACCTTGATTCAAGTCTGTTAAAATTGATTATGTACTTGACTCCTAATCTTCTCTATAAGCTAATTTTGAGTCTTCTCCTTACTAACTGATCCTCTCCTCTAATCTGATAACACTTGTCTTTCCCTTTCACTTCACTTCTTATGAATAGGTCACTTTCTCTATTAGATTATAATAGAACCTTTCAATGACTTCTGACCTTCTCAATCCTTTATGGTATAATGCTTCATGTTTGCACATATAGTCTTCTCTTCTACTCCTCTCTCATCATGTATATGATCTAGGTTAAAATCATCGCTTGTTTATATATTTCTATAAAGAGTTTTCTAGATGGTTCCATGTTTTGCCTCTTCATCTTTATTGTTTAACATAAAACATAGGGATATGTGATCCATGACATGTAAATTTTCTGTAACAACCTCTTCCAAATTTAAATAATCCTTATAAGTTGGTCTAATAAACATTTTACCTCAAACTCTTTTCCATTTTTTACTTTTATGTAAACTCTGCATTGATCTGTCTTTATTGTCTATGTTGCTCGGCATTGTTGTTGCTCGATCTTTGTTAACCTTCTAATTATTGGCATTTATTATGCTCAACACATACTATATCACTTGGTACTTATATACTTGGAATCTACTCAGTCACTGATGACTTTCTTGGTCACTGATGAACTTGGTACATATCAAAAATTACTCTGTGAGCATACACTTACTTGGCTTCTCTAGAGTTGCTCAGTACATACTAGCTTATGTACAAGACTCAACCCATGTAGATTAGGTCAGTCACAGTGATGATCATCTAACTCTTCCTTTTAAATGACTAAGTGGTTGACATTAATAAACTACAACGGTTAGAGATACCAACAATCTCCCCCTTTGAAATTAGTGGAAAAAACATTGTGTCCATTTCATCCTTTATAATTTTCTTGTATTTATTCCACTTACCTCTTTGACTCTCTTTCCTCCTAGTCAATTCTCTTTCCCCTTTGACAATTCTCTTTCACCCTTATTTTTAACATTATATGTCATTTTTGCTAGGGTTGAATTTGTTGAACTAATCCATATGTTTCAATGAATTTATTGTGAATTTTGGTAATCATGGTCAGTGCATGATCCCATGTTGTTCTTCTTGCCGCTAAAATTTAATTTTGCAACTATAGACTTGCAGCTAAATCAATTAAACTCTCATCCATTGATAAGTTATGATCTTTTGTGATAAGATATTGGGTTGCTTTTAGTTTTGTCTGAATGACCTCCAAATGAGGTATCATCATTGCCTAAATTGAGATCAGTTTGGATCTCATGTTGTTATTAGATGCTTGAAGCTTAGCAAATGTGCCTTGAGAACTCAATAGAGTATTATAGTGATCAATACTAGATCTTGTTGACTCCAAAAAAAAATGTTGGATGCCTTCATCTCAGCCTATGTCTTATCTATTATGTGCTTTCTCTTGCGATAATACTTTCTACACAGCAATACTTATAGAAATTTTGTCAACAACCTTGGTTTCAAATATTCTTGTTGATCAATCCATTAGCTTCTCATTCAATTCTAAATTTTCAGCATTTACTTGATCAATCATATTTACAAGCTGGTCAATGATGGGTGTCCCTTCATCTAGATTTTGAATATCAAAAGCATCAACAAAGATATGATTTACATCCTGTAATACTTGTTTCTACTTTAGCTCTTTTTGTAGCTCTTCTTGCCTTCTTTTTTTTTCAAAACTTCTTGTAGAAATTTTTTTCCCTCCAAAGTGACATTTTCCAAATCAAATTATGGCATTTCAATGACTTCATCCAGACTAACCTCAATATCTAGTGAAACATCTTTTATTACTTTTCTCTTCTTGTTCAGTGAAGGGCTCCTGCTATTCAACACTAAATTAGGAGTAGGTAAGGGGGTGTGACCACTTAGTCTTGCTTTTGCATCCATGTTCAAGACAAAAATAGTCACACTTGGTTTAGCCTTATTTGATTCTTTGGTTTCCTCAATATGAGGTGTTAAAGAAATATTATGATTTTTATTTGTTTCTTTGTCTTCATCATCTTCCTCTTCATTTGTGAGCCTTGACTTCTTAGCTTTTGGAGTGTCAAAGGTGTTGACATGTATAGGAGACATGTAGCCTTGTAGAATCAGCACACCTGAGCTTTCTCCACTACTATATTCATCATCAATGTTTATAGCCTCAACCATCTTTATAGTTAGTCCAAAATGAACTTCCATAACAACTCACTTTGTTGTCATACAACTTACTTCTTATTTATCAATATAAAAAATGTTATATATTTTGGGACAAATTTGTTCTTGTGACAAATCATACATCACCCTAACAAATTTGTTAGTTCCTATCTATTTTTCTACTTCCCCTGTCTATTTCCATCTTCTCTTTAGTCTTTCAAAGAGATCTTGAGGTATCTGTCTCTCTATTTCACTAGGAGCTATCTTGAAATTTTACATCATTTCTATCATAGCCTCCTTAGTTCTATTCTTTTCATCATTATCTAGTGTGTCATATTTCATAAATCTAAAACTAGATAATGTTGGGTAACCTTTTATGCCTGAACATACCTCATCAATAGACTTTTTTTTTCCTCTGAGGTGGTCCTCTAACCAATCTTCTTCTTTTGATTCTAGGTGCACTTGGCTTAGTAGTCTCTTCTACTCTCTTATTTTCAAGCTACTTGGCATTATTAGGTGCCTTGGTCCTTGGGTAATTAGGTGGTGGAGGTGTCACTATCTACTTCTTACATGTTCTTTAAGTCCTCTTTCTTGGTGGCATGAAAAAAACTAGGGCTTTACCTTTGTTATCTTCTTCTACTTCATCTTCCTCATCATCGTTGTCTTTTTCTTCATCTTCACCAAGACCTTGTGTTAATTTCAATGGTTCTTTTCCCATGCCTATAGTGCCCATCTTAGCTTCTAGGTCTTGAATCATCTTCTTCCTTTTCTTCTCCTTGGAAGCTATCTTGATGTTCATAGTTATCCCTGCTTTGGATTCTTCATATCTTCCAAAAGGATTTTCCTCGATATCTACTTGTTCTTTTTTTAGTACATCAATGTTTGCACTTAAAACATCACTATCTATCTCATATTCAAATCTTTTTAACCATGCTTTCCTTGGCTTTACTGATTGTATAAATGTGTTGTCCATATCAAAAAGAAAACATGTCACTATAATATTTTGTGACCAATTCTTTTGGAATTCTCACTCTCCTTTTTGTCCTTAGCTTGAATTTATCAAAATAAGCATTCATTGCATTTTCAAATTTGTCTCCCAATCGAGTAATAAAATCATCGATTTGCCTTGTCACTAGTTTGTCTTACTCTGATACAAATTACTAATACAAGGAAAATACTTCAAGATATAAAAGAATATACAAACAATTAGAGAACCAAACTTACACATTGAATTCTACACCTTTCTTATTGATGATAGATTGTTTGCTAGTTGTACCTTTTTCAGCTAAACAAGATCATACTCTTGAGCTTTCATCACAATCTTCCACACTTGATCCACAACCATATACAGAACACTATTCAATCTTTTTGATTGATAGAATTTGTGATCAATAACTCTCACTGAAAACTTTATAAGTGGATTAGAGATGCCCATAAAGGACAAACTACATCCATTCCACTTGGCTCCTATATTTGCCTCAATTCCTCCTCGGCTCAAGCATCACATGGTTTTCTTGTTATCTAGGGTTGGATAACCTGTAACCCAATATATCATTTTATTTTTTATCTCCACTAGTCCATTCTATAACTAGTACTTTGTATCAATATAACATGCTTTTCTGAGTGTAAATATTATTAAATGTAAAACATATAGAACATTCAACACAAGTTTGACACTAGGATTTTTATCTAATTTTCACCTTGCAAGGTTAATCAGGATGAATTCTATAGGAGGTTATATTCAATGTGAAATATAAGTGAATTATATGAAGTAAAGATGGATAATCAAGAAACATTAGTGTTGTGATGAATCTGCAACTTGAAGAATGAAGAAATAGGAAGTTATCCTGGTTGCTGATGTTGATTGTTGCAGCACTTTGCACAAATGGTACAGACATAAATGAATATTGATTATGAAATATCATGCTCAAATGAAAGGTATCTATTTTTTCTTTCATTTAAATCATGTTTGAGGCATTTTCATGAAATAGTTATGCTCTTTTTAGTGACATTACCTTGCCCAAAACATTTTTCTGAGCCTGTAGTCAAGAATGAAAAATTTGGTATGACTACATATGGATTCATATGACCCTAAAAATTGGTAAGGAGTTAGATATTGATGTTAGGAAAAAATGTTGTTCTTTACAAAAAATATATTATGGACATTTAGGGGGTTGTTGAGCTGTCATTTTGTACGATGCTTAATGGTAGGAATCCTTTTGAACTCCTCTCTTGAAAAGCTAATCTAAGATCAACTTCAAGGTTTTGGGTGATCTAGCAACCTACTGGAATCCACTCAGTTTAAGATAAATGTATTTTTTCATAGGGAGGCCTTTTTTGGCTCTAAAAATTTTGAATAAGATGTAGAAGATGCTTGCTATCTCAAAAGAATAAAACACACACAAAAAGAAATATATTTTTGTATTTTTGTATTTTTTAATGAATGCAATCTAACAATGCGACTATATGAATTCCTAAATTAACCAAGTGTTTGTAAAAGAAAATAACAAAGATAGAGTAACAAGAAGTTTAAGAAAATAACATGAAAAGTAAGTTCCTAATGGACATAAGCTATAGAAACAACACATGCAAGTTAAGCCTTTGAAAAGATTGATAGGTAACCAATGAAAAGAGGAGCAACACTTCCTTAATTCCACTAATGCAATCATTGATGGGAATTCAATAATGGTAAAAATTTTCACTTTTCATCAAATCACAAGGCCAAAAAAATTGCTCTCATGCGAGACAAAAAGCTATGTAGGAACAATAAGGGTGATCTCTTCTTGAACTAAGTATGTCAATGGAATTTGTAGACCCATAGTAAACACTAGAATTAAAAGATCACTCAATAAAAATAACACAATAAAACTATTGGCTCCATTACATTCCATGAACACACATTCACAAAATATAACGCATCCAGGAAAGAATAACTACACTTCAAATGTGAGCACCAAAAGCATATATTATTGCATCAAAATAACGGCCTAGAATACTTATTACATTCTTGAATTTATAAGAAATCTTCTCCTCAATTTGTGTTGAGAGTGAGAGATATCTTTACCCAAACATATGCTTCTAAACTAATAAAATAAATCTATTTATGTACAAACAAACTCTCTAATTGGTGCTTAGTAGGACTCCATCCATATTTATATCATTAAATAGATGCATGAGCCTTTACATGTCTTAAAATAAAGAAAATATGAGAAAATAAGAAAGAGAAAGCCATTAGATGATGTAGGAGTGTGTGGAAGTGCCAAAAATAGAAGCTCCATGTTCACTAGGTCTCTGTAAGAGTCAAAATATCGTCATAATGCATTTCCTATGCATGGAAAGCTCTAAATTTAGAAGTAGTAGTTAACTATTGCCACACCTCTGAATTCTTCAAAAACTTCTTGCGCACCTCAAAAAAAGTGCACCACAGAAGCAGTGCACCTAGCACACTTGTGCACCTCAGAAGTAGGTTCAAAAAATGCAAATTTTCACCAAGTGTCAAAATGAAATTCTAGCTTTTGGGTTTTGTTCCCCCTTCATACTAGAGCTATGTCTAGATATTTTCTCTTGAGTTTTTCAATAATCTTAGTGACCTAAGCTACATCTAGAAAATCTAAGGCTTCATACTTGTCCTTCACTTTCTGCCTATAGTTTCCCACCTCGATGTGAGTCTCCATAAAATCTCCCAGTTTCACATCTAAATCTAATAATGCTTCTTCCATCCTGAATACTTGTCTAATATCATCATCATTAGAAGCTTCTTCTGAAACTATTCAACAACTACTTCCACAGACATCAATTTATCCCTTGAATCATCTTCAAAAATGTCTAAGCACACATCACTATAATGTTTCTCTGCCTCCAAAATTTGCTCTTGGGTTTGATCCTTGAGCTTAAGAATCTCCACATGTAATGTCTCCACTACTTTATTGCTACCTAAAATCTTCTCTATCCAATTATCAATCTTATCTAACTCTTTTGTATATACCTCCATTAACATCCAATATCTTTGATCCTTGATCGACTGTAGTGCTTGCAATTCCTTGCCTTAGGTATGTACTTCATCGATCAAACCAAAATCCTGGTTCAAAATGGCCACATGCTTATCCACATTATCCTGCATATAGTGTAGCAACTTAAGATTTCCTTGTATAATCTACACACCTTTTTCTTCGAAACTCTCTCTCCATTGCTGACAAGCTTTAAAAAATGGATCAAGTTGCATTGTCTCCTTATCCCTTTTTATAATGCCACATTCAAAGTTTCCTAAAGATTTTTACGATCTAAAGGACCAAAAACTTTATTCAAATATCCTTTTAGGATCTCATTCTTCTTTCGAAGTGTTACCAATTTTGTGTCATCCTGTTCCAAGTGTCTAAACATTTATTTAATTCTAGTTGTCACCATCAACTTAGAAGTGTCCAATGTGGGTTTTCCAAGTACAACTTCCCTAATATAATAATCTTTTGGACTCAATTCTTCAACATCTACATGTGGAGGAGGGATAGCAATGTGAGCAAATAAATCTTGATTCTGATCACTCATAATGAAGGCCAATGCCTATGCATATTTTGGTAGTGACTAGATTTCCTGAGAACTTTAATAATTTCTCTCATATCCTCTTCCTTAGTGGAATGTTGCCTTTTATTTCTAATCACCTCTTTCCTTAACCATCTTGGAACATGTTCCATTGGAGATTTTCCTTTTGATGACAAAGGAGTTTTCTCTATTATTCTTTTCCCATTATTACTCCCCTCTAGAGTCTTCTCCTTTTGTGAGAGATCCACATCAAGAGTCTCTATATCTATGGAGTCCATAGTCCTCACCTCTATGTCTTGGTAAGTTTGTTGAGGTTGCTCACATATTTTCCCTTCCTATGACACTTCATCAGTGGATATTTGTTATGTCTCTTCCTCCTATTTTTCTTGAACCTATTCTTCTTCATTGCTTAGATGAAGAGGAGTATTCAAACCTTTATTGACACAAAATGTAACTTGAATTAGTGATGATGGAGCTACTTCGGGTCCTTGTAACTGTGATGGAAACTGACTCCAATCCTCTTGTTGAGATTCATTAGTTAGAGTATCCCTTATCAATCTCAGCATTCATAATGGGTTGATCACTAATCTTGTCTCTATTGAACAATGGATAAAGGACATCCTCAATATCTTGTTGCATAATCTTCAAAGGAACATTTATCTTCAAGGCACTGCTTACTAGATAGAGTCATCCTACAATAATCCCTTATACATATATCATAGTCTTCTATTGTGTTCATCCCATGATCCTCAATTGCATCTTCATGTTGAAATGTCTTGGCAACCAAATATTGCACTCTCCTATTATTATCAAAATAAAGGTGAGGAGAGTTATATTCCTCCAAGGGATGCTGATCCCACTTAGGATCAAAAGATGGAATATCTTGTCTTCAAACCATAGTAAATGGTCCTATAATAATAGGCCACACCTAGGTTATTTTGTGTTACTTCCTTACTCTGTCGTATGCAGACAAGAGTTGTCAAGAAATCTCTAATAGTATAAGTCTATCACTTGGATATCTAGGGAGCTTCTTATGATTGATAATGGTACCCACTACCCTCAAATAAGTGAATGTTCAATTTTGGATGTAATAGGTTATGACTTTTGAAATCTTTGTTGCTATCTCCTTTGAAATCCTCTTTGTATAATCCCCTTCAATGAACCAAATAATTATGAATATAAATGCATAATTCACTATCCTATATTCCTTGTTGTGCTCTAGAAGCATTTTCTTCACCAGCTGGGGATATACTATATATGGAAATGTGTTTGCATCTTGCATACTGCCCTTTTTAAAGAGTCTTGAATAATCTATTGCCCTTGCAGCTAACAAGTATACCAAATATGATGTCATGTAGAACCTACAATTATTCTTAACTATCACCAGCTACCCATCCAAGTTCTCACTAAGAATGGAAGCTCAATCAATTGGCATCTTCACTGTCTTGATAGTCTTAATAAAGTGCACCATCCATATATTCAAGTGTCCCGATGCTGGCAACCCCATGAATCTACTCAAGAGTATTATAGAATATCTGATATCCTCCTTCATGTAACCTCTTGTCATGTCCACTTTACCTACTTTACATCCTAGAGGAGTATTCTCAATGAGGTATGTAGACTGGATGATTTTAGATGCTTCCTCTACATGTTCTCTATAGCATCTTTCAGCCTAATGAAAGGTTAAACTGATAACCTGATACCTTCTTTATATTCTTAGTTCAAAGATCTAGGATGATTACTCTAGTTATACTCTTCATGACCCTTTCTTCAGAGACATATTTTTTTGCTAGTGTCATGATCAACTCTGAGGATTGTATTGATACTGGATGTGATGCAACATTGACTAGTCTCGATTGGATATTAACGGGGAACTCTATGTAGGCTTGTTGCATAATACCAAGAATGCATTTTAGTCTATATGACCAAGTTCGGTGTCTTAGATCTCTAAATAATTATCTTGGAAGCATGGTTTTGCTAGAACACATTGAAACTTGAACACCATTAGTTTGGGGACCATTTTTGTAGCAAGGGAAGATGACGAAGAAGCCATTGAATCTACATAAAAAGAACATCTATTAGTCTGGAGTTAGAGAAAAATCAATTAATACCAATCCTAATGATGAGACAGAAAAAAACTAGAAACCCTAAGTGACAAAAACATCTAAAAAAACTGAAATCTATCCCTGAAATGGAAAAAAAGGGCACAATTGGTGCACCTCAGTGGTGCACTAGGTGTGTTTCTTTACACTTAGACCCTTTTATTACTAAGGGTGCACATCTAGCACACCTCATGGGTGCACTAGGTATGCACCCTTATAATACATAGGCACAAAAGAGTGCACATTTAGTGCACCTCATGGGGTGTGCTAAGTGCACACCCTTTGATCCTTTAAGGGATGCTTATGGGCATTAAGGTGCATAGCTACACACCTAAATAGATGCATAGTTGTGCACCTTTACTTAGGTGTGAGTCTTAAGATTTTTTTAAGGTTTCTAAGTTTTTAAATATTTTTGCAAAGAAAAAAGGTATGTAGCTATGCACCTAGATAGGTTTGCAACTACACACCTTAACTTAGTGTTTTAATGTTTTTTGTTTTATTGGGTGTAAGTGTGAGGAGGTGAGGTAGTGCAACAATGCACCTAGGAAGTTGTGTAGGTGTGGGAGACAAGCTCGAAGAGAAGAAAAATGACAAATGAAGAGGGGTAGAGGGGTCCCGAGTTTTATAGACCTGGGGCTTAGTGCACCCTTTGGTGCTGTGCTGATGTGTTATTATGCATTACCAAGGGGAAAGACCTTCTTTGGATTTTTTGTGCACTAGCACACCTAGTGAGGTGCACTAGTGCACTATTTTTCTTGCAAAAATATGACTTAGCCTCTCAGATGATGATTTCTAGAATTTGGGTTTTCAAACTGAGACTCGGATTCGACCAAAGTCATCAAGAAAAAACCCTAGAAAGGACTTGGACCGTGGACTAGGGATCTGAAAAGCCAAAATAGAGTAGAGGGTCCCCATTTCTAGGCAAAATGGGGCATGTGTTGTGAAACCAGAACAGGGGTCATCTAATCCATTTTCTAAAATCTATCCTATTAAAAGAATGATGAAGTGTGTTTGTAAATGGTTGGGTAATTAAATTGTAAAAGCCCAAATCTCAAGAGGTTTTAATGCATTGATAATTATTGTAAAAATTTAAGTAAAATGATGTCCTATAAATCATTTTATATATAAAATTTATTTTCAAATGCGAATTGAGGAAGTTGACAAGATAAAATATGCAAGTGTAGAAGGTGGGCATTTTATTTTTGAATTTTGCATTTCATGTAAACATTTAAATGGATGATATTCTTATAAATCTTTCCATTTTAATGTATTTTTAAAAATGCAAGAATTGAGAGGATAACTTGATTTAATTATACCAAGTTTATGGGTGGGAGAATTTTCATAAAAGAGCAAGTTAATTGCACCTACCAACTGATTTGAGGGAAATTTAAAATTTCAGATTTCAACATGATTCATGGACATGCCAAATTACATGTACCAAATGACTTGAGGAAAATCATGGATATGCTTCCATTTTGAGGAGATGATGTATTTGCGAGTCTCAAACCTATTTATCCCCCATTCTTAAGCATTGTGTTAGCTAGCTCTTACATTCTACCTCCTTGTGAGTTCTAAAATTCTACCTCCTTGGAGAGATAATGTTTTGTAGCTAGAGTCCTATTTTGTGATGCATTTTTTAGCATTTTGACTCCTAAATAAATATGTAGCAGTGATCTTCTTGGGTCTTATATCTAATTTTTCATTTGTCTTCTAAATATTTTTTAGCTCTAAGTTATTGTGATTTTTAACAAATCCTTGGCTTAAAAGTTAAGTGTTTATGAGGCATGTGAGAGATAGTTTCAGAAAAAAGTATAAATTGTGTGTAATCTTGGTTTAAAAGTTGTGAACAAGTTTCCTTCTTTTAAATCCAACACCTTTTTACATTTCATGCACTTAATGTTAGGAGGGTCTTTTTGTGATCAAGTTGTTCCATTCATTTCAATTGTGAGTTTTTGTTTCGAAACTGCATTACCTTCATGACATTGGTCAATCACCTTAGTTTAAGTTCAAGTTCATGTTATGTTTACTCTCTCCCCCCTTTTCCTACAAAGTTAAAGTTAGTTTAAAGAGATGATTCAAGGGAAGCCAACCCTTCATACTGGAGGTTGATTCTTAACATGGCATAACAATAGGCCAAGAATCATCCCATGTTTCACTAGATTGTTGGAAAGTTCTTTTCAGCACAAGGGTGCAATCTAGGTGAGAACAAGGATTTTATGTAGAAACCCAATTTGGTAAAAAACACCAGAAACATGTCACCACTTTTTCACTCTTTCAAAGTGAGCTCTATTAGAAACCAACCCTGTTAAAGGTTTACAATACACACTATTAAATATGACCTAGTTAGAGGATTTAATCACCCTGTTAGGAGTGCCTTGGTTAGAGGACTTTGATCATTTAATTTAGAAGGTCACCTTATTAAAGGATTTACATAGACTATTAAGTCTTTCAAATGATTTTTAGGTCAAACTTTGCTAAAAGGATATCAATACAAACTATTTACAATGATTAGAAAGAAAATAATAAGTTTTGATCTGGATGATTACAACTCACTTTGCAAGTTCAGATCAATGTCTGGTCCATGTGTTGATTCACTAATAAGCTTCCCATTGTCATCTCTAATCTTGATCCTCTTGGAAACCCTTCAAGCAATCAATATTCTCCTTTCAACAAAACTTAAGCCATCTACTCAGATTCACTTATCAATATCAACAGCATCTGTGTAAGCAATCTCCTTATGTTTCACATTCATCCTCACACACTTGTGTATCCCTGATCCACTTTTCTAAGTGTGCCTCTCTCTCTCTCTCTCTCTCTCTCTCTCTCTCATAAATCATAGGTTAGGCTCTATCAGTAATAGGATTGAGTTGTGATGATAGGCCATTGCAATTGTGACACCTATTCATTGCCCAAGTGATAGTACCAGGAATTGGTTCCCATTGGATGAGTGTCAGACTTTTGTTGTAGCAAATTGTGATGATAAGGGGGTCTCACAATTGTGACAAATAAAGCTATCAAAATTTGAAAGAAAGCAAGGGCAAGAGTCCATCTTCATGCCATCATTTTTGGGACAGTCTACTAACGCAAAAATGATGGCTTACATTTTTAGTATGTTGTCTCTAGTGTGACAACTGCTACTTCAGAGACAATGGCCATTTGTCAAAAGTGGTCGTACAACTACAGTGACATGTGACAACAATTATGTTCAAGTGATAGGCCACTACAATTGGGATGCCATGCAATGATAATGTTTCTAGAGCAACAACTACCCTTTGGACAGGCCATCTCAATTATGACAACTACCCATTTGATAGGCTATTGCAATTGCGATGACTTATAGAATTATTAAAAAAAAATGATTAGGATAGAAAAGCTATGATCAATGTGCCCATTTAAAGATTGTGTGTGAATTATGTGAGCCAGTGCCTCATGACTGTGCTCTTGTAGGCTCTCTGGGGGGATTAAATCCATTACTATAGAACTAGCTTGAGATAGATCTGCATTCGTAGGATTGTTCCAATGTAAAGATAAAAAAATCTAAAGTTTAGAAATAAAATTGATGAAAATGTGTGATTGAAATGAATATATGAATATGCTCTTTGTAATCTATTTAATGCATTTCAAACATTCTAATCAAAATTAGGTTGAATTTGAAATGACTTTGACAAACTTGTCTCTTCATACATAATTGCTTAGCTGAAAAAAAACTTTTAAATTAGATGTACTTTACTACAAATTGCTATAATTTTCTATTTAATGTTATAGTTGTTGACATCAAGAAAATAAGACAAGAAAACTATCAGTACATATATAATGTGACCTTATTACTGATCTCTCAAACTAATGTACATTAATATTTATAAAATATTTACAAACACTTAAACAAATTACACTTAAAACCCATAAAAATTAAAATACAAATCTTAACTAGTTGGAACTGATGTGAGCTATCAAGCTACTAAGTGTTATGACTACCAAAAGAGATGTATAGTTAGAGAGGGAAAATGATGACAATATTTATTTGGTTTCACATTTCTTAAGCTCGCCGCCTTTCAATACTTCTCAAAAGCCATGGTTGGTTGCAATTGTTATCCACAACTTTTGTTTGAGGCACACAACAATTATCAGAATGTATAGACCCTCCTCAAAAGATAACACATCTTCCATTAATGGTGTCTTACACAACTACTCTTCACCATTAAACCATATTTGTACTAGAATTTCTAATCAATCATTGATGGTAGAGGAAGGTTTAATCTAGGGATTGTGGATGAGAGATATGGTCAGCTTATGTGGTCATAACATGTGACCCTATTATTTTAGATTTTGGGTGTGAATTAAATTTTTTTTTGGTAAGGATGGAAAAGCTATGATCAATGTGTCCATTTAAAGATTGTGTATGAATTATGTGAGCTAGTGACTCATGATTGTGCTCTCGTAGGCATTCATCCAAATGTGGAATCATTAATTTGGCTTGCATACTATTTTGGCTAAATATCCCAAATTAACATAGCCATCTTCAACATACTTCCACATGGGTTTAATTTCCTATTTCATCTATCATCATGGACTGCACTTATAAATTTTTGGTAGTGACAAAATGAAGAAGTTGGTAGAAAAATTTGTAAAAAGCATGTGTGTAGTGTATGAAGATCTCTCACTTAAAACATCTTCTCTCCATTCTACTTGTAGTAGGAACAAGGTACTAGATTTTTTGATAAAATGAGATGTGAGCAGTTATTTCATATGCAAGGTGAAATGATAGGAAAGCGTGCCAAGTGAATAATGTTTTATCCTGGCACCTCTTACATGTTCTCCACCTTGGTCGAGGTCTCCATGGATGCAGACACACCCTAAACCTCCTTCTAACCTATGGTCCAGAGGACAAGCCTTGAATCAACATTTTGATATCTTTTAAATCATGATTGAAGTCATTGAAACAATATGAATCACATTGGAGATTCAAAAAATGCCTAAAAACATTACATCAAAATTTTAAAAAGAAAAGCATGACTTAAGTCTTAAGCAAAATAAGGACCACACTGGTGTAATGATCACATCCTTTGGATCACATTGTCTACCACTTGAACATGCAAGGTTGCTCAAATATGACCAAACATAAATTTTGTATGTTTTTTTTGAATTAAAAAATATATATTTAATACATAGTGTTGGAAATATTCAAGACTATGCTAGGTTACTGAGAGGGGAGGGGTGAATCAGTAACCTCTAAAACTTTATCAATTTCAACACTTTATAGCAATATTCCAATTACCATTTTATTGATTTAATTGCATGCATGAGAAATTGAAAACATAAGACATTCATAATAGTTGAATACAATAATTTGGTGACCCAAAAACTATCCAAATAGAAAGTAAAACTAGAGTGGGGATGATACCCACAAAACTTCAATACTGCAACATAAAGTTGGCCTATTAAGGCTTACATTGATCACTTCTAATTATCTGCCCTATTAGGAGCAATTAGGACTGCTAGGTCCACCTTGTTAGAGGTTTTTACAAACACACAATGAAGTATGCACTCTGTTAAGAGATTTACAAAAGACTTTTAAGTCTACCTTGTTAAATAATTTAGACTAATTCACTTGTTAGAATGAAACAATAGATCTTTGACTTACAATTAAATTGCTAATAGAGATTCCTTGGAGTAATGATCACTTTTTGTGATGGATATGTCTCTGCTGCTCCTTTTCTGATATGGCCTTCAATATATACTTTATCTATCGCTTGATCATATTCACATTCTTACACACTTATGTTCATGAATTACATATTCACACACATTGGATATGATAAAATACATTACGTATATACTAATCCAATTTACATAATAACAAAGTTTGTCATTATACAAGTTAACACCAATATTACAAAGTTGGCCCAAATGAAGACACTCAGGTTCTGAAGACTAACTTAGTGAAGTTTTGATACTCGACGCCCACTGTCATTACTCAGCATTGTCATGCACTTGATAGAAGTAGAAGCTCAGTCCATACTAATCACCTCAAAGTAGTCTCAAACTTGGTCTACATAGGTGACTCAGTAGATACTATGTCACTTGGCATAAACTAAATCACTTGGTAAACACTAACTTCACATATGGCTCGGTTAATACTAGCTTCACATCACATGAACTACTAGCTTGGTAGAAACTACAAAGCTCGGTAACCACTAAAGTGCTCAAGTTGAACTGTTGCACTTCACACTAACTAAATTCCCTTGGTAACCATTGGAATGCTTGGTGGCCAATGGAATTAGTCCAGAAGACTCGGTAGTAACTGTAGAATTTGGTGGCTACTGAATTACATGGCAAACATAGTAGATTATTCAATGAGCTCAATAGCCATACAAAATCTGAATAAGTGTTCTCACTAATAACAAACTTGACTAATATGTAAACATATAGATCATAAATATATTTGGAGTTTCATTTTTTCGTTCTTCACTAAACCATTAGATGGTATAATTTGAGATAAACATGTCAAACATATCATAGAAAATTATTTACGCTGATTAAGTCCATTGCCAATGACATGTATTAGTTTCATACAGAAGGTCCTCAAATGACTAAGGAAGTTTAGAAATAAATACTTACTTTCATTATCAAGAGCAATGCTCCTTAATGTGAAAGTAAGATGGAAACTTTGAATTAGTGTACTATGATTTGAACTCTGCAAACATGTATATTCCATCTCTAAATTAATATGTTGTGACAAGGCTCATTATTGGGATGCAACAACCATGTTGACAAACAATGTCTTTTCGATAGTGAATGAACATAGATTAAACTAATATTCAACATAGGTTAATTGAAATCAGATCACAAAAATTAATGAGAATGTAGTACTCTTATTTCAATACCTAATTGTGCCAATGGAGAAAATGGTATCCCAAGGACTAAAAATGTCTAAATGATCATATGGTAAGAGCATAAGTACAATACTGTTCATCTCTTTTTCAATGTTATACATATATGTTTTACTGAAGTTATAGGTCAACAAGAACATAAGTATAACTTTATTGATGAATCCCACCCATTGTAATCATTTTCACACATTTAGAATCTATCATCAATTAGCATAAATAAATAGATATCCATTTGCTTTGAGTTGCCAAATTTGACCTTGCATTTACAAGGTTGTGATAAATAATGTGACTCCTAAGGAAAACATTTTTCATAATCCAACTTTTATGTTCATGTAAAGAAATGCACATTATACTTAGGTAATAAATTGTAAAGGAAAATATGAGCAATTTAAATAAGATATATTCCTCACACAAAGAACTAATACAATTAAAGAGTAAGTTAGGCATATAACTTAAAATTTAAACCATAGATTACCTTGACACAAGAGAACAAGTAATGAAAGACTATACGTATTGGCTACTACCTCAAAATTTGCTAGTGTATTTTTAGGGTATATTTCCTAAGTAAATAGTAAGGAAACCAAAAGTACCATTTGATGTCCACTCAACCTTAGAGAGCTTGTTTCCTTTCTTAGTTTCTCAAACAAGGAAGATGCTGAAGAAAACACTGAAACAATTCTTGAAAATTTCCTCTTGAGTCCTTGCACTCCTAGGGAATTTGGAGGATGAGACTTGGGTCAAGGACAACTAGAAGATGGAACAAGGAAATTTGAAAGAAATTAATGGGCCCCAACCCTTGTTTCATTATGTGGATGTGCTATAGCTTGCATTAACTGATGAAATAGAGCCTTTGGAAAAGCCTAAACAAGAGAGATCATATGTGTTGAGAACCCTTGTACCTCAAATGCTGAAAAAAGAAAAGCCCAAAAATTTGAGTAATTATCTAGTGATGCTAGATATAACTAGGAATATAAGGAATAAAGACATTACTTATTATAATATGAATGATTTGTTATAGATGATATGATATGTACAATAAGATACATTGCCACAATTGTTATTCTAGCTATGAGAATGGTTGTCATGCCTAACTTTTTCTTTTTTTTTGGACTTTACTACTTATCAAGATTATGTGGTTATAGTATCTTTCTGATGATACATTCTTTTTATCTGTTGGACTTGGTGTTAATGTCTAGAGACATTTGTTATTTCAGAACATATTGCTATCTCAGATTTCTATGTTTGATTTCACTATTTTTTCAATGTTGTTGTGTAAACATTTTTAATAATTCTGTTAGGAATTATGTTAGAAGTTTTACTTCAGAATGTTATGGTATGATTAATTTGCAAACATTGCTATGAGTATTCAATTGCCAATGTCAAATTTATAATATGCTGAAAAGAGTTTTTCTTGCTTAGGCATATTGTTATAAAACAGTTTGATCTGATTCAATAAATTAAAAGAATTATAATCGGTTAGGTTACAGTTGAGATAAATGATGATAAGTATTAAGAGGTTCTCTTGTTATATATATTCTCCTAATTATGTGATTAGGGTTTTTTTTTTTTTTTAAAATACCTATAGTTTCAATTTGTTATGTGTTGTATTTAATTGGAATGGTCTTAAAAAAAAAAAAAAACACGTGGCTATACCTTTTTATTATTGGATTTATGGCGCCTCATTTTGTTTTGTTAGTTAGGGAAGGAGGTTTTTTTTAAAATAAAAACCCTAAGCGGTTTTGGCTTTGTTTTTGAAAGCATATCACTTATGGCGGTGGAAATGGAACCGCCATATCCACGGCGTTGTGGTGAACTCCTATGCGATGAATCTGGCAGTTGCGTATTAATGAGATATCATGGTTTTAATGGGTTATCTTTGAGATAGGGCCAGAAATATGGCCGCATTGCTTTGATTTTTAAGCATCTATAGCCCTTGATGCTGGGAAATCGACATTATGGAAGGTCTTGAGGAAAGAGATTTTATGTTTAAGAGACAGAGATTTGAGAAGTTGCTGACAGTCGGTTCATTTGTTTCATGGTTCAGGTTTTGTTGTTGGAAATTGTTTCCTCTGTTTCGAGCAAGTTCTTCAATCTCTATCTTGTGGAAGTGCGGTTTGGACTTGGGTTTTGGGCTTTGGCTTCGAGCTTCATTATAGGAGTGTTTTCCATCTTCATTACCCACGTAGGGGAAATTCCTTACCCTACTCTCTTTTTGTTTGTAATTTTATATGTTGTTATTTAGCATTTTGCAAATGGGTATTTGATTTTTATTATGTGAATCTGCATTCAAAGATGGATATGTACAGAGAAAGGCACTATGAGCTATACCCTATAGATACCCACCTCTGGATGTGGAGTATGGAATACCGTATTAGGTATAGTGATGAGTTTCATAATCGGGTTGTGCCCTAGTTGTACAGTTCAGTTCATGTTAAACCCTGTCGAGGCCTCAATTTGAGATAGTTAGCTATATGTGGATTTGGTGTTATGGCTACATTGGGGCTGAGCTTGGATAGAACCCATACCTTGAGATATTGGTATGTGTGGTTCTGCCATAGTCATATGCACATATTAGGTTGTAGTATCATGTCGGTTTGAGGACACAGTTACTCTGTTTCATAAATTAGCTATCTAGAACTGTTGTTTGGAAAGATGAGGAAAAATGTAGTGAACTGTATGAGACTCTTGATGGAAATGACATTAGGATTAACAGATTAGGGGATTACTTTCAAAATTATGGTGTTTGTTTGTGCTCGGTTGTATGTAAAAGAGTTTTTTATAAGATATGTTTGTGTGAATTGATTGAGTTTTTATGTGATATCATTGAACAAAATCTGTAGGCATTATGTGTTTACAATTTCATACTATGGCAAGGATCTAAGGTTTAAGCTATAACATAGAGTCACCTATATGTTGTTTAAGGCACTGTTTTTGTTTATTCAACTATATGGGTTTAGAGGAATAAAACTCGAGTTTGACCTTCAGGATTTTAGAACGAGTACTATAAAATTGAAATGATTTTTAGAGTCGTTTAATGCTTAATAGTATAGTAAAACTATCGACTGTTATTATCATGGAAATGCAATGTGATTCAAAATCATATTATTGTTAGAAAGTATTCATTTGATAATTTGAAATTTAGGTTTCGCTGTTGGTTGATATCTGACATGGCAATTCGTCATACAATTATATGGAAATTTGTATTTAAAGTATAAGTTTTGTTGTGACAGCATAAACTTCTTTTTATGGTTGAAGAAATTGATTTATTTTGGTTGCTATTTTATCAATATCTGAATGGTATGTATTTTTGTATTTGGATTTAATTATAATTGAATTTTGTTGTGAAGTATTTTCATAGTTATTATGGATTGTTTGGAATGTTATGTTGAAATAGAATTCTTTTTAATTTATCCTGATGTATTTCTGTTCATAAATGAAATGGAAAGTTGTTTTGTGAAAGGCAGCTTTATGATATAAGTTAACCAAATTAAACTAGAATATCACACGAGCATTATTTATTTGTCTTGGTCTTTTCAAAGGATAAATTTAGTTTACTTCGATAGTAGGAGTAAGTAGTATAGTGTTATGACTGGTAATTATCATTAAACCGGTGTAATAGTTTAGTTATAATTACGAGGGCGTAATATTATAGTACTTATTTCTCTTGTTAAAATAATCTAAGTTTACTTTTGAATGTGACAGTAAAAGATGAGTTTGTTTATCAAAAGCTGAAAATTGTAATAACTGATTTGCTATTCATAATTGTGCATTCTTAGAATATCTGCTTGATGTGTATTTTAAGGATAATTGTAATGAATGTATATCGAGGTGGCTGAATATCAAATTATTTTAATTTAGTTGATTAAATTAGTGATAACCTTAAAATAATTTGGGATGGGTTAAATTTATATAAATTATATTTGGCCTTACCTATGACTTAAACCTGTATGGTTGAGTACGGAGAAAAAGGCATATTTCTATTTTATCAACGATAAGTATAATAGAAATTTTCATTATGAGTTGACTATGGGCATACCAAACATGGATGCAGAATCTTAGTGCCATAACGATGACACCTCAGTATATATATGATTCATTTATGGGTTATTCTTAGTGCGAGTTTAATTTTGCGTTGTTAAGTAAATATTTACTTCTTGCATATTAATTTGAAACTGCACTATGATTAAATGGTTCAGATGTCTGCATTATGGTTTATATATGTTTATTCTAACATGTATGCAGGCGGATTATTCATTTGATTCAGTGTGTACTGAGCCCTCTTGTTTTGTGTTGCATTCTTTTATGTGATCACTTTCAGGTGCTTTGTAATGGCTAATATGTATCTGAGAATTATTGTTGAAGATTACTTTATTCAGAAAACTATTCGTTGAAGAATAATCGAAGGGAACTTGATAATATATTTAAAATGGATGAATATGTATCTCATTCTTATTTTGAACTCCATATGTATTTGTGTTTCTATGGAGATGTGTGTAGATGGAATTCTTTATTATTATGAATTTTTCGCTTTAAGTGTGGATAGATCAATGTATGGACACATATATATTACGTTGAGTAATTAAAAAAAAAAAATGTTGTGTTTTTCTTTTTAGTTTTGTTTCATTATTTTCTTCTTTATGCTTGGGTGGTCATTACATTTGGTATCAAAGCGCCAGGGTTTTAGATTAATTAGGACTCTTGGGTTTTAGGGTTTTTCTCGTCTTCATTGTATTATTAACAGTTAATTGTTTTAGGTTGTTACCATGCCTCCTGTCACTAGAGGAACTCGAGGTCACAGTGTTCCTAAAGATAACCTTGCTAGTAGAGGCAGTCGTAGGGGCAGGGGCCGTGGTAGGGGTCCTAGGCACCAAGGAAATGTTGGGTATGATCAGTTTGATCAGAATGCTGGGATTGGAAACAATCTAGAGAATCAAGTAGATCAAGCTATGGTACTTCAACGGATACTAGAACGTCTCAATAATATTGAGACTAATAACCAGATTCCTTGTCGGGGTGCAAATGTGCAAGCACCTCTGGTGCAGGGTATTAACCTTCTTGTCGAGGAAAATCTAGTGGCAAGAGCTCAGCTCAAGGATCTTTCCAAGATGAAAGGGCCATTATTCTATGGTACGAAATAGGGTACAACGGCAGAAGCTTGGCTGCTAAACATTGAACGATGCTTTGTCTTACATCGTTACTTGAGTAACGTGAAGGTAAGATGGATGGTTATGCATTTGAGAGGATTTGGTTCCTTGTGGTGGGAGCAGGAGTTGGAGAAGCTGGGCATTGATATCTCTTTAGTTACTTGGGAGCTCTTTGTAGAGCGATTCAAGGAGAGGTTTATGTCAGAATATTGGTGATAGGCTCATGCAGAGAAGTTCTTTTAGATTATGCAGTCTGGCTCTACAGTGGAAGCTTATGAATGTAGATTCTACGAGCTTAAGAAGTTTTCTGGTTGGGGAAAAAATGATAAAGCCATGATTCAACATTTCATCAGGGGGCTTATGCCCAAGATCGGGGAGGAAGTGAGAACTTTCAGACCTGTGTTTATGCAAGAAGCTTCGGAATGAGCAAAGCTGATTGAGATGAAGTCTGGGTATCATGGGGCTTCATACAAAACCAACATGAATCCACCTACTCTGGATGTCAGTAGGAATCAAAAGCCTCCACAAGGAAGTTCAAATTCAAGATTTTCAAGTGGAAAATTCAAGAAGAGAAAATTTGGTAAGAATTCCAAGGGTTTAGAATAGCCTAAATCATCTCAACCACCTATTAGTGTGTAGAGTAATAACCCATCTCCTAACCTTTCTTGTCAGAATATGGGATTTCAGAAATCTGTTGAGTGTTATCATTGTGGTCAGATAGGTCATTACCAGTCTCAGTGCCCTAATTGAGACAAGCCGAAGGTTGGACCTAAGCCAACTAGGTCTGAAGCAACAATTGATGATTCTGCCAGAAACCACTGTGTTTTTGCTACCCTAGATTAGAAGCAAGCAAAACATCAGAACACAGTTATTGAAGCTCAGGGTAATATCCAAGGTATGAAAATATCTATTTTATTTGACTCTGGAGCTACAGATTCCTTTATTTCTTCTACTTTAGTTGCATATAGTGGAATTCCTGTGGTTAAGGCAAGGAATAGATGGCATGTGGAGTTAGCGTTAGGTTCTAGGGTGAACGTTGATATAGTGGCTCCTGATTGTAAGATTCAAATGAAACCATTTACTACTTCAGTGAACCTTAGGGTTATACCTTTAGGATCATATGACATAGTTTTGGGAATGGATTGGTTAGAACAACATCAAGCTATTTTAGATTGCAAGGCTAAGTTAATCACTTGTTTCGATGATGTTGGATCACCTAGAGTTATTGCTGGAATCAAGAGACCCATCTCTTTGCAGACAATTTCTGCCAAGCAATTGACAAGGTGTGCTCGAAAAGGTTGTAGCTTGTTTTCCATATCAATAAACGACTTAAATGATATCATGGATAAGGATTCTTCTCTTGATCATCCAGTCTTGTAGAGATTTTTGGATGTTTTTGTTGAAGAGATTTTGGGAATACCCCCGAGAAGAGAAGTTGATTTTTGGATCGATTTAGTGCCAGGAATAGAACCAATTTCCAAGACTCCTTACAGAATGAAAGCTCAAGAGCTGATTGAACTTACATTTTAGTTGGAAGAGCTTTTGGAGAAAGGTTTGATTCGACCTAGCATTTCACCTTGGGGTGCTCCGGTAATCTTTTTCAAGAAGAAAGACGGTTCATTAAGACTTTGTATAGACTATAGACAGTTAAACAAGGTCACTGTTAAGAATAGGTATCCTTTGCCTAGAATTGATGACTTGTTTGATCAAGTCAAGGGTGCCTGAGTCTTTTCAAAGATAGATTTGAAATTCAAATATCATCAACTTAGAATCCAGGAAGCGAATATTCATAAGACAACTTTTCGCACCAGGTATGGGCATTACGAATTCATGGTAGTACCATTTGGGTTAACTAATGCACCTTCTATTTTTATGAGCCTTATGCATAGTGTGCTTAGAAATTTCCTTGATAAGTTCGTTGTGGTTTTTCTGGATGATATTTTGGTTTATTCTAGCTCTGTCGAGGAGCATGATCGACATTTAGAGCAAATTTTGGAGTGCCTTCATAGGAATAAACTGTTTGCCAATCCTTTGAAGTGCGAATTCTTTAAGTTTGAGATTTTTTACTTAGGTCATATCATTTCTAGGGATGGAATTTTTGTTGATCCGTCCAAAATTCAAGCTATTATCTATTGGCCAGTACCTTCTAATGTGTCTGAGGTTCGAAGTTTCATGGGTTTAGCAAGCTATTACCACAAATTTGTGTCAAACTTTTTCAAAATAGTGCATCCTATCACGTCTCTTCAGAGAAAAGGGAAGAAATTTGTCTGGACAGAGGAGTGCGAGATAGCATTTCAGAAACTTAAGGATTGTTTGACTAGTGCACCCATTTTGGCAATTCCCGATTCAGCTAAAGAGTTCATGGTTTGCACTGATGCATCTTTGAATGGCTTAGGGGTAGTGTTCATGCAGGAAGGATGTGTTATAGCATATGAATGCAGAAAGCTCAAGAGTCATGAGGTGAATTACCCTACTCATGATCTTGAACTTGCAGCGATAATGCATGCTTTGACCACGTGGTGACATTTTCTTTTGGGACAACAATTTGAGTTGCATACTAATCACTGAAGCCTTCAGTATCTTTTCACACAACCAGACCTCAACGCTAGGCAGCGAAGATGGATGGAGTTCTTGTGTGAATATGACTTTGGGATTAAGTATGTGTAAGGGAAGGAGAACATTTTTGCTGATGCACTTAGCAGAAGGCGACATATATTATCTTCTTTGATCTTAACAATGGACCTTAGGAATAAGATTCTTCAGAATCTTTCTGTAGATCTTTGGTTTCAGGATGTTAAGGTTGTTATCAATAGTGACAACATCTTGGAAGGGCATTTTGAGGGGTATTCAGTAAATTTTGAAGGTTTACTACTTTTTAGAGGGAGCATGTACATTCTTGATTTGGGTGATTTGAGAAATCTAGTTATGTTCGAGGCTCACAAAGAACCATATTCAGCTCATCCGGGAGTCAAGAAAATGCATGCTAACCTTAAGCGACATTATTATTAGCCGAGAATGAAGAGGGACATAGTAGATTTTGTGGCTCGATGCTTGGAGTGTTAGCAGGTTAAGGCTGAACATCAGCACCCTGCGAGACTATTGCAACCGCATAGTATTCTAAAATGGAAATGGGACACCATTTTGATAGATTTTATTACTGGATTGCCTATTACAGCCCATAGGCATGATGCTATTATGGTGGTAGTGGACCGATTTTCAGAGGTTTCTCATTTTGTTCTGGTTAGATCATCCTATAATGCAACATCGGTTGCCAAAGTATATATGGAATAGATAGTTAAGTTACACGGAATTCCTAAAAAGATTATTTTTGATAGGGATCCAGTGTTTACTTCATCTCTTTGGAAATCCATGCAGCGAGAGTTAGGTACTCAACTAAATTTCAGTTCAACTTATCATCTAGAAACAGAGGGACAAACTGAACGTGTCAACTAGATTCTGGAAGACATGCTTAGGATGTATGTTATGGACAGACAGAATAAGTGGGAGGAGTATCTACATTTGGTAGAATTTTCTTATAATAATGGATATCACAGTTCCATCAGTATGGCACCATTCCAAGCATTGTACGGTAGACCTTGTAGAACACCTCTCAGTTGGGACAATTTGGATGAAAGGATTCTTTTAGGACCTGATATGTTGCAAGATTTGGAACAACAAGTGAAGAGGATCTGAGAACACCTTATTACTGCTTAGGACTGACAAAAGAAATATGTTGATAAGCATAGGATTGACCATCAGTTCTTGGTTGGCGATAAAATGTTTCTCTGGATAAGGCCACATAAAAGTCCAATTCATTATGGAAAGGGGTCCAAGTTGGCACCACGATTTGTAGGTCCGTTTGAAATTTTGGAATGGATTGGACCTATTGCCTAAAAACTTGCCATGCCACCGAGTCTTTCACACATTCATAATGTATTTCATGTTTCTGTTTTGCGAAAGTATATTCCTGATATTGCTCACGTACTGGATTGGAAAAAATTGCAGATTTTGGATTGTCAAATCATGTTGGAACCAATGTAGATCATGCAAAGCAGAACTATGAGTTTAAGAGGAAGAGAAATAAGGCAGGTAAAGGTCCTATGGGACCCCAATGATGAAACATCTGCTACCTGGGAGGACACTAAGATGATGAGAACAACTCATTCGCATTTGTTTGCTGACTTCCAGGAGAAAGTCGAAACCTAGTGGGGGAGGATGTCATGCCTGACTTTTTCTTTTTTTTGGACTTTACTTCTTATCAAGATTATGTGGTTATAGTATCTTTCTGATGATACGTTCTTTTCATCTTTTGGACTTGGTGTTAATGTCTAGAGACGTGTTATTTCAGAACATATTGCTATCTCAAATTTCTATGTTTGATTTCACTATTTTTACAATGTTGTTGTGTAAACATTTTTAATAATTCTATTAGAAAATATGTTAGAAATTTTACTTCAGAATGTTATGGTGTGATTAATTTGCAAACATTGCTATGAGTATTCAATTGCCAATGTCAAATTTATGATATGCAGAAAAGAGTTTTTCTTGCTTAGGCATATTGTTATAAAACAGTTTGATTTGATTCAATAAATTAAAAGAAATATAATCGGTTAGGTTACAGTTGAGATAAATGATGATAAGTATTAAGAGGTTCTCTTGTTATATATATTCTCCTGATTATGTGATTAGGTTTTTTTTTTAAAAAAAAAAAACCTATAGTTTCAATTTGTTATGTGTTGTATTTAATTGGAATGGTCTTAAAATTTTTTTTAAAAAACCCATGGCTATACCTTTTTATTATTGGATTTATGGCGTCTCATTTTGTTTTGTTAGTTAGGGAAGGAGGTTTTTTTTTTAATAAAAACCCTAAGGGGTTTTGGCTTTGTTTTTGAAAGCATATCACTTATGGTGGTGGAAATGGAACTGCCATATCCATGACGTTGTGGTGAACTCCTATGCGATGAATCTGGCAGTTGCATATTAATGAGATATCATGGTTTTAATGGGTTATCTTTGAGATAGGGCCAGAAATATGGCCGCATTGCTTTGATTTTTAAGCATCTATAGCCCTTGATGCTGGGAAATTGACATTATGGAAGGTCTTGAGGAAAGAGATTTTATGTTTAAGAGACAGAGATTTGAGAAGTTGCTGACAGTTGGTTCATTTATTTCATGGTTCAGGTTTTGTTGTTGGAAATTGTTTCCTCTGTTGCGAGCAAGTTCTTCAATCTCTATCTTGTGGAAGTGTGGTTTGGACTTGGGTTTTGGGCTTTGGCTTCGAGCTTCATTATAGGAGTGTTTTCCATCTTCATTACCCACGCAGGGACAATTCCTTACCCTGCTCTCTTTTTGTTTGTAATTTTATATGTTGTTATTTAGCATTTTGCAAATGAGTATTTGATTTTTATTATGTGAATCTGCATTCAAAGATGGATATGTACAGAGCAATGCCCTATAGATACCCACCTTTGGATGTGGAGTATGGAATACCGTATTGGGTATAGTGATGAGTTTCATAATCGGGCTATGCCCTAGCTGTATGGTTCAGTTCATGTTAAACCCTGTCGAGGCCTCAATTTGAGACAGTTAGCTGTATGTGGATTTGGTATTATGGCTACGTTGGGGCTGAGCTTGGATAGAACCCATACCTCGAGATATTGGTATGTGTGGTTCTGCCATAGTCGTGCACATATTAGGTTGTAGTATCATGTCGGTTTGAGGACAAAGTTACTCGGTTTCATAAATTAGCTGCCTGGAACTGTTGTTTGGAAAGAAGAGGAAAAACGTAGTGAACTGTATGATACTCTTGATGGTAATGACATTAGGATTAACAACTTAGGGGATTACTTTCAAAATTATGGTGTTTGTTTGTGCTCGGTTGTATGTAAAAGAGTTTTTTATAAGATATGTTTGTGTGAATTGATTGAGTTTTTATGTGATATCATTGAGCAAAATCTGTAGGCATTATGTGTTTACAATTTCATACTATGGCAAGGATCTAAGGTTTAAGCTATAACATAGAGTCACCTGTATGTTGTTTAAGGCACTATTTTTGTTTATTCAACTGTATGGGTTTAGAGGAATAAAACCCGAGTTTGACCTTCAAGATTTTAGAACGAGTACTATAAAATTGAAATGATTTTTAGAGTCATTTAATGCTTAATAGTATAGTAAAACTATCGACTGTTATTATCATGGAAATGCAATGTGATTCAAAATCATATTATTGTTAGAAAGTATTCATTTGATAATTTGAAATTTAGGTTTCACTGTCGGTTGATATCTAACATGGCAATTTGTCATACAGTTATATGGAAATTTGTATTTAAAGTATAAGTTTTGTTGCGACAGCATAAACTTCTTTTTATGGTTGAAGAAATTGATTTGTTTTGGTTGCTGTTTTATCAATATCTGAATGGTATGTATTTTTGTATTTGGATTTAATTATAATTGAATTTTGTTGTGAAGTATTTTCATAGTTATTATGGATTGTTTGGAATGTTATGTTGAAACAAAATTCTTTTTAATTTTTCCTGATGTATTTCTGTTCATAAATGAAATGGAAAGTTGTTTTGTGAAAGGCAGCTTTATGATATAAGTTAACCAAATTAAACTAGAATATCACACGAGCATTATTTATTTGTCTTTGTCTTTTCAAAGGATAAATTTAGTTTACTTCGACAGTAGGAGTAAGTAGTATAGTGTTACGACTGGTAATTATCATTAAACCGGTGTAATAGTTTAGTTATAATTACGAGGGCATAATATTATAGTACTCATTTCTGTTGTTAAAATAATCTAAGTTTACTTTTGAATGTGATAGTAAAAGATGAGTTTGTTTATCAAAATATGAAGAATGTAATAAATGATTTGCTATTCATAATTGTGCATTCTTAGAATATCTGCTTGATGTGTATTTTAAGGATAACTGTAATGAATGTATATCGAGGTGGCTAAATATCAAATTATTCTAATTCAGTTGATTAAATCAGTGATAACCTTAAAATAATTTGGGATGGGTTAAATTTATATAAAATATATTTGGCCTTACCTATGACTTAAACCTGTATGGTTGAGTACAGAGAAAAAGGCATATTTCTATTCTATCAATGATAAGTATAATAGAAATTTCTGTTATGAGTTGACTATGGGCATACCAAACATGGATGCAGAATCTTAGTGCCATAACGATGACACCTCAGTATATATATGATTCATTTACGGGTTATTCTTAGTGCGAGTTTAATTTTGTGTTGTTAAGTAAATATTTACTTCTTGCATATTAATTTGAAACTACACTATGATTAAATGGTTTAGATGTCTGCATTATGTTTTATATATGTTTATTCTAACATGTATGCAGGCAGATTATTCATTTTATTCAGTGTGTATTGAGCCCTCTTGTTTTGTGTTTCATTCTTTTATGTGATCACTTTCAGGTGCTTTGTAATGGCTAATAGGTATCTGAGGATTAGTGTTGAAGATTACTTTATTCAGAAAACTATTCATTGAAGAATACTCGGAGGGAACTTGATAATATATTTAAAAAGGATGAATATGTATCTGATTCTTATTTTGAACTCCATATGTATTTGTGTTTCTATGGAGATGTGTGTAGATGGAATTCTTTATTATTATGAAGTTTTTGCTTTAAGTGTGGATAGATCAATGTATGGACACATATATATTACGTTGAGTAATAAAAATAAAATAAAATTTGTTGTGTTTTTCTTTCTAGTTTTGTTTCATTATTTTCTTCTTTATGCTTGGGTGGTCATTACAATGGTTGTAGCAAGATTCTCCAATGAGACAACCATCATGTCAAGAATTGGATCAGCACCATCAACCTAAAAACCCAAGAGAATCAAAGATGTCATGGTAGTCTCGTAGAGAAAAATTGCAAGAAGTTATTGTGATGAAACTCCTTTACTATCTAACATCTATTTTTTGCTAGGAAAAACTCCACTTTCATTGTCTATAGGAATTTCTTATTCTTTTAGACAATTTCTTGGCACCTCTTTAGGATGATATATAAACAAGTTTAAATTTGCAATTATATTAAATGAATCTACATGTTAGTGGATATTTAATACTAATTTCATATGTGTTTAACAACATGTGCATTCAAGAAAGGAAAAAAAACTATCTAATCTATCACCTTCTTTACAAATTGCACCAAACACTCTTGAATTGTAGGCTAAAAAGACTTGTTCTAGTTGTTTATATCATCACTAAGATTGGAAGCCTTGTAAGTACCATGCATGCTCTTATGCAAATGCCTTACCAGATTAGAAATTGTACCAACCATTTCTATAGAAGCTTGTGATTTTGACTATTGTGCAAGGATAGTAGAAATTTCAATGATACTAATCTACATTTGAGGTTCTTGCACCATATTTTTGTGATCAAGATGTTTAATGAGCATGGACAATAGAAAATGAGTAGAATGGCTTGCAAATTGAGTAGAAGAAAAGCATGAAATATCATAAAATATTAAAATCAAAAGGTTTAGTTGGCATTTGGAAACAATAACTGAAATATTCACGTATAAATTATAATTTAGACAAAGTATTTTGAAAGTAAAATTGAAAATTCAAATAAGTAGATATCATATATAAACCCATAGATGTAGCCAATGAATTTTGATTTTTGCATATTTTAATTTACAAAATATGTTATCAAATGCAATCATTCAACAAGAAAATAGAAACTATTAGACTAACCAGTTGAAAATTCATAATCATGTGTTTTAGTCTCTTCCTTCCATGATTTCTATTTCTTCATCAGCAAAGGTATTCTAATACCATGACCAAAAATTTATTTTTCATATAATAATAAGAGGAGGAAAGCCTAGTGACTCATACCTTTGCCCATCCTCATGTCATAATTACAATGCAAGACAAGACATGAGAAACTACCAATACAAAAAATGAAGATATGTAGTTGATGGAGTCCATCTTGTGATATAAGAGGAACCTTCCCCTACATAAAAATAAAAAAGGACAATATCATTTAACTTTTTTTCCATTAGAAAAATAGCTCCATTCAATATGAATATACAAGAAAAATATTCTATCTTTGAAGCACAATGACCAGTTGTAAACTCATCTGTTGTGAAGCTTTGCCTTAATGATGTTTCATGAGAAGCTATGAACATGAGCTTTCTATGTATTGAAATTTTTATAGTCTCCTCAACACTACTATATTCTTCTTCTGAGGCCTTCTCCTTTGGACATGGAAGGAAAGAGTCTTCTAAGCTCTCAGATATACAAATCTCTGCAATTCTTGTATGCCCAATAGTAAGTAGAAGTGAGATAAATCTCGACAACATCAATTCTACAAGAAATTTAGAAGAAATAAAGCTAAATACTTTAATTATGTTATTTACATTAGATCATGCTTTCTAATATATTTCTCTTATTTATATGATGAATCATAGAATGTGATCCAAGATGTTGATGCAAAAATAACAATGTAATAAAACATGATTGTAGACAAATAGAAACAATAGAATACCTTAGAGAGGAATAATTTGAGACAATCCCATAAAAAACCATTCTTTTGAATACTTCATACACTACAACTAAATTTCATAAATCAATGAGTTGGACTATGGTGTCCTTTTGCATTTCCTGAAACCAAGAGATTCACATAGTTATTTGTCATGCAATCATAGGTAAATGTTTAGCTCACTTCATTTCAAGAATAGTTTAATATTCTCTACTAATCAGGACCAACAATGTGAAGGTGGAAGCTTATTTGAAGCCCCCCCCAAACCCCCTACCACTAACATCTAAATTCCCCATTAATATCTAAAATTCATTCATTCTATTAATAAAATGTAACATTCATGAATTATCATATGATAACATTCATTAACACATAAGTTTTATTAGAACATTCACATTAACATGAAAACATAGGATTCATTAGAACATAAATAAAACATGTAGATATAAACATTATCCATTATCAAATAAGTTACATAAGTTCACATGAATCATTTCTTTTTTCTTTTTTTCTTTTTTGGTCCTTCCATATATTGTTAAAAAGGCATATCCATGTCGTCATTGATATTTCTTCTCACCCTTGGATGTGCACTCATTGTCCTTTGCAAAGGAAGGTCCTCTGCAATAAAAAATAAAAGAGTTAAATTAAAAAAAGTTGAGACTTTAAATATTTAAAAGAAAATTGTAGTGCTCTTTACCTTGTCCAACCACATCATCTTTCTCATTCTCTTGGACCTCAACTTTCTCATCAGGAATGACATCTACATCCACTGCAACTACAATACAAGATGTTTTCTTAATCCCAAATAAATTTGTAGTACTAAACCAAATTCAATTTAAAATGTTTACTTGTATTAATAATTTAGAAATCAAAACTTGAATAGAAAATATACACCTTCAGTAATAGCATCCACATTCGAATCCCCACCTCCAAGGTACTCAGCTGATATATCAAGATTGGTAAGCTACAATCCAATGCAAATAATTAGTACATTTATTAACAATATATACATATAAATCTAAGAAAAATATTGATAAATCTTAATCATTCATTTTAACACATAAATATATTCACTTTAAAGTTTTAAATAGATGTATAATCATTGTTTCCTTACTTAAAACAAATATAGTGACTTATATTTTTGGAAATTAATATCAAATACAGTAATTACTAAAGGTTTTAATTTGAAATAAAAATCAATTTACTTATTTACCTTATTAATAGATCTAGCAAAATAACCTTGTGCACTCATTGGTCGGAGTCGTTTAGCCATGACTATATAGCCTTTTGTGTAGACTAATTTCTTGTCCTCTTCAGAGGTTATTTTTTAAAACTCCGTGGCCTATGTTTTTGCTTGGTATCATGAATTGTTGTTGTAATCAATTTCATCAAGACCAAGTTGCTTACAATTTATAAATATTTGCATATATTTTTTCAATTACTTATAATTTATGTAGCAAGTTTTGAATATCCACCCGAGCCGAGCTTGTGCTGCTCATGCTTCTATTTTTTTTTCGATTGCCTTTGACATGTTGGGATACCTATGTAAAGTTTGAAATATGTTAGATCACATAAGTAATAAGAGTAATTATTACATAATTTCATTCTTAATATTATGATATACCATCTTTCCTCGAGTGGTACCATTTCTCCATCATCTCTTGCTTTTATCTTAGTGACATCCTTTTTAAGATCATCCCACTCAATAATAGGAATATAGGGGGTGTTGGAAATGAGAATGAAGTAACTGAGAGGGGAGGGGGTGAATCAGTTACCACAAAAACATTTCATAGTCCCTTAGATGTCTAAAATCTTTATCTTAGTTGCAGCAAATACTAATAATTATTAAGAACTGATAACCTAAACAATTCAGCAATCATGAACACTAGAGACACCAGATTTAACGTGGAAACCCAATATGGGAAAAACCACCAATTTAACTAGTTACTATTTTTCACTCTTCTGAAGTGAGCCCTGTTAGGAGCCAACCCTGTTAAAGGTTACACAACACACTGTTAGGTGTGACCCTGTTAGAGGATTTAATCACCCTGTTAGGAGTGGCCTTGCTAGAGGTCTTTAGAACAATTCAACTAAACTATCACCTTGTTAGAGGATTTACAATAGGGTTGTTAAACCCACTCTGTTAAGAGATTTTGAGTTCACTATTACAATGGTTAGAAAGAAACAATGAAGTGACCTGATATAATGTGCAACTTATCTTTGTTGATTGCAGATCTCTTTATCCTTGACTGGATCCTTACTGATCACATACAACTTTGCAGCTCCTTCAACGCATTTGATCCTTCATCACACTTCTTCAACATTCACTCATATGTTCAATAGTCGCTCATTCCATATCCATACATTCGCACTCTTATGCATCCAAACTCTTACTTCTTACAAATTCACAATTTGATCTTTCATATATACCTTACAGATTATCTTAGTCGGCTAGAAATATTTAAATTACAAACTAACAAATCCCTTTATTGGCCGACACTGCTTGGTTAATATTGTTCAGAAAATAATTCCTGTGTTAACCAACTGAGCTTGGTTAATACAGCGAACTCCGTGACATCCCTTCAATCGTTGGGAGAACTCGGTAAGTATAGATGACCGAGTGAGCTCGGTAGAAACTGTCTTTGCCAAATTCCCTTTGGACACCAAGTGAACTTGGTAAACACTGACTTTCCTTTGCTTGCCTTCCCAGCTTGTAAACACTAACTTTTCTTCAGTTACCGTCCCAGCTCAGTAAACACTAACTTTTCTTCACTTACCTTCCCAGCTCGGTAAATACTCTGTCATAGTTTCCTTCAATTACCGAGTGATCTCGGTAAGTACTGAACTTCCTTCGTTAACCAAGTTAGCTTGGTAGAAGCTATCTTTACAGTGTAATATACAACAATGCTCGGTAGACTCTTTAAACTACTATGCTTACCTTCTGAGCTCGGTAGACTCTGTCTGATGACTGATATGACATTTGTGTAACATCAAAGACAACACTTCAATTAACCAATTGTATCCAACAATCTCCCTCTTTGGCATTGATGGAAACACATGTCATAGCAGAATGAAATTTGAAAACAAGTCTTTCTCTTAGTGCAGCACAATATGTCAACATAATACTTCTCCCTCTTAGATAGAAACTTCTCCCTCTTTTAGTAATCTCCCTCTGTGAAGGAATTGTATAACAGAAAGATGTGACAGTTTTATTCTCCCTTTAAAAATTCTTACAAATTTCAAAATAGGTATTATAGTTTTACTCTCCTTCTTTGAAAACACATGCCAAAGACAATACGACACAGTAAAAGCTCTTCTCGTATGCCACAAGTACTTCTCAACTAGATTACAATGTACCTTATGTACAGATTCATATGCAATGACTTTAATACTCTGCTGCATCAACTTGATAGATTTTCAACTTGTCATAGGTTGATGCATCACTTAAAACTTTATTTTAGTGAACTTCAGATAGGGGAGTGACCCCTAACTTACCTCTGAGATAAAAGAATGTATCCTTAGGTAATGGCTTTGTGAATATGTCAGCAATTTGTTCCTTTGTATGCACATATTCCAGTCAGATCTCCTTGTCCTGCACCAATTCTATGAGAAAATGATATTTTATTGCTATGTGCTTGGTCTTGGAATGCATCACTGTATTCTTGGATATGTTGATTGCACTAGTATTGTCACAGAACATAACAACTGGTTCTTTGATTTCCATCTTCATTCCTTGTAATAACTGCTTAAACCAAACAATGTTGGAACAGTTTACTGCTGCAGCAACATACTCTGCCTCTGCTGTAGAATGGGATGTACAATTATGTTTTTTGCTTGTCCAAGAAACCAATCTCTTTCCAAGAAAGAATGCTCCTCCACTTGTGCTTTTTTTGTCATCAAGATTCCCTGCCCAATTAGCATGATTAAAAACTTTCAAATCCAAATTACCTCCAAGTTTGTACCATAGTCCATAATCTTCAGTTCCTTTCAAATATCTCATTATTCTTTTGATTTCCATTAGGTGAGTGTCTCTTGGTTTTTCTGAAAATCTTGCAACAATACCAACTGCAAGAGTAATATCTGGCCTGGTATGAACTACATATTGTAACTTTCCAATCATAGATCTATACAATGTTTGGTCTACTTCTTTGGATTCATCATCTTTGGTAAGTTTCAATCCAGTACACATAGGAGTTCCAACAGGTTTGCAGTCCTCCATACCAAACTTTTTCAATATCTCCTTGATGTATTTTGATTGAGTAATGAAGATGCCATTCTTATTTTGTTGAATTTGAAGACCAACAAAGAATTTTATTTCACCAAACATAGACATTTCAAATTCCTTGTTCATTTGTTCTGAATTTTTTTTGCAAAGATCATCATTCCTTGTGAAAACAGTATCATCTACAAATATTTCTACCAAGATAATCTTATTATCTGATCCTTCCTTTATATACAAGCTACTATTATCATTAGTTCTCTGAAAACCAATCTGAATAAGATAGTTATGCAATCTTTCATACCATGCTCTAGAGGCTTTTTTCAGACCATATAGTGCCTTGTGTAATTTGTAGACCATGTTCCTTTTCTTTGGATCAACAAAACCTTTAGGTTGTTCAATGTAAACCTCTTCATCTAGTATTCCATTGAGGAATGCTGACTTGACATCCATATGATAAAATTTGAATCCTTTGTGAGCAGCATATGCAAGTAAGGTTCGGAATCCTTCCAATCTTGCAACAAGAGCAAAATTTTCCCCATAATCTATGCCTTTTTCTTGAGAGTATCCTTTGCATACCAATCTAGCTTTGTTTCTGGATACCTTACCATCTTCAACCAACTTGTTTCTGAATACCCACTTGGTTCCAATTATATTTTTATCTTTAGGCCTGGGTACAAGAGTCCATGTCTTGTTCTTCTCTATCTGTTCTATTTCCTCATTCATTGCCTCAATCCAACTATCATTTTCCAATGCATCTTTAATACTTCTAGGTTCAAAATCAGCAAGTAAACAAGTAGTTTTCAACTTACTTCTTGTCAGGGTTCCTTCATATTTGTCTCCAATTATCTGATCTGGTGTATGATGTCTTCTGACATATTTAGCTAATATAGGTTCTTTACCTCTTGAATGAGTTTCATTGATATTTTCTTATGCTTCAATTTCATATTCAGGATGTTCTAGCTCGGTTGCTTCAGACTCAGTAGACACTTGCTCGGTAGTGTCTGAATGTTGCTATGGCTCGGTTTGAACTATTTGCAACTCAGTTACTGAAGACTCAGGAGTTGAGGATTCTTGAGTGAATGGTACACTTGGTATAGTATCAGGTTCAATGTAAACAAATCTCTTGTAGTCTTCAGGTATCTTTTTGCTTTCTTCTTCTGATTTGTCTGCAAACTCATCAACTTTCACATGTGCACTTTCTATGACTTTGTGAGTGGATAGATTTAAACATCTATATGCTTTGCTTTTGCAAGAATAACCCAAAAATATTCCTTTTCTAGATTCTTTCAAAATATAACATTTGCTTCCAAATATTTTCAGATAACTTACATTGGGTTTGTATCCATACCATAATTCATAGGGAGTCTTGAATGAATCCTTCTTCAACTGTACTCGATTTAAGGTATGAACTGCAGTGCTGATGGCTTCCTTCCAGTATTTGATAGCAATGTTTTTTTCTATCATCAGGGTTCTTGCACAATCCATAATGGATCTATTTCTTCTTTTAGCTATTCCATTTTGTTCTAGAGTTCCTGGTGCTAAAACCTATCCTTTAATACCTCTTTCAATGCAGAAGTTATTGAATTCATGTGAAATGAATTCACCACCTCTGTCTAACCTTAAACATTTCAGCTTTTTCCCTGTTTCTTTTTCAACTCTTCCCAAATACCATTTGAATTTCTCAAATGCTTCTGATTTATTCCTTAGATACATGACAATCATCATTCTTGAATAGTCATCAACAAAAAGAATGAAAAACTTTTCTCCAGTATAGCTTTCTATTCCAATGGGTCCACATAAATCAGTATGCACAATTTCTAATATATCTTCAGACTGATATTTTTTACCTTTAAAACTAGTTTTTCCCATTTTACCAATCTGACAATTCTTGCATAGACCAACCTCAGGTTTCTTGATGTTAGGAATGCCTCTTACTTTCTTGAATTTGCTTATTTTTACCAAATTATCAAAATTGACATGACACATCCTTTTATGCCATAACCAACTTTCTTCAATTTGAGCAATAAAACATGAGCATTCACCAAGTTCTAGATAGAACAAGTTACCTTTAGTTTGAGTGCCAGATCCTATCAGTTTTCCTTGCTCATTCAACAGTCTCACCTTTGCATGCATGAATTCTACCTTGAATCTAGTATTTAGTAACTGTGCCACACTTAGAAAATTATGTTTGAGACCTTCAACCCAATAGGCATTATTACATATGAGTTCTTTGGATAGATAGATTCTTCCTCTTCCTTTTATGAAATGAGGTTCATCATTACCAAACCTCACACTGCCACCATCATAGTCTTCAAATTGATCAAACTTAGTTTTATCACCAGTCATATGATGTGAGCAACCGCTGTCTATAATCCATGTATCATTCTTACTTACATGAGAGATAAGAGCCATTTTATCTTCGTCATCACTATCGAAGTTATCTTTAATAGCAATATAAACAATTTCATCTTCACTATTATCGGAATCCTTAGAATTTTCAGCCATGAAACATGATTTATTACCTTTGTTCTTGGATGATTTAGAGTCTTTCTTGCCATTCCATTTGTGATCTTTCATCCTCTCTCATCTTCATTTGATCAAATTTTCCTCTTAGACTTTTTGCTTTTGCTCTTTTCACATTATCATCCCCTCCATAGATCTCTTTTAGCTTGTTCCACATGTCAAAGGCAGTTTTGCAGTCCTTAATGTCATCAAATTCTTCATAGCTGAGAGCAGATGCTATGTCTATCATCATATTGTTGTGAGTCTTCTTTTCAGAAATATCATTAACTGACAATGTGCCAGAAGTTTCTTCATACTTTTCTTCAAGGTATTTCATTCCAGTATCACCAACAATAGCCAGATGAAGTTTCATCAATTCTTGCCATGCTGAGAAGTTATCTCTGTTAAGTTTTGGAATTTCTCTTCTGTAAGAAATCTTGATCTTTGGCTTAGAAACTTGAAATCCTTTCCTGCAAGCACCAAAAGCTCTGATACCAATTGTTGGAAATGAGAATGAAGTAACTGAGAGGGGGAGGGGGTGAATCAGTTACCACAAAAACATTTCACAGTCCCTTAGATGTCTAAAATCTTGATCTTAGTTGCAACAAATACTAATAATTATTAAGAACTGATAACCTAAACAATTCAGCAATCATGAACACTAGAGACACCAGATTTAACGTGGAAACCCAATATGGGAAAAACCACCAATGTAACTAGTTACTATTTTTCACTCTTCTGAAGTGAGCCCTGTTAGGAGCCAACCCTGTTAAAGCTTACAAAACACACTATTAGGTGTGACCCTGTTAGGAGTGGCCTTGCTAGAGGTCTTTAGAAAAATTCAACTGAACTGTCACCTTGTTAGAGGATTTACAATAGGGCTGTTAAACCCACTCTGTTAAGAGATTTTGAGTTCACTGTTACAATGGTTAGAAAGCAACAATAAAGTGACCTGATATAATGTGCAACTTATCTTTGCTGATTGCAGATCTTTGTTATCCTTGACTAGATCCTTACGGATCACATACAACTTTGTAGCTCCTTCAACGCATCTAATCCTTCATCACACTTCTTCAACATTTGCTCATATGTTCAATATTCACTCATTCCATATCCATACATTCGCACTCTTATGAATCCAAACTCTTACTTCTTATGAATTCACAATTTGATCTTTCATATATACCTTACAAATTATCTTAGTCGGCTAGAAATAATTAAAATTAAAACTAACAAATCCCTTTACTGGCCAACACTGCTTGGTTAATATTGTTCAGAAAATAATTCCAGTGTTAACCGACTGAGCTCAGTAGAAACTGTCTTTGCCAAATTCCCTTTGGACAACGAGTGAACTCGGTAAACACTGAATTTCCTTTGCTTGCCTTCCCAGCTCGATAAACACTAACTTTTCTTCAGTTACTGTCCCAGCTTGGTAAACACTAACTTTTCTTCACTTACCTTCCCAGCTCGGTAAACACTCTGTCATAGTTTCCTTTGATTATCAAGTGATCTCGGTAAGTACTGAACTTCCTTCGTTAACCAAGTTAGCTTGGTAGAAGCTATCTTTACAGTGTAATATACAGCAATACGTAGTAGACTCTGTAAACTACTATGCTTACCTTCTGAGCTCGGTAGACTCTGTTTGATGACTGATATGACATTTATGTAACATTAAAGACAACAGTTCAATTAACCAATTGTATCCAACAGGGGGGCCACTCATAATAAGGGTTTTTTTTAATTTGGGTCATGTAGTTGTATCTAATATACTTCAAAGTTTTTCCCTCTTTCTCAAGGAGCCTAAGTCTTTTAAAGACGTTGGGTCCAAAAAGTGTTGTCATGGCATCAATGAGTTGGTCCTTTAACTCTTTCACTTGCAAATTCCACCTTTTAAGAGAAGAAAAGAATTGTTGGATTCATAATTGACTTAAGCTACCTTTTAATTTACTTGAATAAATTGGCCAAATTAAGGAAACATGATCTAGCAATGAAATTAAAATATGATGCTCTATGCGTATGGTCAGCCCAAATATATGCAAACACTCATCAATAAGTTTTTCATAAAATATATTATTCGCTACAAAATAATAATGAGATTAGTAGTTATTGAAAGGGACTACATGGGAGGTTAGTGCATTTGATTATAAGTATTATATTGTCTAGTGAAAGAAAACATCAATCTTTAAAGTACCTGGAAGTTAGGCTACTTTTAGAGGAAGACCATGTTCATCGCTAACAAGAAATTAATCACAATTCTTTATTATTCCCATACATCTAACACAAGAACACCCAGGAAGGTCCTCATCACCTGCTACATAAAATAAATATAATATTACAAAATGCCACCTAAGAAATAACAATTCAAGTGAAATAAACACATGAAAAAGGAGAGAGAAAAAGATTAATCTACTTACCAATAGGCATTGTCACTGCATCTATCACCAAGATATGTTTTGCTGAATTTGTAGTCGATAGTACCTCTTCAGTTCTATTCCTTATAATAAGTGGTGTAGTGAACAAAGGATCAATTGTAGGAGCTAACAAATGAAATTATTAAAGCACAATAAAACAAGATTGTTAGAGTTATTAAGAAAAATATTGTTTGAGGAAAACATAAGTGTAGGATAGAACATGTGATGTACTTGAACCACTTGAAGTATCATCCTTTGGGGGATTGCCCCTGAACATGCTCATCATCCCCTAAAAAAATAACACACATGCATTTAATTTAATGATATAAACAAAAGAGTATACTATAAAAGCCACTATTGAACTTTTTTAATATAAAAAAGCTACATTAATACTTATTGGTATATGTGTGAACTAGGTTCATCAACCTATCCTTCATCTTTTGTAATTCAGGAGTCTGAGGTTGAGTTGATGCCAATTGCATTAACCTTCTTCCTATACCATGAGTCACCTTTTTCAATGCAGACATGGGATCAACGACTAACTCAAAATCAATAATAAATTCATCCAGCTCATCACATGGCTCCTCATCCTTATGGACTACATTTTCCTTTCCCTTGTCATAATTAATAGTCATTTGCAAGAGCAATATTATTATCTTTATATTTAAAATCAATCCAAAATAGTAGTGAAGAATAAAACATAATAAAAAATATGCATTAACATATTTCTTATCTCTAATTTGTACAACAACAATGAGTTTTACCTATTAGGAAGAAGAATCATTGTCATTGTGTGTATCTTGTGGCTACTGATCCATACCATAGCCCTACATTTCAAAAAAAATCATTGAGACATGTTATAACACATGTTATTAATAAAAATTAGCAAAAATAAAATAAAAATTCATAGTTTGTTAGATTCATTGATTGGAGTTGATTTTAAATGTACATAGTATGTACCACCTCACCCATGATAGTGGCTTTGTTTGTATCTATGCGATTCAAATTGTAATCAATAAGAAGCTCTTTGTCTCCATGTATTGATTTTATCACACATACAAATATGCAATTTCCCTCGCACACCTCAAATATGCAATTGGGTTACTTCTTAGTTGACATAGGTCATGTACTCTTAAAAAAATTGTAATATTCCCTGATGCTTTTGGCCTTCCATCATTGTATATAACTACTATTTTACTTTGTTCACTAAATTTTTGTTGTATATAATTTTTGTGAGTGCATACCTACACATACTTTTTTTTATATCTAATAATTTGAATCCAACTACTGTAATCATAAAAAGGTCTAACATACTCCATCAATTCAACAACCTTGTTGTAAGAGACCTTTATGCCATCCATTGAAAATAGGCCCAAACCATGTAATGAGGATGGTGTTATTCGATATATCCTCTCTCCAACACAAAAATTAGTGTTTATTGGAGGAAATTCATTATGGACCAATTATTTCTATACTTATTTGTACCTAAAGGGCACATCAAAGTAATCTTCACTCTCATCATCATAGGAACATGACCCCCCTTGAGCAAGGAAAAATTTCATGCGCTTATTATATTTCTTTTTGATATTTTGACCTTGAGTCGATCTCCTTGATTTAGACATACTAAATGTCTCACTTTCTTCTTCCATTCCTACACTTTCCTCACTCAAGTAAGAAAAATCTAACAAATACCTATTCTGTGGTACCCGCACTCCACAAAATAAGAGAGATAGGTGGCAATGAAAGAGATATTTTACAAATATTAAAAGACATTAATCTCTATGGGGTGTACAGACTTATACTTTATGATCCAAGAGACTGTGTGAGATTCTCATGAAATGTCTTTGGGTTTTTGCAATAGTAAATCAATTGTCTTATGTTAGCTAAACAATTGATGATATATATAATCAAAATTACACCAAATATTAGCATCACATATGAATTAGAAACAATAATAGGTACATGACAAGTTAATCAAATTAATCATTAATATATCAAGAACTAAATATTGAATAGCATAGGCATTGATCACATAATAGTACATTTCATTCTTCTCATTGATAATAAAACCTCCCTCCAATGTTAGCTAATCAAACCCCCTATCATTGATATTATTCTTCATCCATCTCATCATCATTATCATTGTCATTCTTGACATTGTCAACACCACTATCATGGTTGTCATCATCGTTGTTGTCATCATCATCATCATCCTCATGATCATCATGATTATTAGAAGCATCATCATCATGATTAGTAGCAACATCATTGGCATTAGGAGCATCATCGACTAACTCTTGATCGTGATCCACTTCTTCCTTTTCCTTGGTATCTTCTTCCTCCATTGCATTATACTTTATCGACCTTCCAATTGGATCATTTCTAACAACAAATAACCAAACTTGTTTATTTGGAACCTCTAAGTAAAATACTTGCTCACATTGGCTTGGAAGAACATAGGACTCATCCCCAACTGGCCCAAACAACCTTGTATTAATCATTGGAAATCCATTCTCATGCTCAATAAAAGTTCTATTAGGATCATTTTGATTGAGTCATAGTTTTTACCATTTGACAATGAAGATAACTAATTTGAATAAATTAAAGTCATAGTCAAGTATATCAACCAAAATGCCATAGTATCAATTTTGAGATTCTCAAGGATGTAAGTAATTTTTAGATGAAATACTGGTCACCTGGATGACTGCACTAATCCCATAATCACAAGTTCTCTTAAGTATCATTTAATTCTTTGATGCAAAATTTATAACCATTGCAAAAAATAGCCTTGTGATGTCACCTACAATAATGTCAAACATGTATAAATTATTGCATCATGAGTTCAAAAACATACGATTGATTACCAAACTTATAAGTACCTAGACATCTCTTAAACCATATGCTAAATCTATTTCCTTTTGTGTAACATTTGGATCTCCATTACAATGAGCTTGTTTAACCAATGAAGACATATATTCTCATTTTAATCTATGACCAAAATGTTGACATCATTCAATCCATACCGTCATCCAATCTTTGATTATTTGGAATAAACAAATGTATTGCATCCCACTCTTTAGCAGTTGTACAAAAGTAAATACATGACTTACAACGAATTTATTTTGAAGATTAAGAATTAATTAACTACAATAAAATCTCATAATTTATTACCTTTCACTTTCCTAAATCTACGATTCCCTACCTAGTACTCCCCTTCAATTTTTTTAATGGAGTCGAGATCCCAAATGCAATCTATATGGGTCTTTGTTGCAAGATTAGGAAAATATTGAGTAACATACACCATCATCTAGTATACCATATATCCCTCAATCATAGAACAATTGGGATATGCTCTTTGTCAAACCAAACCCTTCAAAAATTTCAAGTGTCTCTCAACCATCCACATTGACCTAGGCTGTATAGGTCTACACAATTCAATATCCTCAACTTGGTGTATGAGTAGTGTTCTTTTACATTGAAAATTTTAGAAGGTAAAAACTTTTTCATTTTAAACATTACTAGATGAATTCTTTTATTCCAATATTTTATATCTTCTTTATGGATTTCTTTAGATGACAACCACCTACAAGGGATTTAAGACCCAAAAACATATAAGTACAAGACTTTAAAATATATTACTTGTTTGATATATTGATCAAATATCATTTCTTCCCTCATGTATTTTCCAAGATCATATATCGCTTGTTTGATATTATTGTTAAAGTTGTTTGGGAGTGATAGGGGTAGCACATACTACAACAATTGTCAACTAATCATTTCATTCTTTTCTAATCTAATACAATGAAAATTGAATGCACTTTCAAAAACATATTGTAAATACAAAAGATTGTGACTTACCTTGATGAAGGTATGCCAATTATGCATTTTCATCCATGGTTCAAATTCACTTTGATTTGATATGAGATTTCTTATATTCACAAAAAATTCTATAGGAAATCAAATTTTTCAAATGACTTATTTTATGGCATTACTTTGTTTCTCTATTAATAGCCAAGGAAAGGCACTTCCATTAATTTGGTCTCCACTTCTATTTGGTTCAATGATATTTTTCATTGCATGATTGGAATCATGAATGTCACTACAATTTTTGGCAAGTTTTTCTTTGGCACACCTTCCATCCAATATTTTCTACCATGTCTCTGTTACATTCTTTCCAATATGCATAGTATCAAAAAAATGTACAATTTGTAGCTACTTGTAGTAGGTCAACCTACTAAACTCTCTAGGATAACATTTTAGTCCCTTTGGAAGGTAGTCATTATCGATGCCTTGACGACCTTGAATTCTATTATATTCCAATTAACATAGGTGAGGTGTCATTCTTTGTGGCTTTGATGTAGTCTCTTCTTTCCCATTGAAAATATGTTTTTTGAAACTTAAATACTTATGGTTTTTGTGGAGGAAGTGTCTATTCTCATCAAACACCTTCTTTCCTAAACTTTTGAAATGACGAGATTTCATCTTTGGACCACACATTAGACATGCAAAATTTTCTTTTGTTTGAAGACCTACAAGATAATGATAAAGTTGGATTAAAGATGTTAATTTTTTGAATTAGTATTATTGTGTACAACTATATTTCAGCATAACATACCACAAAAATGTGTCAACCTTGGGGTATCATGAATTATTAACACAAGAATTGCATGAAATTGAAATTTTTTTTTTCCAATTGGTCTAGAGATATCATACATAGTGAAACCATTCCATGACACCAGAAACTCTTCAATAAGAGGTGCAATATATACATTCATATCTTTCACTTGGTACTTACCTAATTGAATGATAAATTACATGATCTTTAGGACAAGCATCTATTGATTGATACTCCATTCCAATATGTTTCATAGTGGCACATAATTCTTGGTATGAGTGAGGGAGAGCATTTGATGGTGGTGAAAAATAGTCATGTATCAATCTATAAAAAAAAAACATAAGTCCCTAGTATAAACAATCTTAATGGTATATATTTCACCTTTTATAGACTATAATGACATATATCACAAACCTTAACATATGTGACATTTATATATTGGATAAACCATTCATAACCTTCAAATTCACCAACAACAATAGAACAAAGAGAAAACTTGATTGGGATCCTTCATAAAGGGTCATGTTTGCCTTCTCAAGTAGAGGTATATCATGGATAACCTCAATGTCATCCTCGTCATAATCATAATAATCATCATCAGCAGTAGAAGCACCAATAACAAACATGTCATGGATCAATGCATTTGTGCCATCATCTTCAAATGTTTTTTTGGACACATGATCATCATCTTCCATTGGATCATGATCTTCTCCTTCAATAATCACACCTCCATGTTCCTCAATATTCACACCTCCATGTTCCTCCATATTCACGCCTCCATGTTCCTCCAAGATGTGTTGGTCCATGTCACATACTACCTTGGGGAGATCGACATATAAAAATGATGATAATCAAACCAACATTATGTGGTTCATATGTATATTAATTGTGAAAACAATATAACAAACAAATTACCAATGGATGATAATCAAACTCCACCTTTAGTGTGACCATTCTCCCTACAATGTCTCTTAGTTGTTTTAATTTTGATTTTCTTGTCTTTAAGCCATTACAATGCTTGCAAGGACAATAATATTTATCATTGCCTACTCTTTGAAAGGTAGACAACAATATAGTGATTGTCTTCCTATTTTGATCAAACTTTGTTGTATTATTTGACATGATCCTTCTTCACAAGAACAACTTATTCATGTACCCTTATTAAGTTGGTTGTACTTAATGTTCATATCTACACATATGGTTTTGAAAGAAAAACTTGGTGTAATTAATATGTATATCTGCAAAAATATTTGAAATGTTGTACTTAATGTTTATATTTGCACATATGGTTTTGAAAGAAACATTTGGTGTAATAAATGTGTATATCTAAAAAAAAATTGACATGCACTTAATATTTATATCTACACATATGGTTTTGATATATAAATTTGGTGTAATTAATGTGTATATCTACAAAAATATTGGACATGTTGTACTTAATGTTTATATCTGTACATATGGTTTTGAAAGAAAATTTTGGTGTAATTAATGTGTATATTTGCAAAAATATTGGATATGTTGTACTTAATGTTTATATCTACACATATGGTTTTGAAAGAAAAATTAAGTGTAATTAATGTATATCTATACAAATATATTAAACATGTACTTAATGTTTATATCTGTACATATGGTTTTGAAAGAAAAATTTGGTGTAATTAATGTGTATATCTGCAAAAATATTAGACATGTTGTACTTAATGTTTATATCTACACATATGATTTTGAAAGAAAAATTTGGTGTATTTATGCCTCTTCATTTTGATTTTGTTCAAGGGAAGGTCATCAATGGTAATAGAAAATAGGAATGCATTTTCTAAGAGTTTACAATTATTCAACAAAATTGATGTTTTACAAAAAAATGCACTTGAAGAACTATTAGTTTAGAAGGAAGAACAAGGTGTTGAAATAGTACATAAAGTGCTTGACATGAGAGGACCACAAGTGAGGGTGTTGACCAATCTTTAAAACTTGAATTTTGAAATGAAATCTATTGAGAATCAAACACCTATGCTAGAGTTACAACATAATGTGAAGTTGATTTTAGATATGGTAGAGGTAGATATTCAAAAGTTTGATCAAAATTTAAGGCACGAGAGAGAGTCTGTGTCAATATACTAGAAGGAGAAGAAGAAACTTTAGAAAGAGACTACACAACACAAACAATAGCTAGAAAACATAAAGGATACTAAGGGAGCACTAGATAGAATCCATAAAAGTGTTGTGGTAAATAAGATTGCATGAAGAAAACCAAATATAAAGGTAAATATTAAAGCTACCTTACCAACTACTAATTGGTTGGGATATTATTATTTTTCCCCATCACATTTACTCTAATAGCCATATTAGGGAGGTGATCTCACCTAGCTCATGCTCATGACTTTGAAGTCTTTAATCATGATCCTGGGTTCTCAAATTAATGTCCAAGACATTTGCACCTTACGGCCTTATTTGATCATTATTTGAAAGGGCCTCAATGTTGACCACAAAATGCCTCTCAATATGTTGTTCTTTACTTTTATTATAGGGGGAATCCATCTCTTTCTTACTTGGACATAAGGGTGACCTTTTCTTTTGTTTAGGTGGCCCCTTGTCCTATATCCCTTCCTCTTCATTCCTCTTGTTTGTAACTCATTGTCACTCCCTCCATTCTTCTTCTTGTTTTCTTGAAGATTTAAGGAGTTGTTCACATGATTCCTCATTAGTTCATATTTCAATGGAATTATTTTTTCCTTCAAATTAGCCATCTATTGGTTTATCCATGTGTGAGTGAATGATGAAAAACATGAGTCGTTATTGTGTCTAAACTTTATCTTTTTTTGAGCAATCTATTGTAGGAATTACATTCTTTCTTGTTTTGTCATGATCTCCTTGGAAATAGTATCTACATTTTCTTAAACCAGCATATCCTAATATCCTAAATGCAATAAATTGGAGGGTTTAGTAACTCAACTATATGAGCTACTTCTATAGTTTACCACTAATTTCATTCATACTAATTGTCAACATACTCTCTTGAAATTTTTGAGCTTATATTTGTTCTCTAATTATTTGCAGTCAAACAATGCTCTTTCCTAGATTTGGCTTGGGTTTGATCATGCATGGACAATTTGTTTCTATGATGATATGCCATTGGCACCTTGTAAGCCTTTTTGCATTTTATATAAATTCTAACCAAATGTCTAGATAAAACTTTTTAGCACTTAACAAATTCATATCCATATATCCTTATCATGTGTCATGCATGCATTCAATAATCCCATAACTTAGTAGGTTACTGTCCTAGGTTAGAATAACTTGTAGAAATGTAAACACGAAACAACACAAAATCATTGACACATTTTGACACAAAGATTTTATTTGGAAATCCAATTTGGTAAAAACCACCAGTAACATGCTATCGATTTCACTCTTCTAAAGTGATGTCGTGTGAAAGGCCAACCCCGTTAAAAGTTAAAATACACACTAGTAAATGTGACCTAGTTAAAATATTTTAATCCTCTTATATGGAGTGAGCCTTGTTAGAGGACTTTAGAACATTCAACTAGAATGTCACCTAGTTCAAGGATTTACATATGACTGTTAGGTCAACCTTAATAAAAAATATTTATCCAAACTGATACAATGATTAGAAAGTAATAGTAGGACTTGATCTAATAAAAAACCACAACTCAATTGTAGTTTACAGATCTCTAGTTTAGTCCTCCAATCTACTTGGCATTCATACTCTTTATCTCTGACAACTTGTTCACCCTTCAAGCATTCATCCACTTAAGCCTTCTTGCTTTGTATGCCAATTCTAGACTCTTCTATTTGACCACCATATGAAGCAACACCCTAGAATCCTTTTCTTTCTTAGGTTCTCACACATGACAACAGTTGCTTCTAGCTTTCTATCTATATAAATAGAGAATTTAGGTCTTTTTCTTTTAACCACAATTGTCCATTTTACTGTTATGTTAGATTCATTAAATCCTCCCTCTTTTCATTATGTTCCCTTAAAAAAAATTCTTCTAAAATCCTCTTTGAATTCACCTCAAAATGGTTTATCTTGAATTCTTTGCCTCTAGCTCATCATGATTATCTTCCACATGCTTCACATAATTCAAGAAATCAACTTTTTTTGGCTCAGATTCAGTGAATCTTTGATCAAACTCTTATTGCTATCACTTGGCAATAAATTTTGTTCTAATGCTCAACACACACTGAGTTATGCAACATCCACTAAACTTTACTGGGTACATATTGTCTTTTTACTATCACTCAACACATACTAAATTTACTTGGCATACACTATTTCTTCACTTTTCTTAGTACTAATTGATTTTATGCTCAGCTTGAACTAACATCACTTGGCTCCTATTGATCACTTGGTCAATCTTAGTAGACACATTTTGTTTCCCTTCTTCTTCTAGACTTAAATAGTGTATCCATCTATTTCAACTTTAAGTAGATAAATAATACATCATATCATCCATGTCTTACTTGGTCTTAGTGTTCCTTTTATACACCATATAAATCAACCTTTCTCTAGGTACTCTTGTTATTGTATCTTTTCAAATCCTCTTCATCAATCAAATAAATGATTGCATTCAAACCAAAAAGTAGTTATCTTACTAGAAAGTAGTAGGTTTGACATCATTGAAAAAATAATGATTATTCGATGATAGGTTACATACTTCAAATAATATCCCTCTTTCACATTAATGGAAAACCAATACCATCAACAATACCAAAAAGAAAATTAATACCTTGTATTGAAATCTCTCCCTCTATTAGTATGTGTTCTTCCTCTCTTTAGGGTAATGTGAGCTTTGTCAATATCCTATAATGTATCCCTCTAATATCTCCCTTATTATGATCTCTTATATCTTCATCTTTCTGACGTCCTTTCATATCTCCCTCATAGTTTCTATATCTCATCTCTTTAGGTATCTCCCTCTATAGCATTATCCCTCTTTTTCTTAAGATTTTCCATGTAGATCTTGCTTAAGATTTCCCATGTAGATCTCTCTATCTATCTCTTCAATATGCATATCTCCCTCGTTGACAATAATTCCAAAGACTTGTCATCTTTACATGCAGATATTATCAATTTAGGTTATCCCTCTATCACCTTTCTTGTGACTAATCTTTTTTTCTAGCTCCTTCATTACTTTGGGCTGCTCCTAAAGTAAGATCCACTACATAAAAATTTAAATTATGAAATTCAACTCAGTTGATGTAGGGAACTACTCTTGCTTCTTAATTAGCTTTGGATAGGGGTATCACCCCTAGTTTAGCTCTTAGATACTCATGAGAATCCTTAGGTAAATATTTTGTGAAAATATTAGCTATCTATTCTTTTGTATTCACAAATTCCATTCTCATTTCTTTGTCTTGAACTAGCTCTCTCAAGTAATGATACGTGATTGCAATATTCTTTGTCTTTGTATGCATCACATGGTTCTTGGATATGTTTATAACACTTGTATTGTAATAGTAGAGTATCACAGATTTAGTAATTTCCTCCTTTGTTCCTTTGAGTAACTATTTAATCCATACCATATTTGTACAATTCACTGCAGTAGCCACATATTCAACTTCAATAGTAGATTGTGATATACAATTTTGTTTCTTACTAGTCCATGAGACTAATCTTTTTCCTAAGACCCACTTGTACTTTTTTTGTTATCAATATTTCCAGCCCAATTAGCATCTATATAGGCTCTCAATTCAAACTTATCATTTTTCTTGTAGTATAGACCATAGTCTTCTACTCCTTTTAGATATCTCATTATCCTTTTGATAGCCATCAAATGATTCTCCTTAGGATTTGAAGAGAATCTTGTGACAACCCCAATAGCTAATGCAATATTAGGTCTGCTATGTAGTATATATTTCAATTTACAATTCATAGACTTGTACAATGTTTGATTAACCTCAATAGAATCATTAGTCTTGGATAGTTTTTGTGTTGTGACCATAGGAATACTGACAGGTTTTAAATCCTCCATACCGAATATTTTTAATATTTCCTTCACATACTTAGACTTAGTGATGTAAATACCATACTTCATTTGATACACTTGTTAACCAACAAATAATTTAATCTCTCCAAACATAGACATCTCAAATTCTTCATTTCATCAACAAATGTCTTAAACAATGCATTTTTTCCTCCAAATATGATATCATAAACAAAAATTTCAGCCAGTAAAATACCTTTACCTCCTTCTATCTTCAAGTATAGATTGTTTTTATCATTAGTCTTCTCAAAACAAATCTTCATAATATAATTGTGAAGCCTCTCATACCATGCTCTTGGAGCTTGCTTCAAACCATATAAAGCTTTGTGTAATCTACATACCATATTATTGTTATTTAGATCAACAAATCCTTATGGTTATTCAATGTAAACTTCTTCTTCTAGTATACCATTTAGAAATGATGATTTCATATCCATTTAATAAAATTTGAAACCTTTGTATGCAGAGCAAGTAAGCAGAGTTCTTACTTCTTCCAATCTAGCAACAGGGAGAAATGTTTCTCCATAGTCAATTCCTTCTTCTTGAGCATAACCCTTGCAAACTAATCTTGCCTTATTCCTTGTGACTTCACCATTCTCATCCAATTTTTTTTTGTACACCCACTTGGTTCCAATAACATTCTTGTTCTCTGGTCTAGGTACAAGTGACCAGGTTTATTCTTCTCTATCTGATCAATCTCTTCTTTAATGTCTTTAATCTAGCTTTCATTTTCTAATGCATCCTTTACTAAATTAGGATCATGCATGCTTAACAAACATGTATCACTTCTCAACTCATTCCTTGTCATTGGTCTGGTATCTTTGTCTGCAATAAGTTTTTCAATAGGGTGATGTCTTCTGACATACTTTGACAATCTTGGTTCTACTCTACTTTCTACAATGGATCTATCAACTTCAAAATCACTATGTACTTCTCCATCAGGTAACTTGGTATTCCTTTCATGTGCACTAATCTCAGTACCAGAATCTACCTCATCTTTTGGCTATAACTCAACTCCTAAATGCAACTCAAAATTCATTTTATGTGAGTCAACAGTCATTGATACTTGTTGATGTTGATTTACAACTTGGTTCTTATCTTCATCATCATTCATGTCTTCATAGAAGTACACAAAATTTTTGTAGGCTTTAGATTTATTTTTAGGTTCAGCTTCATGTACCTCTGTATATTCATCAAACTTTACATTTGCACTTTATACAACTTTGTTAGTGTTAGTATTTAAACACTTATAAGCTTTACTTCTTTTGGAATAGCCTAGGAATATAACTTTACTTTTAACATCAAAATTTCCATTTCTATTGTCCTTAAGAATGTAACACTTGCTTCTAAATACCTTAAAATATTTTACATTGAGCGAATATCCATATCATGTAGGTTCAAAAAGGTGTGGAATTTGTACCTTTCTTGACTTGTAGTCAGTTCAAGGTATAGATAGTTGTACTGACAACTTCTCTCCAGTGTTTCAAAGAAACATTCTTCTCTATCATTAGTGTTCTAGTACAATCCATTATAAAAAAATTCCTCCTTTTAGCAATCTCATTTTGTGGAGGGGTTCTAGGTGCAGAACTCTGTCTCTTGATTCCTTTATCATTATAGAATATTTCAAACTCATTTGATGTAAATTCTCCATCTCTATTAGATCTTAGACATTTCAAGCTCTTGCCAATTTCCTTTTCAACTCTTTCTAGATACCACTTAAACATTTGAACAACATCAGATTTTTGTTTCAAAAACATAATAGTCATCATCCTAGAATAATCATCAACAAATAGAATAATGTATGTGTCACCTTTTTAGCTTTGTACATTAATTGGTCTACATAAATCAGTATGAACTAATTCCAAATTTTATTTTGAGGAGTGAGTGTTACTTTTAAAACTATATTTTTCCATCTTGCCTAACAGACATTGTTTACAGATTACATTATTTGGTTTCTTCAGTTTTGGAAAACCTTTGATTCTCTTCATCTGACTGATACTGATGAAATTATCAAAATTTACATGACATAGTCTTGTGTGCCATGTCCACAAATCATCAAATTGTACAAAAAGAAAAGTAACACCATTCATTTCAAGATAAAATAGATTACCTCTAGTTTGATCACCCATTCCTATTAGTTCTCCATCAACATCATAGATCTTATCTTTGTTGTTTCCAAATTTAACCTTACATCCAAAACTATTTAATTGTGACATACTTAACAGATTATAGTTAATTCCTTCCACATACTAAGAATTGTCACATATGATCTTATCTATTAGTTTTATTGATCTTTTTCCTTTCATCAGATAAAGTGCATCATTACCAAATCTAGCACTATTTCTATTGTAATGCACAAGAGAATTGAGCTTATTTTTATCTCTAGGCATGTGGTTAGAACAATCACTATCAATGATCCATATGTCACTCTTGTTCACATAAGACACCAATGCAGTTGCCTCATCTTCATCAGTATCATCCTTCATTACAACATAGAAATCTTCATCATCATGGTCACCAAATTCTTCATTTTATTCTTCTTAAGCAATGTAGCAAGATTTATTTCCTTTTTCTTTATAATCTTTATTTTTCTCATCTCTTTTACTGCTGTATTTGTTTGCATTTTTATTGTTTTTCTTCTTTGGACACCTTGCATCAATATGACTATCCTCATTACAATTGAAACATATGATAAGTAATTTACCTTTGTATTTTTCTGTCTCTATGAAATCTCCTAGCCAGTAATGCTTCAAGCTCTTCTACATTGTCTTCATCTATATCATTGTCACTAGAAACATGTTTGACCTTTTTCTTCTTCTTATATTTATTAGGTTCTTTTAGTGATAATTTATCTTTCAAAGCATATTCAACATTTTGAGTTTTTAAATTATCAAAATTGGAAAGTTCAAAATCAATGAGTCCACCCATCATTCCTTCAAGGGTGAGATTATTACTAGATGTACATCTTAGTTCTTGTATGGAAGAGACTCTAAAAGTATAGATAGGTAGTAGGGTTCTCAATACTTTTCTAAATATAATGTCATCATCAATAATACCAGTTGCTCCTCTAATAGTATTAACAACTTCTTTTACTCTGGCATAATACTATACTATATTCTCATCTTCTTGCATTCTCATTTCTTTGAACTTACTTTTGAGACTTTTAAATTTGACTCTCAATAGATTCTTATCTCCTCCATAGATATTTTCTATAGAATCCCACATCTTCTTAACAAAATCACATCCTTTCATGTCATCAAACTCTGAGTAGCTTAGGGCAGATGCAATTTCCAACATTGCCTAATTGTGTTCTTTCTTCTTTTTCACATCATCAATGGCAGGGGCTCTAGTGGGGTCAACATGCTTAGTGGTAATGGTATATTGTGCATAGTCTCCAAGTCCTCCTTGTTAAGCTTGGGTACCTCTCTTTTGTACATCTTGATCTTTAGCTTCTAGTACGTTCAAACTATTTCCTCACAAGCATCAACACTCTTATACCAATTGTTGGAATACTTTAAAATAACTAAGAGGGTTGGGGGGGGGGAATTAGTTATCCAGGGTCCAAATGTCCAGATAAAACTTTTATGCACTTAACAAATTCATATCTATATATCATTATCATGTATCATGCATGCATTCAATAATTCCATAACTTAGTAGGTTACTGTCCTAGGTCAGAATAACTTTAAAAAATGTAAACATTGAACACCAAAAAATAATTCAGACATTTTGACATAGGGATTTTATGTGGAAACCCAATTTTGGAAAAACCACTAGTAACATGCTACCAATTTTCACTCTTATGAAGTGATGCCCTGTGAAAGGCCAACCCTATTAAAGGTTACAATACACATTGTTAAATGTGACTTGGTTAAAAGATTTCAATCACCCTGTTAGGACTGAGCCTTGTTAGAGGACTTTAGAACATTCCATTACAATGCCACTCGGTTAAAGGATTTGCAAATGACTGTTAGGTCAACCTTAATCCAATGAATTTGTCAAAACTAATACAATGATTAGAAAGAAATAGTAGGACTTGTGTTGGAATACTTTAGAATAACTAGGGGGGTGTGAATCAGTTATCCAAGGTCCAGATGTATAACTAAAACTTTTCATAGCTTAGTGAACCCATAAAAAATTTAACTTCATGCATGCATCCTTAAGATTATGAAATTTTTGGTGTAATTAAATATTCACTAATTACACTTACTTTAGCTTATTGAGGATAATGCATTGCATCGTAGTTTGTGATTGAGACACTTAGCAGTTTGCACTTCAATTAAACACATGGTGTAGGAGAATTCCACTCTATGTGTTCATAGTTGTTATCTCATTACAATTTTAGTGCACTTATCACATTATCATCCTTATCATTGCATAATGGAGGATGATGCACCTTTCGTGGACATGTGATTCCACCTTGTATGGGTGATAGCTTATCTTCTCTTTATCATTGTCTGTTATTGCCTCTCCTATATTTAAAGGCCTATTATGTACATTTTAAATAAATCCATTAGATGTCAATCAAGTCTATTATCAATAATAGCATTCTCGTATCTTCATGCAATTGTCTTGCCAATCTGTTGTGGAAGTTATCTTAGTCTTTCATTTGATCCTGCAGGTGTTGTAGAGTCACCTAAAACTCTAACATGTTATTAGAGCTCTCATGATGTGAAGACCTCTTCTCAAGAAGTGCAATCTTGGCTTGACTTTTATTATTGGTGCAGCATTGGCAATTTGGACATCACAATTTAGAGGAAATTTTGGGATTCATATTTTGTGACCTTCTATTGTAGGTGAAAATTGGAGGTTGCCAGTACAAATCAAAGGTTGGCATCATATAGAGGAGGTCCAAAAACCTCTAAATCAAAATTTGTTTCATCAAAATCAAAAATCTGAGGCCAAATCTAGAGCTGTTTGATTTTTGAAGGTGTGGTGTTGGTGATTCAGAAAAAATAATTTTAGAGGCAATTTTCAAACAGTTATATCTCCCTCATACGAACTCCTTTTTCTGAGCAATTTTTTTTTTTTGGGGTAGAATTTCATGATCTACACAGTGGTGTAGGTGATTTTGGATCTTTGTCTCTGAAATTGTCTGAAAATTTCTAATCCCTTTTTTGAAACTTTTTCAAGGCTTTGTTTGGGCACATTTGGTAACATTTTCATGTGCAACTTTTTTGAAAGTGCATGATTTTTCCTATATTTTCTAGATATGTAATCAGATTTCAATGATTTGGAGTGGGCATATCACTTTCAAAAATAGGTCTTTTTTGGCTATATTTGCACTTGGTGAATACTTGGATTGCAATTTTCTTAATTGCATCACTAATTTGAAGGAGTTATCACTTGATTTGAGTCATTCTTTGATTCATTATGAATTTTTCAAATGTTCTATTGCTCACTCCATATAACTGTCATGAATGGAAACAAGTAATTTCTAATCAGTTGATGAGTATTGGATTTCTTAGAATGATTCTTGGATAGGATCTAGAACCAACTATAGGTGTTTCCAAAAGAAGGAAATGGTTTGATAGAAGGGATAAAGCACTTGGCTCTCTTAGATTTACTATCTCCAATGATTTGCTATATCATATTGCATCCTGCACACATCCTCATGATGCCTAGACAACATTGGAAGGAATCTTTGGTAAACCTAATAGAATAAGAAAATTTGAATTGGAGAATGAGCTTACAGGTCTAATTCCATGTGATTTTGATAATATTCAAGACTTTTTCTCTAAGTTTAATTCCATTAGATTGGAGCTTTCTAATTGTCACATTACTAAAGATGATGAACAATTGATATTATCTATTCTTTCCAAGCTAGGTCCTAAATATTCAATCTTTGTTTCCACATTCTATGCTACTATGGATGCTCTTGGTAGTGCATAAAAAATGCCTTCTCTTGATGAATTTGCAGCTCATCTCACAAGGAAACAAGCAAAGTTAGCACAAATGGGTCAATTGAAGCCTTTAAAGCATCTAGTGTTGGTTGTGAATGACTCCTCTCCAAAGGCTCCCAAAGGAAAGGGAAACAAACAACACAAGGATCCTAAGAAACATGAAAAATGTGATGATTCTCCTTCACCACATAATACTAAATCCAAGTCCTCTTCAAGAGAGGAATCATCTAGAAGAAAGAGAGATAAATGTGCTTATTGCAAAAAGTTAGGTAATGATGAGCATAAATGTTTCCATAAGAAGATTGATGAGCTTACTCACATTCTTCAAAAGAAAAATATCTAGTTGTCCTCGTCAGTGTCTTCTCCATCTCAATAAGGTAGCTTCTACATCTACATCATCATCTAGAGGCAAAGGACAAGCACTCATTGCTTCCACACATCCTGAGAAAGGTAAATGGCTTCTTGATTCAAGTGCATCACAACATATGGCATCTTCTATGGATATGTTTTCTTCTATTGAGCCTGGTAATTCTCCACCTATATTGATAGGTAATAATACATACATGAAGGTTTGTGAGAAAGGTTCTATTCCTATGGGACAGGGTACATTTTATGATTTTCTTTGTGTACCATCCTTGACCACTAATATCCTTTCCATTTACCAAATTACTCATGGGGCACAAGGTAAAATTGTTGAGTTCGCTCCTAATTATGTCTATATTAGAGACATGGAGACTAGATATGTCATAGCTATGGGAGTTGTTAATCATACATCATGCTTGTATTCTTTTGCACATTTTGTTGATAATGATGATGATATTCATCATGTACCTAACCCTTTATTAAGGGTGAATAATTCATGTGAGGAGAACATTGGACACTTGAATCATTTTTTTCTTGAGATAAGTGTTGAAATTCCCACTCCTCCAACTCCTGCTTCTTCAGACATAAGTTCTACTATTCAACAGGATGATCTTTATGCTTCAAATCTTGTAGTGTGGGATGAATTCCTAGATTCTCTTTCAGATGAGTCACAATGTAGATTTGGTTAATACATTTGAGGGGGTTTCTCTTCAAGATACTTCTTCACCTTCTTTGGAGATTGGATTTCCCAACTCTTCATGTTCTCTTTTTTTTTCACATCTCATAGGTCAGCTTGATGGTGTGATAGAATCTTTGAGCTTGGAGACACCTATTCAGTATTTAGAGATGCATACATGGAGACCTTCTTCCTCCTTCCTCACTTTTTTACATGGAGTGGCTTCTTCATCATTTGGTGTATTTATCTCTTCCCAAGGAGAGACATGTTTCTTGTAGGCATTGGATTATATTTTTCTTGCATGTACTCTTCATCTACATTGCAACTTCTTCATTATGGGGGGGATATCATATCTCCTTATTTCCTTCCTATGGGGGGATCATTCTTTGTATATACATGATGTATACAATTTTTGGGGGGTCTTGAGTACTCCATTCATCCATGCATCTTTTTTTCAGCTCTCTTTTTGGAGGAGGGTTTTTCTCATGAGGCTTTCTCTCTTTCTCTCTTTTATGAGAGATTACATTTCATTTATTGTATTGCATATTGTACATGGGTACCTAAAATAGCCTAGTAGCCAAGACCCATCTTGCATTGTGAGTTTAAGTGCATTCCTCTAAGTTTCACTTAAGGGAGGGTGTAAGTGTAATTAAATATTAACTAATTACACTTACTTAAGCTTATTTAGGATAATGCATTGCATAGTAGTTTGTGATTGAGACACTTAGGAGTTTGCACCTCAATTAAACACATGGTGTAGGAGAATTGCACTCTAGGTGGTCATAGTTGTTATCTCATTCCACCTATGGTGCAATTATCACATTACCATCCTCATCATTGCACATATTTCATTGTGTAATGGAGAATGATCCACCTTTCATGGACATGTGATTCAACCTTCTGTGGGTGATAACTTATCTTCTCCTTATCATTGTCCCTAATCACTTCTCATATATAAGGAGGCCTATTATGTACATTTCAAAGCAATCCATTGGATGTCAATCAAGTCCATTATCAATAATAGCATTCTTGCATCTTTATCCAAATGTATTGCCAATCGCTTGTGAAAGTTATCTTGATCTTTCATTTGATCTTGGGGGTGTTGTAGAGTCACCTAAAACATTAACAATAATCACTTAAAACTTGTAGGTTACTATTAAATAACCTTGCAAAAATGTAAACATGAAATATAATAGATTCATCAACACACTTGACATAATGATTTATTGGAAACCCAATTTGAGAAAAACCACCAGTAACATGCTACTCTTTTTCACTCTTCTGAAGTGATGCCCTGTGAAAGGTTACAATACACACTATTAAATGTGACCCTATTAAAGGATTTCAATCACCTTGTTAGGAGTGAGCCTTGTTAGAGGACTTTAGACCATTCACTTGGAATGTCACCCAGTTAAAAGATTTATAAATGATTGTTTGGTCAACCTTAATCCAAAGAATTTACCCTAGACTAATACAATTATTAGAGAGTAACCATAAGGCTTTGATCTAATAACAACTTGCAACTCCATTTGTAGATTATAGATCTCTATTTTAGTCTTCTATTTTTTTTGGCCTTCATACATTACAGCTCTAGTAGCTTGTTCACCCTTCAAACATTCATATCCTTAAGCCTTCTTGCTTAACATGTCATTGCAGACTCTTCTCTTAGGTCAATTCGTGAAGCAAAACCCTTGTCTCCTTAACTTCTTTAGGTTCTCATAGATGACAACCTTGCTTCATGACTAGCCATTACTATAAATAGAAAATTAAGATCTTTTTCTTCTCATTCTCCATTTTCCAAATTTAGGGTTTAAATGGATTAGGTAGGATACAACGAATCTACCCCACATTCCATCTCTTCTAGAAACTTCTCTTAGAATCCTCTTTGAATTCACCTAAAAATAGTTTACCTTGAATTCTAAGCCAGTTGACATTATTAGGCTTCTAATGCTTGGCACATAGTGCGTTACTCGACATCCTCTAAAAAATCACTCAGCATGAACTAAATTTTTTTGGTGCTCATCATCAACTAAACTTTATTCCACATCCACTATTCTTCTTGGCATAAACTAGAATAAGTATTTACTTTGCTCCAACTAATTTTCTACTCGGCTTGCACTAACTTTTCTTGGTACCTACTATCCACTTGGTCAAGAGTATCAGAAAAACTTTGTGTAACTTGTTCTTCTAAACTTTCTTAGTATAATCAGCCTTTGTAACCGTAACTAGATTACCAATACATCATGTTATCACTATATTAACTAATTCTTGTACTCTTTTACATAATCATAACTCAACCTTTCCTCTACTTGCTATTGTTATATCTTTTGATCAAATCCTCTTCATAAATCAAATAAGTGATAGTACTTAAATCATATAAGTAGTTGTCTTACAAAAAAAAAAAAGGTTTGACATTAGTGATAAAACAATGATTGAAACATACAATCTCCCTCTTTTATCATTTTCAATCTATTCTCACCAATCTTCCTCTTTGGCATTGATGGCAAACCAAATTGATCAACCAAATGGAAAACACCTTGTTCAACCAAACTAACTAGGTTAAAATAGTAAGACCAATAAAATACCAAAAAAGAAAATAATTCCTTGTACCAAAATCTCTCCCTCTATTAGCAACTTCCATCTTCTAAATAGGTTACAAAACTCTTTTCTGTCATCCTTATGACTCTCTAAGTTTCTTATAATCTCTCTCTTACAAAGTAGATGTTAGGATTTCTCTCTCTTTCTTGTATTTCTCTATCTTCCTCTGATCAGCAATAGCAATTATCTTAGGTATGGCTTGATCTTGATCAGTAATCGGTCCATCTCTTTGACAATTACCTCTTGATATCTTTGTCTTGATCAGTCAATCTCTCCCTATTTGACAACAATGCCTAAGACTAATGCCACAAACTTGTCATCTTATCATGTAGATATAAGCTTCTTTAGTTTCTTCATTTTTCTCCCTCTATCACCTTGCTTGTGATTAATTTGAAGTTTTAGCTCTTTCATTACTTTAGGTAGCTCCTAAAGTAAGATCCTCTACATCAATTTGTAACATATGAACATCAACTTATTTGATGTAGGGCACTCCTCTTGTTACTTAGATAGCCTTTGATAGGTGTATCACCCCTAGTTTAACTCTTAGATACTCACGAGCATCCTTAGGTAATGCTTTTGTGAAGATATCAACAACTTTCTCTTTAGTGTTAACATATTCCATCTTCACCTATTTATCTTGAACTAACTCTCTCAAGTAATGATACTTGATTACAATGTGCTTAGTCTTTGTGTGCATCACAGGATTCTTTGGTATATTGATAGCACTTGTACTATCACAATAAAGTGTCATTGATTTTGTGATCTCTTCCTTCATACCTTTGAGTAACTACTTGATCCATACAATGTTTGTACAATTTACAATAGTAGCAACATATTCAGCTTTAGCATTAGATTGTGAAGTGCAATTTTATTTCTTGCTAGTCCATGTAACTAGCCTCTTTCCTAAGAAAAATGCTCCTCCAATGGTGCTCTTTCTATCATCAATGTTTCTAGCCCAATTAGCATTAGTGTAGGCTCTTAATTAAAATTTCTCATTCTTCTTATAGTATAGACCAAACTCTTTTATTCTTTTCAGATATCTCATTATTCTCTCTACATCTATCAAATGATTCTCCATAGGATTAGCAGAGAATCTTGCAACTATCCCTACAGATAGTGCAATATCAGGTCTGCTATGTACTACATATTGTAGCTTGCCAATCATAGATTTGTATGATGTTTGATTCACCTCATTTGAATAATCATTCTTTGACAACTTGTGTCCTATCACCATAGGTGTGCTTACTAGTTTGGAATCCTCCAATCCAAAAGTTTTCAATATTTCTTCAACATACTTTGACTAAGTGATGTATATATTATATTTTATCTAATATACTTACAAACCCATAAGGAACTTGATTTCTCCAAACATAGACATCTCAAATTCTTGCTTCATCTAATTTTCAAAATCTTTACATAAAGCATCTTGACCTCCAAATATGATATCATCAACAAAAATTTTAGATAAAAAAATACCTTTGCCTTTCTCTATCTTAATGTATAGATTGTTGCTATCATCATCCTTTCAAATTCAATCTTCACAAGATAATTATGAAGTCTCTTATACCATGCTCTTGTGCTTGCTTCAAACCATATAGAGCTTTGTGTAATCTACATACCATGTTCTTATTATTAATATCAACACATCCTTCTTATTGTTCTATGCAAACTTCTTCCTCTAATATGCCATTTAGAAATGTACATTTAACATCTATTTGATAAACCTTGAAACCTTTGTATGTAGAATAAGCAAGTAATATTCTTACTCCTTCCAACCTAGCAACATGGGAAAATGTCTCTCCATAGTCAATTCCTTCCTCTTATGCATATCCCTTGCAAACTAATCTTTCCTTGTTTCTTGTGACTTCACCATTTTCATCTAGCTTGTTTCTGAATACCCACTTGGTGCCAATCAGATTTTTGTCTTCTAATCTAGGAACTAGACTCCATGTTTTGTTATTCTCTACTTGTTCAATCTCTTCTTCCATGGATTTACTCCAGCCTACATCTTCTAAAAAATATTTCACTGATTTGGGTTCCTTCATGCTCAAAAAACATGTATCATTTCTCAAATTTTTTCTTGTCATTGGTCTAGCATCTTTTTCTCCAATGATTTTTGTAGCATGATGATGTCTCTTCACATATTTGGACAATCTTGGTTCAACTCTAGTTTCTTCAATTTTTCTCTCAGCTTTAAAGTCATTGTGTACATCTCTGTTAGGTAGTTCAACACCTCTTTCATGTACACCAATCTTAGAATTAGAATGTGCTTCAACTTCATTCTGTAACTCGACATCTGAATGTAGATCAGTTCTTGAATGCAACTCGACATTCATAATCTGTGACTCAACAATCACTGAAACTTGCTGTTGGTTTGTAGCTTGATTTGCAACATCTTCTTTAGTAGGCATGCCTTCATAAAAATATACAAATACTTTGTATTCTTCTAGTTCTTTCATAGGTTCAGCCTCATGTACTTCTATATATTCATCAATGTTCACATTTGGACTTTCTACAACTTTGTTAGTGATAGTATTTAAACACTTATAAGCTTTACTTCTTATGGAGTATCCTAGGAATATAGCTTCATCACTTTTTGCATCTAGTTTACCATTCTTGAAGTCTTTAAGAATGTAACGCTTACTTCCAAATACCTTAAAATATTTCACATTGGGTGAGTATGCATACCATAGTTCAAAAGGTGTTGAATGAGTACCTTTATTGACTTGTACATGGTTCAAGGTATAGACACCTGTACTTATAGCTTCTCTCCAGTATTTCAAAGAAACATTTTTTTCTCTATCATGAGTGTTCTAACACAGTCCATTATAGATCTATTCCTTCTTTACCCTATTCCATTTTGTCGAGGGGTTCTAGGTGCAGATGTATGTCTTTTGATTCCTTTATCATTACAAAACATCTCAAACTCATTTGATGTGAATTCTCCTCCTCTATTAGATCTCTAACACTTCAGACTTTTACCTATTTCCTTTTCAACTCTTGCTAAGTACCACTTAAACATTTGGAAAGCATCAAATTTCTATTTCAAAAACATAACTATCATCATTCTAGAATAATCATCAACAAGTAGCATAATGTACTTATCTTCTTTGTAGCTTTGCACATCAATTAGACCATACAAGTCAGTATGAAAAATCTCTAGTATTCCTTTAGAGGTATGAGCTTTACTCTTGAAACTTGACTTTGTCATTTTTCCTAACATTGTTTGCACATTATATTATTAGACTTCTTTAACTTAGGAAAACTTCTAACTTTTCTCATGTGACTAATACTGACCAAGTTATCAAAATTGATATGACATAGCCTTTTGTGCCACAACCACACATCACCAAATTTTACAACTAGACAAGTGGCATCCTCTATATCAAGATAGAATAGATTACTCTTAGTTTGATCATCCTTTCCAATCAATTTCCCATCAATGTCATATATCTTAGCAATCTTATTTTCAAACTCAACCTTATATCCCAAATTATTCAGTTGTTACACACTCAACAAATTATAGTCTAGTCTTTCAACATAGTAAGCATTGTCACATAAAATCTTATATGTGAGCTTGATAGAACCTTTTCCTTTTATAAAACATGGTTCATCATTACCAAATCTTACACTATTTCCATCACAACAATTTAGGGTAATGAACTTACTTTTTTCTCCAGTCATGTGATGTGAACACCCATTGTTAATGATCCATCTATCATTCTTGTTCACACAAGTCACAAGTGTAGTTTCCTCATATTCATCACATTCATCCTTGATTGCAACATACAACACGTCATCATCATGTTCATCAAATTCATCTTTTTTTTCCTCATCAGCAATGTAGCATGACTTTTTGCCTTTGTCTTTGTAATCCTTGCTATCTTCATCTCTTGTACTCTTGTATCTATCATCACCTCTATATTTCTTCTTCTCTGGACATCTAGCAACAGTATGACCAACCTCATTGAAATTGAAACAAATGACATGTAATTTACCTTTGAACTTATGTTTAGCTTTGTGGAATCTCCTTGCCAGTAGTGCTTCAAGCTGTTCTACAACCTTCTCATTTGAGTCACTATCACAAGACACATACTTCTTTTTTTTCTTTTTCCTCTCATCGGGTTCCTTCAATGATGCCTTAGCTTTGAAAGAAAATTCAATACTTTCAAGTTTGTAATTATCAAAGTTAGATAGCTTAAAAGTAGTGAGTCTACCTACTAGACCTTCAAGTGATAGATAATTCCCTAGTGTACATCTCAGTTCCTGAATTGTAGAAAATCTAATAGCATATACAAGTATTAGTGTTCTTAAAATTTTGCGTAGTACAATGTCCTTATCTATTTTACCAGTCCTTTTATTGCATTAACAACTTCTTTTATCCTTACAACATATTGGGCAATATTTTTACCTTCTTCCATTCTCATATCATCATACTTACCTCTAAGACTTTCAGCTGTGGCTCTTAGAACATTTACATCTCCTCTATAGATAGTGGTTAGGGCATCCCACATTTTCTTTGCACTATCAAGACCTTTGATATCACCAAATTCAGTATAGCTCAGGGTAGAGGCAATCTCCAACATTTCCTAATTATGTTCTTTCTTGTTTCTCATATCCTTAGTAGTTGGGGCACCAATAGGATTAACATGCTCAGTGGTAATGGTAGATTTTGCATGATCTCCAAGTCCTCCAAGGTGTAGCTTCATCAAAGTTTTCCATGCAAGAAAGTTATCCCTATTGAGCTTGGGTACTTCTCTTTTTGACATCTTGATCTTTGTGCTTCTAGTACCCTCAAACTAGTCCTCTTAAATAGATGGATCTAATACCAATTGTTAAAATACTTTAGAATAACTAGGGGGTGAATCAGTTATCCAAGGTCCAAATGTATAACTAAAACTTTTCATAGCTTAGTGAACCCATAAAACATTTAACTTCATGCATGCATCCTTAAGATTATGCAATCACTTAAAATTTACAGGTTACTATTAAATCAACTTGTATAAATGTAAACATGAAACATAACAGAATCATCAATAGACTTGACACAATGATTTACATGGAAACCCAATTTGGGAAAAACCACCAGTAACATGCTACTCTTTTTCACTCTTTTGAAGTGATGCCCTGTGAAAGGCCAACCCTATTAAAGGTTACAATACACACTATTAAATGTGACCTTGTTAAAGGATTTTAATCACCCTATTAGGAGTGAGCCTTGTTAGAGGACTTTAGACCATTCACTTGGAATGTCACCCAGTTAAAAGATTTACAAATAATTTTTAGGTCAACCTTAATCCAAAGGATTTACCCTAGACTAATACAATTATTAGAGAGTAAAAGTAAGGCTTTGATCTGATAATAACTTACAACTCCATTTGCAAATTATAGATCTCTATTTCAATCCTTCATTCTACTTGGCCTTCATACATTGTAGCTCTGATAGCTTGTTCACCCTTCAAGTATTCATATCCTTAAACCTTCTTGCTTAACATGTCATTCAAGACTCTTCTCTTAGGTCACTTGATGAAGAAAAACCCTTGTCTCCTTGACTTCCTTAGGTGCTCACACATGAAAACCTTTCTTTATGTCCAACCATTCCTATAAATAGGAAATTAAGATCTTTTTCCGCTCATTCTCCATCACCCAAATTTAGGGTTTGAATGGATTAGGTAGGATATAAAGAATCTACCCCACATTCCATATCTCTTCTAGAAACTTCTCCTAGAATCCTCTTTGAATTTTTCTAAAAATGGTTTACCTTGAATTTTGTGCCACCATCTCATCAACCTTATCTTCCACCTAGTTCACATAATCCAAGAAAACAAACTTGTTAGCTCAGATCCATCAAATTCATGATCTTTTAAATAATGCAGTAGCTCGGCATTATCAGGCTTATGATGCTCGACACATATTGTGTTTCTAAGCATCCTCTAAAAATTTACTCAACACAAACTAAAGTTTACTGGTGCTCGGCATCAACTAAACTTTACTTAGCATCTAGTGTTCTCGGAATACACTAGAATAAGCATTTACTTGGCTCCAACTAATTTTCTAGTCGGCTTGCATTGACTTTGTTTGGCACATACTATCCACTTGATTAAGCTTAGAAGAAATTTTTTTTGTAACTTGTTCTTCTAAACTTTCTTACTATAACCAACCTTTGTAACCTTAAGTAGATTATCAATACATTATTCTATCACTATCTTAACTAATTCTTTTACTCTTTTACATAATCATAACTCAACCTTTCCTCTAGGTGCTATTGTTACATCTTTTGATCAAATCCTCTTCATCAATCAAATAAGTATTTTTGTTATCAAAATATAGTAGGTTTGACATTAGTGACAAAACAATGATTTAAACAAATAATCTCCCAACAATCTCCCTCTTTTATTATGTTCAATCTATTCTCAACAACTTGATCTGATAACAAATCACAACTCACTTGTAGTTTATAGATCTTTGGTTCATTCCTCCATTCTATTTGGAATTCATACTCTTCATCTCTGATAACTTGTTCACCCTTCAAGCATTCATCCACTTAAGCCTTCTTTCTTTGTATGCCAAATTCAAACTCTTCTATTTAGCCACCATATGAAGCAACACCTTAGAATCCTTGTCTTCCTTAGGTTCTCGCATACGACAATAGTTTCTTCTTGCCTTCTATCTCTATAAATAGAGAATTTAGGTTTATTTTCATTGAACCAAAATCCTCCATTTTAGGGTTAGGTCAGATTGATTGAATACTCCCTCTTTTCATTTTGTGCCTCTAGAAACTTCTTCTACAAACCTCTTTGAATTCACCTCAAAATGGTTTATCTTGAATTATGTGCCTCCAACTCATCATGCTTATCTTCCACACACTTCACATAATTCATGAAATCAATTTTTTCAGCTCAAACTTGGTGAATCTTTAATCAAACTCTTCTTGTTGTCACTCAACAATAACTTTTTTTTGATGCTCAACACACACTAGGTTACTCGGCATCCACTAAACTTTAGTTGGCATATACTATCTTTTTACTATTATTCAACACATACTAAATCTACTTAGTATACACTATTTCTTCACTTTTCTTGACACTAACTAATTGTCTTCTTGGCTTGAACTAACATCACTTAGCTCCTACTAATCATTCGGTCAAGCTTAGAAGACACACTTTATTTCCCTTCATCTTCTAAACTTAGCTAGTGTGTCCATCTATTTCAACTTTAAGTAGATGAGAAATATATCATATCATCCATGTCTTACTTGGTCTTAGTGCTCTTTTTATAAACTATATAACTCAACCTTTCTCTTGGTACTCTTGTTATCATATCTTTTCAAATCCTCTTCATCAATCAAACAAATGATAGTATTCAGACCAAAATGTAGTTGTCTTACTAGAAAGTAGCAAGTTTGGCATCATTGACAAAACAGTGATTGTTCCATGATAAGTTCCATACTTCAAAAAATATCTTTTCAACAAGAGGAGGGTCTTATATATCCATCATTTCAAAATATTAGAAAAATATTAGTTCACATAGCCACATAAGTTGTCACAATGTCCTATCATCTAGGATTTTTTAAAGAAAATAGGACTATACAGGCAGATGCATGATAAGAGAAAGATATGTGTGTAAGCTTGGTCTCAAGTATATAGTTTTATTTTTCCATATTATTCTATTGTAATATTTACTGCCTTCCCTTAGCCAACTCATGAATTTTTTATCTAGTCAGAGAGAGGTATGGTCAAATTTTTTTGTTTGAAACATTTTGTTGGTTTTTGTGTATCTTCTATATCTAGTTTCTCCTTTAAAAGTTTGTGTACAAGGGATCTTTAAAGAAAAAACACTTCTCATAAGATTCTTGCCCTCCAATTTAGTGCATTTAAGATATTAAGATATTATTATTTATCATGATCACCGTGGAAATAACATCTAATCACCTTGGAATTTGTCATTTATTGCATCTAAATTTGCTTTTCCATTTCGTAGAAAAGTGTTTCAATGTTGGGAACCACTTCAACATCATTTGCATGGTTTAGAGGTAATGTCATTATGGCAGAGGCTTCTACAAGGGAATGAGCCTCATGAATATGGCATTTACACAGAAGTAGAAGTTTCTTCTTTAAATCATTTCACTCAACTCTTCACTGAAGTTATTCTTCCTACACTGAGAATAGCTGCTACAAATTCTTGGGAGCAAAGGGACCTTGAACATATGCTGCATTTTCAAGATACATGGGAGAATTTACTATTGGATTTAGTACTTCATAACATTTTAGAACATATAGTGATGCCCAAATTAATAGTAGCAATAGATACTTGGGATCCTCACAGGGAGACTGTTCCAATACATGCATGGTTACACCCTTGGCTTCCATTTTTGGGCCATTGTATGGAGCCTTTATATCCAACCATTTTTTATAAGTTGAGGAATATAATTCATGCCTAGCATGCTAGTGATGTATCTGCATATGCAATTTTATCACCTTCAAAAACTACATTTGATCCTACTAGTTGGGAACAATTGATTGTTCATTTTTTATTGTACCTAATCTTATGAAAGTTCTACAAGAATTTTTAATCAACCCAACTAATAAAAAAATAGACCAATTTAACTAGGTTATGGCTTGTTTCTTTCTAAAAATATCTTCTATAATATGTTTTTTGTAAAATTTCTTTTGAACTCTACCCATTTTTTGTGGTCTACATTATTTTGTGCAAGATCTTGAGCTAAGTCACTTAGCATGGGTTGAGTGGTTTTTATTGTTTTATTATTTAAATTTAGGAATATGTAGGTAGTTGGATCAATTTTTTATTGTGCTAATATGTAATAAGCATCTTCAAAAAGATCTCTCTATATATAAAAAGACTACAAGTTGTGCAATTTTTTATGCATTGAATTTGCATTTTCTTTGCCATTTCTTATAAGAGTGTTTCAAGGATGGGAACCACTTCAACATCCATTGCATGGTTTAGAGGTAATTTCATTGTGGAAGAGGCTTATAAAAGGGAATGATCCTCATGATTATTATATTCATGCACAAAAGCAGAACTTTCTTATTCAACTCCTTACACTCAACTCTTCACTAAAGTTATTCTTCTAGCAGTGAGAATAGCCGCTACAAATTCATGGGAGCCAAGGGACCCTAAAATTATGCTACATTTTCTAGAGACATGGGAGAAGTTACTATAGGCTTCTATACTTCATAATATTCTTGATCCTATAGCGATGCCCAAATTAACAACAACAATAGATACTTGGGATCCTCATAGGGAGACTCCAATACATGCATGGTTACATCCTTGGCTTCCATTGTTGGGATAATGTATGGAGCCTTTATATCCAACCATTCATTATAAGTTGGGGAATGCACTTCATGCCTAGCATGCAAGTGATGCATCTAAATATGAAATTTTATCACCTTCAAAAACCGTATTTCATCTTGCTAGCTGGGAATAGTTGATTGTTTGTTTTATTGTATCTAATCTAATGATAGTTCTACAAGAAATTGTAATCAACCCATCTAATAAAAATCTAGACCAATTTAACTAGGTTATGGCTTGTTTCTTTCTAAAAATATTTACTATGATATGTTTTGTAAAATTTCTTGTGAACTTTGCCCATTTTTTGTGGTCTGCATTATTTTTGTGCATGATTTTGAGGTAAGTCACTTAGCATGGATTGAGTGGGTTTTATTGTTTTATTATTTGGATTATAGAATATGTATGTAGCTAGACCATTTTTATGTTGTGAGATAATATGTAATAAGAACCTTTGAAAAAATCTCTTTCAATATATAAAGAGATACATGTTTAGAAGGAAATATAAAGACATACATATTTAGAAAGAAAAGAAAATAACATTTACATACATATCTCTTCTCACCCTTGAAAAAAATTACAAACCAAGGGCACGTAGATCACAAGGTTATGCCACAACAATAAAATCACAGAGCAAGGGCAAGACATGGCAATGAAATCACAGAGCAAAGGTGCGGCAACGAAATGCAGAGATCATGAGAGCACAGCAATGAAATGCACTGATCACAAGGGCACAAAAATGTTCATAGCTCCCCACCCTCATTCAGAGCTCTCCTTCTCTTTCATGTGCAACTCTCCACAATCAAGACAAATGGGGAATTATTTATGTCATGTTTTTTTCTTATACTCACAAGGGTGTCACAATTACAATGCCAATGTCAATATTGTGACATCATTGGGGATAATTGCAAAAAAAATTGAAAATCACCACAAATTACACCATTGTCACAAATTTCCATTTTAATTTGACCCCAAATGTTGTAGTGTATACCTCTTTAAATAGGTAATTATTTCTTTGTCATTTTCCACAATCACCATAGATCTTAGGGTTTATAGTTAGGTTCAACATATTTTATTATATCTATTCATCTTCTTGATCATCATTTAGAAACTTCTCTAGAATCTATCAATTAGGTCTTTACCTAATCCTCACCTTGAATTTGACTATCCAACTCATCAATCTTATCTTCAACATAGTTTACATTTCCTAAGAAATCAACTGAGTTGGCTAGGAATCATAATTTCCTCAACTTCCTTATCAACACTATTACTCAACTAGCTCTAAATTCTAACACTTAGTTATCACTAAATTACTCAGTAATTGTAAAACTTATGGCTTAGAATCAACTATCCTATTTTGTCGATACCGATGCTCGGTCAACATTAGATTTGCTTGGTGCTTACTGTGGCTCTGTTGACACTAGCATCATTCGGCATTCCTTAACCATTTACAATATTGCTTGTCTTAGCTTACCTTATTTTATATAAATAATCACTTTGTCTCATCAAAATCTATCTAATCAAATGTCCATTGTAGCTTCATTTTCATAACTCAATCTTTGCTCTAGGTGCTATTGTTATGAGAAATTTCTCAAATCTTCTTCATCAATCAACTAGACATGACATTTAGATTAGGAAGCAATATGTCTTATCAATAGATTTGACATCAATGACAAAACAACAATTGTTCCAATTATGAGTTTCCAATTTTATATATATAGGAAACCTAAGATGCATATGGGGATGTTTCATCACACGAGAAAAATCTAAGGTTATTCTTGTAATCTCCTAGACCTAGGCCCCTAGTGACTCTATGCAACATTAGTAACTTGTCATACAAAAAAAACTTACCAACCATGCAAGATCTTGATCAAGCATCTTCTCCCACTCCTATCCTAGCCTATACTAGCATTCAAGGCATGAGAAAGGAACAAAACTATCATGTTAATTCATTTTAAAATCTTTCATTTAATTTCTATAGTGTAGAATACCTTGTAAAAATAGGGAAGGGTCACTAGGATGACTTTAGGACATTGGAGGAGTGACAAGGTCAAGAAATGACATAACATGACCTTTGATCCATTTGATGTAATAGGATTAGCTAGTAGATAGAAGGGCATGTAACCTTGCAAAAAGATGTAGGAGATGTGAAATTGCCAACATTGGCATAATAGGCCTCGAGGGCTAAGGATAGGTATTTGAAAAAATTTAGGAGGATTGAAAATATATTAAGGTCCTAAAAGGACAAATGCCAAAGCTTGGTTGTAAGGTGTTTATTTAAAATTAGTTTCAAAATCCAAAAATTTGAATATTAATGGTCAAATGTAATTTGGAGGGAAACTCTAAAACATGGATTAATTTGTTCTGTTAGGGGATCTAACTATCATGGATCTATTTGAAAGGTTATAGGAAGTTTATTGAACCCTTGTAAGAGATCAAGAAGCAATATGGTATGGTCTGAGAATAGATGTGGATGAATTGTTGTTGGAATGAAGTAATAAAGTTCCAAATTCTTGCACTTTGGACTTTTTCTTTTTGATATGTTATCAATTTCAGTTCATTTTAATGGTAGAGAGAGATCATTCTAAGTTTTTCCCAATCACATTTAAGGAATTGTACAAATATGGCCTGCCATTTGATTCCTTTCATTTTGTTTACCATTATTTATTTAATAATGAAAGATTGGCATGCATAATTATGAGTGAGAGAGAGAGATGGGTTTTGTGTAGGAGATAGGCACTTAAGATTTTGGGGATTAATCCAATAGGTTGTATTGATGGATTAAAGAACCTTGGAACTAGGGTTAGTCATTGGGAATAGTGCACACTTGTTTGGCCTATTTAAGCCTTGAGTTTGTATGGGAAACTTGTGGGATTTTATATTTTTTTGAGCATTTTATCATAAGAACTTGGGAAGACCCATCTTTCTCTACATCAAAGTGGTATCAAATTAAAAAAAAGTAGATCCTTGAAGGTAAGAGATTAAGGATTGGATAGAAGATATGGTGGTCATCATGGTTGAAGATTTGGGTACAAGGTACACTCTGGATTGTTCTCTATTTAGGAAACAATAGACTAGTCCATTTTTCAATTTTGTTTTAGTTGAGATGGTTGAAAAACTAAATATGCAAAGGATGACACATGTTATTCCTTACAGAGCACATGGTTGAAAAACTAAATATGCAAAGGATGACACGTGTTATTCCTTATAGAGCACATGGACTATTGGAATTCTTTAGAATAATCGAGAGTAGGGGGATCAGTTATTCAAGGTCCAGATGTACGAATAAAACTTTTCATAGCTCAATGAATCCCTATCCATAAAACAATTTCATCATGCATGCATCCATTAGATTATGCAATCACTCAAACTTGTAGGTTATAGTCAAATCAATTTGCAGAAATGTAAACATGAAACATAACAGATTCAATAACACATTTGACACAATGATTTAACATGGAAACCCAATTTGGGAAAAACCACCAATAACATACTACTCATTCTCACTCTTCTGAAGTGATGCCTTGTGAAAGGCCAATCATGTTAAAGGTTACAATGCACACTGTTAAATGTGATCTAGTTAAAGGATTTCAATCACCCTGTTAGGAGTGAGCCTTGTTAGAGGACTTTAGATCATTCACTTAGAATGTCACCCAATTAAATAATTTTCAAATGACTATTAGGTCAACCTTAATCTAAAGAATTTACCCTAGATTGATACAATGACTAGAAGGTAATAGTAAGGCTTGATCTGATACTAACTTACAAGTCCATTTGTAGATTATGGATCTCTATTTTAGTCCTTCATTCTGCTTGGCTTTCACACTCTTCAACTTCACTAGCTTGTTCACCCTTCAAGCATCCATACCCTCAAGCCTTCTTGCTTTTCTTGCCAATGCAATCTCTTCTCTTAGGTCATTGAATAAAGAAATACCCTAGACTCCTTGTCTTCTTTAGGTTCTCACACATAACAACCCTTTCTTCTGACCAAACATCTTTATAAATAGAGAATTAAGATATTTTGTCATTCATCCTCCATCGTCCATATAAGGGTTATGTTAGATTAGTTAGGATTCAATGAATCTACCCCTCATTTCATTTCATTCCCTTCTAGGAATTTCTCCTTCAATTCTCTTTGAATTCATCTCAAAATAGTTCATCTTGAATTTTTTGGCACCAACTCATCAATCTTATCTTCCACATGATTCACACAATCCAAGAAATCAAACTTATCAGCTTAGATTTATCAAATTTTTGATCTTTCTCATAATGCTGACGCTCGACATTAACTAGCTTCTAATGCTCAGTACATAATACATTGCTTGTAATCCATTGTCAAAACATTTGGCATGAACTAAAGTTTACTAGTGCTCGAACATCAACTAAAGTTTACTCGGCTTACACTATTTCACTCGAGTTACATTGAAATTGACTTTTCTCGGCTCCAACTAATTTTTTGCTTCACTTGTACTAACTTTTCTTGGCACCTACTATCCATTTGATCAAGCTTGGCATATAAACTTTGTTTAACTTGATCTTCTAAACTTAATCATTGTATCCAACCTTTGCAACCTTAAGTAGATTACCAATGCACTATAATATCACTATCTTAACTGAGTCTTGTATTCCTTTTCATATCATAACTCAATGTTTCCTTTAGGTGTTATTGTTACCTCATTTGATCGAATCCTCTTCATCAATCAAATAAATGATAGTACTGAAATCTTATAAACAATTGTCTTACCAAGAAGTAGCAGGTTTGATATTAGTGACAAAACAATAATTGAAACACATTTATCGTACTTATATCAATTTGTTTTCAACAATCTCCCTCTTTGGCATTGATGGAAAACCAATCTGACCAAACTTAATTTGTATAACCAATAAAATACCAAAAAGAAAATGATTCCTTGTATTGAAATCTCTCCCTCTATCAGAAACTTACATCTTTTGAATAGGTTAAAAAAATTGTTCTAATCAACAAACAATCAACTCATCCTTAATAATCCCTCTAGATCACTTCTTATATCTCCCTCAACATTTTCTCCCTCTTACTAGGTAGATGTAGTTAGCAGGTACACTTGTATACTTTCTCCTTTTGAGTAGATATTCCATAGTTCTGTATCTTCTAATATCTAGATTTCCCCCTCTGTGATTTCATGAACGTAGTACACTTTTCTTGACAACCAATCTATTTCTCCCTCTTTCATAACAATGCCAAATACGTGTCATCTTCATATGTAGATATGAATATTTTTCAGTTTCTCCCTTTGTCACCTTGCTCATAATAGATTTGAAGTTCCAGTTCTTTGATTAATTTAGGTAGCTCCTAAAGTAAGATCCATTGCCTCAATGCCTAACATATGTCAATCAGCTTGTTTGATGTAGCACAATCCTCATGCTTCTTAGATAGACTTTGATAGGGGTATCACCCCTAATTTACCTCTTAGATACCCATGAGCATCCTTAGATAATGCCTTTTTGAAAATATCAACAATTTTTCTTTGGTGTTGACATATTCCATCTTCACCTCTTTATCTTGAACTAATTCTCTTAAGTAATGATACTTGAATGCAATGTGCTTAGTCTTTGTATGCATCACATGATTCTTTGATATATTTATAACACTTGTATTATCATGATAAAGTATTACAGGTTCAGTGATTTCTTCCTTCATACCTTTGAGTAGTTGTTTGATCCATACAATTTACTGTAGTAGCAAGATATTCTGCTTCAATAGTAGATTGAGAAATGAAATTTTATTTCTTACTAGTCCATGTAACTAGCTTTTTTCCTAAGAAAAATAATCCTCCACTGGTGCTCTTTCTGTCATCAATATTTCTAGCCCAATTAGCATCAGTATAGGCTCTCAATTAAAATTTTTTATTTTTTTGTAGTATAAACCATACTCCAATGTTCCTTTCAGATATCTCATTATTCTCTTTACTACCATCAAGTGATTCTCCTTGGAATTAGTAGAGAATCTTGCAACTATCTCTATAGATAATGCAATATCGGGTCTTCTATGTACTACATATTGTAATTTACCAATCATAGACTTGTATAATGTTTGATTCACCTTAGTTGAATCATCATTCTTTGACAATTTATGTCCTATCACCATAGGTGTACTTACTGGCTAGATTTCAATCCAAAAGTTTTCAGTATCTCCTTAGCATACTTTGACTAAGTGATGCATATACCATATTTCATCTGATGTACTTGCAAACCCACAAAGAACTTGATCTCTCCAAACATAGACATCTCAAATTCTTTCTTCATTTCATTTGCAAATGCATTACGTAAAGTATCTTGACCTCGAAATATGATATCATCAACAAAAATTTTAGATAACAAAATACTTTTTCCTTTCTCTGTGTTCAAGTACAGATTGATGTTATCACCAATCCTCTCAAATCCAATCTTCACAAGATAATTATGAAGTCTCTCATATTATTATCTTTGTGCTTGCTTCAAACCATGTTTTTGTTATTAACATTAAAAAATCCTTCTATTTGTTCTATATAAACCTCATCCACCAATATACCATTCAGAAATGCAGACATAACATCCATTTGATAAACTTTGAAACCTTTGTATGTGGAGTAAGAAAGAAAAGTTATTACTCCTTCTAGTCTTGCAACAAAAGAAAATGTTTCTCCATAATCTATCCCCTTCTTCTTGTGCATATCCTTTAAAGACTAATCTTGTTTTGTTCCTTATGATTTCACCATTTTCATCTAACTTGTTTCTGTATACCCACTTGGTACTAATCACATTTTTGTCTTCTAGTCTAGGAATTAGAGTCCATGTCTTATTTTTTGCAAAGTTTTCAATCTCTACTTCCATAGATTTACTCTACTCCACATCTTCTAAGGAATATTTCACTATTTCAAGTTCTTTCATGCTTAGGAAATATGTATCATTTCTCAACTTGTTCCTTGTCATTGGTCTAACATCTTTATCTCCAATGATCTGTGCAGCAAGGTGATGTCTCTTGACATACTTAGATAATATTGGTTCATCTCTGGGTTCTATATTTGGTCTCTCAATTTTTGAATCACCATGTACCTCTCTTTTAGGTATTTCAACATCTATTTCATGTACACTAATCTTAGAATCAGAATATGCCTCAACTTCATTTTGTAATTCAACACTTGAATGTAGCTTGGTTCCTAAATGCAACTTGGGAGTCACTAAAACTTGTTGTTGGTTTGCAACTTGATTTAAAGCATCTTCTTCAGGAGGCATACCTTCATAAAAGTATACAAATTATTTTTATTCTTTTAGTTCCTTCATAGGCTCAGCCTCATATATTTCTACATATTCATTAAATTTCACATTTGCAATTTCCACAACTTTGTTAGTGTTAGTATTTAAACACTTATAAGCTTTACTTCTTGTGGAATAACCAAGAAATATACCTTCTTCACTTTTTGCATCTAGTTTACCATTCCTAAAATCTTTGAGAATATAACACTTGCTTCCAAATACCTTAAAATATTTTACATTGGGTGAGTATCCATATCATAGTTCAAAAGGTGTTAAATAAGTACCTTTCTTGACTTGTACATGATTCAAGGTATAAATAGCTATACTTATATCTTCTCTCTAGTATTTCAAAGAAACATTCTTCTCCATCATGAGTTTCCTAGTACAGTCCATTACAAACCTATTCCCCCTTTTAGACATTCCATTTTGTGGAGGGGTTCTAGGAGCAAATGTCTATCTTTTTTTCCTTTGTCATTACAAAACATGTCAAACTCATTTGATGTAAATTCTCCTCCTCTGTTAGATCTCAAAAAAATTAGACTTTTACTTGTTTCTTTCTCAACTCTTACTAAGTACCATTTAAACATTTAGAAAGTGTTAGATTTCTACTGTAGAAACATAACTTTCATCATTCTAGAATAATCATCAACAAGCTGCATAATGTACTTGTCTCCTTTCTAGCTTTGTACTTCAATTGTTCCATCCAAGTTAGTATGAACAATCTCTAATATTCCTTTAGAGGTATAAGTCTTACACTTAAACCTTGATGTTTTTCATTTTTCCTAATTGACATTGTTTGCAAATTATATTTTCATAATTTTTCAACTTAGTCAAACCTCTGACTCTTTTCATGTTACTGATACTAACTAGGTTATCAAAATTAACATGATATAACCTCTTGTGCCATAGCCACATGTCATCAAATTCTACAACTAAATAAGTAGCATCCTCTATATCAAAGTAGAATAGATTACCTCTAGTTTGATCGCCTTTTTCTAATTAGTTTTCCATCAATATCATAAATCTTAGCAATTTTATTCTCAAACTCAACCTTACATCCCAAATTATTTAGTTGTGACATACTCAATAAATTATAGTTAATTCCTTCAACATAGTAAGCACATTCACATAAATCTCTTCTATGAGCTTGATTACACCTTTTCCTTTTATCAGACATGGCGCATCATTACCAAACCTTACACTATTTCTATCATAATTATTCAAGTAACAAACTTACTTTTATCTCCACTAATGTAATGTAAACGCCCATTGTCAATGATCCATCTATCATTTTTGTTCACACAAGAAACTAGTGCAGTTGCCTCATCCTTGTCAGATTCATCCTTCATTGCAACATACACCACATCATCATCATGATCTTTAGATCCATCTTTTGTTTCCTCTTTAGCAATGTAGCAAGACTTCTTGCCTTTGTCTTTGTAATCTTTTATATCTTCATCTCTTTTACTTTTGTACTTGTCACTACCTCTGTAATTCTTTTTCTCTAGACATCTAGCAGTAATATAACCAATCTCATTGCAATTGAAGACTTCTTGTCTTTGTCTTTGTAGTCTTTTATATCTTCATCTCTTTTACTTTTGTACTTGTCACTACCTCTGTAATTCTTTTTCTCTAAACATCTAGCAATAATATAACCAATCTCATTGCAATTGAAACACATGATAGCTAACTCACCTTTAAACTTGCCTTTACCTCTATCAAATCTCCTTGCTAATAGTTCTTCAAGTTGATCTACATCTTCCTCATTTGTCTCACTATCACTGGACACATATTTTTCCTTTTTCTTCTTCTTCTCATTAGGTTCTTTTAATGACAACTTAGCTTTGAAAGAAGATTCCATATTTTTAGGTTTATAATTATCAAAGTTGGATAGCTCAAAGGTAGTGAGGTTACCTACCATACCTTCAAGACTTAGAGTATTTCCTGGTATACATCTCAGTTCTTGTATTGCAAAAACTCTAATAGCATATGTAGGCAATATTTTTCTCAAAACTTTTCTTTGTATTGTATCATCATCTATTGTACTAGTAGCTCTTCTTATTTCTTTAACAACATCTTTTATCCTTAAGCAATATTGAGCAATATTTTCACCTTTTTTCATTTTCATATCATCGAACTTACCTCTAAGACTCAGCTTTAGCTCTTAGAACATTCTTGTCACCTCTATAGATAGCATGTAGAGCATCCCAGATTTTCTTTGCAATACCAAGACTTTTGATATCATAAAACTCAACATAGCTTAGAGAAGAGGCAATCTCCAACATTTCCTAGTTATGTTTTTTCTTCTTTTTTAGATCTTTAGTAGTTATGGCTCCAATAGGATCAGTATGCTCAACAATAATGGTAGATTGTGCATGATCTCCAAGAACTCCTAGGTGTAGTTTCATCAGAGTTTACCATGCAAGAAATTTATCTCTATTAAGCTTGGGTACTTCTCTTTTTGACATCTTGATCTTTGTGCTTCTAGTATCTTCAAACTAGTCCTCTTAAGAAGATGGTTTTGATACCAATTTTTGGAATTCTTTAGAATAACTAAGAGAGGGGGAATTAGTTATTTAATGTCCAGATTTACAAATAAGACTTTTCATAGCTTAGTGAACCCATATCCATAAAACAATTTCATCATGCATGCATCCATTAGATTATGCAATCACTCAAATGTGTAGGATACTGTCAAATCAATTTGCAAAAATGTAAACATGAAACATAACAGATTCAATAACACATTTGACACAATGATTTAATGTGGAAACCCAATTTGAGAAAAACCACCAGTAACATGCTACTCATTCTCACTCTTCTAAAGTGATGCCTTATAAAAGGCTAACCCCTTTAAAGTTTACAATGCACATTGTTAAATGTGATCTGGTTAAAGGATTTCAATCACCCTGTTAGGAGTGAGCCTTGTTAGATGACTTTAGATCATTCACTTGGAATCTCACTCGGTTAATAGATTTACAAATGACTATTAGGTCAACCTTTATCCAAAGGATTTACCCTAGATTGATACAATAATTAGAAGGTAACAGTAAGGCTTGATCTAATTAAAACTTATAACTCCATTTGCAAATTACAAATCTATGTTTTAGTCCTCCATTCTACTTGGCTTTCACACTCTTCATCTTTGATAGCTTGTTCACCTTTCAAGCATTCATACCTTTAAGCCTTCTTACTTTGCTTTCCAATGCAATCTCTTCTCTTAGGTCATTGAAGCAATACACTAGACTCCTTGTCTTCTTTAGGTTCTCACACATGACAACCCTTTCTTCTGACCAACCATCTCTACAAAATAGAGGATTAAGATATTTTTCCATTCATCCTCCATCACCCATATTAGGGTTAGGTTAAATTAGGTAGGATTCAATGAATCTACCCCTCATTTCATTTCATTCCCTTCTAGAAACTTCTCCTTCAATTCTCTTTGAATTCAACTAAAAATGGTTCATCTTGAATTATATGCCACCAGCTCATCAATCTTATCCTCCACATGATTCACACAATCCAAGAAATCAAACTTTTCAGCTTAGATTTATCAAATTCTCGATCTTTTTCATAATGTTGACACTTGACATTAACTAGCTTCTGATGCTTAGCACATACTGCATTTCTTGGCATCCATTATTAGAACACTCAGCATGAAGTAAAGTTTATTGGTGCTTAACATCAACTAAACTTTACTCATCTTATACTATTTCACTTGGCTTACATCGAAATTGACTTTTCTTATCTCCAACTGATTTGCTACTTGGCCTGTACTAGCTTTTCTTGGCACCTACTATCCACTCAGTCAAGCCATGTAGAAAAACACCGTTTAACTTGTTCTTCTAAACTTAATCAATGTATCCAACCTTTGCAACCTTAAGTAGATTATCAATGCACTATAATATCAATGGCTGAACTTAGTCTTGTAATCCTTTTCATATCATAACTCAACCTTTCCTCTAGGTGCTATTGTTACCTCATTTCATCAAATCCTCTTCATCAATCAAATAAATGATAGTTCTAAAATCATATAAGCAATTGTCCTACCAGTAAGTAGTAGGTTTGACATCAGTGACAAAATAATGAGAAACATATTTATCATACTTATATCAATATGTTTTCAACAATGGACTAGGTGCTCAAGACTGAGTTGATGTGAAGGAGAAGGCCTATTTTTCCTTTCACCATTGGTTCATATAGTCATGTAATTCTATTTGATATTATTCATTTGAGAGATTATCACATTATCCTTGGAAGAAAATTGAAAATGGAGAAGTGTACCCTATATGATGGATCAAAAAATACATATACCTTCATGGAGGATGGGAAGAAGATAGTCTTGAGATAATTAAAGGAAGGTGAAGCATCATGGAAGGTGTCTACAAATTTTGGGCTATTTGAGAGGATTGGGTTCCTAAGAAAAGAGGAACAAGGAAATGTGGTTAAAGAAGAAATAAATGATTGTTTGATGAAGAAGGATGGTGCTTTGGAGAAAGAAACCATTGAGAATGCAAATGTACATGTAGTTGAACTAGAGATCTTGGAGAAGGACAAAAGAAAGTATGTGAAGACAAGTTTCTTTTTGAAAATACAAGGGAAGCAATTAGATACGGAAGAGAAAAGTAGAAGATAAGCATGGATGAGCCTACAGAAGTAGGAGTTCATGAAGTTATGAATAATATTGCAGAAGTGGTTGATGTTGAAGCTAGAAGAGTTAAGGGTCATAAAAATGACAAGGATATTAAAACTTGGATAGCCTTATGTCCTTTGGAGGCTACAAGGAAATAAGTAATCCTTATGAAGATTGAAGAAAAGTCTAAGGAAGAAACCTTGAAGGTAGAAGATGTAGTGTGTGAGTGCCAAAAAGAATCGAATAGAAGACATAAGTTGAAGGAGGTCTCAAATGTGGGAGGGGCCACAAGGAGTGAAGATCTGAAGCTCTTAGATACAAAGTTGAAGAAGGAATCCACAAGTTGGCATATGAAGGTTACAAGGAATATTTTTTTGGCCCATTAAAAGGTGCTCTCTCTCTCTCTCTCTCTATCATGTGTGTGTGTGTGTGTGTGTGTGTGTGTGTGTGTGTGTGAATGTATACATACATACATACACACACACACACACACACACATATATATATATATATATATATATATACACACACACACATATATATATGTATATATATATACACACATATATATACATATATATATGTATACATACATACATATACATATATATTGCTGAAAACAATTGGTTAATTGCTTATTATCTTTGATCATACACAACATGGTATATCTTTACTAGATAGTGTATGTCAAGCTCATTCAGGCAATAAGGATAGTTTCTTGTGTTTGCTGAGCATTCCTGTGTTTTCCAAGTTTAGAAGGAAGTGACTATCGAGTTCACTTAAGTGTCGAAGAGAATTTTGCAAAAGTTGAGATTTAACTGATCTCACTCGGGTAAAATAGGAAAGTTGGATGGAACCAATGTTAATTGAGATCACTTGGTTACTAAAGGAACTTTGTGAAGATGCAATGTTAATTGAGTTCACTTGGTTAACACAAGAAAATCATTTCTGAATTAGTGTCTACCAAGTAGGGTCAACTAACAAAGGATTTTCTTGTTTTGGCATATTAATTTCAATGGAATTATTTGTTGGTTCTAGCTTAATGAGGAGATGAATATTAATAATTCTAAGATGTATTCAAGCCGACTTGACAATGGATATGATATAAGATCAAGTTGAGGATTGAATTAGAGAAAGTGTATGAAAGAATAGAAGATGCTGAGAGGAAGTGAATTAGAAGGATAAGCAGAATATCCTTGAGGAGCTACAAAGATACATTTGATTAGGAAGGATCAAGTATTCAAGCTAGAATTGAGATCTGTAATTAGAAATTTAGTTGCATCATAAATTAGGTAATTTCATTTTTACTCTCTAACCATTTTAGTACTGATATAAATCTCTTAATAAAATTTGATTAATAGGTATTTGTAAATCCTCTAACAATGTGGAATTTCTAGATTGAAGTGTCTAAAGATCTCTAACAAGGCCACTCCTAACAAGGTTATTAAATCCTCTAATAGGGTCACACCTAATAGTATGTTTTGTAACCTTTAATAGGGTTATCTCCTAACAAGGCTCACTTTAGAAGAGTGAAAATTAGTAACTAGTTGCAATTGGTGAATTTTTTCCAAATTAAGTTTCCACATTAAATCTTGGTGTCACTTGTGTTCATTCTATTTCTTTCATGTGTATGCAACTAAGTTAATTAAGGTTAATCAAAAAATATTATCAATATTAACTTAGTGCCTCTGTGTTTGCCAAGAAATAATGTTTTTCAATAGTGTATATATTTTGTGCTGACATCTAAGGGATCTAGGATTTATTTTAGTGGTAACCGATTCACCCCTCCCCTCTTAGTTGCTCCTCTTATAATTCCAAAAATCGATATCCAATCTCTTGGAGCTTGTAGAAATGGTTTCAAGGACCTAAGCTAAAGATTGGGATGTCTTATAGAAGAGAGATTCCTAATCTGAATAAAGATAACTTGAAGGCATGCTAGGAACTTATGAAGTTGCACCTGGCAACCATTAGTTATTTAGACTTTAAATATTTGTAAAATTCTTACACGGCTCCTACTGGAACATTGATAGTGGAGGAGATTGCTGAAAAATAAAAATCATAACATTGTGATGATTGGCATTGCATCAACTCTTAACTATGTTAAATTTGATAAGGTCAAAGGATGTGCTACTACTCATGACATGTGGACCAAACTAAAGGATATCTATGGAGGTGATGATAATGTGAAAAGAGCAAAACTAGAAAGCTTCAGAGGTCATTTTGATCAAATGAAGATGACAGATGATGAAAACATTACAAAATATGTTGAGAGAATCAAAGCTAGTGTCAATGCAATAAAAGCCTTTAGAGGGACAATTGAAGACGTGAAAGTGGTAAGCAAGGTACTTAGAACCTTTCTTTCCTTCTATGTAACAGAGTATCTTCTATTCAACGGATTAACATGATCCAACTAACAAGATAAATTTGGATGCTCTAGTTGGAAGATTGACATAATTTGAGCTAGATAACTATGGTAATTATATTCCTAGTTCTAGTAATATTGAGTCAGCATTTGAAGCCAAGTTGTCTCTCAAGAAGAAAGCTAAAAGGTCTAAAGAAAATAATCTAAATTTGTTGAGGAAGATAGCTCTAGTAGTTATCTTGAAGCTATTGAAGCATTGCTTACAAGAAGGTATCCCAAAGGAAAAGGAAAGTACAAAGCTAAAATTCCTTTAATCTATTTTTCTTGTGAAGAAATTGGTCACATTGTTGCAAGGTGTCCAAAAAAAGAAGAAAAATATGAAAAGAAGCACAACAAGTACAAAGGCAAGAAGGATTTCAAGAACTTCAAGGACTACAAAGACAAAGGCAAGAAGTCCTATTTTATGGCTAAAGATTTAGATAGTAGTAATGATGATATAGTGGTCTATATTGATTTAAAAGATGAATCTGATGATGAAGAAGATAAAATTGAACTTAACTCTATTGTAGCAAAAATAATACATGGATTATTGATAGTGGTTTCTCACATCATATGATTGGTGGTAAGAAAAAGTCAGAATGTTTTTGGAACATTATGATGGTGGAAGTGTAAGATTTGTAAACAATAAGCCATGTTGCATAAAGGGAAAAGGTTGTATCTCACTAACCAAAGAACTTAGATGTGATAATGATTATTGGGTTGAAGGGCTAAAGCATAATCTACTGAGTGTAGCATAGTTGAATAACATTGGATTCAGCATTGAATTAAAAAAATGGGAAGTCCAAGGTGCTTGATAAACAAGAAAAAAAGTAATTTATTCTACCTAGATTTTAGTGAAAGTTCATGCTTAATTTCTCAAGTAGAAGAAAGTTGGTTATGGCATAAAAGGTCATGTTATGTGAACTTTGATAATCTAATCGAGATAAGAAAAAACAAAAGAATGAGAGGTATTCCTAGTTTGAGGAAACATGATATGGGCCTATGCAAAAATTGTCAAATTGGTAAGATGGGTAAGAAAAGTTTCAAAAGTAAAACCTATCATTCTAAAGATGTCTTGGAGCTGGTTCATATTGGCTTATGTGGACCTATTGGAATTGAGAGCTACTATGGAGATAACTACTTTATTCATTTAGTTGATGATTATTCTAAAATGATGATTGTAATGTATCTAAAAGATAAGTCTAAAGCTTTTCAAAAGTTTAAGTGGTATCCAACAAGAGTAGAGAAGGAAACATGAAAGAAGTTGAAGTGTTTGAGATCAGATGGAGGTGGTGAATTCATTTCCAATGAATTAATTGAATTCTACGCTGAAAAAAAAATCAAAAGACATGCATCATCCCCTAGTACATCACAATAGAATGGTATAGCTGAACGAAGAAATAGATCCATCATGGATTGTTGAAGAACATTGATGACAGAAAAGAATGTTACAATCACATACTAGAAGGGATCAATCAGTATTGTAGTGCATACCTTGAACAGAGTACAACTGAAGAAAGACTCTAATCAAACTCCTTATGAAATATGGTATGGATACAAACCTAATGTAAGTTATTTTAAAGTATTTGGTAGCAAATGTTATATTTTGAAAGAGACTAGGAAAGGTAAATTTGATGTCAAAGGTGATGAATGCATATTCCTAGGATACTCAAGTAGAAGTGAAGCATATAAATATTCGAATTTGTCTACTCATAAAATCATAGAAAGTACACATGTAAGGATTGATGAGTTTGTAGAAAAGAGTGAAGAAGAGAGGAGTAAAAAACCTAAAGATTACAAAAAGTTTGTTTACTTTGAACCTAATACATTACCAAATCCAATTGGAAGTCAGCAGACTTCACCTCCCGAGTCCCCAAAATCTCTAGAAGCACCCAAGTTGCATCCAAAGTAACTTGAGTCATGGTTTGAATGACTCAAGTTGCAATCATAAACTACTAAGCTATAGCCAAAGAAAAATAAGTCTAAAGGACCTGAGTCATAGATAGTGGGACTCGAGCTTGCTATAGAAGATCATGATGTGGCTAGTGGAACAAGTTCTAGATCCAAAGTACCTATATTGGAAAGATATGTCAGAATGCACCATGCACCTTATTAGATCATTTGAGACAATTTAGATGGTATAATGACAAGAAACAAATTGAAAGGTACATGCTTGCTTACTAAATTTGAACCTAGTATTAGTTAAAGATACTTTGGATAATGAAAGTTGGATTGGAACAATGAATGAAGAGATAGAATAGATAGAAAGGAATAATACTTGGAATCTAGACCCAATGATAAAAATGTAATTGTCTCAAAGTGGGTTTTCAGAAATAAGTTGAATGAAGATGGAGAAGTTTCCCAAAACAAAGCAAGGTTAGTATGCAAAGGCTATTCTCAAGAAGAAGGTATTGATTATGGTGAAACTTTTTCTCTTGTTGAAGGATTAGAAGGTATTAGGACTTTACTTTCTTATGCTTCACATAAAGGATTTAAAGTTTATCAAATGGATGTGGAATTCACATTCTTGAATGGAATTCTTAAAGAGGAAGTTTACATGGAACAACATAAAGGTTTTGTAGATCCTAGAAAAAAGGCTATGGTTTGTAAACTATATAAAACATTGTATGGTCTTAAACAAGCACTTAGAGCTTGGTATGGAAGACTTCATAAATATTTGATGAAGATTGGTTTTTTAAGAAAAAATGATAACAATAGCCTATACATCAAAGAAGACCAAACAAGAAGATTATGTTGGCAGAAATCTTTGTGGATGACACATTGTTAACTAGAAATGATGACTTGTGTAAAACTTTTTTCAGAGGAAATGAGTAAGGAATTTGAGATGTCCATGTTTGGAGAAATAAAATTCTTTTTTGGATTGAAAATTCAATAGAAGAAAGATAGTATCTACATTACTTAATCCAAATATGTGAAGGAGATACTAAATAAATTTGGAGTGGAAGATTCAAGACCAGTTGGAACACCTATGTCTATTGGAGGTAAGCTTTCCAAGAATGATAATTCCAAGGAAGTAGATCAAACCACATATAGATCAATGATTGGTAAATTGCAATATGTAGTGTATACAAGGCATTATATTGGATTAGGAGTTGGTATGGTGGCAAGATTCTCATCAAATCTTAAGGAAAATCATATGATGGTAATCAAGAGAATCATGAGGTATTTAAAGAGTACTGAAGATTATGGATTATGGTACAAGAAAGGAGGCACTTTAGATTTGAAAGCCTTTACAGATTCTGATTCGGTAGGAAGTGTTGATGACAAGAAGAACACCAGCAATGGAGTGTTCTTTCTTGGTAAATGACTAGTGTCTTGGACAATTAAGAAGCATAATTGTATTTTCCAATCTACAAAAAAAGTAGAGTATGTTGTAACAATAGTTAATTGTTTCAATGTTGTTTGGTTCAAACAACTATTGGTAGGTATGAAGGTAGAGATCAAGGATCCACTAGTTATCTTTTGTGATAACACTAGTGCAATTAATATATCAAAGATTCATGTGATGCATACCAAGACCAAGCACATTGCAATAAAATATCATTTTTTGAGAGAATTGGTTCGCGATAAAGAGGTAAGATTGGAATATGTAAATACTAAAGAAAAAATTGTAGACATATTCACTAAGCCATTGCCTAAGGATGCATTTTTGTATCTAAGAGGTAAGTTAGAGGTCACTCTCCTATCTAAAGCTCACTAAATAAAATTTAGTGATGCATCAACCAGTGCATGTTGAAGATCAGTCAATTGATGTAGTATTAAAAAAGGTAGATTGCATATGAATTAGTACATGAGGTACATTGATATTCACTAAATCTTGGCTTTGGCATAAGATGCCAAAAAGGGAGAATTTAATTTGATGTTCATAGAAATTTTATAAAGAGGAGAGTTTGTAGAGAGTTTAGTCATATTTGTCAAAGAGGAAGAACTTGGTCTAAAATATTCAAAACTAATATCAAAGAGGGAGTGTTTGCTATTAGAAGGAGATGTTGAAGACAGAGCTTGCTAATAGAGGAAGAAACTAAAGGTAGAGGGAGTTCACACTGATAAAGGGAGTTCTCATGGATGAGAATCAAAATGAAAGTAAGGATATTTTTGTTACTTTATTTTTCTCTGAAATTTCATTTTATTATGATGTGGTGTATGGTCATCAATGCCAAAGATGAAGATTGTTGAAAATAATTGGTTAATTATGTATGGTCTTTGATGTTACACAAAATGTCATATCTTTACCAGACAATGTATGCCAAGCTCACTCGGACAATGAAGAAAATTTCTTGTTTTTGTTGAGCATTTCGGTGTTTGCCAAGTTTAGAAGGAAGTGACTATCAAGTTCACTTGGGCGTTGAAGAGAAGTTCATAGAAGTTGAGTTTTAACCAAGCTCACTCGGGTAACAAAGGAAAGTTGGATGGAACTAGTGTTAACTGAGCTCACTGAATTACCAAAGGAACTTTTTGAAGATGCAATGTTAACCAAGTTCACTTGGTTAACACAAGAAAATCATTTTTGAGTTAGTGTCTATCGAGTAGGGTCAGCTAACGAAGGATTTTCTTGTTTTGGCATATTGAGTTCAATGAATTTTTTTGTTGGTTCTACCCAACTAAGGAGATGAATATTTATTATTCTAAGTTGTATTCAAGATGACTTAACAATAGATATGATATAAGGTCAGGTTGAGGATTGAATGAGAGAAAGTGTATGGAAGAATAGAAGATGCTAAGAGGAAGCAAATTAGAAGGATAAGTGTAATATCCTTGAGAAGCTACAAAGATACATTTGATCAGGAAGGATCAAGTATTCAAGCCAAAATTGAGATCTGTAATCAGCAATTTAGTTGCATTAGAAATTAGGCCATCTCATCGTTACTCTCTAACCATTGTAGCAGTGATCTAAATATCTTAACAGAGTTGGCTTAACAACTCTTTGTAAATCCTCTAATAATGTGAGATTTCTATATTGAAGTGTCTAAAGACCTCTAACAAGGCCACTCCTAATAGGGTGATTAAATCCTCTAATAGGGTCACACCTAACAGTGTATTTTGCAACCTTTAATAGGGTTCGCTCCTGAAAAGGCTCATTTTAGAAGAGTGAAAATCAGTAACTAGTTACAATTGATGGTTTTTCCCAAATTAGATTTACATGTTAAATCTTGGTGTCAATTATGTTCATGATATTTCTTTCATATGTATGCAACTAAGTTAATTAAGGTTAATCACAACATATTATCAGTATTAATCAAGTTCTTGTGTGTTTGCCGAGCAACAATGTTTTTCAGTAGTGTTTATGTTCTATTTTGACATCTAAAAAATTTAAGATTTATTTTAGTGGTAACTGATTCACCCCTCTCCTCTCAGTCACTCCTCTTATATTTTCAACAATATATATATATATATATATATATATATATATATATATATATATATATATATATGTATGTATGTATGTATGTATGTATGTATGTATGTATGTATGTATGTATGTATGTATGTATGTATGTATGTATGTATGTATGTATGTATATATATATGTATGTATATATATATATATTTGTACATTTGTATGTATATATATATATATATATACATACAAATGTACAAATACATACATACATACATACATACATACATACATACATACATACATATATATATATATATGTATGTATATATGTCTATACATATATACCTATATGCATATATATACATATATAGACACACACAAACATATATATATATATATATATATATATATATATATATATATATATATGACTCACCTTTGTCATTGATGTCAAAGGGGGAGTGAAAGTGGTGAAAATGAATAAAGACAAGGCAATCACAGTTATACATCAATAGGGAATACAAATTCAATATATAAGTATGATCAAAGGAAGAGCATGGTATATAGGTATTATATCGATGAATCTATGTAAAATGTAAAGATGATCTACATTTTGATTGGTCAAATTTTGTAAAGTTCTGAAATTTTGAATACACCTTTTTATTACTCAGGCAGTTTTTTGCAATGTTTCCATTGATACCAAAGGAGGAAATTTTTGGAAATTTGGATAAATTAAGTTCATAGATGTTATCACTAATGGAAATATTATGTAGAGGTAAGACCGCTTAAGATAACTATTTAGTTTGGTATATGCTTATGAAGAAAAATATTGAAGTGTTACTCAAGAAATCAAGGAACATGAAGATTGTTTATTTTGATGAGATTCATTGGAGGAAAATACAGAGTTGTAATTTTGGGAAATATTATTATGAACATTCTAATTGATATTTCTAAGGCCTCTTAAGATAGTTTTGTATTTTACACAAGTTTTGGAAGGAAATCCTATTGATAGTTTACTAGCATAGAAACTAAACATGTGAAACAATATGATCAATTTGGTCAAGGAATTGATTTGACTTGTCAAATAAAGGAATTAGAAAGGTAAGGATGAAATCATAGATGTTAACCCTCAGTTAGAAAAAGCTAAAATTATTTTTTGGAAACGTGTGATAAGATGTAAGTCTGATTTAACAAAAAGAGTCAAGGAAAACAATATAAATGAAGACATTATGGTTAAGCACAGACACCTATGCTTATGTTATGATATGATTATGTTATGTGCACTTTATTGATATCAGATAGATTTTCTTTTAATGGTTATAGAGGAACATAAGTTTGTATGCATGGTTAGATGCAAAGGAATAAAAAAAGGATTGATCAAATATTTGTGACATCAACACAGTCATAGTTTTGGCAATATCTTATACTACTTGTAAAGTTGTTATTTTTGTTAGAGGGATGAGCTCACCCATTTTTCAATACAACTCATAACAAGATTGAGGCCTCTAACAAGGTCCATTCCTCTAACAAGAAAAGATACAATAAATGTATGTAATAGACTCCTAACAGGGCCAAAACCTTTCACAAAGTACTTTTTGATTAATGTATCATTTTGTGGGTACCATCCCCTATAATTTTTTCCCTTGGCTATGGTATGAGTTTCTTTGTATGATGTTTATTATTACAACCAATTAATTTATGTATGTGAGTTTAAGGTTAATTTTTGATATCCATATTTGGGAAAAATGTGTTAGAATACTTATTCAACCCCATCCCCCATTTCTAACAAGACTGTGAAGGGGATGGTGATTTTGTTCCTCTCTAAATTTTAGGGGATTTGGGTTCTACATGTTATAATCTTTCTTTTGATTGCTCATGTGCTAAGGGAATTTGATCCACATCTCTATATGCACTAAAACTGTCTCTCATTCTAGCTTTTGGAATCTACAAACTTTGCCAAGAAGAGACATATGACACATCAATTTATTTTGAATTTTCATATGATAAATAATCTTACGCTACCTCTCCATTTTTAACATTTCATGTTAATTTGTTACATTTCTAATTACATTGTCCTCTATATTTCATTCATAGTTAAAGAATTTACATTTAACTATACCCTAAGAAAGTAATTTAGAGTCATAACATCTATACTTAGCAAAATAGATATTATACTTACTAGGCCTATTGTCAAGGACTTCAAATCCTTTCTTATTAGGAAATTATATTTTCTTTCTTGAACTTGTGATGGAAGGATAGGCATGTTCTTTTGAAAATCCACAATGATTGATATTTCAATTTAATAAAAGTCATGTGTTACTTCTAGAAAAGAAACTCTATCTGGTATTGTGATTGGAAGGATCATTGGGATAATAGTGCTACAAACAATCTTGATGATGGTATGGTCTTTAAACTAACAGTAGGATCCCCAATTATGATATATACCCTTTTTTGGATTCACTCAAACCCCATTGGCAATCTCTTTGAAGAAAAATCATCACATGTATAAAAAAAGTATTCTAAAGTGACATAATTAGACTCCTTGTAGTGCATATCCCATAAGTATACATTTTTGGGCACACATATATTATCCTTCAACCATTCATTTAAACCTAAAGACCTCATGTTATACCTTGAGAACATTATATAATAAGATATACATGTATAAGAATGGAATAACTCCTATATAGTTTGAATGACTCCCCTTCAAACAAGTGACACGTAGTATCATACTTCTTGCCATATGTGTGATAGAAATAGGTTATGCCATTAGGTGATATGTTGACTAAAAAATAGATAATAGACATTTATCCCTTCAGTGTGATTATAAGTTTGGAGCTATAATACAGATGATGTTAAATAGATATGCGAATATGCTCATTGATCAAATGGAAATCAAAGGCTTAAAATAGCATATTTGAAGAAGGAGAATATCACAAATAAAAGTGCATCAATAAATTTACTAGAGGTATGTTTATGATCTTCATAGGCAAGGGAATGAAAAAAGCAGCCATAAATAAGGCATTTAAATCATAATGACATTGAAAACTTGACAGTTGCAAGAGGACTTTACAATAGACGAATACATTGGAATTTTTGAAAGCAGGGGAAACTTTTCATTAAAAAATAGTTTTAATGAATCTAATAAAATTTAAAATAGGTGCAGATATGCTTAACATTTTAAAGTTTAGATTAATTTATATGCAAGTTTACTCAAGCAGGGCAGAGCATAAACCAATTTAAATTTAGAGAAAGCATGTTCCAAATACTTAATTCACAATGTCTTTAAGTGAGTCTTTAACTAGGTATTTTTTCAAAGTAAAAAGCTTATTGTCTTGAATCTGTACATACAGATTTGGTTACTTTAGAAATAGTATATATACACATAATTGAGCCAGATATTTTGACTTAACAAAACTTTGATATAGTGGGAGATATATATAAGAAACTTTTACATTCAATGTAATAGGGAGGTGTATTATTTTGGTGGCCAAACGTGATACCTGCAAAATTGGTAACATTATTAGTGCATTGTAAATGATGTTTAATAGGGGAAAAGTAATTGATTTTTGTAATTGAAAATAGAAAAGTATAAAGAATAAGTACCTTTGTTGTTTGATGCTTAGTTTAGTGATTCATAAGGATTGCATGGGTGATGGTATTGTACTGGTTGAGAGTGTATGTGCCAATTGCTAAAAAGTCTCGAAGCATAAATATTACTTCTAAGTTGTCATCAATGTATTGCTGATAATTTATGTCTTTAAGAGCAGGAAGTAATTGTTGTACAATATTGTCTTCGATAGAGAAATGAACTGGTTACTAGCTATCATTTGTGATAATTTCTTTTAGGTACAATGAATACTTGTATCAGACATGTTCCTTACATCAGTTGCAGTATCCTTTTTCTCCATTTAATGCTCCATAGCTTTCAAATTTGTGACTGCATTTTGAGCAAAAAGCATGGAATGGACTTGAGTATGCATTTTCTATAGTCAAATTTCCCATGACCTGTTTACAATGTACATGTATTAGTATGCTTTAAAACATGAAAGATAAAAAAGATAAAATAAAATAACAAAGGATCTAGAATCACTTACCTCAACTGAAGTCTACAGCAACCCATGGAGTGCATCTAATGTTCTTTTTTTATGTAGGTTGCAGATAAATGTTGCTGGAGTTGTTTGTAGAGCTAGTTTTTGATCAGTTATTTTAGCTATGTTTCTAAAGAGAAGTGATGGTATTTCATTTCTTTCAAGTTGGTGGTGTATCTACATATATTGGGGTGTGAAAACTGGATGGATGTATAGCTGATCATAAGTAACATAGTTTGTTTTCTAGGTTTAGAAGTTGACATAGTAAAATCAAAAAATGTAATAGAAAGAAGGAAATAAAGATTTATTTTCATAGATGTATCAATCAAGTTTCTTGTATGAGCTTACCAGTGCTTTTCTCATGTTGTTGTTTACATCTTTGATTTCAAGCACATTTTGAGTACCTTTTTTGTATGCTGCTAAAACGATAGCACCAATTATTCTAGTAGTGTAATTAGCTATGCTTATAAGGAATTGCTTTATAGTTGTACCAAGAATGAATTTGTATTCATGCAATATAGCTAGTATTGTTTCAACTATGATGGACTCTTTTAGAATTAGTATGCAATCTATCTCCTCGATCAAAATTTATTTTTGGTTCTATGTCAAAGTCTATTATTCTTAATGCCATGCCTGGGATTATTTTACTTTCATGCTTGCTAAGAAGATTGTTGTTATTGATATTCAATGTTATAGTAAGCTCTCCTTTGGAGTCTGTACGATCAGGACATAGCACTTCACATGTTCTATTCACTTTGTCTAGGAAGGCTTTGTAAACCACCAAGACATCACCTTTGAAAGTTTGGCCTGCTTTTTTTTCATTTAGATCTTCTATTAATGTACATGGTTCATTGTCCTCTTTTGTCTTGCAATAGTTAAAGGAAAAAAAATTTAATGTTCAAATATTTGGAAGCATGTAAAGGTTACAAGAATGAAGAGATTGCAAAGTTTAGATTTAAAATACCTTTTGATGGGCTCATGTTGATCTTGTGGTGGTTCATTTTCTAGTCCCTTTGGTGGAGTCATTGCTATTGTAGACATAGCCCAAGTTAGAATTAAGTTGCATATAGGTGAATGAATGTTGCAAGATGGTCTTTCTAGTATGCTTCAATTTTGTTGATAGAGCATATACTTGCTGGTGTATTTGTCCATACATGGTCAATGAGTGGTTTGTTTATGTTGTGTGTTTGAGCTAGCATGAATTGAATATTGTATTTTTGCATATGTTTTATGAGTGTTGTTGAAGTTATGTTTTGTGTGGACATGTATATGTTGAAATCTCCAACAATGTAAAACTTGTTTTTTGATATTGAGCTTGCAGCTATTTCAGTAATTAGTGTTTTGATTTTGGTGTATGTGGTCATATGTAAACATTAGAAACACTGAGTTGAGAATTTATTTGTTTGAGGGTAATTGTTCTAGCTTCAATATTTTTAGATCTATGTTCTATTGAATTGGTTATGAGGAGATTGCTTGAAGTAAGTATTGTTATACCATGTATATGATACATTGAATGGTTATTGTATCTTCCAAAAAGAATATCAGTGTTGCGTGGGAGGAAAAATGGTTCTTGTAGACATATGATATCAGTGGACATGATATCCCAATCATTTGAAATGTCATTTGCGTGAGCATGTAGGCTATGTTTGTTCATTGGGCATAGCAATATGTGTTCATTGTGAGTTGTACAATTTAGTTGACTTTCAAGTTTCCATGTTGCCTCTGAGTATAGTCGAGACATTTTATGATGAATTTTTTTGTGGATTTTGAAATTAGTTGGAATCAAGGGTTTTAAGAGATACAACAAATTAATTGTTCTTGTTCTTGAAAGTGTTGTGTATGTTAAGCCATGTTGTGTTATGTCACTAGGATCAAATGCAAGACCATCCATTGTGAGGCCTTGGGCTCTATGTACTTTCCTAGCACATGCTACTTGTATTGGAAATTGTTTTCTGATTCAAACTTTTCTAGTAGTTTATATTTTGGGAATGGGTCTTGCAATTCAAAGAATCGAAACCTTGTCTTTTTGAATGCCTTGATTGTAATATTGGCATAATTTGTTTCTTTGTTCCTGGCCAATTTTTGCATTGTTGAATTGTATCCAAACTATGTCGACTTCTTGTTGTTTGGTATATGCCTTAAATATTCTGTCTGACCCATTTACTAGCCCATCCTTTGTGTTGTAGTTTCCTGTGAAAATTTTGACAAGAATATTTGGCTTTACAACTATTTGGACTGGTAGAATCATTGTCTGTGTATACAGTTGCATTGCGTTAAAATTTTCATCTTCGAAGTCTACTGCATCTAATATAATATAGTCTCCAGGGACTTTGGAAAGCATATTGTTGTTGTTTGTAGCCACATCTTTTTTATTGTAAAATAGATATGGAAATGTTGGATCGATAGGTGGCAGTTGTAGACAGGTTTCATTGAGATAGTCTATATCATCTTGTGTATGTTGCCCTAAATGTATGTTATTTAGAATCAAAATAAAATTTTCATCTTTCTAATGCATTGTACTATTTAGTGAATAGAATTTGACATTATTAGTCCAAAAACTATAGGGCATTAATTCTATTGTCGATGGTTTGTTATCAAAAATAGCTGAGTCAAGTATTAGAAGTGCTTGATAGAAATCCCCATAGAACATTGTGTCTAGATTGCCAAAGTATGTTGTTGGCAATTGCATTATGTCACGCAATCATTTGTCAATGTAACGTAAGAAGGTGGAACCTACTAGTGAAATTTCATCTACGAGGAGCACATGCAATTGTCTATAGTTCTTTGACATTGTATCCAATGTTTCCATATTGAGTGGGATGAAATCTAATTTGTTAAAAGGTATGTGAAAAGTTGAATGCAATATACTTCCACCTATATTGTATGCCTCTTTTCTTGTATATGCAGTTATTAAGCCTTTAGGTTTATTTGGATCGTTGTCAATGAGATTACTATAAATGCGAATAAGCACCTGAAAAATGGCTATAGCTATAAATGTTTTTCCAGTTCCAACGTGTCTAGTTAGGAAAAGATGCAGAGGAGTTTTTAGGTCCTTAAGCTTTTTCATCACAATATCCTTGACGATTGTTTGTTGCTCTTTATTCAACTTTCTCTTTAAGTTATAGTACTCATTATTGCTCATTATTTGAGGGAGTTGTATAAGCTCAAAAGATTTTGGACTTGTATTTTTAGAGCTGTCAAAAATTTTGGTTTTTATATCTTCATGCATGTCATATTTTTTGTCAAGTGTTTCAATTATTGGTTGTTGGCAAATATTGTCTTTGGTTTCTTCGCTATTATCTATTTCATTAATAGCATGATCAATATCACCCCATGTTAAATTTGCATTGTGTGAAAACTTTGCTCGATTCTACTGAATTATATATGTATTATGCATATAAGCTTTTTCCCATGAGCCATATGTTTGTCTGAATGTATCTTTAGCCATAATGAATGGAATATATAGCAATAATTGTTCTCTGCAATAGTTTTCTAGATGTAAATCTTTATTGAAATTAATAAAATGTATAATGTTTGGTTTAGCTTTTGGTTTAAGCTTAGTTCCATCTTTTTTATAGCTTGATACAAATTCTGCTAGACATAAATTAGCAACAACTTGTGGCCAACATAGGTAATATTCAATTAATGATTTGCACATCACATTTTTAGAGTTGTGATGTTCTTTCTTTAATTGCTCTATTGGTTTTAGTACAAATGTACGATCATTATGTGACCATGTGTCAATAAAGATGCATTTTCTAGAGTTGGAGTGTAGTGGTAGGGCTAAAACTAGATGAGTTGCTTGTTGAGTAGACATTTGTTGTAAGTTTAGTAGAGCATTTCCAAGTCTGGCTATCATTTTGAGTGCATCTATATTGTCTCGGTTAATCATCATCACGTATTTTCTTGAAAGCATTTGTCATAGACCTATCAACTTCTATGTATGAATTGCAATACATTGCAGCTGCATACACATTAAGAATAAATTGTGCATATGTATTGGCTTTCCATAGAAGAGGTATCTTTTTGCCAAAGCTATTATTCCAAATTTTTGAGGGCTTTCTTTGGAGAAAGATTGTTGGTCTTTGAATTGTTGACCTTAGAGCGACTATGTAATTTACTTCAGTTATGTCTATTTCACTCAAGAAGTTGTCAAATGTGAAAGATGTATCGTACGTTGAAACTTCAAGTTTGCACTTAATTTTGTTGGCTATCGAGCTTATGCTTTTTTATTTTTTAGGCAAGGGCTCAAGTATTGTTGTCTTTCTGATTCGTGGAAATGGAAAGTTATGTCTACAATGTTTATTTATTGATCTTTTGCATTGCTTTGTATGATGATGTCTATGGAGAATAGCAATATCTGGATAAAAAAAATTTATTTCACATGTAAGATATGTATCGATGAAATTTGTAATACTTTCATTGCTTTGCTTTCCATAAACAGGTGCATCCTTCACCCATATGAGAAAGTGATTGTGTTCATTTCCACGATTCTGAAATTCTATTACTGAAAAGAAATCTACCACATTTTTAAAAAAAGATTCGTCTAAAAGTATCATTTTCTATAGGGCATTTATCCAATGTCTATAGTATCGCACACAAGTTATTGGATCCTTTTTAATTAGCTCATATGTGGGAAGTTCTTCTGTCATATTTGATATGTTATGTGTTGTTGACTAGTGATTGTTATATAGTTGTTTGAGCATCTTCATTAAAGCATTCCAATTTTGTTCAGCACTTGTAAATGTAAGGAAAAATGTTGGAGATCCTAGTTGTCATATCATAGCGCAGACTTCTTTTTTTAGTTGATGTGCATAGTCTAGAGATATACAAATTCTCTTGAAATCAATGTACCCTATATCTGATTTTAGTATTTTTTCTAAGTTTGGTTTGTGTTTAACATCTCTTTCTAATAGCTTCCTTCTTTTTAGTTGTCCTTTACGAATTCTTATCCACATTGTGGACATGACTTGATCTATGAGTATTTTTATTGTTTTGAAGAAGAGATTGGTTGTGTGATATGAAAAATATCTTAGTGAGTGCAGCAATTCCCATTTTGCAATTTTTTGATATGATAGTTTTTGGTCAATTTCATTGTCACATGGATTACCAAAAAATAGTGTTGGGAAATTCATTTCTTCTGCATATTTATCTTTGAATATTCCAATCGGGCATTGGTTTTGTTCAGGTGCAATTTCCACTAGTTTGTCTTGCATTTTATGTATGTTTATAGATTCTATGAATCCATGTACCAAAGTTTCACAAGGGTCATTCTCAACATCACTTTCACATTCTGTTTCAGTGTTCTCTATGTCATTTTTTTCAACAAACTCATTATTTGTTTCTAGAACTTGTTTCCAATCTCTATTGAGTTTCACATGCTGCATTTTGTACAATGTTCTTGTTAGCATTTGTTGAAGAGCCTGCATGATAATTTTTGGTCACACCATTCCCTTTTGAAATGCATTTTTGTATTTTAGTCTTCTTTTCAAAGATATAGCAATTGTTGTTGTATCAGTAGTTGATAAAGGCAGAGCTCTTTGTGTAACATTTCTATCTATAGGAACATTGATTATTGAACCGATTAAGCCAACTTGAGATCTTTTGTGTCCCAATTCTAAAATTTATGCAAATACAATTCGCAATGAAAGAAGACATTCTTCTAATTGTGTTAGGATCTGCACATACTACATTGGCTTGTTCATTCGAATGTTATATGGTGTAGCGTATTGAGGAATCTTGTATTTCTTTAATGTAGTATTATAGTTGTAATAAATGAAATTTGGTAATGTATTGCACGTGTATTGGTGTATCTACAATTGCATTTTGGAATACTTCAGTTGCAGATAATGCTCTTTTCCTTTTTAAAAAAAAATTGTTCTAGATTACTATTTCGAATGCTTTTTTTCAATCTCTGAAGAGAAGTTGTTTTTTTTGTAAGCTGTTTTTGTTGATTGGTGTCTCGAATACTATTTTTTATTTTTTAGAGGCAGGTGTTCTATTTTACGAGCTCCTTTTGGTTATTACCTGCTTGTTTATGGCTTTGATCTATGTTGGCTGCAATTTTTATGCATAGTTGTTGCTGGTTCTGTATAGTTGGTTTCACTATTTCTATTGGTGGTTCAAAATGACCAAAAAGTGGGTTAGCATCATGGAAAAGAAGCAAGTATGGTTTAGTTGCTAAAGATTTGTTGAAATGCAAGTATTTTTTGCCCGTTGTAGATGACCAAATGCGTATTCCTATATTCAACCATTTTGACAACCATTGTATGCAGAATATATCTCCCTAAAGACCTTATTCATTATTACTTAGGTTAGGATTTGCAAATTTTTGCATTCTTTGCAAATATGTTTCACGGTCCCTAACTTTATGCAATTTGTAAAGTATCTCTGGATATAATTCATGGTTGTAAGAATCAATTGCCTCTGATTCTTTTTTTTTTAGACTATTCAAAAAATGTTCAATAGTTCCTCTAGGAATATCAGTTGATGTATGTTGATTCCCAAGAAAAATTTCTAATGAATCAAATAAAAAATCTCCAACATTATATGTAAATGTTGGAATCCTAGACAATCCCTGTTGATTAAGTACATTGTCAATGTTGAAGAATGGCTTTAAGCTTTTGTTTTTGTAGTTCTCTATATCTATAGTTTTAGTGCTTTCTATTTTTCTTTTTTCTGGTGGCACCATCTTCTGTAATTATTTTGGCTTTGGTCGTAGAATCTAACTGTAGCTATTATCTTGAGGAAAACAAAATGCTAAGTTTCTTATATTAGGAAAACATAGATATGACTATTAGATTTCGAAAACATGACAAAACAATGATTTAAAATTCAACCAAACAAGCATTTTAATTACAACTTTCTACATGCGATAAAGAAACCAATAATTTACCCGGTGCTTGTGTATTTGCAACCAAATGCTCTGGATGATCTGAAATCTATTACAAGGGTAAGCAATATCAACTGTCATCTTTGTACAATATTACATATTTAATCAACAACACAAAACACTTGTCTAAAAGTAATGGAGCTAAGATTCAAGATAGAAATGCGGGAAAAATTAGTAAAATAAAATAAGGCTAAAATATTATTAAAATGTAGTTGATAACTTTATTGAAATATAGTGTAAATATTTAGTGGAATATATTAAAGGTCATAGAGAAATCTAGTATGCCATATATTATGGGACAAAAATATAATAACATTGTTCATAAAGAACAATTAAGATTAGAATTCTATTTATTAAGTAAACTAAATTGTATATAAATATTTATATATATTTAAATAGTTGTTGTGTTGATTAATTTTTTCTATATTTTCTTTAATAATTTGTGTCCTTTTTATATTTAGTTTGTTAAAAATATTACCCTTATCAATATATTTATAATCAGTTATAAATAAATCAAATTATAAATATATCTACACACCTCAATGAGTCTATTTATATTTATAATTCTTATTAATATTTAAGTATAACTATAACTATATCAAAAGTTACATTTTTAATAGTTAAATCATGACCAAATTATTAAGAAAGACATAAACGTAATTCAAGAATCTTTTTCACATTTAAAAAACTAAAGACGAAAATATCATAACATTGTTCATATAGAATAATTAAGATTAGAATTCTAATTATTAAGTAAGCTAAATTAAATATAAATATTTATATTTGACCAAATTATTAAGGAAAACATAAACATAATTCAAGAATATATTGCACATTTAAGAAACTAAATACAAAAATATCATAACATTGTTCATATAGAATAATTAAGATTAGAATTCTAATTATTAAGTAAACTAAATTAGATATAAATATTTATAGTTATTTAAATGTTTGCTGGTTTGATTAATTTTTTATATTTTCTTTAATAATTCATGTCCTTTTTATATTTAATTTGTTAAAAATATTACCTTTATTAATATATTTATAATTAATTATGAATAAATCAAATTATAAGTATATCCACACACTTCAATTAGTGTCTAACTTATTTATTATTAAAGTGAGAAGCAAAACTAAATTTACAAAATTTAAAAAATAAATAAAATGATAGTAGATTAATTTCTTTCATTTTGAATATATAATAATCAATCCACCCTATTATTCAAGTTGCTTGAGAAATTAGTAACATTTTAAAAGGAAAACTAAATGTAGTAGAAAGGGCTTTAGCTCCTTACGTGACTTAGAATATGGACTGACACTATAAACCTTCTAGAGTCAGCCTCCTTCACTATTGACTAATTTTTTTAATGGCCAACTCTGTTATTAGGCTTCTAGTTGTCCTTTTCTAAGCGTATGGCCTAGCTTATCAACACATTATAGAAAAAAATTTCTAACTCTAGCTAGCAATTTTATAAAACCTTGCTTACAATTTGTCAGTAGTATGAATAACTCTAGTTTGTTCATTCTATACTAGTTGTCTACCTTAAGGTTGACTATTGGAGTAAAGCGAGGGAGAAAAACTAGTTTTATTTAAATATAAGTTTTATTGTTCATGTTCTAATGGCCAAGATATTCTTATGGCCATTATTGTTGCAGAGGTCTCTAATTCAATGGTAACGTTGAAACTAAATGATAGCCTATGCCTTCTAAGTATTAAAAATATGTACTGTTGTTGCAACACAACATTGGTAATGCTTATATTTTATGAATATTCAAGTACAGTGATTGTGCCCACCATTTAATGAATATTTCGCTGTCAATGCAAGGCAAGGTTTTATTTAACTTCTTGAATTGCTCGTCACCTGGAGAATTATTTTGGTGCGGCAATTGTTTGGAGGGAAGTGGATGGGAGGGGTCAAGAGGCCAGGCATGCCACCAATGTTGGGTTTCCTTTTCAATGCTATTTGTCTCCTGAAAATGATGATGAGTATCCCTTGCTTATCCATATGAGACAAGCTATGGATAGTTATGGGAGCTACCATGAGCCTTTTGTGAAAGGTTCTTCATTTTATGTGGTGCCAAAAATTTTAGCTTAGATCAGATCATTTTTCCATTTCAATGAGAGACTATAACTTAGATGCTCTAATGAATTGTCATAATTATTTTGTAATTTGAGGCCTTTTTCAGTTATGTAAATGCTTTCTATTACGAATGCTTTTGTTAAAATATACAGTTATAAACAAATGTTTTGTTGTTTAGTTTGATGGATCAGATAATATGGAAGATAGTGAGTATTGAGGGTTGTTTTTGCAGTAAATGTTGAAATTCTAGACAATCCTTGTTGCCTAAGTGCATTGTCAATGTCAAAGGACATTTCACCTTTTCTAGAATTAAAATTTCACGTAGTGGCCTCAATTTTTTAATTGGACTTATAAGGAAATTAGTCTACAGTGAGGTGGTCTTGAAAGCTAGTTTTTTTTTTTTTTTGAAATGGAAGAACAAAATTATAAAAAGGAAAACCTCTAACAAAAAGGAAGGTAATGCTGAAATTATACCTTATAATAGTATTAATGTATGAACAAAACTGAAGAAAGTAAATAACAATAGCTTTTTTTTTCAATAATCTTACCTAAACAAAGAAGCTTTTGTTGATACAATGCCTGGATCAATTTACCTACTTCAACTGATTGTACCAAAACGCTCAAAGGGAATGAAGTAGCACTTGATAAGTTGTTTAAAGAAAGAAAAGCACAAGTAAATGTTAGGAAAAAATATCATTGCATCAAATAATTAGTAAAGTAAAAATGGTAAGGAAAAAATTATAACTATATGTTTAGAAATAATTGAGAATTGATTAAATTAAGAAAATGTATAAATAAATATAGATTAATTCATTGAATAAATTGTTATACCTAAATTCATATATACATAGAACTTATTAAAAAATATAAATTCCTATAAAAAATTATCTTAAAATTAAAGCAAAAAATAAATTAATCTAAGTCTACTTACAAATGAATGCTCTCCTATATGATAAAAATCAAAAGCAAAAATAAAGCAAAAAATAAATTAATCTAGCAAGAGTGAAATGAGACATTAATTAACCTAATTTTGGACAAAAAAATAAGAGTGTTTGATTTAATTTATAAGAAAATTATTTTAAATATATTTATTCTATGTAACTATTGTTTTTAGATCTCAAAACTTATAATGTTCAATCATTTTCTACATCTAAATGTATATTTTTATAACAGATTTTAATAGATGTTATTTATTTATTTATTTTAAAAATATTTTGTACCTTAATTTAATTTTTAAGTTAAATATGAAATACTTATTGTAAATAGTTTTAGATAGGTTTTAAAAACATTATACAAAATGTGAAATAAAATATTTTTACGATATATATTTTTGTTATATCTAAAACTAAAAACATTATATTATTGATTTTTTTAGAGTTTTTAAGAAATATGTCAAGTTGGCTTTTTTCTACTTATTTTATTTTGTATTATAAGAATTAACAATCCTTAAACTTGCGGTAAGTTGAAATTTGTGTAATTGTAATTTAATATAAGAACTATATTTTTAGATTAAAATTATGATTTTTTAAGCTTCCATAAGCTACAGGTGTGTGAAGACCTGAAACGAAGAGCTTCCATATTGACTCCTTAAACTCTTGCTTCCTCCAAGCTATGCGTAAACCCTCAATATTTTAGATTACCGTTTTTAATATTTCTCAGAAGAATCGATACAGTGAATACAATGCACTTCAGCTCATTAAAAATGACGAAAAGTTGTAGATTGTCGCTGGGTTTTACGGTTTAAAACTTGTGGAGAACTGGGGTTTAAGATGCTGAGCTGATTATGACGTACTCTTTCTATTTAATGGGGAAGAACCTTAAAATGCTTGGAAAACCAACTTAAGGCTTCAAATTTGAGGGCGACGGCCATTATGCCCGTATAGAGAACATGTACTTTTCTTAATTTGGGCATATTATTTGAAGAGGTGGAGCGGCTGTTATAAATAGTTTTAAAATTGCCAACTACACAGACAAAAAAATGTATAGAGAAAGCAACTTTTTTGGGTGCATAAAAATATACCAAAAACAATAGATTGAACAGCATATTCGTCCATCTAGAAACAGAAACAGTTCCAACTAATCTCAGAATAAATATCTCCCGTAATAATTTTCAGAGGTATCCGGCGGCGTCCATTGAGGAAAGGGGCTGCTATGAAACCAATGCAAATTTTTTTTTTAAAAACTGAAATGCATCGACCTGGGAATGAAACTATTGCAGAACTTGGATTAAAAAATGTTTTGGAGTGCAAAATGCTATTATTTTTAGCATAAAAAATTACAAAACCTAACCTAAATTCTGATTCAGTAAATGAGCTGACCAATGCCTTAATTAAAAGTAAGCAACGAACAAGTCATTCTGCGTACCTTTAAACAAAATGAAAAACTTTTAGGCAATGGCATTGATTGCTCTACCGGGGTCTGCACCAAGAGAAACACAATCTCTACAACTCACAATTTTCCAAAGACAACAAAGATAAAAAGACTATTGTTGAGTAGTTTTACGGGATGTCTCTGCATTCGAATTCGCTTATTCAACTAACACACTGGTTTTTGCATTGAATTGTAGATAAGAACAACACTAATGACCATTTATTAGACATAAACATTTTTGACAAAGCTTTTATTACACATAAATATTCTGACAGAGCTATTTGGCACTGCCTCATGCTGGAATTTCAGCATAATTTCTATTGAAGACAAATATTTTTTTTCCTTGCCTAATTTCCTAGCAGCCAATGACATGGCTAAGAAAATTGTATTTCAATATATTTTAAATATATTTTAATTCATAAACTTTTAGTGCAACTTAAAGTTAGAGAAAATAGTCAAAACTAATTGGTTCAAAAAGAAAAACTAATAACATCTAAAGAATGCATAAGTATTTTCTGCCTAACTAATTTTTTTTTTCTAATGTAATCTTCCTACTAACACACTAACATAATAAAAATCTATATGGTGATCTCTACTTTGAAAACCTAGGCACACTTCAACGTCCAATTTTGAATGATTTTTACATCTACACTAAACACTTGACGTAAGGCATATAGGACGTATCCTTTAAATATCCTGTAAATATATGTAGTGCCTGCCCCTATTTCACATTTCTGTTATCATTGTCAAATTCTTTTAAGCTGATTATATGTATTGATTAGTTTTAGAGATACTAGATTTGTAATATTATGATATTATTTCATGACTTTGATTACAAATGTATCAGTTATTATTGCTTAGTTGATTTCATTCATGTGTTGTTAATGATATTTTGATGATCCTAGTTAGTAAATGTGGTTTCTTTTGTAACTATGTTAACATGATGTCTTTAGTGATGATTATGTTGTATTGATAGAGATGCATTATTATATGTATGCATTTGATGTTAGACTTGTGATTTTTACGATACTTACCCCATACTTGCATGTGTATGGTGTGCATGTTTATTTTATCTTTCTGTCTGAAGTGTTTGATGTGGTTAAGGGAGGGAGTCGTAATCACCTGCTAGTCAGGATCTACACGATGAACCACTCCTCGCCATTGTCTGTTTAGTTTAGATATATTATATACATGTACATGCTCGTCTTTTATGCAAGATGTAGGTATCGGGCATCGACTTCCCTGAATTGCCAAGATGAGCGTGCCTTATTACATATACTCAAATGGTGAGAATGGGAAGATAATGATCAAGTCCAATCCTAGCCATAAGCCTATAATACTTGTCCTGCAAGGAGGACTCGTAACAGACTGTCTACCTTTTTAAACCTGGGAATATTTTGTTCGTATGTTGTTTTGTGAGTCTTTGATGAATTTTTTGTTAATTAAGTCTAATTAAAAGATTAAATTAATAATTTAATTTAATGGAAAATTATTATGACATTTTGAATATTTAATTATATTTAATTAATTGAGAAATTAATTAAATATAAAGAATTGAATTGGAAGATAAAAGTTTTAAGATTAAATTTAGAACATGATAATATTTATTTAATTTAATAATAATATATATTTAGAGTTCATTTTTAAATAAATGCTATATATTATTGTTATATATAAGTTAATAAATATTTATCAAATTAAACGTTCAAAAAATAAATAAATTAAGAAGTGAAAAGATATTAAATTATGAAAATGATTTAAGTTTGCATGAATGAGTTTTAAATATAAGAGATTAATTTAAAAGATAAAATATGTGAACTTGATTAAGATATTTTATTATAGTGCGCATGAGATTAAAGTTAATAAATTAATTTAAAGTAAAGTCAAGTGGATAATTAAATAAAGTAATTTAATAATTCACTTAAAGTGCATGAAGGAATAATAAAAGAATATTTTAATTTAAAAAAGAAATTAATTGTGCATGAATGAATTAATTAAATAAAATAATTATAATTTTAGAGTTGTGGAGACAGAAACCTTAAAAGGTAATTAGATTCTATATTAGAGGGTTTTGGGTCATTATTGCACACACAGGTTTATGGAGAGCAACTCGAAGGGTTTGGAAAGAAAAAAATTTTACGTGGCGTGGAAAGATTTTACTTGCGGTAGGAATTTTTATCTAGTTGTCAGAGGTTAGCATCAGATCCAAGTAGGATCCCGTGGCTTGATTGTATAGTGGTTTTCACTCTTCTAGTTTTCTGTCTGCTTTGTGTCTTTTGCATGTGTTGTTTTCTGGTATGCAATTATGTGTTCTTGATTGAGAAATTTAAACTTGGATAGGGTTTAATCGTAGATTGAAAATTCAATTGTTTCAACTTAATTTCTCCTACCAAATTTAAATGGCAATCATTTATTTAAAATAAATAAATAAATAAATTATATAATTGATGGGGGCATTTTTTTGGATTAAATTTCATTAAAAATAAAATAAAATTTTAGATTATATATATATATATATATATATATATATATATATATATATAGATGGTTATGAAGAAGTATTATTTTGTCACAATTTAAATAAATTAAAATTTTAAAATACATATATTAAAAAAAAAAAAAATGTGTTAATATATAATTTATGATTAAAGTTTATATAAATCTAAAAATAAAATGATGTGATTTATTCTATGGAGGGGAGGCAAAAAGGAAAACTTAATACAAAATAAAAATAAAAATAAAAATAAAATAAATTAAACAAATTAACTTACCCTTTTAACTTGGAGTCGGCAGCCCCCATGCATGACTATACTTGCGATGGGGGGGCGGGTTAAATAAACCCCACGACTGTTAATATAGAGCACCCGACAGCAGCCGTGCGCTGACTTGGAAGCCAGCAATTTCAAATCGCACGACATCAGTTATTATGAGACAATGATTTTAAATCACTTTATAAGATTTGATTTATATTGTTTTAGATGTTAATTTTTAATATTATAAAGTTGTTAATTAGTTTAGTAAAAAATAATTTGTATTTAAATTTAGATCATTAATTATTATAAAATTATTAATATATAATGAATTTAAAGATTATTAAATATTAATTATTAACGAATTGTTATTATAAATTATTAAATATTATTAATTTTAATTATTCTTTTAATAATAGATTTTGTTTATCAGTAATTATTAACTTTGGCAAATTATTAATGATTGGTAATATAGTTAGGTCTTGTATAATTATTAATTAATTAAATTAATATTAGTTTAATTGAATTTAATTAATGATTAATCTTGTTACTTCATTATTAAAAATAAAATTGATTTTTAAATAATGTAGTATTATTTAAATATCAATGACTATTATTTTAATAATTTAAATAAATGGGTATACTCAGACTATTCTTTTAAGAAAAGTGATCATAACTTTATATATTTGAGTCAAATAGTTGAATGGGTTATTGGGTGGGATAAATTGAAAATCTTATACACTTAAACGTTCATTGAAATGCAAATTGAAAACTTTATTTTTGACTCTATTGTGTCTTTTCAAATCAAACCCAACTATGAACTGTATTGTTTGTTTGTACTGTCTGTGCTTTTGGATTTTGAGGTTGATTAGATGTCGACCAGTCTAGAGGGTACACCCGAGGTTTTTTTGTGAGATTTATTTTATACTATTTATATGACTGGATGTCATAATGTGTTTTGTGATTCATATTGAGATTATATTTATGAGATTTACTTTGTGGAGCATTTATGTGTTCTTGGATGGGAGAACCATCTTATTATCAGGTTGCCTATTAAGGAACCAAGTTTGATCTTTATGAGTGTTGTGGTATGGGACACAACTGTGTTTTTATGTGCTTAGGAGAGGTTGTCTAGGTACGTGACTTGGGAGTGGCTTGCATAGGGGTCTGGGACCCAAAGTGGTCAGTGTCAGGGTAACCTAATGCAAGTTATGTAATAAGTGATAATCTAGTAATTAAAACTTTTTTTTGGGGGGGAGCGGGGAAACACACTTAAAAAGATAAGTTAGAGATATTTGATCCACCCATGCCTTTAGTGCTTGTATAGACTAAGGATGGGAATGAGATGAGTGCCTCGTCTTCTTGAGAGGGCTTTCTAGTTTCCATATGTGTGATGTTGAGGGTCCGAGGTTCAAAGTAACTAGTCCAGGGTAACTCAACGCTTGAGGGTCCGGGGTCTATTAAGAGATTAGTGCAGGGTAACTCAAGCAGCCATGTGATGACACTCCCTAGTATGTAGCCCGAGTCTCCTCTATAGATCTCTGTAGATTTGTGTACCTCTGGTGGTGTACTTATTGTTGGTGGTGTATCTATTGCCGGATGTGTTTATTATGGTTATTTACTTTCATTGATGATGATTGGTGATTCATGGATGTTGTACTTTTGACATGTGGCTTTTGACTTGAGATGATTTTATCTTTTGTTGACTTTATCTTATGATCTTGGTATTTGGTTTATACTTGGTTCGTGTATGATGTTTGGTTATGTGGTGTCGGTATTGGATTGAGTGTTCTTACTTTTGGATTATTTTATCTTCTTGAATAGTATGTGCTACCTTTGAGGTAGTTTTGGCTATTAGGGGTACCTTGCCTAGGAATGTTTTATGTTTGATAGACGTATGTGGATCGTTCATTATCTTCCTTGCACGGTGGGAGTGGAAGCCTGACTAGGTAACCACGCGGTCGGGAGGTAGTGTCTTCTCACCATTTGGGTCCCCCTTCACATTGCTAGCTAATGGATGTTCGTTGCAGAAGATGTACCTTTATCATTCTTATTTCTTATCTCAGAGACTTCTTTTTAGATGATGTATATATGTTATCATGTATTCCGATGTATTATATCTATTCTCACATACCCTGCGACATGTGCAGTGGATGTTATTGATTGGATGTATTTTCATTGTATTGTTTATACTTATGCATTTGCTTATGCGATTATGTATCTGTTATTTCTTTATGATCTTGAGACATTGTACTTGGAACTTAAACTAATTAATTTAAAATTATTAAATGTGACTCAACATAAAGGAATCCTTGAGGAATTGAAACTGTATCTGTAATTGCAAATGTGTATTTGATATGTATGTTCTTATTGCTTCCGCATTAATGTTATCTTGATGGTGTTTAAACTTCAGAAAAAAAATAGTTCAGTAAACATTGTAACATGTTAGGTTTATTTCTCTTGGGTTCCCGAGCGGGGCGTTACAATATATTAACATTATATGGAGGATGGCCTATTCGAGTTAAGGCTTTCTCATCTTGAGCCAAGTGCTTTGTTCTTAAGTTAAGGACTTTGCCTTTGTATAACCTATCATGCGCCTTGAACTCTTTAGTCAATTCATCATCATTAAGTGGGAAATTTGCACTTTTTTCAAGCATGAAAGTATCTTCAATAATTCTATTTATATTTTTCAATTTCTCCCTATCATGTGTTAGTATCTTCCTAGTACTTTCTCTATACCTCTTCTTTATGGCCTTCACAAGGTCAACATTTTCAAATAAATTGGGGGAACTACTAGCCTCCCAAAGTTTAAATCCCAAATATTTCTAAATAGGATGCCTTTTTTGTTCTTGTCATAGCACCTTTTCTATAAACGGAACCCCCATGGCTCTATGAGTAGGTCAACCTGCATTGAAATCTATAAGTAACTGATTGGGTTGATTACTGATATTGATTCTCTTTTTACATTTAGAAGAACTTGGAAGTTGGGCTATTATCTCTTCACTATATTTTCTCTTAGTTTGGGAGGCAGAAGGCTCATCCATAATGAAATTAAATGGCTAGTGTTTACCAAAAATCAAGATATTATGTTAGGGTTTTAGAATTTGTTCTCAATTATACCCTAGACTTCTTATGATGGATTAAAATATAGTATTGAAGGTTGAAGACTGATAATTGAGAAATAAATTGCACAATTGGAAATCAAGGCTCCTAGATACTAATAATGCCCAAAAACCTATTTTCTATAAATGAAGCTCTAATTTCAATTATTCCAATCTTAGCAAGTGATAAAATTGACTTACAATAGTAGAGGAGGAACCTGATATTCATGTAAGACCAATCAAGCTCGAATTCATCTTCTAACGATGCAATTAGATGGCTAAATGCTTGCACTTAATCACTACCCTAGAGTGTGTCCTCTCCGTTATCATTCAACTTTGAATGTTTGAGCATTTAACAAGTATCAAGTTGTTATAGTTTGGAGTTGTGTCTCTCTATCACTTCTAGACTTCAATTTGATGGTTGGCTACACATCACGCACTAGAGTTGTTGTAATCTAATCAATGGCTCGAGAGAAAGGAAGGGGCATCATTGTGTGATCAAAGGGTCTACAGTGGACCTAGCTCATATGTCGAATCCTAAGAACCTTGGAATACATCTTGACTTCATAGGTTCCATCACTAGACAATACGAGGCATTGAAGTCAACTTTAACGAGTGTGTTCCCTTAGTTGCACAACTATGCAAAAACCCAAGTCATTAATGAAGATGGAGAAGCACTAACCTTAGCCATCATTGACTTGTTGACCATGATGATATAGAGGTAGATAAAGATGTATTTTTAAGTTAATCAGACAATAGCACATAAACAAGTTTGCTAATCTTTCTAATTGATATTTTTCTTGAATGTTAACATATAATATAACTAATTCTTTAACCAATTTATTTCATTTCTTAATAGTATAAACTATCACCACAAACTACTAAGTGGTTAGAATGATATAACAAAATAAAAAGCCTTGAATATAGTCTTGAACATAAAAACATCCATTGCTCATAAGCAAATCATTTTTAGCCTGAACTTATACAACATACATAATTCTCCTTTATAGAAAGCTTATCTTGCATTCGAGTGCACGTTACCCAACATTTTGGGTATCTTCAAAATTTCAAGGATTTTCCCTTATTCGGGATAATTTACTTTTCCTCCTTTTAAGATTTCTCCTCAAAACAATTTAATTAATGGTTTCTTTTCAAAATATGGACAGACGTATTTCAAGATTTTATTATTTATTTATTATCAAATTTCACATTCCATGAACTCGACCATTTGGTTTCACTATAAAAGTCCGCCACTCAAAAGGATTTTATCGCCACCTGGCATTCTTTTAGAATATTTAAAATTAGAATGCTTTTCTGATCGGCAAGTGTCAGTTGGAGATTCATTTAAAAAACTTTCTGCATAGTTGACCGTTGAATGAGAAGACCGATTGTCTAAAAGTTTGGGAATTCGTTGCAACTTCGATGAACGCCAAAACTTAAGAATTTAATGACCACCGAAAGTGGAGATTCGTTGCCAAACCTTTTGGAATTTATTGCAACAAAGGCTGCAATAATTTCTTTCAATAGTTATAAAAAAAAAAAACTAAATTTAAAATTATCTAACTGAAAATTTATTACACTAATAAAATATTGATGCTTTTTGTATACATTAATCATATGATGTGATGAAGGGGAAATAATGTTGATTTTATAAGTCGTGAAGTTTGTCTTTGTTGTTTCAATTAAAAATCAGATATAGTTAAACTTAAGAGTGTTATAAATATTATTCCTTAATTGATTCATCTAAAAATAATGAACACATCATTGTTATTTGCCTCCAATTATCTATATCTCCATCCCAATAACATTTAACAAACTTTTACGCATTAAATATTTTCTAGTAATATTAGAAATATGATAACATAAATACTAATTTGTTGTCCCTTTCAAGTACCAAAAAACTCACTTCATTTCAAAATTACTAGTTGATATGACCCTAATTAGAATTCTACTTTTTCGACAATGTTTAGTCTTTAAAAGACCATTAAATACATGAAGTCTCCTAGTACACTTGCATGCGAAAATTTTTACATTTTTGCGAAAACTAAGAAAATCAAATTTAGTATAAAAAGCTAAAGTGGTACAAGTATATGATACTATTATGAATCTCACACCATCACAAAATAGTTTCAAGATACTTATTTGGTTTAACATAATAGTTCTATATTACTCCTGCCCCCATGAATACCAAGTTTGGGCATGAACATTGGAACACATAATGTCATTTGGGTGAACTCATAATGACAAGTCTTACTAGTGGGACATCAAATATTTTGTGAATGGAGATACTTCTAAACAAAGATGACACATACATCACCTTTGTTTCAAGTTCCTTATGAATAAGCATGATTATTTCATTATCTCCATGGGTTAGAGAAGTACCTTTGAATGTTCATAGGTCATCATTCAAAGGTTGTGATAATCTTTCTTCTATGTTGTTTTCCCCTTATGGACTATCATTTTAGTAGCACAATATTTTATAAATGTGATATCTTGTCACACCAACATCACGTCTTACAACCTGAATGTCACATCAACTATTCATTTTCATATGGACTTCAAATTTAGGTTAGGAAGCTAGCATCGATGACATTGACACCTAGTGAGGGAGAAAAAAATGTAGTTGGACTCAAAATAAGTGATCTAGGAGCACCTCAGGTAAATCAACAATCAACATCAGCGAAAACTAATTTTTATCAATTAGGTAAGTTTTAGAGTAGGAAATGAATATCCTTCAATTTTTGCATGGGTTTTCTCCTTAGCAATCCTATTACCCTCTATATTGTTGATTTCAACACTAACCAATCCTTGGTAATATCCCATATGATGTAAATGCAACCATGACACAACTTGCGGGTGTACCCTTATGGATGTTATCGTAGACTATAATGTCCACCTATTGTCATGTCAAATAAGTCCATAGATAAATATCCACAAGAACATAGAAAGATTACTTAAAGGGATTCACAACTATATCCTTTGATTAGGTGTACAATATATGTTGGGTTGGGATCTTTTTTCCACTCCTCCACATAAAAAGTAAATGCTAAATGTGGAGATATAGGCTACACACTTGAATTTTTTACAATGAGGCTTCACAAACCGCTCACAATATTAATAAGGCATTAATGGAAGCTTGGAATATTAGTCGTGATTTTGACAAAGTTTAGTTTCTAAACCAGTGGAGAATGCTAAAATTTGAAATGAGTAAACTAAGAACTATGTTCTAGAGAAGAGATGTACTGGAGACAAAAATCCTGAGAATTATGGCTTCAGGATGGGGATATAAATACTAAGTTTTTCCACAATTCAGCCAAGCAAAAAATAATTAATAGTACAATTTTCCATATCAAAGATGCCTTGGTAACCTTCTGTCTAATGAAAATCTTATCAGAGATGAAGGCGTCAAATTCTTTAAGAATCTTCTTGCACCTGATGTCTTGCCTTCTCCTTCTGCATCACAAGTTGTAGAACTCCTTGACTCCATTCCACAAGTGTTAACAGAATAGGATAATGATATTCTGATGGCTCCCTTTACCATTCAAGAAATATGTAAAGTTGTCTTTTCTTTTTCACCTAACAAAGTTCCTGGGCCAGATGGTTTTACTACATTGTTTTACCAAAGATGTTGGAATATAATTGGATGGGATTTATTGGTGGCTGTGGAAAAATCTAGAAGATCCAAATCCATGCTAAAATATTTTAACACTACCAATATTTCCATCATTCCTAAAGTAAGGGATCCCCAAACTTTTGCGGATTTTAGGCCAATCTCCTTATGCAATTTATCCTATAAGATTATTACTAAAGCCATATATCTTAGGATTCAACATCTTATTCCACGTATTATTTCCCCAGAGCAAGGTGGATTTGTCCCAGGAAGGGAAACCATGGAAGGGGCTCTTGTGGCTCATGAAGTTCTCCACTCTATTAATTTAAATAAGACTTCAAATTTTGTTATCAAACTGGATATGATGAAAGCTTATTATAGAGTTTGTTGGAAATTCTTGCTACAAGTACTTGCTAAAATGGGTTTTTCAAAATGTTGGTGCAAATGGATTAAGGCTTGTATTTCAGGGGCTCGGTTTTCATTGGTCATTAATGGGAAGCCTGAAGGTTTTTTTCCTTCCACACATGGGATCCAACAAGGGGACCCTTTATCTCCAGTGTTGTTTATTATTATGGCTGAAGCTTTTAGTAGGGCCATCTCACATCAACATTTGTTAAATAAATGGAAAGGAGCTCTCATTTTAGGTACAAACATATCTATCACACACTCTCTTTTTGTGGATGATACTCTCCTGTTTGGTTTGTCAAATGTTTAAGAAGCTCGCCATATTCTTTATACACTTGATCTTTATTCAGTAGTGTTTGGTCAGATTATCAATGCTTAGAAATCCAAGATCTATTTTTTCAACACTATCAAAATGGTTTCCGATAAAATTAAACAGATCCTGGGTTTTTCAAAAGACTTCTTACCCTCAATTTATTTGGGCATTCCTTTCTTCATGGGTTCAAATAAATCCTTGTATTGGTCTTCAATTATTCAGTGTATTCAGAGTCGAATTACATCTTGGAAAGTTAGATGGTTGTCATTGGCGAGAAATTTTTTGTTGATCAAGTCAGTTTTAGCTGCAATCCCTAACTATTTTATTATTGTCCTTAAGATCCCACCCAAATTGCTAGCTACAATTCATAAATTGATTAAAGGTTTCCTATGGTTGGGTAATATGGATGAGTCTCAAAAGATTCCACTCATCTCTTTATAAGATATTTCATACACTCCTAATGATGGAGGGGCAGGAATCCATGATCTTTCCTATAGAAATGAAGCATTTGGTGGGAAATTGATTTGGTGCATGTTTTCTCAGTCTCAGTCCACATGATGCAAAATTATGCAGCAAAAATATCTAGATAATAATGATCCTTCTAGAATCTTAATGATTTCTAATCCTCCAAAAGGCTCGGTTAATTGGGACTTCATGATAGCTTCACACAAAATCATAGTTGATTATATTTCATGGGAAGTCAATAATGGACTAAGTATTAATTTTTGGAATGATTCCTGGAATGGTCAAATTCCCCTATCTAAGAGTGGGATTTCTTTGAACATTATTCAAGTTGCTGAAACCCATTGGGGGACCCAGTTGAATCAATATGTGGAATATGTTTATGAATTTTCAAAGAAAATAGTTTGGAAAGATCCAAATTTTCTACCTCTTTCATCCCAGGAAATTAATCAACTTCAAAATATATCGAGTTCAAGGCAAGTCTACTTCTCTAAAGTCCAAGATCAGATTTTTTGGGATCTAGCTAAGGATGCTAATTATTTAGTGAAAGAGGGGTATAAAATTTTGCAGCGGAATGGTTTGAATAAATCTACTTCTAGAGCTTTTTCTTTTTGTTGGAATCTAGTAGTTCTTCCTAAAGCAGGTTGTTTCTCATGGCTGGCACTAAAACACAGGATTTTAACTAGTGACAGATTGAATAGACTACAACTTGCTATGCCATTTAAATGTGTTCTTTGTGGGGAACAGGATGAAACTATGGATCATTTGTTCATTACATGTTCATTTTCTTACCAATGCTGGTGCTTTATTTTGAGTAAGCTTAAGTATTGTACTCCCTTGCCAAATAATCTCTGGGATCTTTTTCAAGCCTAGCCAGTTCTCTACCAAAAATCATTGTTTGCAAACCTCTAGAAATGTATCCCAGCCTTAGTAGTTTGAGCTATTTGGTGGGAAAGAAATAAGCCCATTTTCATAAAGGAATTCCTTCCATTAGAAATTGTCTTGAATGGTATTGAAAGATCTATCTTGGAAGTGACTAATTCCAGCTTGAAAATGATTAAATTTAATTTGATTGTGACCCAGTGGGATTCTCAAATTATCCAAGAATGGAAATTATTATTAATTCCTAATGGGTGGAAAATTAGTCCTTCACCAGCACATATCTTACCTCGGAAGAACATTTGGAGACCCCCATCATTTGGTCTTTGGAAACTGAATTTTGATGGAACCTCTAGAGGAAATCCAGGTCCTTCAGGTTTAGGGGCATGTATTAGAAATTCTTCTGGAGAGGTTGTAGCAATCATAGTTTCCCCTTTGCCTATTGACACAAATAAGATTGCTGAGGCTCACGCCTTGTTGGCTGGGCTTTTATTAGCTAAGCAAGGCTGTATCAATAGGCTACATATAGAAGGGGACTCATCAATTATTATTGATGCTTGTATACAAAGGTGCATCATTTCTTGGAAACTCAAATATGTATTGAATCAAATTTGGAGACTCCTTGATGAATGTTCAGATGTTTGCATTTCACATATTTATCGAGAAGGGAATAAAGTTGCAGATTTTTTTATCAAATTTGGGTTGTGATGGGTTAATGTTTCTACTTTTCACTCTCTACCTTTTATTGAGAAACATAAGGCTTTAAAAAAGCTTATTCATGAAGACATGGAAGCCTCTACTAGTAGTAATGCTCAAAGTGTTGAGCTTAGTAGGTAAAATTTGAATGTTGAGGTAAATTCCAAGTGCCGAGTTGAGCCAGTTTATTAAGATGCCGAGCAAAGTTCTTCAGGTGCCGAGTGTTAAGGCAACAGGTACCGAGTTCTTCAAGTGCCAAGTGTTCAGGTAGCAAGTACTGAGTTCTTCAGGTGCCGAGTGTTTCAGAATTGCCAAGTTTATAGGAGAGTTTATTAAGATGTCATTGTTTCTACTTTTCACTCTCTATCTTTTAATGAGAAACATAAGGCTTAAAAAAAAAATCGTATTCATGATGACATGGAAGTCTCTACTAGTAGTAAAGTTTTTTGAGGTAAATTCCAAGTGCTGAGTTGAGCCATTTTATTAAGATGCCAAGCAAAGTTCTTTAGGTGCTGAGTGTTTAGGCAGCAAGTGCCAAGTTCTTCTGGTGTCGAGTGTTTAGGTAGCAGGTACCAAGTTCTTCAGGTGTCGAGTGTTTCAGAATTGCTGAGTTAATAGGAGATTTTCAGGTGCCGAGTAGGCATAAAGGGAATCGGTGTTGAGTCACTCTGCTTAGTATTAAAGACTCCTTGATGAATGTTCGGATGTTGTTGAGGTAAATTCCAAGTGCCGAGTTGAGCCAGTTTATTAAGATGCTGAGCAAAGTTCTTTAGGTGCCGAGTGTTCAGGCAGTAGGTACCGAGTTCTTTAAGTGTTGAGTGTTTAGGCAGTAGGTACCGAGTTCTTCAGGTGCCGAGTGTTTCATAGTTGCCGAGTTAATAGGAGATTTTCAAGTGCCCAGTAGGCATAAAGGTAATAGGTGCTGAGTCACTCTGCTTAGTACTAAGTGTCATGTAACTGAGTCTTAAATCAGATGCCAAGTTATTTAAGGTGTCAAATCTATTAGATTATGAGTTGTGTAGTAGAAAGGAGTGCTCAGGCTTGTAAAGTTGGTCAAGTGCCGAGTTGAATAAGCTATTCTCTAGTGCCGAGTAAAGTAGAGGAGGTTGTCAGGTGCCGAGTTTCCCTGTTGTCTTAAAGTGAATTTAATGCTGCATGTTTTTCTTAAGTGCATTTATAATGACACGACTTCTAAAGTACAATTTGTATGCTCCAAATCTTTTATTCCCTAACGATATTCAATTTTGATGTCCTATTTTTTGATTGCCCCATGCGAATAAATCTGATTCATTAAGGAGTATCATCTTTAGTACCATTTTCAGGAATGATAAGGACAAAATTGGTGACAGTCTACATGGAAAATGACAAGTTGCACTATGATTATTTATTGAAGTTTCCTATATGTATCTTTCATTGCACACTTTCGCAAACATCCTGCAAATTCTTAGTTAGGCAAATTTATTTTGTGAGCTAAGATTGTGCTTTAAGATGAATTGTGGGTGGGATATTGCTTTGGCTTGCGAAATGTTTTCATATATTCATTCAAATAAACATATACATGCCTAGCTATAAGGCCTTCTAGGTTATAGCCACATTACAATCAAATTTTATCTGCAAAACTAAACTTCATGATCCAACTTTCTTCTTGTCTCTCTACCTTCTTACTCCTCAAATCCATTTTCTAAGACTCTACCAAAGACCTCTTCAAATACATTCATGGCTACAAGTTGGCCTATTGTAATTACAACAAAATAAACTCTCTTATTAAATGCTAGAATAAGCCACAAGTTGGCTCTCAGCAAATACCTATCACTAAATTAAATGCAAAGGTTGGCTTCAACAGGAAACTGTACACAAACAAATTGGCAAACAAAGACTCCAACAAATGTTGCAACTTGACGAACTCATCAATACTCAGCAACCAAAGGAAACTTGGCAGCACTTGGCAATCAAAGGAACTCAACAATGTTCGGTAACCAAAGGAACTTGAAAACACTCAAAAACCAAAGGAACTTGACAACACTCAGAAATCAAAGTAAATGGGCAACTGTAAGATATCTCGGCAACAATTGTGAACTCGACAGATATAGAAAACTTTGCAATGCAAGACATTGCAACTTTGTAGAAACATGTAGGATAGCCATGCAACCTAGGATGCTCCTACATCAGACAACTAGGGTTGAAAGAAATGATTCTCTTGAATTATTGAGATGTCACAACCTAAGTTGAATCCAACTCAGAGTGGGATATCCTTGTAGCATCTTCAATTGGTCTATTCATCCAATTTACCAAATACTCATAGTAATCTTTCCCTCTTGTGCTCTTACCAATCTTCTAATCCAGTATCTACTCAACCTCTTCAATGTTCTTCTTTAGATAATTATCTGATACAATAAATTCATCAACTAACTCATGGTATTTGTATAAATCAGCAACATTGAATATAGGAGATATATCCATGTCATTAGGTAACTCAACTTCATAAGCATTACCACTATCAAAATTCTTCAATATATTACAAGGTCCAAACTTCTTCATCCTCAACTTATGTTGTATTCCAATAGGAAATCTTCCTTTCTTTAAATGAACCATCACCCCATCACCAACTTCACAAACATGATGTCTCCTAGACCTATCAATATTCTTCTTATACTTCATATTATTTTGTTCCCACTTCAACTTCACTTACTTATGCAAAGACTCCATGAAATTAGAAAACTCTTCTCCTACATCACTTCTCTTTTCTTCACTAGAAATATCCCTTAAATATGATACTTCTCTAGGCTGCATTCCAGTGGAAATCTCAAAAGGTGTCTCTCTTGTACTCTTATTCATAGAATTATTATATTCAAACTCAACTTGTGCCAATATCATCTCCCAATTATGTGATTAATTCCCAACTAAGAATCTCAAAAAATTATCCAAGCTTTTATTCACAACCTTTATTCGCCCATCTATTAGTGGATGAAATGTAGAGCTAAACGTCAGTTTAGTACCCATCTTCTTCCACAAAGTCTTCCAAAAAAAACCAACAAACCTACTATCTCTATCGAAAATAATACTTCTTGGTAATCCATGAAATCTAACAATCTCTTTAACTAAAATCTCAACAACATGCTCAATGTCTGATGTCTTCTTACATGGTATGAAATGAGCCATCTTAGAAAATCTATCCACAACAACAAATATAGAATCATACCCCTTTGATGTCTTAGGTGATCCAAGAACAAAATCCATACTAATATCACTCCAAGGTTTCTTAAGAATAGAAATATGTGTATGCAATCTAGTATTCTGACTTACTCCTTTTACAACTTGACAAAATCCACAACCCTTTACAAAATTATAAACATCCCTATACATCTAAGGCCAATAATACTTCTCTTTCAACAAACTCAGTGTCTTATCAATTCCAAAATGTCTTGCTAATCCACCACTATGATTTTCCTTAATTAGATTCAATCTCATAGAGCTCTTAGGAATACACAACTGAATACCCTTAAACAACATACCTTCTTGAATAAAAGACTCATCGAACTTACTTGGTTGTTCTATATAACTAGGTGCTCTGCACTCTCTCCACATCTCAGAAAAATCAGGATTGATATCATGCAACTCTTTCATCTCATCAAAACAAAAAACTTCAACTTCTCACTAAAGAAAGCAATAGGTTTACCTTCTTGACTCAATACAAATCCTATTGCACTACCACTTGCATCACATTAAACTTTAAATACCTTATTCAAATAAAGCAAAGCCAATATAGGTAACTCAAAAACCTTTTGTTTCAAAGTCTCAAAACTATTATTAGCTCCATGTGTCCACTTGAATTCCGTTTTATCTCCTTTCATTGTCTTAGTCATAGCATTACAAACATAACTAAAATCCCTTTTAAACTTTCTATAAAAACTAGCTAGCAAATGAAATGATCTTACCTCACCCATATTTTTAGGTGTAAGCCATTCCAAAATTGCTTTAACCTTCTTAGGATCCATCTTCAAACCATCAACTAAAATCACAAATCCCAAATACACAATCTACTCTTGCATAAAAGAACACTTCTTCAAATTAATCATCAACTTCTCCTCTTTCAATCTCTAGAATACTTGTTTAACATGCTCAAGATGTTCTTCCTTAGTCTTATTATATATTAGAATATCATCCAAATAAACAATCACAAACTTACCCAAGAATTTTTTTATAACTTCATTCATCAACCTCATGAAAGTACTAGGTTCATTAATCAAACCAAAAGGAATTACCAACCATTCATACAAACCATCTTTTGTCTTAAAAGAAGTCTTTCATTCATCACCTTCTTTGATTCTAATCTAATGATAGCCAATCTTCAAATCAATATTGGTAAGATATTTTTTTCCACTCAAACAATCCATTATGTCACCTATCCTTAGCATAAGAAAGCTATATTTCATTGTGATCTTGTTAATAGCTCTGGAATCAGTACACATTATCCATTCTCCATTCTTCTTAGATGCTAATATAAAAAGTACATCACATGGACTCAAAATTTCTCTAATTAAACCTTTCTGTAACAACTCATGCACTTGACAATTAATTTCTTCATTCTTAGTAGGTGTCAATCTATATGGTTCTTTATTTGGAAAACTAGCTCTAGGAACCATATCCATACAATGAATTATACTTCTTATTGGAGGTAAACCATCAAATAGATCCTTTGCAAAAATATCCTTATACTCATTTAGAAATTTAATAATTTCTACTGGCACTCGATCAATACTACCAATTTTTGTTATCACTTAGTTACCACTAGCTTTTGTTGATCGGTCATTACTGTTTGACACTCAGTTGCCACTATTTGCTGATACTCAATTGCTACTAGCACAACTCAATCTCCTAGGGATTGTGAAAAAATAAATTTGATTCTTCTTCATTTCCTTTTCAAATTTCTTTCCAATAACCATGCAAATTCTCACAGTAGTACACTTAACCTCATTTGGAATTTTAGTCAAAGGCAACAATATTTGTTTTTTTCCATTCACCCAAAAAGTGTATTGATTCCATCATCCATCATGTATGGCATATCTATCATATTGAAAAGGTCTACCCAACAAGATATTACAACAATCCATAGGCATAATATCACACAAAACTTCATCAAAGTAATTTCCAATCTTAAACTTCACAATGCATTGTTCACTCACCAATATCTTATGCTCATCTTTGATTCATGAAACATGATAAGCTTTAGGATGTTCCAACCTCTCTAACTGCAACTTTGTAACCAATTCTTCTAATGCCAAATTTGTAGAACTCCCATTGTCAATAATCACCTTGCAACATTTTCTAGCCATCTTACATCTAGTCTTGAAAAAACTTCTCCTAAGGAAAAGTTCCTCATCACTTCCCTTATTACATAAGGTTCTTCTCACCATTAAATTTTCTCTAGCCTCAGGTCGACTTGGTGAACCCTTAGTGTATCCTTGAACTATAACATATCTATTACTTTGTCCACTTTTAGAGTATCTACACTCAAAAGATCTATGCCCTTCTTTACCACATCTGAAACAATTACCACAAAAACCACCTCTAGAATAAGAATTACCTCTTCCTTAGTAAGATCCAATACTTCCTCTGTAGGAATCACCACCTTTCCTCTCAGTCTTTCCTTTATCACCATTCTTCAATTTAGATTTTCCCTTATCTTGCACATAATTGTTAGAACTGCCACCTTCTCCATAAGATCTACCTTTTCCATTCTGGAATCTACCACCCCTACCTCTTTGTCTTTGTTCATGCTTCTTTTACAAGATCTCCTTAGTTTTCAAGGCATATTGGTATGCTTCTTCAACACTTTCCAATTTCACAAAAATTATCTACTCTTGAATTCTAGATCTCTATCCATTTAGATATCTTGCAATTTTCTCAACATCATCATCCACATGTCCAGATCTGATGTCTAATCTATAGAATTCCTCAATATAATCCTTCATATTCATGTCTCTTTATTTCAAAATTTGCATCTTTTTCAACAAACTAACTTGGTAATAAATAGGAAGGAACTTGTTCTTTACCTTGTTCACCATCTTCACCAAAGTCCTGATATTCTCCTTTCCTCTCCTTTGTCTATCAGTTTGTAAATGCTCACACCATAGTGAGGCATGTCCTTTCAACCTTGTATCTACAATCTTCACCATCCTATTATTAGGAGTGCTTTCATACTCAAAGAACTTCTCCATTTCAAAGATCCAACCCAACACAACATTGGTATCTAATTTTCCATCATAAGGAACAACTTCAACAACAAGTTTTGAATTTTCTCTTGACAACACTCTCAACAACCTTTCCTCATCTTGATCTTCTTTAGGCTCTAGATTAGGGTTTGGTGTTGTTGCTTTGTCATCACTCACATCATTAGGATGTGCTTCTCTTATTTGGGTTTTCTCTACAACATCTAATATGGCTACAATCTTTCTTAATGTATCCAACATACCATTTTTAGAATTTTCTCTACCTCAAACCATCTTTCCAATTAGGTTTGTGCAAGATCATAACCCTTTGCAAGTTATAGGTCAAATCCATAGATCTGCAACTCTACAACCAAATTGACTTGGGGTTCTACATGATCCAATATCCACAATGACAAACCTTCATCTTTGATACCACCTAACATAGGGAGAGACGAGATAACTAGGGCCAAAGGCACATTTAGTTATCCAAACCACCTACAAGAGTAAAAACAATAGAAAACAAACACCAAATAATAGCAAACTTGGGAGATAGAGGAATAAATTATTTCATATATTCATTCAAATAAATAGATACACGGCCAATTGTAAGGCCTTTTGCGTTATGACAACATTACAATCAGATTTTATCCACAAAACTAAACTTCACAATCAACCTTGCTTCTACTCTCTCTACCTTCTTACTCCTCAAATCCCTATACTAAGACTCTACCAAAGACCTCTTTAAATACATGTATAGCCACAAGTCATCCTGTTGCAATTTTAATAAAATAAAATCTCTTATTAAATGCTAGAATAAGCCACAAGTTAGCTCTCAACAAATACTTATCACTAAATTAAATGCAAAGGTTGACTTCAACAGGAAACTTCACACAGACAACTTAGAAAATGAAGACTCCAACAAATGTTGCAACTCAGTGAACTCATAAATACTCAAAAACCAAAGGAAACTTGGTAGAACTCAGAAACCAAAGGAACTCAACAATGCTTAGTAACCAAAGGAACTCGACAATTCTTGACAATAAAAGGAACTTAGCAATGCTCAGCAATCAAAGGAACTCGACAACCACAAGATAACTTGACAACAATTGTAAGTTGGCAAACATAGAAAAATTGATAATGCAAGACATTACAACTTGGAAATAACTAAGTAACTTGGTGAACATGCAGGATAGCCATGCAACCTAGGATGCTCATGCATCAAAAAGACATGTGATCATGCGAAAAGGTCAGAAACACACAATAGCTTTGACTTTCTCACCATCACAACAAGATTTAATATCTCTTCAAGCTAACCTACAATCATGTGAAAATGTCTAAAAAAAATTGTAGATTTGTTCCATATTCACATTGAATGAGAAAAACATGTAGAATGAGAAGAGAAGGCTTCGTAAAATGCCTGAACTCATTTGATGAGAGCTCCTATGACACATGATAGTGCACAACATTTTTAGCTTACATATGTTTAATGAGAAAATAAGTGTTCCTACAATAAGAAAAACTCTTTTGACACAAACTCATTCGATGTTGAACTCCTATGATATTAAAAAATACACAATATTTTTGAGCACTAGAGAATATGCTAAAAATACACAACTTTTTCTAGTTGAAAACAAACAAAACTCATCCCATAAAGAATGTCTCTGATTAATTATCCAGAATGGGCTAAACGGTGACAAAAAAATGTCAACATTTTTAATGACTCAAGATGGATGATTTCTTACTAAACATATGATCATGACCTTGAATAAAACCATTGGGTATAGAGTCATAAGCATCAAAGCATAATGCTTTCTATCATAACATAAAAATTAGCAACTATTTAACTTGGAAAACATCAAAATCTTCTATCTTCGAGAATGAAACACTTATGCTCATGCACTTCTTAGAAAGCTCAAAATATCTAACCTACTATATACAAGGAAACCTAACCTCCTCTACAAGTAATTAAGATGAGTCCCATTGATTGGGATTGGAAGAACTTCACCATTAGGCCTAGATAGCTTAAAAAAAATTGAATCTTTGCAATTAGTAATAATTTATGAGCTACTCCACATAGCATCAAATTTGGAGTTTTTGTTTGGTTTATCTCTATTTGTATCCCACTTAAGAACAAGGTCATACTCTTTGAGGACTCTAATTGTAGCCTTTTTCTCAAAACTTCTTTTGAACTATTGTTGGTTCTCCTCAACTGTATCCATAGATTGATATCTTTTTTCTTCTAATTCCATGACCTTAGCCATCTATACTTTCATAGAATCATTTTTAACCAACTCTAATTGATGATATAATTCAAGGGAGGGAAACTCAAGTGAAATAGGAAGCCTTAATTCCCTTCCATATACTAGTATTCAAAGTGATTTATAATTTCTCCCTTGGGCATATTCCTACCAACCCAAAGACTTTTCCTCAACTTGGTATGCCAACACCTCTAGTTATCTTTGATTATCCTTTTTATTATTCTAATGAGATTTTTGCTGGAGGACTCATCTAGGAAATTCCCTTGGGGATAATAATTTGAATGAGTACTTAATTATGTTTCATGATGACTTTCCTTGTTTGTCATTATCTAATATTATAGTTGAAGGAGCACCAAATCTAGTTACAATTCCATCAAGAAATTTATTCACTAGAGGCTCACTATAATCTCTCAATGCTACTACCTCTGTCCACCTTGTGAAGTAATAAATGGTTTCCAATATCCATTTATGACTAGAACTAGAGGGTGGGTTTATTGAACCAATGAAATCCAAACCCCATTGGGCAAATGGATGATCTAGTTGAAAAGGATGAAGAGTATGGGTAGCCAATCTTTGTTTTCCCAAGAAGAAGGAACATTTCTCACATTTCCTTACCTACTTATGAGAATTATTGAATAAGGTTGGCCAATAATAGCTAGCCCTCATTATTTTCATTGTTGGGACTCTAGCTAAGAAATGACCACTAACAGGGCCATCATGGAATTATTTTAACAACTTGATGATTTGATCTATATTGATACAAAATAGGAATGCATTGAAATCCTTCATGAAAAATATTCCATCCACCAAGACATAAGGAATAGACTGTAATCTAAAGTATCTTCTTTTAGCTCTATTTAGGCCTTTTAGGTATCTTCCTTCTACCAAGAAGATGGTCATGTCAAACAACCAATTATTTTGATTTTCATTGTTAGTTGGTTGCCAATATTCTAATAAAAGTGTAGCCTCCTTATGCATCTCAAAAGATGAGATTATTTTCTCACAATCCTTTTCCTCTCACAAGTTTGGTGATCTTAATTTTAATGTCATACTCCATGACTTCAGTGATCCATCCAATCCTTTTTTCACTATTTTACTTGTTGGATTTTATTATTGGACAACATATTTCTACACATTTTAAGATCTCTTACAATAGAAAGAACTTTCATTTTCACATAACTATACCTGCTCTCATTGTCTTAAAGCCCTTCACTAAAGAAAGTAATAGGTTGCTCCAAATTTTCTTTATTAATTTATGTCAAGACAAAACCTATACTTGAGTCTCCTCTAAGAGAATAGAGGATAAAATCCTTATCGAATTTAGGATTGATAAGAGTAGGAGATGATGCAATTGATTTATTGATTTCCTCGAGGCTTTTCCTTGCTTCATTGGTCCAATTAAACATCATATCTTTCTTCAATATGAATGTGAGAGGTTTAAGCATAGTTTCAAGATTAGGGATGAAACTTCTCAAAAAATTGATCCTACCAAGAAATTTTATTAATCCCTTCTTGTGGTTGGGGTGTGGGAGAGAGATCATTTCTTCTACCCATTTCAAATCTATGGTTAGTCAATCTTTTGACAAAATGTATCCTAGGAGATTTCCTTGATTAGTAGAAAACACACATCTACTTGGAATTAGAGATACACCATATTCTCTATATTGGGCGAACACTTTCTTCAAATGATCAATGTGATCAATTGCATTCTTTGAATATATAGTTATATCATCAAGATATATTCAAAAAAAAATTCTAATACACCCTTAAAAGCCATCTCCATTTCTTTTTGGAATGTAGCACCTACATTAGTTAGCCCAAATGAAATTTTACAATAGGCATAAGTACTCTTCTTAGTGGTAAATGTTGTCCTATATTGGTCTGATTCATTGACTAAGACTTGGTTAAAACATGAAAACCATCTAAGAAAATAAACATCTATGAGCCACTAACCTTGGACAATATTTGTTTCAGAGAAGGGAGGGGATGGTGATCTTTAAGAGAAGCCCTTGAAATATACACAATCTTATTTATCCATTCTTCTTTCTAAAAGGAACAAGATTGGATACCCATGAGGAGTGCTCAATAAGAAAAATAATATCAATCTCTATGAGTATGGACAAATCTTCTCTCAATAAGGGTTCACTCTTGGGGTTGACTAGTCTTTGGTTTTGTCTAATAGACTTTGCATCATGATTTCATTCTATGGTATGTTGGGACAAGCTTGAGCCAAAAACCTTTAAATCCTCACCTGTCCAAGAAATAAAATCATTGAATTCTTGGCTTAATTTAATGAAAACTTCTTGTTCAATCTCAAAGCATACTATTCCCAAGTTAAGATTTTTTCCATCAACAATGGTGATGAGTCTTTAGTCATCCTTCCTTGCAACTATGTTTAATCTTGTTGGCTCCTAATTTGAAAATATTTAAACAACCCTTTTAGATGTGGGGAATACCTAGGAATTAGCTATAGACCATGATCAATAATCCTATACATGAAATTATGACCAACTGACAAGACATTTAGTCTTCTTCCCTTTGAATTCTATAGGACTCAGGTGGGTATACCATGGAATTTATTAATATTTCCTTTCTAACAATATTTCATCATAAATTTCATTATAGAAGATAATAGCCTCTAATTATTCTAATTTAGAGACAACAAAAGAACTTTAAGACAACTAATCCTTGAGATCCCTAAGCTTTCTAAACAAGGTATAGGCTAATCCTTTTCATATCTACATTAGGAATTGAAATATTAAATATTTTAATTGATGAATTTTACATTGTAGTTTTCAATAATTTTCTCAACTTTAACACATGAAAAATGTTTTATCGATTCGGTTCTCTACTCATAAAATTTGATACTTTCACCTTAGATATATTTCCTCACTTCATGTAGAAAATCAATAATCAATCTCATATCTCTTTCTTATCACAATCTCTCTATGAAGCCTTTTAATTTTCTCATATCACATTAAGCACCTACTCAATCAATTTGATCAAAAACAAAATATGAAATAAGATATAATTCAAAATGAATTACAACTAGGATTCAATGTACTTTATAATTGAATAACATAAAATTAAAGAAAATATAAAGGGAGACAAGATCCAAATTGGGTGACTTGAAATACTCCTACATCTATATTAATTAACTTGAAAAAATACATTTGAAGTATTAGATATTCTAATATTAGATAACTCAAAATAGAGTTAACATACTATATTGATATTCTCCTTTAATATGAACAATATCAAAAATTTACACTTTATAGTATTGGACCAGCTCAAACACGATAAATAACATTCATTTTTCAAATTTGTTCCCTTCTCTAGTCTTGAGAACTCATTTATAAAGATGAGTTGCAAAAAGATTCAAACTTGGATAGAAAAGACACATGTTAGTATTTCATTTGAAAAAATAATCTAGTTATAAAAATACACATGACTCATTAGAAGAAGTGCAAGTAGTTGATCTTGCAACAACATGATGTGACACTTTTTGGGTGACATGATTCTCTATTTACTTTCCCAAACTTCATGTTGCTTTCAAAAGAGAATATCTTTGTTTGTTACTTCTCTTCTAATAGGGCCTCATCATTTGAATCATCAGATGAAATGTACCTTTTAACCCATTCCTCATACTCTTCTTTAGTTGGCCAGTCATGTTTAAGGATCTGATTTGTCACATGTCTATATGGATTATATTTCACCCTATATAACTTCCTTTTTAATGTTTTCATAAAACACCCATGAATTTACCAATTTTGAAATGCATTCTTGAAAAAGTTCCATATTCATATCTTTGTCTATGATTTTTACCATGACATTCACCTTGGTAATGACATAATTTCTCCACTCATAAAATTCTTTTATACTTTTATCTTCCTTCAAAATTGGTGGCACCAGTGTATCTTCAAAATTCTCTAAGTTATCTTTTAACTCAATCATTTTGTTTTTAATTAAGTCAAGTGAAACTAAGAAATTCTTGAGTGTTTTGACAATTTTACCTATTAGAATGGAATTTGGTGGAGTATTGGGGTCTACTTTCACACGTAAATAAATTTTCTTCATTTTTACTATCCTACTGACCCATTTTTGATACATTGGTTTTACAAAAGTCCTAGCATCATCTAACTTGTTGATAAGCAAATATGACAACTCACACACTTGGTGCAGTGTAAACATCCTTTAATTTATCTTATAATGCAAGTGCATCATATAAGTTCTAACAATAAGATCCTTGTTATAGTCAAAGTCACTTTTGTTAGTTTCAAACTTTAACTATAAATCAACCACTTCTTTAGTCAAATAATTAATACCTTTATCTCCATTTGGTAGAATCTATTGTAGAGGAATGATGGCACTAGGGGGAGTGAATAGAATTATACTCAATTTCTTCAAAGAGCTTTCCTTTCCTTCATATTGTGCTTTAGTTGCACCACATTTTTCTCCAATAAACTATTTTGAGTTTGAAAACTAGTATTTATTTTTTGGTTTCTCTCATAAGAAACAAACGTGTGATTAAATATCTCTTGTATATTTTCATATTTCATTTCCTTTCTTTTGGCCATTTTATGAACATCTGATCCATATTCACCCATGCCACTCATTTCCTTAGAGATCTTGGCATCTTGAACTCTTTGTAAAACTATATTACATCTAACAATAGTATTCTCATCAATAATTTACTTTTCTATATAAGAATCAAAGAACAACCACGTACTGTAATATGTCCCTCTAGGAGATCTACAACCTTCTATGACATTTGGTCTTTTTGACCTCATTTCTTGCATAATTTAATCAAAGGCTATTGTATCTACTATGTTCAAATTTGGGAGTGACATGACCCCTTACTCCTTTATAATCTTCCTCCTGTCTTCTAGAGTGAGTGCCTCAAGTTTAGTCATCATCTCCATCTCAATTTCCTATACAATTTCCTTAGAGTCAACCCTAGGTTTTTGAGCTTTCTTGTCATCCATCTTTTGTAGGCATTAAGTTCTATAATACCACCAGAGAAAGTGTTTGAAGGCTACTAAATTTATCAACTCATCATCTTCAACAAATTATTTGCATTATTTTATCCTTACATCTCTGGGGAAAGATCCATTTATCTAATCTATGGTAATATTAGGAACTGGTGCTCTTGGCACTTAGAGGGGACCCCCTATCAACAATTCTTCTAATACATAGATATAATTCTCCTCTTCATACTCTTCTTCAAGATTTTCCTTTGATTGTTGCTCTATGGTTGAGACAATCATTACACTTTTGGAGGCTCCCTTTTCTTCAACCTCAAAGTCATGATGTCTTCCTGATGGTAAAAGTGGGGTAGGTAGTTTTGAGGGTTGTCAAGAAAGGGTTCTTGTTGGAAACTTACAATTGGAGCAATTGTTTTTTTTTCATTGATGTCAAATCTACTAATGAGACATATTTATATTTGATCTAAATGTCATATCTATTTGATTGATGAAGAGGATTTGAGAGATTTCTCATAACAATAGTACCTAAAGGAAATAAAGTTACAATGGACATTTGGTTAGTTAGAATTTGAAAAGACAAAGTGATTATTTATATCAAGAATGTAAAGCTAAGCCAAGCAAAAGAGAAAAAGATTAAGATTCCAAATGATACTAGTGTCAACCGAGCCACAATAAGTACTAAGAAAATATAGTGTTGACTGAGAATCAGTATCGACCAAGCAAGCTATTTGATGTCGAGCCAAGAAGTTCTATAGTGACCAAGTGATTAAGTGATGACTAAGTGTTAGTCCTTAGTGATTTTTGATTGATAGTATTTTGAATATGTTTGACGAATCATTATTTCTAGCTAGCTTGGTTGATTTCTTGGGATATGGAAACCATGTTGAATATAAGATTGATGAGTTGGATCATTAACTTTAATGAGACAATTAGATATAATATCTATGATTAAATTTAATGGATGAGAAGTTTGTAGAGGATGATCAAGAAGATGATCAGATACAATAAATCTGATGAGCTAGATCATAAACCCTAAGATCTATGGTGATTTTGAAAAATCACAAAGTGGGAATTACCTATTTAAGGAGAGATTGAGCCAAAATTTATGGATATGCACACTTAGAAAGGTGAAAAAGATACACACAAGGGCAAACACAAGTGTGTAAGTGTGAGAGCAAAGAAAAAGTAATTTCTTGCACACATGCTACTAAAGTTGATAAGTCAATTTGAGCAGAAATCTTAAATTTTTATGTGACTGGAGATGACTGCTTAAAGAGATGTTGAGCAAGTTAAGAGGTAGAGATGATAAGGGGACTTATCAGAAAATCAACACAAGAACCAAATAATAATCTAAACCTACAAAAGTGAGTTGTAAACATATAGATCAAAATCCTATTATTTTCTTTCTAATCATTGTAAAAAAATTGTATTAAAATCCTTTTAATCAAAGGTTGACCTAATGATCATTTGAAGGACTTAAATCCTCTAACCAAGTCACATTTAATAGTGTGTATTGTAACCTTTAATAGGTTTGGCTCCTAATATATTTCACTTCAAAATAGTGACATGTTGCTAGTGGTTTTTCTCAAATTGGGTTTCCACATAAAATCCTACTTTCAAACTTGTGTTGAATGTTTTATTTGTTTTACATTTGAAAAATATTTTTTTTTATCAATATAGTATAGACTGAGCAAGAATAGGATAAATTTTTTGATGTTTAATTATTCAAATGCTACTTTTGGACCTTGAGTAATTGATTCACCCTCCCCTCAATTATTCTAAAAATTTCTAACAATTGGTATTAGAGCTAAGTGATTACAAAGAAAAGTTTGAAGGTGCTTTAAGATAAAAATCATGAGTCACAAAAGAGAGGTACCAAAGCTGAACAAGGAGAATTTTCTTCATGGAAAACTTTGATGAGACTGCACATATCCAGTATCAGTGATGTTTCTATCAACTTTGTGGACAATGAGTATGTGAAGATAACAACTACTTCTCTAACGCCTGAATAACTAAAGAAAAATAAATAACATAATCAAGAAATTTTGGAGATTTTATCATCCCTAAGTTATGCAAACTTTGATGATATAAAAGAATGTGACAGTGCAAAGAAAATGTGGGACAAATTGAAGACCATATATGGAGGTGATGGTAGTGTCTTGAGAGCCAAATCAGAGAGTTTGAGAGATAAATTTGATGACATCAGAATGATGGAAGGTGAGAACATAATGCAATAATACACAAGAGTCAAAGAATTTGTTAATGCTATTCATGGTGTAAATGGAGAAATCAAAGATGAAATAATAATAAGCAAGGTATTGAGGACTCTACTCCCTATACATTCCATAAAAGTTTTTACAACCAAAGAACTAAGATGCACACCAAGTAACACTTTGAATTTGGAAGGTGTAATTGGTAGACTTACTACTTTTGACATGTCTAATTTTGATAACTATACACCTGCTACTATTTAATATGCTTTTAAGTCACAATTGGTTCTTATCGAAAAGAAAGGAAAACATGTGAAAAATGGCAATGATAGTTCTTACGATGAGCTTGATAGACTTGAATCCCTTATTGCAAAAATATTTGGAAGAGGCAGAGGTAAATACAAAGATAAACTACCTTTTTTTTTTTTTTCATGCAACAAGGTTGGTCATATTGCTGCTAGATGTCCTGACAGAGAGGATAAGGATGAAAGAAAGGAAAGCAAGTAGAAAAGAAGAAGAGATAACCAAGACTATGAGTAAAACAAGGAAGAAAAAGGTAAGAAATATTGTTATATTATTGAAGAAGAAAGTAACAATGAATTTGAAATTAATGATGATGAAGTTCTCTATGTTGTTATGAAAGAAGATTCTGATGAAAATGAGAAAATTGCATCAATCTCATATGTAAACAACAGTGATAGATGGATAATTGATGGTGGATGCTCCAATCATATGACTAGTGATAAAGATAAATTTGAGGATATTGGTGCATAAAAAGGTGGATGTGTTGTAAAAGGTAAAGGTACTATTCAACTAACTGACAAGATCAAATGTGACAATGTTTACTAGGTTGAAGGACTTAACTATAATATGTTGAGTGTTTAACACCTAAAAAAATTAAGTTAAAAAGTTGAATTCCATCTCAAGAAGGCCAAGACATATGATGCTAATGATAAGCTAATTGGAAGTGGTGATTAGAAAAGAGGTAACTTATTCTATCTAGATTTATCTAATGAGACATGTTTGTTTCCACAACAAGAAGATGTTTGGTTATGGAACAATAGGTTATGTCATGTGAGTTTTGATAATTTGATAAACATTAGTAAAATAAAGAAAGTAAGAGGGTTGCCTAAACTAAAGAATCCTAACAATGCTATGTGTAAATAATGTCAATTGGGAAAAATGACCAAGTCTAGTTTCAAGAGAAAAAATATACATCAAGTGATATTTTAGAATTGATTTATACTAACCTATGTGGACCTATTGATGTTCAAAGCTATTGTGGAGATAAGTATTTCAATTTCATTATATTTTCTAATGACTGTGATTATTCTTAAAGCTAAATCTGATGCTTTTTAGTTATTTATGTGGTATTTAGCCAGAGTTTGAAAAGAAACAAGGAAGAGTCTAAAGTGTTTGATATCTAATAGAGCTGGTAAATTCATTTCCAATGAGCTCAATGCATTATGCAATGATAGAGGAATTAAAAGGTAGATGTTAGCACCAAGTATCCCTCCTTAGAATGGGATAGCTGAAAGGAGAAATAGATCAATAATGGACTATGTAAGAACATTGATGATGGATAAGAATGTATCAAAAAAGTATTGGAGAGAAGCTATTAGTATTGTTGTCTATATAATGAATAGAGTACAAGTCAAGAAAGGTACAAATACTACACCTTTTGAACTATGGTATGGATATGCTCCTAATGTGAAATATTTCAAAATATTTTGAAGTAAATGATATATACTCAAAGATAATAGGAATGGAAAACTTGATGCAAAGATTGATGAAGGTATATTCCTATGATATTCCACCAGGAGTAAAGCTTACAAGTGTTTAAATTCTAACACTAACAAAGTTGTGGATAGTGTAAACCTGAAATTTTATGGGTTCACAAAAAGAAGTGGCATTACATGCAATGAATAACCTAAAGATTATAGTACATTCATCTATGTGGATGATAATACTCCCAACACTCAAAATGGACAAGCAAACCAAGCTGTAGTTTCCCAACAGATAGAAAATGATGAAGTGCAATAGCATGTTGCCAAGCTAAAAATCATGGGTGTTGAGAAATATATTGGAGATGCTAAGTCATAGACACATAATTTTGACCATCATAGAGAAAATGTCGAGCATGCAGAAATTGGACTAGAACCTGAACAAGAAAGAGAAAATGAACTTGAAATTATTCTTCAAGATGAATCTATTGAAGAAAAGAAAAGGAAACCACTTGTGCTAGCCAAATTTATGAGAAGACATCACAAACCTAAAAAAATCATTGGTGATGTTGAATGAAATGTTATGGCAAGAAAAAGACACAAAGATGATACCTGCTTACTTTGTGAATTTGAGCCCTAATCAATAAAGGATGCTCTAGACAATGAAGATTGGATTGAAGCAATGAATAATGAAATTGAACAAATTGAGAGAAAAAATGCTTGGACCTTTGTACCAATACCTTAAGAAAAAAATGTTATTGGAATAAAATGGGTTTTCAAAAACAAACTCAATGAAAATGGTGAAGTTACAAGGAAAAAGAAAGATTGGTATGCAAAGGATATGATCAAGAAGAAGTTAAATATGGAGAAATTTTTTCTCCTATGGAAATATTTGAAGGAGTCAAAAATCTACTTGCATATTCAACCTAGAATAATTTCAAGGTATATCAGATGAATGTCAAATCTGCATTTCTAAATGGTATACTTGAGGAAGAAGTCTACATTGAACAACTTGGAGGATTTGTAGATTGAAACAAGAAGAATATGGTACATGAACTAAACAAATATCTTTATGGATTGAAACATGCCCCAAGAGCTTGGTATCAAAGACAATATAATTATTTTGTGAAGATTGGTTTTGAAAGGACAAATGAATACAACAATCTATATTTGAAGACTAGTAAGAACAATGAAGTACTGCTATTGGAAATATTTGTTGATGATATTATATTTGGAGGAAAAAAAGAACTTTGCAAATTATTTGTTGATGAAATGAAGAAGGAATGTGAGATGTTTGTGTTTAGTGAAGTCAAATTCTATATTAGCTTGTATCAAATGAAGTTTGTTATTTTCATTACTTAGTCCAAATATGTCAAAGAGATACTAAAGACTTTTGTAATAGACGATTCAAGGCCAGTGAGTACACCTATGTCTATAGGACATAAGTTATCTAAGAATGATGAATCTATTGATGTGAACTAGACACTATATAGATCCATGATTGGAATATTGTAATATGTTGTTTATAATAGACCTAGTTTTGCATTAGCAGTTGAGATAGTTTTAAGGTTCTCAGCAAATCCTAAAAAGAATCACATGATGGAAGTGAAAAGGATATTGAGATTACTGAAAGATAAAAAAGATTATGGATTATATTATGAGAGAAGTGATAAATTTAAACTAAAGGTATTCACTAACTTTGATTGGGCAAGAAACATTGATGATAGAAAAAGCACAAGTAGAGTGAATAATATTTAGGAAAGAGATCAGTGTCATAGACAAGAAAGAAATACAATTGTATTTCCCAGTAAATAGCTGAAGCCGAGTATGTGGTAGCTATAGTGAATTGTTCAAACATTATGTGGATCAAGCAATTAGTAAAAGGAATGAAAGAAGAAATTATAGACCTAGTGGTTATCTATTGTGATAACACAAGTGCTATTAACATTTTAAAGAATCTAGTGATGCACACAAAAATAAAGCACATTACTATCAAGTATCACTACTTGAGGGGACTATTTCAAGAAAAATAAGTGAAGTTATAATATGTACATACCAAAGAATAAATTTCTCACATATTCACTAAATCCATACCTAAATATTCTCATGGATATCTTAGAGGTAAATTAGGGGTGATTCTCCCAAGAAAAGTAACTTAAGGAGAAAGGTGCATTATATCAAATGTGTAACTCAAAATATCCTACACACTGATGTAGACCAAATCTACTTTGGGAAGATGCCTAAGGTAGATAGTCAAGGACAACATAAAAAATTAGTCATAGATAGATGACTCTGCCAAACATGCAAATATCTACATAATCCAAAAGTATGAAGTAATTGAAGGAAGGTATGCTAAGTGTCTTTGGAATTTTTTTCAAACATAGAGAGATATACTAATGAAGGAGAGATATATTAATTAGGGAGAGGTATATCCAAGAGGGAAAAATGTATATCCAAGAGGGAGAAATGTACCCAAGAGGAAGAAAATGACAGAGGAAGTTTCTGAACTTGCAGAGATGAGAATTAGAATGAAACTAAGGATATTGATCACTCATGATAAGGAAGCATTTTGGATTGCATGGTAACAAAGAGGGATATTGTTGTAAAGATATGAATTGTTAAGATATTTAGGTGTTTCCATCAATGCAAAAGATGGAGATTGTTGAAAACTTACAATTGGAGCAATTGCTATTTTGTCATTAATGTGAAATCTAATGATGAGACATGTTTCTATCTAACCTAAATGTCATATCTATTTGATTGATTAAGAGGATTTGAGAGATTTATCATAACAATAGAACCTATAGGAAAGGTTGAGTTATGAAAATAAAGTTAAAATGGAGATTTAGTTAGTTAGATTTTGACAAGATAAAGTGATTGTTTATATCAAGAATGTAAAGCTAAGCTGAGCTTTACAGAAAATGATTAAGGAATGATAAGTGATGCTAGTGTCAAATGAGAAATAGTAAGTGATGAGAAAGTCTAGAGTTGACTGAGCATCACTATCAATCAATAAAGTTAGTTGATGTTGAGGCCAAGAAGTTCTATAATGACCGAGTGATTAAGTGATGATAAGTGTCAGAACTTAGTGATTTCCAAGTGACAGTATTTTGAATATGTTTGAGGAATTATGATTTCTAGGTGACTTAGTTGATTTATTGGGATATGGAAACTATGTTGAAGATAATATTGATTATTTGTATCATTAAATTGAAGGATATGATGAGGTATAATATCTATGATCGAATTTGATAGATGAGAAGTTTCTAGAGGATGATCAAGAAGATGATCAGACAAAATGAATTTGATGAACTAGATCATAAGCCCTAAGATCTACAGTGATTATGAAAATGGAAAAGAAAGAATTAACTATTTAAGGAGGTATTGAGCTAAACTTCTATGGGCACACACACTTAGAAAAGTGAAATAGAGACACACAAGTGTGGAAGTGTGAGAACAAAGTAAAAGGAATTTCTTGCACATACGTTGTTGAAGTTGATAAGTGAATCTAATCAAAAAGCTTAAATTTTTATGTGAATGGGGATGACTGCTTGAAGAGTTGTCAAGTGAGTAAAGAGATAGAGTTGGCAAGGGGATGCATCAGTGAATCAACACAAGAACCAAACAATGATCTGAACCTGCAAAAGTGAGTTGTAAACATACATATCAAAACCCTACTATTTTCTTTCTAATCATTGTAAAAAAAATTTATTTAACTCCTTTTAATCAAAGATGGACCTAAAAATCATTTGAAGGACTTAATAATCTATGTAAATGCTTTAGCAAGGTGACATTCTAAATGAAATGATCAAAGCCCTCTAACAAGGTCACTCCTAACAGGGTGATTTAATCCTCTAACTAGGTCACATTTAAAAGAATGTATTGTAACCTTTAATAGGGTTAGATCCTAATAGAGCTTATTTTGAAAGAAGTAAAAAATAGTGACATGTTGCTGATGGTTTTTCCCAAATCAGGTTTCCACATAAAATCCTAGTGTCAAACTTGTGTTAAATGTTTTATATGTTTTACATTTGATGAAGTTTACATTGAGCAAATTATTTTATTTTTCAGATAGCAATTTTGTTTATTAATACACTAGAGACTAAGCACAAAAAGATAAGCAAAAAAGTGAATGTTTTGATGTTTAATTGTTCAAATGGTACTTATGGACCTTGATTAACCAATTCATCCTCCCCCCCTCTTAGTTATTCTAAATATTTCTAATAGTTCTTCTATTAGGATGTTCAACTTCTTTCCCCTCATAGATTACTTGTACACCTCTACCTGTATTTGATTTCCTTCTCTAATAAACCATCAACCCAGTGTTACTCCTCTTCCTCTTGGATATGTCTATATCATGATATCTATCCCCTTCTATATGCCTTTTTTGGCCTCTCTCTTGTTGAGGAATCATATCAGAAGGCTATAATAATAGATATAAACCTTATGCATCCTCTACAAATGTAACCTTAGATACTTTAACTCCACCTAGATTCTCACATACTTCTAAAATAGTACTAAAGATATTCTCAATTTTTTGTCCCATGGCTTTGCATCTAGCAGTGGATCATAGTTGGGCTCTATCTCCTTGACTTCATCCCATAGATCTTTAATGGCATGCTAGTATATTTTCTTTTTCTTCTAGGTTCCCATCTCTTCATCATTTCTAATGATATCTTATGGAAATTCAAATTAATTTTTACCCATGATGCTACCTATATTTTTTTTATCAACATTCCATAAAACCCCTCCATATAATTCAACCATTTGGAGATAAAATCCATTGAATAAGGCTTGAGAGAATGAACTAACTCATTTTCTCCCTTTTTTATCATTTTAAAATAATGAAAAACCATTATCTTAGGGAAGAAAGCTTATTTTTGAGCTTTAGCTAGGAAATCAGTCTCTTGAAGCATGCTAATTTGTCTCATTACTTCAAGGAAGCCAATCCTCAATCGAACATATCTAGGTAATACCAAAGGTATTCCTAGAAGAAAAAAAACTAATAATAATTATGTGAGGATAAAAGTAGATGTCTCTCTATTGATGGCATAATTTTGGCTTTATCACAACCAATTGACCTTAAGAATGCTCGAAGGAGACATGGAAAATATGTAAAAAATGGAAAAAATATTCTTGTAAGAGAAAAAGAAAACTCATTTTCAAACAAAGTGAAACTTAAACCATCCCAATTAGTAGAAAAACTTGTTGACCATAACTAGACTGGTAATACTTCATCCTCCATTTCAAACTCCATATACATGTGTTTAGAAAAGTAATCCTTATTATGGAAGAGGATCAATGTATAAGAAATGAGTACCACTTGAAGTCTATGGATTGTCCCTTATGTAAGGCTTCTATTCCTTCATTAATATTTTCTTCTAAATGCCAAGGGAAATTATAAATCACTACTTCACCATACTTATGAATCCCCATGCACATGCACACAGTAGCCTTGCTAAAATTTTACTAGTTAGTTAACCCTAGTACTTGATACAAGGAAGTATAGGTGCTCACCAATGTGTCACCATAATACTCAAAATTACCTACAGTATAGGATATGGCTAGAGGGGTCAATTTAATTCTATTTACCTCCTTTGATAATGGAGTTAAAAATGCATGTTGCATATCTGGTTTAGCACTGTCAAAATATTCTTTAGATATCTTGAAATCTACTTGATCAATCACCTCTAAGGCATTGTGGAGATCAAATTCTTCCTTGTAGAATCACCATCAATTTTTAGTAACACTTCCCCATCGAAATCCATAATGATATGGGTGATGGGATCATATCTTGCTGCCAACTCTAACAATAGATTAATGTCTAGAAAGATAGTGGGGACTATTCATTTACCAATATTGTATTGTCACACATTATGTAATGTAATTCTAGCATTATGCTAGCCATACTACATTCTCAAAATATCTAGGCACTTGTGAGGCATTTTTTTGTCACACACATTCCCATATTTATCCTTCAACCCTAGACAAACCTCCTTATTTAGGGTTTTCCATATTTTTGCATCTTCCCTACCTTCTTTAGATAAAGATAACTAATTTATGAAGTCATCTTGTAACCTTCTATCCTCATAATTGAAATTTCTATAATATTTCTTAGGAGACATTTTGTCAATCTTTAGATTATTTACTCAATTGAAATCCATGAGGGAATCCTAATTTTAAAACTAGGGCTTTGACAAATGATTAGAAAATCAAAGAAATTTTTGAGATTCAATATTGGTAGAAGTAATAGAAATTCAAACAGGTTTTTGTACTTACTTTTTTTATGCCTTTTCATTGAGAAAATCCTACTTTGAACTATGTTTGTGAATTATCCTAGCATGGGTAATCTTTGAAATTTGAAGTCTAAAAACACCTTCGTGGAAAAAAAGAATGACAAGACAACTCTTAAGTCCTTGAAAGAGGTATTAACATTATATTTCATGTGAAATAACTAAAAACTACCAGTGGAAAATAAAATTCTTTAGTTCTAGCACAAAATTTGAACCCTTGCCATTGATTTAATTGTATTCTGGATCTAATGGTTGTAATCTTCTTTTTCCCTCCTCTGACCATTCTACTTATCATATGAGACCTGTGGACTATCCAATAGGAGATGACTATGATGCCTCATAAGAACTTTTCAATTTTATACACTTTCAAGGAAAAATCTACATGTCATCATCTCAATGTTTTGCCATGTGATTATCAAAGCTTGTAGGTAAGTGCAAACGATTGATCTTGCTTCAAGATTCCTCTTTGTATGTGAATCTTATTCATCATGATATTAAGTTTTAGCCATTGACTTATGTATGTGAGGAATACTTATTGAAGTAATTGGATCTGCAAGTTCCAAGAGGACAAGCATAAACATCTCGCTTCTTCACCATCGGGGAGAGTGAAGTTTTCAAATGAGTAAGAATTATTCGATCATCTACTCTTTGGCTTCTATTTGCATCATCACTTAGGGACCACTAGCATGGACCACATGTCCTAATGAAGCTTTTTTCTTCAGCCAAGTTTTTAGGGCCCACTATCCCTTTATTCAACTAGCTCTGGATACATGTTTGAATCAGGCTTAGTTTCCATCTATATGAGTTAGGAATGTGAGTGATCATTGATTGTCCAATCTTGTATTAGTCAAATCCTCTTTGACAACATCCAAAATCCAATTTGGAGAGACGTGGACCAATAAAAATGTAAATAACATTGATGACAAGGTAGGCTTTACCACCAACATCCACACTTGAGTAATTTACATGTGAAATAATCAATCTTCTTCCCCATTAATGAGAGACAAGATTATGGGTTAGTGAGAGTTATTGATTAGTTTTATGAAACTCAAGATCTTGGGCCCACCCTTGGACACATGCTCAATCTTTCTTTTTTGCATTATCACTACCAAGAGCTATAGATAAGCATAGGTCCTCAATCTAATGACCCCATCATGCTTGGACAAACATAAGAAACAAAGAATAAATCCAAAGTTAAAAAGGTAAGACGTAAAATGTGGACCAAATGCAAAAACTTAGAAAAAGTTTATGAAGAACTAGGGAAAACAAAAGGGGAACCCATCAATAATGATATAACCCTTGGGATAAGACACAATCAAAAGCTTAATATTTTTGAGGTCAAGAAATTAGGTTACTAACCTAGGACAAGAGGGGGTATCAAATCAACAATGTAATATCCCTCAATTTAAGTTGTTAAAAAGGCAATGATAAAAAATGACCTTAAGGACTTCTTCCATTTTAATAGGGTTTATCCACATTTATTTAACAATCTTTCCTTGTTATGCAAACCCTAGACAAAATGAAATGTAGAGGACAAGACACATATTATTTTTTACAACTACTAGAAAAAGATGCTAACAAATCCTTTACTTCTTTCTTGATCATCAGAGTTGAAGATGCCCTATAATGTGACTAGACCATTAGACAATTTTTTGAAATTAAGCTTCATGATTTGATCTCTATATTGACTTTCCAACTTCGACTCATTTTTAGCAGAAAACACTACTTAATTTTGTAAAAAAATAACAATTTTCAAATCAGAATCAAACACTTTCCAATTTGTATAACTATTTGGGATGACAAGCCTTATAACAAGTTTGATATGTTGTTTCTTTGTGTCTAGAACATGCTCTAGTATGTCATAATGATAACTAATTGTTGCAATTATATCAACATGTTTGTTCTTATTTCTAAGGACACTTTAAATATTGAATGCCTGGATGCCCTCAAGTAAATCCCAAAGTCTATGTTTATATGACTTCAGAAGGCTATTCTTTGTGACATTTTGATTTCTTATTTGATTCACAATTAAGTTGTTGTCCCCAAATACCTTCAAGAGATTTAGGCCTCTCTTTATGCAAGTTGGAGACCTTGTATCAAGGATTTTTACTCATTCAAATTATTAGTGTAGTTGCATTAAAGTATTTCTCCAAATCGGGAGAAACGTGCATTATACTAGTGCCTAAACCATGTTTATTCATTGAGACATCAAAAAACATATTCCACAATCCATCAGTATCTTCTTGTCTTTTCATAAGATTTGGAACATAAGCACTTTCCTCATGTATACAATAAGTCCCAAGGCCTGTCTCTTTAGCCTCTTGTACAAGATCAAATTGGAAAGCATTAGCCCACTCATCTAATAGATAATCAAGAACTCTTTCAAGAGAGTAGCATTTTCACGGGTTGTGTATTCTTCATCACTTTCATGGAGTATGCAATTCATTTTTATCCGGCTTGGTGTATGAGTCTCCATGTGATTAAGGACCAATGGTTTTACCTTTATAGAATCTTTTGTTCCATATATAGTCCTAAAGGACATCAAAGACCAATTGGATACAATATAGCTACCTATTTGTGTATTAAAGTCTCTAGAAAGGAAGATAGAAAAATGGGGAGGAGGCTCAACAACTATCATGTCTTTTTGTTATAATATAAAATCCACCAATATAATTGAGGGGGGGGGGGGGGGGGGAGGGGGGTGTGAATCAGTTATCCAACTATTACAAAATTATCAACCTTATTGATCCTTAAACATATGATAAATATAATTAGTAACCATAACAAGATACCCATACACAATAACACCAGATATTTTAACTAAGGAAAACCCCAGTGGGGATGATACCCACAACATGATGTACTAATATAAATATTCCTTATTAGAGGATGGACCTTGCTAGGAGTCAATAAAAAAAGTTAGTACATATCAGTCCTTGTTAGGAGACTTTGAATCACTATTAGGAGATTCCAACTTTGCTAGGAGTTATTCCAACCCTGTTAGGAGTTTTTCCAACCCTGTTAGGAGTTGTGCCATCCCTATTAGGAGTTTTAAAAGGAAAATGGACACACTGTCGAAACAACTTTAGGGGCAAGACCAATTAACCTAGTGTCCAAATGATCTCTATATTATTTCTTATAGAATAATATAAATGAATTGTACTTTCTTCCTCTTCATCTTTCCTATTAATCATACTTATTCTCCTTCAGATCTCGATACTAGGTCACCAACTTTGCACCCAATAAACCCTTGGATCACTTACTCATATTTACCAAATACTCTTCTCTAATACAATTACTTCTAATTCACACTTCTCGATCAAGGAAAATAATTTCCTTTATAGCAAGTCCACAAAAAAATTCCTTGAGTTGGCCTTGAGGCTTTGCCAATTAAATATAATAGGACCACAAGAAGATGATTAATTATTTCACAATCACACAACACTATTGACTCATAGTATATATAACCTATTACAATTGCAACTCCAAAATTTGTGCAAGCATTGACTTCATCATTAGACTAACCTCTATTACTATATAACTTCACATATCCTAATTCTATATTTGTTAGGAGATATAATCCAATAATTAGAAACATCTTGTTCGGTACTATGTCTTTGTACCATATTATGTAAATCAAACATGTATTCAATGTGTCTTTGACTTTCTTCATGCATACTTAACCTCTTCATCAAGATACATTTTAGAACATGAATTTAACCACTCTTCACCTAAAAATCAAACCTTTGTCTATATGACCACACTCTTCGTCTACTACTTTGACAGTCTTCAAAGAAACCATACTATGTTGTCATCAATGACAAGAACAACCATAAATGTCACATATCAATCATGCTACATGCTCTCCAATGCTTAGGATATTCCCCCTAAGGAATACCATTAGAATTCATGCTAACAATCTCCCCCTTAGGCATTGATGAAAACATAGCTGAAAACCATCTAGGTTCTAAGAATACCAAAACAACGCTCTACTGCAACTACTATTGGTCTAATGTTTTTAAATCATCTTCATCGATGAAATCTAAAAACCTGTGGAATACTACTATATTCTACAACTCTTTCTATAGAATTTTCATTATTTGTTTAGACTAAACAACTCACAACTTCTCCCTCATAAAAGATCTTAATCGCTCCCCTATATATTAATTTATCCTCCATTAGATTATCTTCTCCCCATACATACTTAGGAGATATTTTCACATGCACACTTCTATTCTCCCCCATTCATACGTAGGAGATATATTTTTCATGCATTCTCTCCCCCATTAAAATCAATGACAAAGGCTACATTATGTCAATCATCTATTCAAAATTTTCAACAAACTTAAGTGTCCAAAGACACTATTCAAGACCAATTACCAAGAGTCCTAGATGACTCTGCTCATCTTAGATACTCCTCCATATGGGAAGAATCAACATTCACACTAATCAAACAAAAGTGCTATGTACTAATGGACTACTACAATCTCTACAACATCTACTCTAAAGTAGGTAGGGGCATAACCCCAACATACCTCTCAAGTACTCAAATGTATCTTTAGGAAATGGTTTTGCAAAGACATCAATGAAAAAACAATGATTGAAGCATATTGGTCATACTTGTATATTATCAACAATCTCCCTTTACAATCTCTCTCTTTGATTAGCTTCTTCAATCTATTCTCAATAATCTCCCTCTTTGGCATTGATGGAAAACCAAATTGATCAACCAAATCACCCAAATTGCAAATATCTTGTTCATCCAAATTGACTAGGTTAAAATAGTAAGACAACACCAAAAAGAAAAATAATTCCTTGTATTGAAATCTCTCCCTCTATCAGCAACTTACATCTTTTGAATAGGTTACAACATCTTTCTTATAACTCCCACTGAGTTTCTTATTATATCTCCCTCTTACTATATCTATCTCCCTCTCACTAGGTAGATGTTTAGGATTTCTCTCTCTTTCTTGTATTTCTCGATCACCCTCATCATACTTGTGTTATCCTCTAATAAAAAATATCAACAATTATTTCCCTCAGTGATTAATAGGTACTGGCATGTTCTTTGATCAGTAATCTCTCTCTCTCTCTCTCTCTCTCTCTCTATATATATATATATATATATATATATATATATATATATATACTATTGATCAACAATAATATCTCCCTCTTTGACAACACTTCCAAAGACCTATCATCTTAATCATGCAAGTATAAGCTTTTTAGTTTCTTTATTTTCTCCCTCTATCGTCTTGCTTGTGACCAATTTGAAGTTTCAGCTATTTAATTACTTTAGTAGTTCCTAAAGTAAGATCCTTTGCATCAATTTTTAATATATGAACATCAACTTGTTTGATGCAGGGCACTCCTCTTATTACTTAGTTAGCCTTTGACAGGGGTATTACCCCTAGTTTGCCTCTTAGATACTCATGAGCATCCTTAGGTAATGCTTTTGTGAAGATATCGGCAATTTTTTCTTTTGTGTTGACATATTCCATCTTCACCTCTTTGTCTTGAACTAATTCCCTCAAGTAATGATACTTGATTGCAATGTTCTTAGTCTTTGTATGCATCACTGGATTCTTTGATATATTAGTAACACTTGTATTATCACAAAAAAGTATCACTAGTTCTACGATCTCTTCCTTCATTCATTTGAGTAGTTGTTTGATCCATACAATGTTTGTATAATTTGTAGCAATATCAACATATTCAGCTTTAGTAGTAGATTGTGAGCTAGAATTTGTTTCTTTCTAGTCCATGTAACTAGCCTATTGCCAAAGAAAAATGGTCCTCCACTGGTGCTCTTTTTGTCATTAATGTTTCCAGCCCAATCAACATCAATGTAGGTTCTTAATTCAAATTTCTCATCTTTCTTATAGTATAGACCAAACTCTTCTATTCCTTTAAGATATCTCATTATTCTCTTTATAACCATCAAATGATTCTCCTTGGGATTAGTAGAGAATCTTGCAATTATCCCTATAGATAGTGTAATGTAAGGTCTTTTATGTACTACATATTGCAACTTACCAATCATAGACCTATACAATATTTGATTCACCTCATCTAAATTATCATTCTTTGACAACTTGTGTCATGTCACCATAGGTGTACTTACTTGTTTGGAATCCTCCAATACAAAAGCTTTCAATATTTCTTTGACATACTTTGACTGAGTGGTGTATATACCATATTTCATCTGAGACACTTGCAAACCCACAAAGAACTTCATCTCTCAAAACATAGACATTTCAAATTCTTGCTTCACCTGATTTGCAAAATCCTTACATAAACCATCTTGAACTCCAAATATGATATCATCAACAAGAATTTTAGATAACAATATACCTTTTCCTTTCCCTATCTTAATGTAGAGATTTTTTTTATCATCAGTCTTTTCAAATCCAATCTTCACAAGATAATTATGAAGTCTCTCATACCATGCTCTTGGAGCTTGTTTCAAATCATATAGAGCTTTGTGTAATCTACATACCATGTTCTTATTGTTAACATCAACAAATCCTTATGATTTTTCTATGTAAACTTCTTCTAATATGCCATTCAGAAATGTAGATTTAACATCCATTTGATAAACTTTGGAACCTTTGCATGCAGAATAAGCAAGTAGAGTTCTTACTCCTTCCAATCTAGCGACAAGGGAAAATATCTCTCCATAGCCAATTCCTTTTTCTTATGCATATCACTTGCAAACTAATCTTGGTTTGTTCCTTGTGACTTCACCATTTTCATTTAGCTTGTTTCTGAATACCCACTTGGTGCCAATCACATTTTTGTCTTTTGGTTTAGGAACTCGACTCCATGTTTTGTTCTTCTCTATTTTTTAAATCTCTTCTTCCATGGCTTTACTCCAGTCTATATCTTCTAATGCATCTCTCACTAATTTGGTTCCTTCATGCTCAAAAAATATGTATCATTTCTTAGTATGTTTCTTGTCATTGGTCTAGCATCTTTATCTCTAATGATTTGTGCAATAGGATGATGTCTCTTGACATATTTAGGCAATCTTGGTTCAGTTCTTGATCTTTCAATCTTAGCATCACTTTGTGCATCTCTGTCAGGTAACTCAGCATCTCCACCGATCTCAAAATCAGAAGGCATTTCTTCTTCATTCTATAACTCAACTTCTGAGTGTAGCTTGGTTGTTGAATGCAACTCGACATTCATGGTGTGTGACTCAGCAATAACTGAAACTTGTTGGTGGTTTGTAGCTTGATTTGCAACATCCTCTTTAGTAGGCATACCTTCATAAAAGTATATAAATGATTTTTATTCTTTTGGCTCTTTTATAGGTTCAGCCTCATGTACTTCTATATATTCATCAAAATTTACATTTTCACTTTTCACAACTTTGTTAGTGTTAGTATTCAAACACTTATAAGCTTTACTTCTTGTGGAACAACCTAGGAATATACCTTCTTTACTTTTTGCATCAAGTTTACCATTCTTGACATCTTTAAGAATGTAACATTTTCTTCCAAATACCTTAAAATATTTTACCTTGGGTGAGTATCAATACCATAGTTCAAAAGTTGTTGAAAGAGTACCTTTCTTGATTTGGACATAGTTTAAGGTATAGATAGCTGTACTTACAACTTTTCTCTAGCATTTTAAAGCAACATTCTTCTCCATCATGAGTGTTCTAGCACAATCCATTATAGACCTATTCCTCCTTTCAGTGATTCCATTTTGTGGAGGGGTTCTAAGGGTAGATGTCTATCTTTTGATTCATCTATCATTATAGAACATCTCAAACTCATTTGATGTGAATTCTCCTCCTCTATTAGATCTCAAACACTTCAGACTTTTACTTGTTTCCTTCTCAACTCTTGCCAAGAACCACTCTTGGAAAGCGTTAGATATTTAAAAAAAAAATAGAACTATCATCATTCTAGAATAATCATCAACAAACAACATATGTACTTATCTCCTTTCTAGCTTTTCACATCAATTGGTCCACACAAGTTAGTATGAACAATCCCTAGTATTTCTTTAGAGGTATAAGTTTTACTCTTAAAACTTGACTTTGTCATTTTGCCTAACTAACATTGTTTGCACATTACATTATCAGGCTTTTTCAACTTGGGAAAACCTCTATAACATTTCTCATATTTCTAATACTAACCAAGTTATCAAAATTAAAATGACATAATCTCTTGTTCCATAGCCATACATCATCAAATTTTACAAGGCAAGTAGCATCTTCTATGTTAAGATAGAATAGATTACTTCTAGTTTGATCACCCTTTCCAATAAATGTCCCATGAGTGTCATATATCTTAGCAATCTTATTTTCAAACTCAACCTTACATCCCAAATTGTTCAATTGTGACACACTCAACAAGTTATAGTTAAGTCCTCAACATAGTAAGCAATGTCACATAAAATCTTATATGTGAGTTTGATAGAACCTTTTCCTTTTATCAAACATGGTGCATCATTACCAAATCTTACACTATTTCCATCACAACAATTTAGAGTAATGACCTTACTTTTGTCTCTAGTCATGTGATGTGAGGATCCACTATTAATGATCCATCTATCATTCTTGTTCACACAAGTCACAAGAAAAGTTGCCTCATCTTCATCAGATTCATCCTTCGTTTCCTCTTCAACAATGTAGCATTACTTTTTGCCTTTGTCTTTGTAATCTTTGTTTTCTTCATTTCTTCTACTCTTGTATCTATCACCACCTATGTAGTTCTTCTTCTTTGGTCATCTAGCAGCAATATGATCAACCTAATTGCAATTGAAACAAATGATAGGTAACTTACCTTTGAACTTGCCTTTACCTCTATGGAAACTTGTTGCCAGTAGTGCTTCAAGTTGTTTTGCATCCTCCTCATCTATATCACTATCACTAGACACATACTTCTTCCTTTTCTTCTTCTTCTTCTCATCAAGTTCCTTTAATGATACCTTAGCATTGAAAGTAGATTCAATACTCTTAGGTTTATAATTATCCAAGTTAGATAGCTCAAAAGCAGTGAGTCTACCTACTAGACCTTCTAGTGATAGATCATTCCCTTGTATACATTTCAGTTCTTAAATTGTAGGAACTCTAATAGCATATATGGCAATAGTGTTCTTAAAAATTTTCTTAGTACAATATCATCATCTATTTTGCCAGTAACTCATATTATTGCATTAACAACTTCTTTTATCCTAGCAACATATTGAGCAATATTCTCACCTTCTTCCATTCTCATATCATCAAATTTACTTTTGAGCTTTTAGCATTGGCTCTTAGAACATTTTCATCTCCTCCATAGATAGTGGTTAGGGTATCCCACATTTTTCTTTGCACTATCAAGACCTTTCATATCATCAAATTTGGCATAACTTAGGACCGAGGGAATCTCAAGCATTGCCTAGTTGTGTTCTTTCTTCTTTTTCATATCTTTAGCAGTTGGGTCTCTAGCAGGATTAACATGCTTGGTGGCATGGAAGATTGTGCATGTTCTCAAAGTCCTCTAAGATGTAGCTTCATCAAAATTTTCCATGTAGGAAAGTTATCTTTATTAAGCTTGGGTACTTCTCTTTTTGACATCATGATTTTTGTGCTTCTAGTACCTTCAAACTAGTCCTCTTAAACAAATGGCTCTAATACTAGTTGTTGGAATATTTTAGAATAATTGGGGGGGGGGGGGGTGAATTAGTTATCCAGATGTATAGATAAAAGTTTTCATAGCTTAGTGAACCCATAAAACATTATTCATCATGCATGCATCCATAAGCTTATGCAATCACTTAAAACTTATAGGTTACTATCAAATCAACTTGCAGAAATGTAAAGCATGAAACGTAATAGATTCATCAACACACTTGACACAATGATTTATGTGAAAACCTAATTTGGTAAGAACCACCAATAACATGCTACTCTTTTCACTCTTTTGAAGTGATGCCCTATGAAAGGCCAACCCTATTAAAAGTTACAATACACACTGTTAAATGTGACCCTGTTAAAGGATTTCAATCGCCCTGTTAGGAGTGAGCCTTGTTAGAGGAATTTAGACCATTCACTTGGAATGTCACCCTGTTAAAGGATTTACAAAGAACTATTAGGTCAACCTTAATCCAAAGGATTTACCCTAGACTAATACAATTGTTAGAGAGTAATAGTAAGGCTTGATTTGATACAACTTACAACTTCATTTGCAAATTATAGATCACTGTTTAGTCCTCAATTCTAATTGGCCTTCATACTTTGTAGCTTTGATAGCTTGCTCACCCTTCAAGAATCCATACCCGTAAGCCTTCTTGCTTAGCATGCCATTGTAGACTCTTCTCTTAGGTCACTTGATGAAGAAAAACCTCTTGACTCCTTGTCTTCCTTAGGTTCTCGCACATGAAAACCTTGCTTCATGACTACCCATTCCTATAAATAGGAAATTAAGATATTCTCCCACTCATTCTCCATTTTCCAATTTAGGGTTAAGATGGATTAGGTAGGATACAATGAATCTATCCCACATTCCATATCTCTTCTAGAAACTTCTAATAAAATCCTCTTTGAATTTTCCTCAAAATGGTTTACCTTAAATTTTGTGCCACCAGCTCATCATCCTTATCTTCCACCTAGTTCACATAATCCAAGAGGACAAACTTGTCAGCTCAGATCCATCAAATTCTTGATCTTTTAAATAATGTAGTAGCTTGGCATTGTCTTGCTTCTAATGCTCGACACATACTACATTTCTCAACATCTTCTATTAAATTACTCAACACAAACTAAAGTTTATTGGTGCTAGGCATTAACTAAACTTTACTCAGCATCCACTTTTCTACTTAGCTTGCACTGACTTTTCTTAGCACCTACTATCCACTTGGTCAGGCTTAGTAGAAAAACTTTGTGTAAGTTGTTCTTCTAAACCTTCTTATTGTAACTAGCCTTTGTAACCTCAAGTAGATTATCAATACATCATGTTATCATTGTCTTAACTGATTCTTGTACTTCATTACATAATCATAACTCAACCTTTCCTCTAAGTGTTATTGTTACATTTTTAGATCAAATCCTCTTCATCAATCAACTTAAGTGATAGTACTTAAATAATACAAGCAATTATATTACCACCAAATATTAGGCTTGACATAAGTGACAAAACAATGATTGAATGATATTGGTCATACTTGTATCTTCTCAATAATCTCCCTTTACAATCTCCCTCTTTGATTAGCTTCTTCAATCTATTCTTGACACATACCATATCCTTGTCATTTGTCAAAGGAATTCCTTTAGGCTTATCAATTTAAACCTCTTCTTGATGTTCTCCATTCAGAAAGGTTGATTAGACATCCATCTAATACACTTTAAACTTCTTACTTGCTGCATAAGCCAAAAACATTCACACTACTTCCATTTATGGTATAGGGGCATATGGATCTTCATAATCAATTCCTTCTTATTGTGAATAACCTTAGCATACTAGTCTAGCTTTTTTTCTCACAACTTCACCTTGTTTATTCATCTTGTTTTTTGAATACCCATTTAGTTCTTGCAACATTCTTTTTTTAGGTCTAGGAACCAATTCCCATGTCTCATTCTTCACAATTCGATCAAGTTCCTCCTTCATTTCTTGAATCCAATGATCATCTTTGCATGCCTCATCTGCAATCTTAGGTTCCACTTGAGAAATCAAACATATGTGCTCATTTACTTTGTTTTGTATCATCACTCCTTTGTCTTTTCTTCAAGTGATCTACTTTGGAGAGTGATTCTTTGTAAGATTTTTGTTAGGAGTAGAGTTGCTATCTCAACACTTATCTCTTCTCTTAGTTCAGATCTTTATTCTCCTCTTTGCTCAACAATTCATACATCATTCTGCAAGTCATTATTAGTCTCAAAGAAAACTCCAACATTTTCTCTAACAATTCTAGTATTGTCTTCTTTCTCATCAAAGTTGTAATCCATCATTTTCTTCTTAATTCCAAACTTTTCATAAACTTTTACATTTGCACACTCAACAATTATTTTAGTTCTATGATTAAAACATCTATAAGCTTTTATTTTCAATGAATAACAAAGGAACATAACTTCATCGCTTCTTGGATCAAACTTACCAATATCATTATCTTTCTTTATGTAACACTTATTTCCAAAAATTATGAAGTAATTTACTAAAGGTGTATGACCAAACCAAAATTCATAAGGAGTCTTATTCATTCCTTTTCTTATCTGCACTCTATTCATGGTGTATACTATTGTATTGATTACTTCTCTCCAACATGTCTTGGATACTTCATTTTCAAACATCATTTCTCTTACAACCTCTGATATTGATATATTTCTCCTTTCTACTATCCCATTCTACTATGGGGTCTTAGGTCATGATAACTATCTCTTAATCCAATTTTCTTCACAAACCATGTTAAACTCTCTAGAAGTAAACTCTCCACCTCTATCTGATCTCAAACATTTAATCTTCCCACCAGATTCATTCTCAAATCTATTCTTAAATATCTTGAACTTCTCAAATGCTTCATATTTTTCTTCAAGAAATTATACCCACATCATTCTAGTGAAATCACCAACAAAAAATTATAAAGCACATTCCTTGATAGAATCCTCTTGTTATGGTAGGGCCACTCAAATCTGTATGAACAATCTCCAATTTCTTTGTAGTAGTGAATTTCTTGTTGGAAAATGATACCTTCTTCTATTTAGCCATAATTAATTCTTTGCAAACAACATTAGTAGGCTTCATGATCTTAAGTAAATCTCTAACTGCAAATGGGCTACTAACCTTTACTATGTTATCAAAGTTCATATGACAAAACCTTCTACACCATAATAAACTATTATCCACTTTTGCAACCAAACATGTCATCTTAGTATGATTCAATCAAAATAAATTACCTCTAGATCTTGTACCTATTCCAAATAGCTTACTATCCTTATCTTTTATGACACAAGACTTCTCTATAAAATGGAATTCATAAACTTTATCCACCAATTGTCCAACACTCAACAAGTTATGCTTTCCACTATCAAAAATGTAAACATCGTCAATGTTAGTCTTTCCATCAAGAGAAATTAATCATATCCCTATGATTTCATAGACCACATTGTTTCCAACTCTACCAATACCTCCATGATTTCATAAATTAACAAACTTGTTCATATCACTAATCATATGATGTGAACATCCAATGTCTATGATCCAATAATATTTTTTTTCAACTTGGGAAACTAGAGCTTTTCTTATCTAATTTCTTTATCAAGATCATCTTCCTTTATGGATACAAATCCTAGTTCATCATCACTCTCACTTTGAACTCTTTCCTCAGATTCCTTATCTTCATTTGCATATAAACAATCTCTAGGTTTTCTAGACCTAAATTTTCTCTTACAATTTTTCTCTCTTTTAGGACACTAAGATGCATAATGAACAAATTCATTACAAGTCCAATATTCTAAAATCTTCTTACCATATAGCTCTCTTCTCACAAGCAAGGCTATAGCTTCTTAAATATTTTTTCCCTCTTCAAATCTCATTCTATTGCTGCTATCATAATCTCCATGGGTGCTTGCACTTTTGGATAAGCATGAAAGAACAATTAAAGCATTAAAATTTGTCTCCACTCTTATCAATTCTCCAAAATATCTCAAAATTTCTTTTGTTGCTTCTAATCTTCCAAGAAAAGTTTCCCTAGTAAACTTCTCAGTATAGGGTATCAACAATCCAATCATCTATGCTACCTTCTTAAATGGTGGTGTCAAAGTTTTCAAAATATTCCACACAATCTCATCTTCCTCTTTGGATCTACTACATGATTTGATTCCTGCAACAATATTAGATATCCTACCAACATAGCTTCTCACTGATTCATCTTTCAACATCTTATCATCTTGAAACAAGCATATCCAATTCTATAATCATACTCTTTGTGTATGTTTTTCTCCTTCAAAAGTAGATTCTAAAGCTTTCCAAATTTTATGAGATGTTACTAGTGACTTTACCTGACTATACTCATTCTCAAGGAGAGATATCAGTAAGGCTTCTCTTGCTCTCATATTGCACATAAACAAATCTCTTTTTGCTTCGCTACATTCTTCAAGTTTCTCTTCTTTTACAATATATTTAACATTCTTTGTCAAAATCCAATATCCTAGACCCATACATAACATATGAGTCTTCACCTTTTCTTTCCAACTATCATAGTTAACCCCATCAAACTTAGGACTATATTTTATGAAGTGACTCACCATTCATCTCCCAAATTTGTTAAGCTTTCTCTTCAATGACCTCATGCTCTAATACCAATTGTTAGAATATAAAGTCCACCAATATAACTTGGGGGGGGGGGGGGGGCAAAACAATTATCAACCTTATTAATCCTTAACCATATGAGAAATGTAATCAGTAACCATAATAAGATACTCATAAATAATAAGACCATATATGTTAACTAGGGAAACCCTTGATCGAAGGGAAAACCCTAGAGGGGATGATACCCACAAGATGATGGACTAATATAAATATTCTTTGTTAGAGGATGGACCCTATTAAGAGTCAATAAAAAATTTCAATACATATCAGCCCCTATTAGGAGACTTTAAATCCCTATTAGGAGAGTCCAACCTTGTTAGGAGTTGTAGAAGGTAGATGAACTCACTGTCTAGATAGTTTCAAGGGAAATACCAATGAACACACTTTCTCAATAATCTCTGCATTATTCCTTTTAGAATAACAGAAATGAATTATACTTTCTCCCTCTTCCTCTTTCCTATCAATCAAATTTTTTCTCCTTCAGATTTTGATACTAGATCACCAACTTTGCATCCAATAATCCCTTTGATCACTTATTCCCATGTAGAAAATACTCTTCTCTTGTTTGAACTTATCCAATACAATTAATTAAAATTCACACTTCTCAATCAAGGAAAATACTTTCCTTTATACCAAATCCTCTAAACAATTCCTTGAGTTGGCCTTGAGGCTTCCCCAATTAATTATAATAGGACCACAATAAGATGATTAATTATTTTGTAATCACACAACACTATCATCTCATAGTCTATTCAACTTATTACACATGCAATCCTAGGACTTGCACACTTGCTGAAATCATCATCAAGCTGTCATCTATTACTATATAGCTTTGCATATCCTGATTCTATATTTGTAAGGAGATATAATCCAATCATCTAAAACTTCTTATTAGGTACTTTGTCTGTATATTGATCTCTATCAATCAAACATGTCTTCTTCATGTCTTTGACTTAATTCATGTACACTTAACCTCATTATTAGGATACAGTATAGAAGATGTCCTTAACCACACTTCACCTAAATATCAAACCTCAGAAACCATACTATGGTTTTATCAATGAGAAAAAAGACATTAATACAACATATCAATCATGCTACATTCTCTCCAGTACTTAGGATACTCCCCCAAAGGAGTACCATTACCATTCATGCTAACACTTGTATGATGTTACAACTAGGACATACATATAATGTCATTTTGATATCTCCCAACACTCCCACTATTTGGCCAGAAATACTATCCAATAAAACAAAGCTCTTAGTCATTAGATCATACTTAATACCAAAAATACCAAATACAAACTTTGGCATATTTGAGCTACTAGCTTCTAAGTCTATCATACTATTGTGAACTAATTGGTCTCCTGTAATCAAAGTGAGATAAAAAGGGAGAGGTTTGTACTTACTTCTATCTTCTTCCCTTATAGATTGCACATAGCTTGTTGGTCCATCCATGGTATCTCACCCATTGTGTATTTTTTTTAATTTTTAACTCTTGCAATAGTATTTTCCATTGAGATTGCATGGTGAGAACATCCCACATATGAACCTTAATATTAGTCCTCTACATTTGATCTAAAATATTGAGATGATTGTATGTTGATGCAGTTTGAATCTTAGAAACCACAATGTCTGATATATGGACTTGGGATAGCTCAAGGCTCCTTATGCTTCTTATTGTTTTGATTTTTTTATGGAGAAGCAACATTATGTTGCATTCTTGCAACTATGGTCTATGAAATAGCCTCTAGAGTTGAAACCTGATTTGAAGGAGAACGTGAAACACTCTTCAGAACTCCCCTATTTCATCTATTTCTATGAGATGTTCCATCATTATAATCATGACTGATATGACAATACTCCTTTGGCTAATAATTCATAAAAGAGAAGTCTTCTTGCTGTTGGAATTGGAATTCAATAGTGAGATGATTAGCATCATATTGTTTCCCTATTATTTTCTCTTGTGTGGCCAATACTTGAGAAGACTCTACCCTATGGAGCATACATTTTTCATATAAAAAGTTATAAGTAGCATGATATTCTTATTCTTGAGTCAAATTATTTTGAGTAATAAGTGTCCATACTAGATTGGCATTTGTATTTGCAGGGAAACATTACCCATGATCCTATTTTGGTACCATGAAGCTTGATTTTGACTTGTCTGCCTATTGAATGAATAATTTTGATAATGGGGTTGATGAGGCCTCTTACCTTGAGCCTTTTTCATCTCCGGAGTCACTAGTTTATAGTTCATTTTCTACACTACTATGGTATGATCTTGCAATCTCCTTTCCATATTGAAACTATGATCATGAAACTTTTTATCTATATTTTTCATCATAACTTGCATCACAGCCTCAAATTTATATATCCCATTAGAAGATGTAAAAGCTTGAGTAGAAAAAAGAGGTTGAATTGTAGTTGTGGTAGGAATAGGAGCCATTTTAGGTTGATGTTTAGGCATACCAAGGAAGAGGGGCATTGGAGGTCTAGGAGCTAGTTTTCCTCCTTGAATTAGAGTGTTCTCTACCCTTACAACAATGACATATATATAGCTAGAAGAGTATCCTCACCCAATGTTTGTAATGTGGTAGAAATGGCACTATTAAAAGCTCCAATATAATGCAAGAAAACATTAACAGAGGAAGGCTTCACTACAACAAGTATTGTATCCCATATCTTTTGAAATATAACACACTACTTGGGAACCAAAAAGGAATAAACCTAGTATGTTACAAAGTTTAGTGTACTATATTTTTTAAGTTTAAATAAAATCAAACTAAAAATGAGAAAGAAACATACACAAAAACAATATTTACACAACTGAAATTACAACATATATTTCATTCCTAAAGGGTTTGTTTGCATTAAGTCACATTTAAGAAAGTTATATTGATAAGTTTATGTATCAATTACAATGTCCATAATCATAAAACGAATAAACAAATACATAATCTCATATACACAGATTAGAAAAAATGGTATAATAAAGTACATTTACATAACATCATCCACCGTACATGTCACAAGGTGGGCAAAATAAAATACAAGTACATCAATATACAATAAAAAATACATAGATACATCAAATGAATAGAAGTCTCCAAGAAAATAACAAGAATGATAAAGCTACAACTGCATCAATGAACATCCAACATCTTTCAATCTGAGGGGGGCTCAAATCGTAAGAAGTTATTGTCTCCCAACCATGTGGTCATCTAATTAGACTCCCACTTCCATTTTGTAGGAGAGATAATGTATGATCCACAAGTGGATATCAAATTATAAAATAATCATAGGCAAGGGATCCTAATACAAATCTACCTCAAGAGTAACACAAACTGTTGATAAAGAAAAGATAACCAAAGTAAAAAAGATACTCATCCAAAACAAGATCACATACAAAAATACCAATATGTAAAAAAGTTATCATTAATAAAAGTAAATCACCAATCTATAACTTCAACAATAAAAACACCACCAATGAATAACTAACACTCATCAATAAAAGTCAACAATCAACAATAAATGACATCCAATCAATAAGTAACCACTCACAATAAATACACTATCAAAAGTAACATCCAACAAGTACAACACTAGAGGCAAATATATAAAATAATATGAAGGATACTTAGGCTACATACTAGGGAGTGTCATCACATGAGCCAACTCTAAGGTTATCTTGGTAGTCTTTGAGAACCCTAACCCCCTAGTGACTCTATGTGGAACCAAAATACCCTCTCATGAAGATAAGAAAACTAGTCAACTTGATGAAGTGTGTGCCAACAATTAAAACCAAAAATAGGAACCTTCATCAGTTGGGCAAAGATATTTAAAAAAGGATGGATGGTCTGGATGCTAGAGTGAGTAACATGGAGAAAATAGTCAAGAAATTGGTAGATCAAAATTGTATTATTTTGAAGACTTTGGTTAATAATTTCAATACCCTACTAAACAATATGGAATAGAGTAAATGCCAAGACTCCCTTATTATGAATGAGGACTAGGGCCCAAGAAAGTGTAGAAGGGCTAATTCCAAGAAGACTGAAGGAGTGGAAGCAAAAAGTTGGATGAAATGAAAGCTTCTACAGAAAATGTGAACATTCTAGCAAACCAAGCTGTGGACTTGTCGAAGACCCTGTAGCTATCTGGGAGCTATTTATTTTATTTTATTTTTCTATCTTTTAGTGCGTAGTTGTACTCTGGCCTCCTATTTCTTTGGTTTTTTATGTATGTTCTCGAAGGCCTTTTGTTCTTTGAACTTTTATTTTTTTATTTCTTTGATACTTTGTTAAAGGTTTTGGGTCCTTTAAAACTTGTTTTTATGTAATCAAAACTAGTCATGCCTCTTAAGGTATCATCCCATTCCCATCCTTAGGCTATACAAGCACTCAAGGCATGAACGAGGAAAAATCTCTAACTTATATTTTTAATTTATCTCAAGGAATGGGGGAGGAAAGTATTTTAATTACTATGTTATCACTTGTTACACAACTTACAATGAATTATCCTAATAGCCACTTTGGGCCGCAAACCCCATTGCAAACCACTCTCATAGACATGCACTTAGACTAACTTCCCAAAACTAACAAACCACAATTATGTCCCATACCACAAAATTAATATTGATCAAATTTGGTTCCTTAATAGGAAACCCAAAATAAAATTGGTTTTGAAACCCCAAGTTCTCATAAATGCTCATCAGAATAAAACTCATAACATAAATTTCAATTCAAATCATAAAGTACATCATGACTTATAATAAAATAATATCATAAAAGAAAACTCAAAGATGCCTCTAGTGCACATACTAACTTGGCCAGCTAAACAAGAAAAAAAGAAAATCCATCAAAAAATCAAATATCACAAAACTATAAATAAAATATAAAAAAACACATAGCTTCCAACCATATGATTTAATTCCATCATTTTCTATGTTCAGATTAAGCCATAAAGAATGTGTTTAGCAGTAAAGTATGAATATACATGTTTACATAAATTGTTAGGCTAATATACTTATTCAGATGAATAAGTATTTAAATGTCAAATCTCTTTGTGCATATAAAATATCATGCAATATTAACATGTTGATAATCTACAATTTAAAATGATTTAATTAATAACATAAATGTATATTATTAGATTAAGTATTAATATAATTTCATTTCTAAAAAATATTATTTTGACTTCTATTTGAGTCCAATATTAATATTTAGTTTTCTTTTAATTCATAATACAACTAGATATAATTCAAGATTGAAATTATAATTTTTTTTTTGAAAATAGCGACAAAGCCACTTGATATATTTATACATAAAATTTTATTAATCTTTATATTTTATATTTTATACTAATTCTAAGATATGAGGTTCTCAAAGAAAAGAATCAAGAAGAAAAACTTCACTCATTACCCCATGAAGAGGAAGGAAAAAAGAAAAGAAATGAGGAAAGGAGATGGAAGTTACCTAGACCTAGTTATAATGTTCTAGGAATGAGACTTCCAAATTACGATGTATATCAAAAGGAGAAGAGAAGAAGAAACATATAGCTAGAATGTACAATTTACAATATGACTAGAATGTACAAGTATAAAGAGATATAATCTATATGAAGTGCCACCAAGTATCAACCGAAGATTGCTACAAAGCCAATCCAAAAACAACCAAACCATCTGCTGATTAGAAAGCTGATGCAAATCCAAGAAGAAACATGTACACAATAATTGTGGAAAACACAAAACAAAAAAAACACCAACCAACTAGAATTATTCCTCCATATCCCCTACCATAGGAACAAAATTACCAATCTTAAGAGTAAGATTAGGAGTGGTAGTAGCAAGATTAATCATGGGAGGAGTAGATGGAATAGATGCCTAAAATAAATCATGTTCTAGAATATCTAATACAGAAAAGATTATCTGATGCACATTGTTGACACAAGTTTTGGGTAAACCACCACCAAATTGCTGCAATTTAGCTTTCACTAGATGAAAAGATTAGCTCTCAAGAGATTTTCAATACTCTCATAAACCATGTAAACACTATGATTACTGAGGAGTACATGATGGTGGAACAAACTCCCAATGAGGGTTGTACCACTCCAAAGATCATATTTCTAATAGGCTTTAGTAAGGTTACCCTCATGCAAATAAACTAGTCTAATAAATCTAGTAGCTATCAACTCCACATGAAATGGGGACTGCAATAAATCCATAGCATTGGATAGAAAGACTAACAGAATGTCAAAGGGGTATATTAATCTTTTACCAATAGGAAATAGAATCTCATGCCCAATAATCATCTTGATTCCTCTATGAATGTGGGGATGATCATACAAGAAAAATGTAGCTGACATATCATCCTTAATACAACCAAGAAAAGGTTGTTCCCAATCTTCCAGCTCCAAAAACATCCTAAAATTCCTAGGGTAATATTCCATATGAAGAGAAGAGTAGATTGAGTAGACATCCACTGGGTAACTAACTCCAACCATCAAACTTTGTCAACTTGACATAATGAAGCAACAAGCCACAATGAAAAATGGCACAAAATAATAGAAGCCAAGAGCAACCACCCAGAAAACTAGACGAACAAGAAGATTACAAAAGCTTCCACAATGATAAACAACTCATAGAAATTAGAGACCCCAAAAGTGACCACCCAAAACCACAAGAAAAACAAGAGCCAACATGCTAAAAAACTCCCACTCAAAAACCATTATGACAAAAGATAAACAATCAGACTCATTAAAACACAACTCAGGCCACACAAGTAGAAGATATGAAATAAAACCTACACAAGGAAAATGTAGGACAACTCCCACAAGTTGAGTACATATCACCAAAGCAATAAAAAATAAAAATTAAACCACACACATAAATTAAATGAAATAGATGCCAATTGTGTAATAAAAAATGATAAAGTACAAAATCTTTGTAAAACCAAATCCCAAGGAAAACAAGAATCATAGACATATTATGAATGATGGTGCTATGAGAGAATACAATATAACCTATCCCATTTCAAAATCAAAGATGTTACCTAGACCACCTCTTGAAGAAATCTTGTAAGGTATAGGTGACAAATCCTCATAAAGTCAGTTGAGAACATACACCCCATCATTGAGTCAATTAGATCTTCCTCACTTGATGTCAATTACTAAACCATTGCTAGAATGAATAATACATTTTTCGTACTCACTTACCAAATGTTAATTAAGATAGGGATAATAAAATCATATCTAAAGGCATTAATCATTATTGCACTAGCTTACTAATTCACACCAACTAGGAAAGACAAAAAAATTGTAACACACACCTTCCTCTCTTGATGCCAATTACTAGCCAAATGCTAGCTTGGTTAATACCACCATTATGTATGCACACGAAAATCAAGAATAGAGTTATATATGCATAAGAAAACTATACCTAGTGATATCAACCATCTAAACACAAAACTAGTAATTCCCACCAAAAAGGATATATTTAAGATTCACTCCTAATAATGGAAGCAATACAAGGAAACATATCTAGCATACACTTAGAGGAGTGAGAATCAAAGATTGTACCATCATAGCCAATATTTTCTAACTTGTCAACTAGAGCATTACCCTCCCTGAACACATCAAATAAAAACTAACTATCAAGAGAATCAATGAGATCCCAAATATGCTAGAAAGTACAATCCAAATACCAGCTATTGATCTTCCTATGAAGGCATGCATTAATAACTATAGAGGAGTCACCTTCTATATGTAAGTAAGAAAAGGACATATATTTAGCCAAGATCAGCCCCTCCAAAAAATTTGTGGATTCTACCATATTATTGGTGCAAATCAAAATTGGTTTTGCATAATAAGCTAGCAGTACATTGAACTAATTTTTTAAGGAAATTCCAATACTTGATTCACTAGGATTCCCTCTAGATGCCCCATTGAAATTAAGCTTAACAAATGGAGGATCGGGAGCCTTCCATTTAATAGACTTTTTGCAAATTGGCATAGACCTTATTCGAAGAAACACAAGAGATGAAGGCAGAGAAATAAGCTTCCAATTACGAAGGATAAAGCTATCCCAGGAGGAGAACATGCCATTACACTTGAAATGACCATTAACAAAGTTTAATTATAATAGATTTCCACAACCCATGCTATTCTTATTTGTACTTTTGGTGATATTGTGTGTAAGTTTATCAACATCAACATTTCTTAGCTCTCTCATCCTGATGATGGATCATTGACTATGATCTAAAATGTTGATGTTGATAAACTTACACACAATCTCACCAGAAGAAGAAATAAGAATTAACAAAGTTATTGACTAATTTAGAGATAAGTTTCTCAATTGTATCAATCACACTACTCACATCAGATATCTCTTTACAAAAAATTCTCTTGTTCCATTCCCACCAAATGGACCAAATGATAGATGAGGGGACAATAATCCATAGACATGCAAAAATAGAATTGGTGAACAAAAGACTTAGGAAAGGAAAGGTGAAGAGACAGTTTACCCAAAATAGAATACCAACATTGCATGGAGAAGTGACAGTGCACAAAAGATGGTTAGTTGATTCAATATGAAGTCCACACAAGACACACTTGAAAGAGTCTACAATGTGTAGTCTACTAAGCCTATCACTAGTCAAAACTCTACCCTAAATGACCAACAAAGAAAACACTCCCACTTTTAGCAAAAAACTCTTATCCCAAAAAAACTTGAAAGCCCTCTTTGAATCATGCTACTTTGACATACCCAATAGGGTCTCATAATCTTATTTAACTAAATATAACCCAGACTTAGCAGAACACTACACGAGCTCATCACAACCTTTGGACAAGGAAACCACTCTATTGGCTATGATGTCATCAAATTTCCTAGCCAATTCACTACCAATAGACAACAAGAAAGGATCTTTCCAACTAACCTTATGAGACACAAGGTTGACATAATCCACATAGTCCACAAGACGAGCTCCCTAATTACTACATGAAGCTTCTATAGCCTCATGCAAGGAGGAATTATGACATAATGGTGGTCTACCATTCCAAGAATCTTTCCAAAAGGAAACATCATAACCAAAATAAACTCTAGTAATAGTATAAAACAAAGTGCCCTCCCTCTAGCAGGGGCAATAAAGTATTTAGGATGGTCCAACTACTTTTTGAGAGAATCTAGTAAGTTATAGACCCAATAATGCCCTATTCTCTCAACAAGAGCCAAACAATAGCTAGTAGTAACATCTCTCTTGCTAAATAAGAATTTAGTGACAATTGCCCTAGATGACATCATAAAATTCTAGATAGATGACCCTAGTGGAGGATTAGAGATAGTGAAAATTCTATGATGACAAGTAGAATCAAGATATTTAGCTTGTGTGATTTGAAATCATAAAGATTGAGGTTTAATATACATGTTCCAAACAAGTTTCTGCAAAAAGCTTTATTCCTAAGTGATATGTTATGAACCCCAGCCAGATCATAGGATTTAGACAAAGACATCTTTTGTAAAGAAATCAAAGGTATTTTCCTAGCATTATTCATATTTGAAGACCATAGAAAGTTACAAATGATTTTCTCAATCTGACCAATAAGAGAAGATAGGGATTGAAGTATAGAAAGATAATAATTGGGGATGGTGAGAAGGACTATTTTGATCAATAAAATTCTCCTAGAAAGAGAAAGCTATCTTGCCTTCTAGGCTAAAATCCTACCCTTTAATATATTAATCACATTATCCCAAAGTGAGGGCTTCATTGGACCCAAAAATAATAGAATCCCTAGATAAAGAGACGACAAATCCTCCACTGAAAAACCAAGAATGTTAATTAACCCATGTTCAACTAGCTCAGACGTAAAAAGTAGGAAGACTTTAGATTTATTCAAATTGATGACTTGACTAGAACCATTAGTATAGATGTCTAAAATATTCTTGATACACTTGGCTTCCCTAATCAAAGATCTACCAAATAGAAGAGTATCATCAGCAAAGAAGTTGTGAGTGATAGAATTGTCAGAGTTTGGTATATGAATACCTTGCCAATTAGCTAAGGCCTTCTGCCTAAGAATAGATCTATTCAAGGTTTTAGCAATAATAATAAATAAAAATGGGGAGAGTGGATCACCTTGATGTACCACTTAGGTAGCTTTAAAATAGGAAGAAGGCACACCATTAATAATGACTACAAACAAAGCCCCTGAAAGACACTTCTTAATCCACTTACACCAAGGCTTTGAAAATCCAAATTTGGCTAACAAAACCAAAAGAAATTCCCAATCCACTTTATCATAGGCTTTCATCATGTCTAACTTCGCAACAAATGATAGAATTTAATAAGATTCAATGGTATGAAGAACTTCCAATGCAACTAGAGCCCCATTTGAAGTATCCCTACTTGGGACAAAACCTCCTTGTTGAGGAGAGACTAACCTAGGGATTAGAGATTTTAGACTAAGATAAATCACCTTAGTAATAATCTTATATATTGAGTTGGATAGAGAAATAGGTTTGAAATTTGTAAATGTTACAAGAGATTTCACCTTAGGAATCAAAGTGATATTCATTTTATTAAAGCTATTTAGGATGTACCCTTTCTTCTGAGATTCCTATAAGACCAAAAGTAGATCAAAACTAATCACATCCCAAAAAATTTAGTTAAAAAGAATAGAAAAACCATCAAGACCAAGTGCTTTGTGAAAAGCCATAAAAAAAGAAATAGAACGAATCTCTTCCATAGTTAAAGGTTTCATAAGAAACTCATTATCTGAATCGATAAGAGAAGGAATGGACTACAAGAACAAACTCAATCATCCTAATTTTCTCTCGGACAATTATTTGGGGCGAGTAAATTTTTGTAGAAATTAACCCCCTCATTACAAATATCCTATTAAGAAACCAAATTAGCCCCAGATGAAGTGTTGTCAATAGATAAAATAGACAAGGAAGCCTTCTTAATCTTAGCTAAGGCATGAAACAATTTTGTATTCCTATCACCCTCTTTTAACCAAAGTTCCCTAGACTTCTACCTCCAATAAATTTCCTCCCTAGCACACAAAGTTTCCCAATAACCTTGAAGAGATCTTTTTTTTACTGATAGCTCTTCATCAATCCCAAACTTTATAATATGATAAACAATACTTTTGAAATCAATCTCAACCCTAGACTTTTCATGAAATGCATTTTTGAAGACCTCTTTATTCCAAAGATAGATTTTGGAGTGCACAAAGGACAACTTGGTGAAAAATTGAAACATTTTGTTTCCTTTACAAAATGGAACACTAACCCACCATTTCCTAAGTAACTATAAAAAATGAGGATGAGTAAACCACATACTTTCAAACTTAAAGGTAGACCTAACTTTAGGCAGATTTGGCCTATTAATCTCCAAAGAATTGGAAAAAGAGGATGATAGAATTTGAGCTGAGAACAACAAATTAAGTAGCTTCATTTCCAAAGAAATTAGAAATCTGTCCAGTTTGGAAGATATGGGATCAACAGACCTACAATTAGACCAAGTAAAGCCACCATTCAAGAAAGACATGCTACTTAAAGCATTATTTTGAATAAAAAGATTAAACTCCTCTATAATTATTGGGGCAGTAACATTGCCCCCAATTTTGTCCTTGGGCAAGGAGATGGCATTAAAATTGCCCCTAGTAGCAACAAGAAGGTCCTCCAATTTATTGATCTAATTAGTAATAGCATCCCGCAATAAAGATTTATCATGGGTTGAAGAAGGCCCATAGATATTGAAAACAATTTTTTTTAACTCCAACCAATCAAGTTTAATGTGTTTCCAATTAGTCTGTGACATTAGGGGCACCCATGTGACATATTTATTCTTCCAATAAAAAATAAGACCACCAAAAGCACTAGAAGATAGAACACATGTACACTCCCAAGAAGACCAGCTAGACATAAAACTATCAAATGATTCCTGAGATAATTTAGACTCTTGGAGAATGTTAGTCATAGATAGAGTCACCATTGTTTTAAAAGCTTCCCTTTCTCTTCTACCTATCGCCGATTGAAGTCTTTTCCCTTGCTGTCCAAGAATTCATCGTCCCCCAAAGTGATCAGTTGAAGTCCTAAACATCCACAATCATCCTTTCCTTCATTTGAACCACTTTGAACCACTTTGAACCAAGGTTCAAAGTAGTTCAAAGTAGTTCAACATAAGGTTTTTCTCTAATAGTTTTCTTTGGTAGGTAATGTTTCTCATGCAGCAGTGCTTTCTTCCAAAGTACTTTGAACCACTTCGAACCTTGGTTCAAAGTAGTTCAAAGTAGTTCAAGGAAAATATAATCAGCATTTCCATCCTCAAAGTATGGTGTATCATCATCTATTTATGATATTGTCAAAAAATCATGATTTAAAGGCCATTTCTTTTTTTGAGGAGTGAAATTTGACATTACTGTGAGTGGGGTAAATCTTCAGTTTGAGAAAATGATTGGGCAAATTATAAACAAAGCGGCTACCAAAGGGAAATCATTAAATGAAAAGCTAGTGCAACATGGCTTTCAAACATGTGAAGGTGATCAAATAGGTATGTCGTTAAGCCCTAATTATCATCCTATACTTTTGCATGCAAATGCTTCCTTTTTTTTTATAAAAAGCCAACCGGATCCTTTTTAAAATCATCATGTGAAGAACTAGATTAGGAAAGAAGGAGTTGTTAAGGAGAATAAGGAAAATTTTGGAATTTTAGTGAAAAATAGGTGAGAACTTAACGATCTTTATTTTGCTCTGCAATCTATATTGTTGTCAAGAGTTTATCTACTTAAGGCTTTGCATGTTTGATTAACAATGAGGTTAGTTTTACACTTCCTTGGTAATGTTTCAAGTTTTGAATGTGAAAGATCAATTATCTATGATACAAATTTGCAAGGGGTTAAAGTAGAAAATTTACAGGCCATATTCCTAGAATGTATCAATGAGACTAATGGATGCATGGAGGTGTTAACTAGTGGATTGATAGAAGCTGTTGCATTTCCTCTTGCCTTTATAAGTCTCAAGCTCTTGCAACTATGTATAGATCACTATGACATCAAAAGTAAGAGTATTGTGAGCAAAGACGACACAACTATCCTTTCCATTTTGAAGAGAAACCATTTCCTCTATTTTGTGGTTAACAACAAATACCTTTTCCTTATTCTCACTCACTCAAGCTTTAGCTGAATACAGGGAAACCCCTAGTAAGTTTTGAAATACCATGGCCAGAAAATGGACTAAGATTAATTATGGAGGTGGGTCTAGACTCCCAAAGGTCATTACCAAAGATCACATGAAACCCCACATACATAATCTAGTTGTATTATTACATTGTGTGAAAGGTTCAATAGATGTGTTCTTATTTGAGGAATGGATGTTCAAATACATTGAGATCATTTTAAAAGGTGATCAATGGATGGATTGGGTAGATATTATTGTGACTTCTTTGAGATCCAAACTTAAGCACGCTAAAGAGTCTCATAAGGATTTCCACATGGCCTCGTATCTAACCTATTGCATTGCATGTACATGTGATCTCACTTCTCTACTTGATGAGATATGGAATGAAGAGATGACTATTTTTCAATATTGTCCTTCTTTGCAAAAGGACAAGGTTTTAGAGGATTTTTGCAAAGTGCATGATGTACTCTTAGACAACATTTTCTTGTCTTTGGAAAAGTCAAAAATGTTGAGGCTCTCTCCTGAGGTGCAGAATTTGGCTCAACAATATGGGAACTTCTTTATCCAATTCCCCAAGTTCACATATTTGAGGGTCAGTGTATTTGATGATGAACCTATGAAGTTACCCCGGTATGCCCTAGATTGCTTTGTGTTAGCTAAGTTATGCAGACAACTCTTTCATGTTATCAAAGATAACTTACCACAGAAGAATTGGGAAATGGCCTTCCCTATCAAATTGGGTTCATTCATTTTTAGTAGTATGGACAATGCTTCCATCATTGGAAGCAATCTACTCGAGTTCAACCTTGGTTTCTATCATAGCAAGAGAAATTTTGATAGTAAAGGGTATGCAGCCCAAATTCTCGACCTTGAAGTTCATCCTCTAGCTACGCAACATTTAGAAGATCTTTAGAGAGACTGCAAGAATGAGGAAGTTCTAAAAAGGGATCATTCAAGGCTAACGTTGTAGCAGGTTAATTCTTTCAAGTTGAAAGTCAATATAGGAGGAATAGATGATGATGGTTCAGACATGGTTGAACCTAGTTGGAAAGAATCAGATAAAACAAAGTCCTTAGCAGTTGATAGGCACAAGGATGAAGAAGATGACATTAATCAAAGGGCTAGGTTCATACTTACCTACACAGATGATTGGCTACAAAAAAGGGCTTGAAGAATCGTCAATGAACCTCTTGTTGAGGTGACTTCTTCCCTTGAACCACTTCCTTCTAACATTTCATTTTTTCCTATTGCAGGTAGTGCATCTATTCCAGATACAAAGGAGAAGTCTCCTCCCCATTTACAAACTACGGCTCCTAGGACAAGGTCCCAATCAAGGTCAAAAACCTTGAAATGACTCGAAGCCTAGAAGCAAGAGATGACATCCCAATTGCAAGATTTAGGTGATGAGTTGCATTCATTTGATGGAGGAGATGGTGATGTTTAGTTTATCGAAGCTCCTAAGATAGACCAACCTAAATTTTTGACTCCGATCAGAGACACCCAGATGATACCTATGAGTCCTACCATTCCTTCATGGCTGTCAAATTCGATAAATAAGAAAAGGAGTCTACAACCAGTGTCTAAATTGGTGAAGGATATAGTCACAAAATATGTAGCCAGAGGCTCAAAGGAAAAGAAAATGAAGATAGATGCTTATCTGACCATGGATACTATGATAGGGAAAATCACCGTAGAAGTGGCCACCTATAAGAAAAAGAAAGAATCTGGAGATTTCGTCGAAGAAAGATTCAAGGTCACTTCAGTCAGATTGGGTACCATCAACAGGAGCACTGGTAATAATTTCTTTAAGTTTTTCACTAACCACATGCTCACATAGTCAAAAAAGGATAGTAAGGAAAAGAAAGAATTGAAGGGGATGATAGCAACCATGGCTACATACATTGACTCTCTGATCAATCTTGGAGCTTCACCTGTTGTACCATTTTCATAGTTGTTTGATCCCAGTTCGGCTGAGAGTCAATAATTAATGAGGCAAGTGCAGAAAGGCAAGTTGCTAACTGATGCCATGGGAAACTGGGCAAATAGTATAATTAAAGAAGGTAATACATTTATCTCTAAATTTACTAGTGTCTACACAAAGGGTGAAATGCTACTAGGTGAAATTCAAATCTTGGTCCTAGGATGGGAGACAGAGCTAGTACACTGCTAAGCAGTGGTTTTCCAAATAATAGAAGTAGAACATTTTGGAGTTCCCAAATTCTTAAATGAAAATCCTATGAACAATGTAGACCCTTGCATGCTATTTTCCCTGAAGAACAATATGCACTGGAAAGAGGCTATCTACAAAGAAACAATCAAAGAAATACAAGGCATTGAAAACTGGATCACAGAAATACATGAAGAACTCATAAAAGATATGAAGATTGTGAATCCAACAGGTGTCTTGTAGCTCAATGAAGGGAATATGGATGCTGATGTGTTAACAAAGAACTTCAATGAAGTAGTTGAACAAATCAGAGATAGTGAGCTGGAGAGATAGTGAGCTGGCTAAGGCCGAAGACTTCTCTACATTAACAAGTATCGAATCCATGCTGTGCTTGAACAAAAATTTGATGCCATGTTAGAGCCTCAAAGTAAAAGAATATAGGTGGAAAAAAGATGTGTGCAGGGCCCAATTCATGAGCTTGAAAAATCCCCATTCACATGCAACACAAGAATTCATGGCCACATTTCAGAGTTGGAAGCTTGTACGCCAGATTGTAGGAGAGGAAGACAAAATCGACGAAGATGTTGGAAATTGAACAGTTCACCTTCTAGCATTTTTTTTGTTTGTTGTTGTTTAATTGCTCTTTCATTTTATAATGGTTTCCTTTTGTAACCAAAAGAGCTAGGTTTTGGTGGAGGCTCTTTTGGGTTTGAAAAACTATAAATGCTGGGGCATTTGACAGTTCTTTTTTTTAAGAAAGTAATAGGAAGTAGAAAGATAGATAATAGTAGATGTTGTAGACTTTGATAATTTGAAAAATAGTGATCTAAGATAATAGATGGAGGTTTTTCTTTCTAAGACTTTGTGCATGGAAGTATTATATACATATATGAAGGATTTTGGATTTGAACTTTGAAACTTGGTGTTCAAAGCGTCGGATTATCATTACTTTGTGAATGTGGTTTGGCAATTTAGAAATCTTGGTCACTATTCTCTTGTAAGTTAATTTAGTTTAGTTTCTTAATTCATGTCACATTTTGTGATGAAGATTCATTCTTTGAAGTGGATTTTGTATGTGTGATAAGTTTATTTGCAACCATTTATTTTGAAAGTTTGTATTGTTTCTTACCTCATTGCCAAAGAGAAACTGAGAGATCCTTAGGCACTTTCAGGAATAAGTGTAAAAGTAATATTGAATTCATTGTAAAATCAAAAAGGGAGTTGTACCTTATAAAAATTCAAAGAGAAAGGTAGAAAAAACCACACTTTCTCAACTGTTCTAAATGGTCATTGTTCCTGTTATAAAGTTGGGCATAGAGTAAATCTGATAATTGGTAAAAGGACAATCTATTCACTAACAAAGAAGAACTATATCAACCTAAGAAGATAGAATAAACTTCCTAACTCTATTACTTTTATCTAAAGAATTCAAACCCCTAACATTCCATTACAAAATCTTCATACTGCCATAGGAGATCACGACGTACTTTGAGTCCAAATGATAGGTGAGAAAGAATCCAAAAGAGTCAACTAAATACCAGCCTCAGTTTCCTCTTTAATCTTACAAGCAAGAGGCTTACGACCCCTTCTCTTTTGGGTCTTAACAGCTACACACAGGATCAACAAAGCACTAGATGACTCTAATTGTGATATGGATAGTTCTTGAGATAAATCAAACCCATCAAAAGTAGATAAACACTTATGCTCAGGAGATTCAAACCCAAACACCCCTACTTCCAACATTATCTCATCCCTATCTTGAGATGCAACTGAGATGATGATACTACTAGACTATAAACAGGTCTCATGACAATCTTTCAAAGAAACAAAAGATGCAATAGGAACAAATAGTTGACTATAGAACAAAAAATTATGGATAATACCCAGCTCATCCAATGGGGGAACAACCAAACTAGAGCCTAAACATCTAAGGCAATCAAGGAATAGGTGAGAAGTAGCAGAAAGAAGTGGATTTTTGAAAGGCAAACCAAAATCACTAAATAGAGAAAAGGAAAAAAAAGACATACCAAACATATCCAGGAAAGACACCAAAAAAATTGAAGAAAAGGGAGGGGGAGAAGGGAGAGAATCTAATGAACAATCATCACACTATGAATAGGAGAAGCCTTAGAGTCTTTCATTGGAAGAGAACCCCAATAGAAAACATGATAGTCAGGAACCAACTAAACTGGGAGTAAATTAACCCCAAGAGAGGACACCTCTATCGCAGCCTCAAACTGACCTTCATCAATAGAACTATGATGCCTTGAAGTTAGTTGCAAAGAGTTTGATTCTAAACCCAATTGATGCTCATCAAAAAATCATAACAACAAATCTGAACTAAAACATTGACATATTTCTTGCGATACTAGAAGAAAATCTTTATACTTATGCATAAAATGTCATAGAGAATTAACATTCTTGGCGATAACCACTAGTTCCACATATTGAATTTGTTGCATCTGAACCCTGAATTTTGAACAAATAGAAAATTTTGTTGGGGGTTTTTACCTTTCTACATGAGGATACACACCTGAAAAACCATATGTAGTCACACAAATAGTATTAAATCATGCCTAACAAAAATGCCCAACTTATTAACAAAAATCTTGATCAAATCAAGGTCTCTGTATTCCAAGGGGAGATTTGGAAGTGCAATTGACTAAGGAAAAAAATGTGCTACATCCTTCGAGATATCAAAATGGGGCATCCAACCCATATTAGTGATGTCAATCCCATTACAAAATGAACCCTTAAACTTGTGCACCATAGTTTTCTCCTCTTTAGAATCAAAAATTGCTACAAAAGAAAGGGAATAATTATTCAACAAAAAAAGTTCAAACAACCCCACCCAATATCGACTAAGCCCATGAAAGAAAGGATTTGAAATCCACCATGGCTAAAAGCATACCAATAAGTGTCATTAAATGCAAACCATCCACCTTATTGTTGATTAACTCTATTGGAATAGAAACCCTAGGCTCGGATGGGAAGCAAGACAAGCTACTGGGAAACAGATCACACCCAACTTGGTCCAAGGTAGAGGGCAAGAGAGGGTTAAGACTAGTGTCTTCTAACTTTGGAATGAAGAGAGCTCTACAAGAACAAGGAGGGGCCTTCTGAATTAGATTTCTATTCAAAGAGGACACAAACTATGGAATAGGGCTACCTTGAAATGCTAAAGAGGGTGATACAGGTTGAGAATCCTTGCAAATATCAAAGGGAGATTGTCGAACAAAAATCTTCTTAGGATAGGGTTTTTGAATAGGAAATTGATGTTGCTTACCCTATGGCCAAGGAGGAGGGCCAAAATATTTCCCAAAGAAACTAGCAAAAGATGGATGAGAGCCCAAAATACCTTTAAACGTAGAAGCCCTAGGTGGAACAACAGAGCTAACCCTAGCCCATGATGAATGGTTTTGCTATACTTGTGGCCCATTAGAATGTCTCAACTTTGCACACTCTTTCCAAACACCTTGACAAAGAACCCATTGAGGTAGACAACCAAAGGCCCTCACAAATGCAACATCCTCTTTGCTCACTAGGAAACTACAAAGAATATCATAGGCCTCATAGGCCTCTATGCGTGAGTCATGCTCCTTCTTTACTATAGGGAAAACTAGGATGCTCTGAGAATCCACTCCATCATGATAGTCAATACCAGTAGCATGAGCATTCAACACATCAATCACCATTGCTGATAAGGCTGGAATGTGGTCTATTTTGTCATTGCATTTTAAGTTTAATTCAAAAACTTTCTAAAGACTTTAATGTTCAAGAACATGATGTTTATGATGATTTTACACAAATGTGTGCATAATTAATTTTCAAGATCAAAATGAATATGTTGCAGAAAGATATATCATTTAATTACAAAATAGTGAGAATGATGCTTTTTCTTCCTTAGCTAGCTTGGGTAGTTCTCCTACGACAATGTGACATAGGGTAAACTAATTTAGATAGCATGTTTTGAATAAGTCTTGATGTATGTTATCACTTTGGAAGCGCTAATATTTTGTAGATATAAAAGCAAGGTAAAAATCAAACAAGTGGGAGTCAAAGTGGTTACTCACCTTATTAGACTAGCTCTGAGTGGAGGAAATTCAGGGGTCCTAAGCTCCTAGATTACCATTCTTTTTGGCGCTAGAATTAATTCACCTATTGTATTAATCAATATCATTATTTTCTTTGGTAGTTAATTAGTTTTAAATAATTGGAAGTCTGTGTTTTGTGAGTGTTAAGTTTTAGTCATTTTTCAATAGAAGAAGTTGTTGAGTACTGAATACAATCTTATTTTTCATCAATATGTACGTTTCATCATTGTTATGAATAAAAGGAACATTTTAAGTTTTCATCTATGAGTTATTCTACTTCACTTCTTTGTGGGGGCCCACACAAGAAGCGAACTAATTAGTTAGCATAGGATTTACATTCAGTAAGTAGAACCATTGTAGACTCTATTGTTCCTACAACTACTAATAATAGAATTAGTGGACTATTCCTACAACATAGGTAGTTGAAGTAATTCTCAACTATATTTTCATGCTTTGAAGTAGCTTAAGCATTTGAATTTTTTTAGAGTAGTTCTTAAGTTGAGATAAGTTTGAAGCATATATTTTGCAAACACCATTTCAAGTTTACATCCCTAGTTGGTAAATTAAATGAGTCCAAAAGAGTTGGGTAAGAACCATTTGAGATGCCCAATCTTGGGTTAAGTAGTCCATTGCTATAGGATCATGATCCCTTTCTTTGGGCAAGCATTTTTGGTATCGTTGCTAGGGATGGTGTTAATTTGAACTAGTCTTTGTAGTTGATAGAGTTTAGTAGTAAAGAAGCATGTTATGCATAGAAGAAGAGACCACTTAGGGAGATTCCTTCATCTAAAGATAATTAGGAAGAACCATTCAATGATTTTCAACTTGAACTAGATGAACCCCAAGGAGAGAACAACGAAGATGAACCCTTTGAAAATCCATTTTCTAATAATGACATTGAATTAGAAGAATAACTCCACTTGAATGAAATTTTTGGTGAGCTTGAATATCAAGATTATCCACTAGCCATTGTTATCTATCAAACACCACCTCTTCCTCCAAGAATGGCTATGCTTACCTTTCCTTTCCCTATCTCACCTTAGCAAGGGAACCAAAACTTTAAGAACATACTTGCTGCTGCACTTCCAATATTTTATGGCCTTATTACAAAAGACCCTAAAACCTTTCTATTTGAGTTTGATATTCTCTATAGGACTATGACTAGACAACTGATGCCCATAAGTTGAAATTGTTTCCCTCTACTTTGAAGGATGCTACTCTACAATGGTTCATGGGGTTGGGTGCAAATGATGTAGCAAACTAAACTAAAATGAGTAACTTGTTTCTTCAAAAATATAAAGAATATTGTAGAGGTCAAGATATGAATGGGGATGACATTTTTAAAATGTCACAAAAGGAGGGTGAAACTTTTGAAGACTATGTTTCCAAATTCTTGTTTAATGTGCAGCAAAATACACAACATAATCTAAATTAAAAATCTAAAAAGCATCTTTTTTTGAGAGGTGTGCAAGAAGAAAGCATGGAAGCCTAAACTTAATGGTTGGAGGAGATGTTACACAAAAAAATTGGAATGACATCAAGGAGATATGTTAGAACTATTCAAGAGATACTATGAAGAAAGGTAGAGGACTACGAAGGCTACCACATAATACCAATGGTGGGTCAGGAGTGTCAAAGATGGAGTTATCTAATCTGCTATCTAACTTGAAGCAAGATATCATTAATGTTGTTGCTACTCAATTGGATACCATGCAAGCCCAAAGGAAAAAGGATGAAGCTGATGCCATGTTGACTGAATTTTGCTCTCATTGAAGAGAAAGAAAGAAGAACTACACATGCAATACCATTTCCCTCTGAGTTTAAAGAAATTGATGAGGATACAGGAGAAGTGATTTATGTTGCTCAAAGGTGACCATTGGCTTAGAGACAAGGTATGCCTCAAGACCATTTGAATAATTTTGGTTATAATAATAATCAGTGGCAAGGTAATATTCCCCCAAATTTTGTCCCTCAAGGAAAAAGTTGGAATAATAATTGGACCAACCAGCAACCTTAGTATAATCAAGCCTACCATCAATTACCTCAGTATCCCCAAAAAAATATTCAATGGCCTCAACAAAATAACAAGTATCCTTAGTGGGACCCTAATCAACAACCTCTGTATCAAGGGAATCAATAGCAACCACCTTAGTGGGGGCAAAGCCAATCACCTCAGTAGCAAGCCCCAATGTCTCCACCTCAATAGAAAGCCCTAATGCATCTACCTACTATAGCTAAGGCTAGCCCACAAAATCAACCACAACATCCTGCTCAACTAGCACCAAATCCCAATAATAAGTAGCAAGCTTATTCTCTACAAGTCAATAATATTCATCTTAGGTCTAGAACCATGTTCCCTGCACCTAAAGCACCTATTATAACTGAGGTTGTTAATACTAAAAATAGTTCAAAAAGTCAACTAGTTGATGTCCCAATTTCCCCATCTATTCAAGCACCTACTCCTCCATTTCCACAAAGGTTGGTTCCTGCAGCTCCATCCAAACTAATCTCCTAAACCAGATTAAGCAAATCACTATACAGATTCCCTTATTAGATGTACTTAAGGAGATTCCCCTTTACATTAAAACTTTAATAGAAGCATGTGTCAAGTAGTCTGCTAGAAAGAAAAAGGATCCTCCTACTATCCATGTGTTGGGACAACTTTGTGATTTAATGTTGAGCAAAGTCCTAATGCCTAAATATTCTAATCCAAGAAGTCCTGTTGTTACCATACATATAAATGGCATCCAAATTCAGAATGTTTTGATTGATTTAGTAGCATCAATTAATGTCATGACTAGAGAAGTCTTGTTAAAACTTAACATTATTGGATTAAGGGATACACCTACAATACTCTAGTTAGTAGACAATTCAACTTCAAACCTGATGGTATAATAGAAGATATTGTTGGCATAAATACATATTTACTATTTACACATACTTAAATTTACTTAGGTTAATGCATTATTTTATTATTTATTTTGTGAGACACTTAGGAGTTTGTGTACCTTTATGAGTTGTCATGTTGACAACATAGAAGTAGGCAACTCTAATTCAACACATGGTGCTTACAAAACTAGAGTTTGTATCATTCACTAAGTTGTCATATTGACAACATAGTTATTCACACTCCCTTTTTAGCACATGTTGCCTACAACATAAATTTGTGTATTACACACTTGTAGGCTTATCCTCTCATCATGGTACTTACTCTTATGCATAATGGAGGATAACCCATATTTGGTGGACATGTGCCTAGTTGTATGACTTATCTTGATGTTGATTCTTAGGCATTCAAGATGCATCTTAGAGGTTTTTATATATAGGCACTCCTAGTGTACTATTACATTGAATTGATTACATATCAATATTTTGATAATACTCTTTCTAGTGTACAGTTGTGCTTGTGTTTGAGTTCTTTGATCTTGGGTGAATTTTTCCCTAAGGAAAATTCTTACATGGTATCAGAGCTTGGAGAATCTCTCTTCACATAGCCATTCAAGACCATTGTTGCTTTAGCACCTCAGTTCAAATTTGGAGTACCACGGTCATTGGGAGTGTCTAGAGCCTAAATGGACCTCACCATTGTATTCAAAACCTCAATTTAGTGCAAATCAACTATAAATTTTCCTACCCTAGGCCAAAGTTGATCATAAGGAAAAAAAAATTTGCTAATCGGCACTTGAAGGCCCCAATTTGCAAGTTCAAGTATGATCTTTTTTTAGATCTACAATTTTTTATTCAAATCTAGAATTTTTTCTCTGCCATTTTCATCTGTATTTTTTCAAAATTTCTTAGCCCAGTTGGGCATGCAGAGAATTATTTTTTGCATAGGTACTAGGTAGTCACACCCCATCCCTGTGTAGTATATTCCTTAAGGAGAAAAATATTCTTTTATTACCCCCATGGGCACCTTCCATATACCAATTGGTAGTACTATACAAATTTTTGTGACCATAGACTGTAAATCAAAACCCTACTCATGAAACCAGTGGCTCTAATGAATTTTGATGCGGCTTGCCTTTGTTTTAAGGCTTACAGCTTGGGTATTTTAAACAACACATAATGCTATATTCCCACCAATGTGGAATTAAACAAAAAACTTGTGGTGTCAGCACTTGACTCTATCTATTGACCCTTCTATTATTTAGGAAACCCAAACAGTTTTGGGCTAGGTGTTAAGTCCTCTGGTATGGTGCTTACATTTTGGCGTCTGCTACAAGACCTTTTTTGGTAGACATGTGGCATGTTCTTGTCCACTTGTGTATAGTACTAATAGGTATATGTGACCCCTCTATAAACCTACACACATGGTAATCATACATTAGACATGTGCCAATAGGACATTGCCACTACAATGCAGGCAAACACACCTTAGCACAGTTTGATGTGTATAGCCAATCAACTAGACTTGACAGCTCAACTCCACCTATCAACACCATACGACTACCACATGTACACATTATACTAGCCACATCACCATTTATATATGATGACATGTATACTCTATCATACCACCACCATGTACATTTGTACAACCACATTAGCGTATGACCATGCCACATCATCTAGGGTGACTATTTTTTGCTAAGGTCAACAAGACATGAAGTTAAATTTGATGGCCATCTAACCATCATTTCCAAGCATTTTATAACTATTGTGATGGCCATTTGACCATCAAATTTAAGCTCACAACTTTATGCCTAGACCCCTCTTTAGATGCATTTTTGATTTGGCAGCCCGACTTTGAGATCTAATAACTCAGTCACTCAGACTCCAAATCAAGTGCAATTTTTTTTTTGGGGTAGATTTTCCTAAACATTTTAGTGGTTGTGTTCTTTTCTAGTTTTGGTGCAAGGATTTCTCAAAAATTAAATTTTTTTTTTACTATACCTATTCAATCCTGCATTTTGCAACTTCAAACACTCTGTACAGGCTCATTTGGACACATTTTCAAGTTCCATTTTTTTTTAAAGTGATTTATTTTTTTTCTACTTTCTAGATATGTAGTTAGATTCTAGGGTTGTGTGGACATAAATCTCACTTTCAAAACTAGGGCCTTTTTTTCTTTGATTACTTTTCAGAATTGTTGTACATTTGAGCTACAATGCTTAGTGATAGATTTGAGCCTCAAAAGGAAATTGTAAAAAGAAAAATTAGAAGTCCACTTTGTACATTTTCACAAGTGGCCTATTGTACATGCACTACATATAAAGTGCCAAAAGCAACTTTTTTTGGGGGTCTTTTGATTGAGTAAAAATAGGGGGGTGTGTACTATGCTTTTCTTGTCTCTCTTGTGTGCTCTTTTCATTTTATGCATCATGGGTTCACCTAGAGGTCCACTTCTAACTTCACACAATTATTCTACATGGAAAGATATTGTATGGAGTAGATTAATAGAAAAAGGTCTAAATCTTTATGTTGATGGTACAATTCCAAAACTCACTAATGCTAAAGAACTCATTGATTGAAAAATTATAGACAACCAGGCTTTAGGCATTATCAAGAGTTGTGTACATAGAGATCTCTTCTTTCACTTTGCTAGTTTCAAGGAAGTCAAACCCGAATGGAACAAAATTGAATCATTTTATGGTAAGGTGGATGAGGAAAAGGGATTCCAGATTGAGGATGATCTACTTCTATTGGAGCCAAAGAACTTTGACACAATTCAAGATTACATCAACAAAGATAATGAGTATAGGGTACTACTTAAAGATTGTGGAAATCCCATGAAGGATGACAAGTTGATTCATCACATCCTGAAGAGGCTACCTTCAAAGTATGCTTCCTTTGTTTCGAGTTATAATACTCATAGGTTAACCATGGGAAGTGCTTTGCAAAGTCCTACATTTGATGTATTTGCAAAGATGTTGATTATTGAACAATCTCACTTGATAGATTTGGGACTTCTCACAAAATCAAAGACCAAAGAATTTGTGGCTAGTGATGAGAACCAATCAAGTCAAGGAGGAAGAATTTCTAACAACAACAACAACAAGAAGCAGTGGAAGCAAAATCCACAATTTGAGATGCAAAAAATACTCCTCACAGCAAGGCAATTCTTCTTCCAACAAGAAGGGAAGTAATGAAAAGAAGGACAAACCTTTTTGTGCATATTGCAAAAAGCCAAATCATGATGAGCATTATTGAAGATAAGAGAAATGATGAGTTGGAAAACATACTCAGGAAGAACAAAATTCAAGTGCCAGGTACTTCCAAGGATTCAAATCCAACCTCTTCAAAGGGAAAAGGGCAAGCACTTATGGAAAATACAAGTTCTTCATCAGAATGGATTCTTAACTTAGGTGCCTCCTATCATATGGGTTTTTCGAAGGGAGACAATTCTTCATTGAAGTAGTCATAGGTACCGCACATCTTTGTGGGAGATGATACAAAAATGGAAGTTGAAGGGAAAGGACATGTGGAGATGGAAAATAGGGAATTTAAAAAGATGTTCTCTATGTTCCAAACCTAAGCTCTAATCTCCTCTAAATTTACCAAATCACTCACCTTAAAAATGGCAACAAAGTTGAGTTCCTTCAAGATTTAGTGATGGTGTACAATCTAAGAGATGATTCAATGGTTGTAGTGGGGAAGGTTAATTATGACAAGAGGCTTTATTCCTTCTCCTACTTTGTGCCTACGTATACTTCACATGCCTTGTTAACTCAATTTGATTCATAAATCAAACTATGACATGAGTGGTATGGTCATCTAGCTGTCTGCTATCTTTAGCAACTTTGCTCAAAACATGTGGTCAAAGGTCTACCTAACATCAACTTTTCTAAGGGAGAGTTTTCATCATATTTAATGGATATGAATTTTGATAAGTATGGTAAAGGCAAGTCTTCAAGAGCACCAATTGATCTTTAGTTGGTTCACGTTGTTTTAGTAGGTCCTTTTGTAGTGACATCAATTAGCCAAGGCCACTACATCCTTACTTTCATTGATGACTTTTCACGTTTCATATGGATCTACTTCCTTCATCACAAGAATGAAGTGTTGGACAAGCTTCAAGCCTTCAAGATTCATGTTGAATAGAAATCAAGGAAACCCATCAAGGTTCTATGACTGGAAAATGAAAGCATATATGTGGATAGAAGACTTAAAGACTTTTTCAAACTTGAGGGAATTGATCTTTAGAATCCACTAGCATTCAGTCCACACAAGACTAATATTGCAGCACTAAGGATATGAACTCTCAAGTCCATGGCAATTTGCATGATAAAAGTGAAGTCTCTTGATCCTACACTTGAAGTCAAAGCTATAAGTAGTTCCACTCACATACTTAATAGGTCTCCTCATAATGCATTAGATGGGAAGACTCCTATTGAGGCATGGCTCGACAAAAAAATAGTATTGAGTCACTTTAGCATCTTTGGTTGCCCAACATAGGAAAACATATCTTCTAGAGGATGCAAGTCACCACCACCAAGGCCTTGTACTTTCATAGGATATGAAGATGGTGCTAAGGCATACAGACTTATGGATCTTGAGACTCATGAGATTTTTATGGAGAAGGATGTTAACTTTGATGAAAGTTCACCTAGCTTATCCTCTAATCCTATCCACACTTCATACACTATGGAAATTGATAGTGACACCAATGATAGTGCTTCAATAGATTTAGATATGTGGGGTTCTATTGAAAGTTGCAGCGAGAGGTCATGACATTAGTATAGTTCGCATGCATATATTTCCATAGTGATAGGTCTAGCACAGTAGGTTACACCTCATCTTCTAGCTTCAGCAATAGAAGATGACTACATGGCAGACATTGCAAGTTTATTCATGGAGTCACACACCATAGATTTGGGAGATAGCCTTGATGATTTATATCTTCTCTTTGATGAAGATGATCCTTCTATAGTTGTTGTGATGGCTCACTCTAACCCTCATGTCCATTCTCTACATGATCAATCTTCACAAGTTGATGTGATTGTGGATCCTTTTGTACAATAGTTGTAAGAGGTCTCTTTATCAGCTAAGGAGACTATTGGTTCTTTGGAATAGGTTCTACCTACATCCTTGTTAGCTCTACACTTGTTCTTTCCAGTATTGTTTGAAGGGGCAAGCATCAGCATCAACATAGGGACACTTGAGAGAATTTAAGGGCCACCATATATCTTTGGGATTGTACCTTTACCATTATTTCTTCAAAAGTGGAGGAACATCATTCAACACTCATGGACCAACTTCTACCTTAGAGTGGCTTTCACTAACAGGCATTCTTCATTTGGGGGGGAACTACCTTGTCTCTCTTCCTCTTCTTTCTTATGGGGGGGACCTTTTCCTCTTATGAGGTCTTGTTCTTCTCATTCTTCACTATTGTATATACTTGATGTATATTGTAAAGGGGGAGTCTTGATTACTCAATCCATCCATGCTTTTCATCTCTCTTTTTGGGGGAGGGTTTTTCCCATGAGGTTTTCCCTCTTTCTCCACTTTATGAGAGATTGCATTTCATTATGTACATGGGTACCTAACATGGCCTAGTAGCTAGGTCCCATCATGCATTTGATCCTAGTTTTTGTAAGCTTAAAGGAATTCCCCTAAGTTGCACTTAAGGGGGGGCTTTGGTGTAAATATGTATTTACTATTTAAACTTACTTAAGTTTAATTAAGTTAATGCATTATTTTATTATATTTCATTATTTTATTATTTATTTTGTGAGACACTTAGGAGTTTGCATACCTTTATGAGTTGTCATGTTGACAACATAGTTATTCACACTCCTTTTTAGCACATATTGTCTAAAATGTAATTTTTTGTATTACACCCTTGTATGTTTATCCTCTCATTATTGCACTTACTCCTATGCATAATGGAGGTTAACCCATATCTAGTGGACATGTGCCTAGTTGTATGACTTATCATGATGTTGATTCCTAGGAATTATAGATGCATCTCAGAGGCCTTTATATATAGGCACTACTAGTGTGCTATTAAATTAAATCTAATAGATATCGATGTTCTGATCATACTCTTTCTGGTCTATAGTTGTGCTTGTGTTTGAGCTCTTTGATCTTGGGTGATTTTTTCCCTAAGGAAAATTCTTATAGATATCATTATAACCTTGGATTCCCTAGATTTTCCTTTAGACTTTGTTGTGCTATCACAAAGAGGAACCCTTTGAGGATATCCATTAATCTTAGGAAGACCCTGGTTGGCTACTACAAATGCATGCATTACATGTCGGTAAGGAAAAATGACAATACCAGATAGTACCAACATTATGAAGTTAACTTTGTACTCTCCTACACAACCTCAACTAGATCTTGACTAAGTTTCTTGGCCAGACCTTGGTGATGATCTTCTAGATGTTAATTATGTTCAATAGCTTATGATGCTAGAAATAAACACATTTATTGTGTCCTAGGAAGAATATGATATATTAGCAACAATCCTTACTAATCAATATGATTCTGAGAAGTTTAATTTTGAAACTACTACCAGCTCCTTAAAAAATCTATTGCCTAAATGTGATGCACCTCAATCTCCTATAGCACTTGATTACCTTCATACATTACTACCCCATGAAATTAAATCTCCATTAATAGTAGAGATTTAAATGATGGATAAAGTGAAGAAAGTAGAGATTGCTACAAGAAAAGAACTGAATATCAATAATGAACTTATTGCATCTCAAATGACAAGTACCATTAAACTATTTTAAAATAGTCAACAAGCCTTTGCATGGGACTATACTAACATGAAGGGTTTAGATCCTAGTCTTTGTACACATAGGATATTTATCAACTTTAAATGTAAGCCAGTAAGACAACCTTAGAAGAGGGTAAACCCAACATTAAAAGATATAGTCAAATAATAGTTACAAAAACTTCTTAATGTTGGATTTATTTATCCCATTTTTGATAGCCAATGGGTTTAACCTTTCATTATTATTCCAAAAAAAGGAAGAAAAATGGAGAGTATGTGTAGACTATAGGGAGCTTAATAAAGCCACTAAAAAGGATCGCTTCCCTCTACCATTCATTGAGCAAGTATTGGATAACTTAGCAGGAGAAAAATATTTCTCATTTCTAGATGGTTTCAATGGCTATAATCAAATCCAGATCTCTCTAGAAGATCATGATAAGACAACATTCACCTATCTAGGGGAACATTTGCCTACTCTATCTTACCATTTGGATTATGTAACACACCTGCCACTTTTCAACGAGTAGTACTTAGCATATTTTCTAACATAGCTACTAACTGTGTTGAGATTTATATGGATGATTTCACCACTTATGGTTATAGATTTGAACAAGCTCATGCTAATTTGGAGAAGGTGTTAAAAAGGTGTCAAGAATACAACCTTTATCTTAATAGTGAAAAGTGTTATTTCATGATGGAAGAAGGAGTTTTTCTTCAGCACAACCTTTCCTCTTTTGAAATTCAAGTGGATCCTGCAAAGATTGTTGTCATTATGAATTTGCCAATGCCAACCAAGAAGACTAATGTTAGAAGCTTTCTTGGACATTTTGGATACTACAGGAGATTCATCAAAGATTTTAGTAAGCTTGCTACTCCTTTGTATAACCTACTTAAGAAGCAAGATGAGTTTGAGTGGACATAAGATTGTGAATTAGCATTCTAGTAATTGAAAGATGTTTTGAAAACAACACCTATTCTTGGAGGACCTGATTGGAAGTTACCTTTCCACATTCATACTTATGCATCTGACATTTCTTTAGGTGTAGTTCTTGGAAAAAAAGAAGGTGATGTTGAGCATCCCATTTACTATATTAGTAAGAATTTATAGGGTGCTAAGATGAATAATATTGTCACTAAAAAATAATTTCTTGTTGTTGGATATGCACTTAATAAATTTCAGTATTATATCACAAGCTATGAGGTTTTTGTATACACTGACCACTCTGCTGTAAAATACTTGATGAATAAACCTGCTATCTCTAGTAGATTAGCATGTTGGCTACTCCTCATGCCAGAATTCAATGTAAAGATAACAGATAAACTAGGTTGAGCCAATGTAATAGTGAATTTTCTATCACGACTTCAAGTAGTTGATGATCCTATAGCCATAGATGACAGTTTTCCTAATGAGCATCTATTTTCAATAGAAAGTTATAACCCATGGTTTGTAGATATAGAAAATTACCTTGCTATAGGAAAAACACCACCACACTTTTCACCTAAGGAGCATTATCTCTTGGTGCAAAAGAGTTTTAATTTATCATGGATAGCTAGATTGATGTTCTACACTAGACCAAATCAAGTAACCGGCTGGTATGTAAGGGAAGATGAAACTTATGACATCCTATGGGTATGGCATTATGAACCATATGGGGGTCATTTTGCAGCAAAAATAATAGCTTATAAGATTTTAACAATCGGATAGTACTAGCCTACTCTACAAAAAGATGTAGCAAAGTATATAAGATGATGTGATCAATTCCAACACATGGGAAGACCACTAAAACTGATCAAATGCCCATGCAACCACAAATGGTAGTCACACCTTTTGACAAATGGGGTATCATTTTTGTTGGTATAATAGAGCCCTCTTCTCATGGTAAATCATAAATCTTAGTATATACTGATTATGAAACTAAATGGGTTGAAGCACAAGCTATGGCACATGCAAGAGATCACAAAGTAGAAGAGTTTATATATGAATGCATATTCACTAGATTTGGAGTACCTAGAGAAATTGTCACAGATCAGGGAGCTCAATTCACATCAAACCTAATTACAGAACTCATGAAGAAGTAAATGATCCATCATGGTACATCTTCCCCATACCATCCTCAAGCTAATGGTCAAGTAGAAATCACAAATAGAGAAATGGAAGTTATCCTTACTAAAACAATTGCTACTCACAAGAGGGACTGGGTCACCAAGCTTCTTGAAGCAATTTGGGCTTACAAGACTACATGGAAGAGCACAACTGGATTTACCCCATTTGAATTACTTTATTGTAAATCTACTTCCATGCCTATCAAATTTGAACACAACACTCTAAAAACTACTTTAGAGCTAGATGTTGATCTTTCAAAGGCTCAAGAAGATAGGTTACTATAGTTGAATGCCCTTGATGAATACCATAAATCTTCATTGCACAATATAGGGATAATCCAATAGTAGCAAAAGAAATGGCATGATAAGTTCATCCATTACAAGAAGTTTTCTGTTGGAGACTAGGCCCTTCTATATGATTCCCATTATCAACAAACTCTAGGAAAAATCAAAATCCACTAGCTAGGACTATATGAAATAATTTATGTGTTCAACAATGGTGTAATACAGCTTTCTACCATTGATCCTATTCACTTCAAATTACTTGTTAATGGACACCACTTAAAACTCTACCATAAGTCATCTAGTCATGAAGAGTTCTTGTAGCAATTCTAGTCATCTTTTGATCCTACAATTCTTGCAACAACTACAGATGAGTTTCTCACTCATTTTCTATCCTCTCTCTAAAAATATTTCATTCATCATAATAAACTACTTTCTTTGTGAAAGTATTTTCTCCATAATAATTCCACCTCACTTCACTTTTTCTCATCTTCCACCTCACCTCACCCTTCATCAACTTGCATGATGATATCAAATGACAATGTAACTTAATAAGTCCATACACATACTCAAGATTAAAAATTTTCTTAATGTGTTGTTTTATTTGTAGTTATGTTTGTCACTACCAATTGCAAGAGCTATTGCCTAATTTAGTTGGGGGGAAGGGTATTATTATCTCATTCATTTTTTTTTGTGTGATCATTAAATGATCATTATTCTTTATATGACATCACATGATAAAAATAATAATGTGATGTCACCACTATCTTTATGTCACACATTTTTGAGAATTGGTAAGTACGTACTTAATGCAAAAATAAGTGATCTTTAATGCTAAAAACATCAGTTGCTTAAAACAAGTACTATCACTTGTTTTCTCATCTTGTTACAAGTTTTTCCATTTTTGAAATTACTCCTATAATCACTTCAGAGGAAAAAAGGGGAGTGGCTTGTTAAGAAGAGAACCAGCTAACCATACAACATTGTTGGGAGACCAGTTTGCCTACTTATATTTCAAGCTAGGGGGTGGACAAATTACATGTCCAAACTATCTGCATGGAATGAGGAGCTTGCCTTAGAATTCTTGTGAATGTTGAGGGATGGTTTTTCTATAGTTAGAGGAGTAAGGATTTTTTTTCACCCAAAATTGCAGCATATATAATGGAATTGCCACTAGCAAGATAACAATTTTTAGATGCATTGGATGCAGTTTCAACTAGAACCCAATTTACAGTGCACACATACCCATGGCTTCAGATGGACTAGAAACAAGGTATAGTTTGCACATCTTTACCACAACCATTTAATGAATATGTTATCTATGTTGTGAAATATTTTACTTTTGAGGGGAGGCATTCATATTTGCATGCTACACATTTCAAATTTTTGAGTTATCTAAGACATGATGATTGCCCTTTGAATGTTCCTCATTTTATGTATCACATTCAGTTAAAAAGAGTGGCTGCAGTACAAAAAGGAACCCTCAAGGATGTTTCACACCAGTGCTTTATTAAGATCATCATAGAAAAAGTCCTTAGGGAACAACTTGGGATATCTTGGGATGATTTTGTGGAAAAAAAAGTGCAAAACCCTATTAGGCAACTTGTGGAGCAAGTTGAAAAGGAGAGAGAACCTCAAGAAAACCTTGTAAAACTAGCTTCATGCTCTTCTTCAACCAAACTTGAGAGGTCATAGAGAACCTCAATTTCTACTCCCATGGCTTCTACCTCTGGTTAGATCCAAAATCTAATAAAGGTAAGGGGAAAGTTGAAATTTCCCCAAATGTTGACTCTCTTGTAGCTCCTAGGGTTCATAAGAAGAAGAAAGGGAATGTACAGGATACATCTTCAAAACTTCTTACAACTTTAGAGGTAACAAAAGTACCCTTCAAGTAGCCAATCATCTATAAAACCTAATGAGGCTATGTCTTTTCAATCCCCTATGTCTGAAAAAAGTAGCTAAAAAGAAATCCTCTTCTTCTAATAAAGATAAGATCATCATTGAACAAGGTGAAAGTGTAGAATGAGTACCTCCAGTAGTAGGAACATCCTCTACCCAACCAACCATCATTTCTATAGATTCAAACAATGATGAAAATGTATCTATTGGAGATTTAGATTCTTCTCCACCTCAAAGGGGAAAATTTCATGAAGAAGATGTGGGAATAAACTTTGACATAGTTAATATTATTCCTAAATAGATTCTCTCTCAAGGACTTGATGCTTTAGCATCAACAGCCTAGCAAACTGATTCTATGGATTCTTTATCTAAGACATGTCACTTTCCATCCTAGTTCCACTATTTCATTGTTAAGAATTATTTCACAGTTATCTAACCAGTTAATTTAGGAGAGGGAAGAATGGATAATAGAGAGAGAGAGAGAGCTTAGAAAAAACTATCTTCAATCACACTTAGGATTTGACTAAAAAGGATGAGGAGATTGAGCAATTAAGTGGTAAACTTACAAAGGTCACTACCATGATTCCTAAATTAATGTCTTGTCACTCTCCTTCCCCTATTTATGCTCTCTTTTTGAAAGAAAATTTTGTTAGTTATCAAATGACCTATCTAATACAGGGTAAGAGTTTAACATTGAATACTCCTCGTGAATTCTTTTAAGCATTCTATACTACCCCTATAGCTATCAAAAATTTCCTCTATGAACTCTTTTTACATAATTTAGCAATCCATAACAACAAAGACTAGAACCCTCTAACTTATGTGGGTGATATTAAACTTAGGGTATTAAGGTCTTGGATCTAAAATGGAATTAGCAGAGAACACTAGGCCCACCAGTTTAGAGAATTAGAATATGAGACTCCACTTCTTCTCAGGATTGAAGCCAAGGATGCAAAAACTATGTACTATGAATGGATGAAAATTTCTTACTCAAAACTTGGAAGTTGGATTATTCCTCCTTTAAGGTATGTAGCTTATCAAGAATATAAAGCTATGTCAGAAACAAATCTGGTTGTAGCAAAGCAGGGGAATCAATGGTGCTAGATAGGATTGAATGAAGATCTGCAAAAGAAAGAACCTCATTCTCCATTGAATTTTATCATGCCTACTTGGCAAGCACTTTGGTATATCAAGTTGGGGGAAGAAAGGAAAAATGATTGGATCCCTTTAACTTTTTAGCCTCCACTATTATTGTCCCCATTGCATGCTAATCAACAAGATTTAGAAATAATTGACATAACAGAAGAACTTTGTAGATGGAAAAGGTACAAGGAGAATAAAGGTTTTTATTGGAACTTTGTTGTAAGAGGTAAAGGGCAGAGTATTGCTTAAGATTTCTAGATGGCTTCAATGGTGAAAAAATTTATGTATTCTTGAGGACAAGTCAAAGTTTCAGTTGGGGGGAATGATGAGGCCAAAATATGCTCTATTTTTCCATTGCATTTTTAGTCTAATTCACAAACTTTCTAAAGACTTTAATGTTCAAGAACATGATGTTTATGATGATTTTAGAAAAATGTGTGTGTAATTACATTTCAAGATCAAAAGAATATGTTCTGGAAAGATATGTCATTTAATTACAAAATAGTGAGAATGATGCTTTTTCTTGTAGCAATGTGACATAGGGTAAACTAATTTAGATAACATGTTTTGAATAAGTCTTAATGTATGTTATCACTTTGGAAATGCTAATATTTTTTAGATATATAAAAAGTGAGGTCAACTCAACCAAGTAGGAATCAAAGCAGTTACTCACGTTATTAGACCATCTTTGAGTAGAGGAAATTCAGGGGTCCTGAGCTCCTAGATTACCATTCTTTTTGGCACCAGAATTAATGTATCTATTGTAATAATCAATACCATTATTTTCTTTGACAGTTGATGAGTCTCAAGTCTAGTAATTTTGTTCCTAGTTTGTGTTTTTAAATAACTAGAAGTTTTTGTTTCGAGAGTGTTAAGTTTTAGTTATTTTTTAATAGAAGAAGTTGTTGAGTACTGAATACAATCTTGTTGTTCATTAGTATGTACATTTCATCATTTCTATGAATAAAAGGAAGATTTTAATTTTTCATCTATGAGTTATTCTACTTCACTTCTCTGTGGGGGCCCACATAGGAAGTGAACTAATTAGTTAGCATAGGATTTACATTTAGTAAATAGAACCAAGGTAGACACCGTTGTTCCTGCAACCACTAATAATAGAATTAGTGGATTATTCCTACAGCATAGGTAGTCAAAGTAATTCTCAGCTATATTTTCATGCTTTTTTAAAATAGACTTGATTCTCAATTTTAGCTTAAATTTCTTGTAGCTTAAGCATTTGAATTTTCTTAGAGTAGTTCTTAAGTTGAGATAAGTTTGAAGCATATATTTTACAAACACCATTTCTTTGGCCAAGCATTTTTTGTGTCATTCCCAGGGATAGTGTTAATTCAAACAAGTCTTTCTAGTTGATAGAGCTTATTAGTAAAGAAGCATGTTATGTATAGAAGAAGAGACCACTTAGGGAGATTCCTTTCTCATGATAATCAGGAAGAACCATTCAGTGATTTTCAACCTAAACAACATGAACCCCAAGGAGAGAATGACAAAGATGAACCCTTTCAAAATCCATTTGCTAACAATGATGTTGAATCAAAAGAATCACTCCACTTGAATGAACTTTTTGATGAACTTGAATATCAAGATAATCCACTAGCCATCATTATCTATCAAGCACCACCTCCTCCTCCAAGAATGGTTGTGCCTACCTTTCCTTTCCGTATCCCACCTTAGCAAGGGAACCAAAATTTTAAGAACATACCTGTTGCTGCACTTCCAAAATTTTATGGCCTTATTACAAAAGACCCTAAAACCTTTCTCTTTGGGTTTGAATTTCTTTGTAGGAGCTATGACTAAACAATTTATGCCCATAAATTAAAATTATTTCCCTCTACTTTGAAGGATGTTGCTCTACGATGGTTCATGGGGTTGGGTGCAAATGTTGTAGCAAACAGAACTAAAATGAGTAACTTTTTTCTTCAAAAATATAAAGAATATTGTAGAGGTCAAGATATGAAGGGGGATACCATTTTTAAAATGTCACAAAAGGAGGGTGAAACTCTGGAAGACTATGTTTCCATATTCTTGTTTAATGTGTAGAGATATACACAACATAACCTAAACGAAGAATCTAAAAAGCATTTTTTTTTGATAGGTGTACAAGAAGAAAGCATGGAAGCCCAAACTTAATGGCTGGAGGAGATGTTACACAAAAAAGTTGGAATGACATCAAGGAGATATGTCAGAACTATTCAAGAGCTACGATGAAGAAAGGTAAAGGATTGAGGAGCCTACCACATAAGACCAATTGTGGGTTAGGAGTGTCAAAGATGGAGTTATCTAATTTTATCTCTAAATTCAAGCAAGATATCATTAATGATGTTGCTAATCAATTGGATACCATGCAAGTGAAAAGGAAAAATGATGAAGTTGATGCCATGCTAACTGAATTTCACTCTCACTACAGAGAAAGAAAGAAGAATTGTACATGCAAGACCACTGTAGTAGTTATTGCACAACCAATGCCCATTGAGTTTAAAGTAATTGATGAGGATATAGGAGAAGTGATTTATGTTTCTTGAAGGTGACAATGGGATCAAAGACAAGGTATGCCTCAAGACCCTTTGAAAATTTTTGGTTATAATAATAATCAGTGGAAAGTATTTGCCCAAATTCTATCCCTCAAGGAGAGAATTGGAATAATAATTGGCCCAACTAGTAACCTTATATAATCAAGCCTACCATTCATCACCTCAGTATCCCTAAAAAAATGCTCAATGGCCTCAACAAATTAACAAGAATCCTTAGCGGGGCACTAATCAACAACCTCTGTATCAAGGGAATTGGCAACAACCACCTTAGTGGGGTCCAAGCCAATCACCTCAGTAGTAAGCCCTGATGCCTTTGCCTTAACAACAAGCCTTGATGCATCCACCTCCTATAGCTAAAGCTAGCCCACAAAATCAACCACAACTTCCAGCTCAGAAGCACCAAATCCAAACATTAAGCAACAAGCTTAATCTCTACTGGTCAATAATATTCATCTTAGGTCTAGAACCAAGTTTCCTGCACCTAAAGGACCTATTATAACCAAGGTCATTGATACTAAAAATAGTCCAGCAAGTCAACCAGTTGATGTCCCAATTTCCCCATCTATTCAAGAGTCTACTCCTCCATGTCCACAAAGGTTAGTTCCTGTAGCTCCATCCAAACAAGACCCTATAGCAACCGATCTCCTAGACTAGCTTAAGAAAATGACTATATAGATTTCCTTATTGGATGCACTTAAGGTGATTCCCCTTTACAATAAAACTTTAAAGAAAGCATGTGTCAAGTAGTCTACTAGAAAGAAAAAGGATCCTCCTACTATCCATGTGTTGGGACAACTTTTTCAATTAATGTTGAGCAAAGCCCTGACACCTAAATATTTTGATCCAAGAAGTCCTATTGTTACCATACATATAAATGACATCCAATTTCAATATTTTTTGATTGATTTAGGAGCATTAGTTAATGTCATGACTAGAGAAGTCTTCTTAAGACTTAGAATTATTGGATTAAGGGATACTCCTAAAATTCTCCAATTAGCAGACAATTCAATTGTCAAACCTAATGATTTGATAGAAGATATCATTGTAACCTTAGATTCCCTAGATTTTCCTTCAATCTTTGTTGTGCTGTCACCAAGAGTCACCCTTGGAGGACATCAATTAATCTTAGGAAGACCTTGGTTGGCTATTGCAGATGCATGCATTGCATGTCAATTAGGAAAAATGACAATATCAGATGTTACCAACACTAAGAAGTTAATTATGTACTCTCCTACACAACCTCAACTAGATCTTGACCATGTTTCTTGGCCAGACTTTGGTGATGATCTTCTAGAAGTTATTTCTGTCCAATAGCTCATGATGCTAGAAAGAAACCAATTTTTTGTGTCCTAGGAAAAAGATGACATTCTTGTAGCAATCCTTACTAATTAGTATGATTCTGAGAAGTGTACTTCTGAAAATCCTACCAGCTCTTTGCAAACTCTATTGCCTAAATGTGATGCATCTCAATCTCCTATAGCACCTTATTACCTTCATACATTATTACCCCATGAAATCAAATCTTCATCAATAGTAGAGATTTTAATGATGGATAAGGTGAAGAATGTAGAGATTGTTGCAGGAAAAGAACTGAATATCAATAATGAACTTACTACATCTCAAATGACAAGTACCATTAAACTACTACAAAATAGTCAACAAGCCTTTGCATGGGACTATACTAACATGAAGGGTTTAGATCTTAGTCTTTCAACACATAGGATATTTATCAACTTGGAATGTAAGCCAATAAGACAACCTCAGAGGAGGGTAAACCCAACATTAAAAGATATAGTCAAAGAAGAGTTACAAAAACTTCTTAACGTTGGATTTATTTATCATATTTTTGATAGCCAATGGGTTTCACCTTTAGTTACTATTCTTAAAAATGGAGGAAAATGGAGAGTATGTATAGACTATAGGGAGCTTAATAAAGCCACTAAAAAGGATCACTTCCCTCTACCATTCATTGATCAAGTATTGGTTAACCTAGCAGGAAAAAGATATTTCTCATTTCTAGATGGTTTTAGTGGCTATAATCAAATCCAGATTTCTCCAAAAGATCAAGATAAGACAATGTTCACCTATCTATGGGGAACATTTTCCTACTTTGTCTTACCATTTTGATTATGTAATGCACCTACAACTTTTTAGTGAGCAGTACTCAGCATATTTTCTAACATAGCTACTTATTGTGTTGAGATTTATATGGATGATTTCACCACTTATGGTGACACATTTAAACAAGCTCTTGCTAACTTGGAGAAGGTGTCAAGAATACAACCTTTCTCTTAATAATGACAAGTGTTATTTCATGATGGATCCTACAAAGATTTATGTCATTACTAATTTGCCAACACCAACCAAGAAGATTGATGTTAGAAGCTTTCATGGACATGCCAAATCCTAAAGGAGATTCATCAAAGATTTTATTAAGCTTGCTACTCCTTTGTATAACCTACTTAAGAAGCAAGCTGAGTTTGAGTTGACACAAGACTGTGAAGTAGCATTCTAGCAATTGAATGATGTTTTGACAACAACACCTATTCTTAGAGTACCTAATTGGAAGCTACCTTTCCACATTCATATTGATGCATCTGACACTAGTTTAGGGGCAGTTCTTGGACAAAAATTTGGTATTGTTGAGCATGCCATTGACTATATTAGTAAGAATTTATAGGGTGCTAAGCTGAATTACACTCACTAAAAAAGAATTTCTTGCTATTGTGTATGCACTTAATAAATTCTGGCATCATATCACTTGTTATGAGGTTTTTATATATACTGACCACTTTGCTATAAAATACTTGATGAACAAACATGTTATCTCTAGTAGATTAGCATGTTGGCTACTCCTCATGCAAGAATTCAATGTAAAGATAATAGATAAACCAAGCTGAGCCAATGTAGTAGAAGATTTTCTGTCATGACTTCAAGTACTTGATGATCCTACAGAAATGAGCATTTGTTTTCAATAGAAATTTATAACCCATGGTTTGTAGATATAGAAAATTAGCTTGCTATAGGAGAAACACCACCACACTTTTCACCTAAGCAACACTGTGTCTAGGTGGAAAATAGTTTTAATTTCTCATGGATAGTTGGATTGATGTTCTACACTAGACCAAATCAAGTAATCCACTGGTGTGTAAGGGAAGATGAATCTTATGTCATCCTATGGGCATGCCATGATGAACCATGTGGGGGGTCATTTTGTAGCAAAAAAATAGCCTATAACATTTTAACAACTGAATACTACTACCCTACTCTACACAAAGATGCAGTAAAGTATACAAGACAATGTGATCAATACCAATAGATGTGAAAGCCCACTAAAACTAATGAAATGCCCCTGCAACCACAAGTGGTAGTCACACCTTTTGAATAATGGGGTATCAATTTTGTTGGTCCAATAGAGCCCTCTTCTCATGGTAAATCATACATTTTAGTATGTATAGATTATGCAACTAAATGGGTTGAAGCACAAGCTATGGCACATGCAAGATATCATAAAGTAGTATATTTTCTATATGAATGTATATTCACTAGATTTGGAGTACCTAGAGAAATTGTCATGGATTAAGGAGATCAATTCACATAAAACTTGATTATAGAACTCATGAAGAAGTACATGATCCATCATGTTACATCTTCCCCATACCATCCTCAAGTTAATGGTCAGGCAGAAATCACAAATAGAGAAATAGAAGCCATCCTCACTAAAATATTTGCTATTCACAAGAGGGACTGGGTCACCAAGCTTCCTGAAGCAATTTTGGCTTACAAAACTACATGGAAGAGCATAAATGGATTTATCCCATTTGAATTACTTTATGGTAAATCTGCTTCCATGCCTATCAAATTTGAACACAAAACTCTAAAACCTACTTTAGAGCCAGATGTTGATCTTTCTAAGGCTCAAGAAGATAGGTTACTAAAGTTGAATGACCTTGATGAATACCATAAATCTTCCCTACACAATATAGAGATCATCTAATAGTAGCAAAAGAAATGGCATGATAAGTTCATCCGTGACAAGATGTTTTCTATTGGAGACTAGACCCTCCTATATGATTCTCATTATTAGCAAACTCTTGGAAAATTTCAAACTCGATGGCTAGGACTGTATGAAATCATTTGCATGTTAAAAAATGGTTCAATACAACTTTCTACCATTGATCTTGTTCTCTTTCAAATAACTTTTTAATGGACACTGCTTAAAACTCTACCATAAGCCATCTAGTCATGAAGAGTTCCTACAACAATTCTAGTCATGTTTTAATACTACAATTCCTCAAGCTATTTTCTAGTGGATAATATTTGTCAATTGGCTAATTTTAATATTTTTAGTTGGTAATTTGGCTAATAATTTAAGATTTAATGCAACCTAAATCCCTACATTTTTATAAAATTTGGTTCTAAAATATTTAAAATCGGTCAATACTTTATTTTGTTAAAAAAATTGAACTCAAAGATTTGTCACAATATTTGATACATGATTAGATTTGATTCACTTAAATATTATATATTTTTGGAGAAATTAAAATTAATTCACCATCAATTATCATAATGATTAGTTTTTGATAAGAAAAACAGGTTTTAAGGGATCCTGAAACCCATAAGTTTTACAAAAACAAGGCTGATAATAAGCCAAAGAAGCCCAGCCAAAACAAAGGTCCAATAGCTGAAAAAAGACCTGAAGGCCCAGTCCAAAACAAAGGCCCACAGAAAGGCTAGAAAACAAACAAACTAAAACAGACTATAGAAAGCCTATCGAAAAGCCAAAATCCAGGAAGACAAAAAGGCAAAAGGCAAGAAAACTAGTCTTCAATTATCTTCTCCATTTCCTGCATAGCCTGAGCTGCCTCGATTATCTTTTTTTGCTTCTTTGCCATTTGATCCTGGACCTTCTCCATGCCCTAATCCATACTAGTGAGAGTATTGATTGCGGCCTTGTCATCATTTGACCTGGCCTTACCCCTGTTCTGTCCTCCCTCCTCCACTAGCAAGCCCCTATCCTTAAGTTTACCAGCAAGGGATTGGATGTTGTCATTCATCGAACTCAGGAGAGAAATCATCTAACTTGCCAGGTTGTGGTTGTAGTTTTCAATATTTCTTAATCTCCTTTTATTTAAGCTTTCTCTATTTTCCTCGTCCTCCTGGCTATCATTACCTGTCTTATTCTTAATACTTTCCATCTGGGATACCCTTTCTCTAACTTCCTCTAGCTCATGGAAGAGCCATTTGATTAATCTAAAGTTGTCAATCATACTACTGAGGGCATTATTTAGAAGGCTCATTCTAGTCTCCCTTGCATTGTTCGAGATGGCTAGGATAGCTGGGTCTATGAGCTCATTGAACCTAGGATGCTCCAGGTTGTCCACGAAGATCTGAGGGTTCATAGCTTCCCTAAAAATCCCCATAGTAGTAGTCCTCACATTGAAATTTTTCCAGGCCTTTATCCTATTTTTAACCTGCACTTCCCCCTCATTCTCACCAGTGATGACATTTTCTTTTTCCTCCGAAGGAGGCTGGGATTGGACAGGGAAGAGGGGAAGAGGAATAACATCTGTCCTTTGATTTCTAGTCTCCTCAACTCTCACAACCTCCCTCATCCATTTTTTCCCAGGTTTCTCCTCTTCCACCTCCTCCTCTGACACTTTGTCAAAATCTTCTATATCCATTTCCTCCTCTTCCTCAGCATAACCCTCTTTTTCTTGAGCTTGGCTGTGATCCCTAGGGCTTTTCCTGCTAGGAGTTGTAGCAGTGGATAGTTTCCTGGCTTGACCTTTTTTCTTCTTTCCTAAGGAAACAGTCTCCTCCTCTGATCTAATGCTCTCAATTTCATCAGAGTTAGAAGAAAAGTTGGAGCTGCCTTCATCAACATCCTCAACATGAGGAGGGTTCTTGCATATAGACTGAGCTTTGAAATGCTCATGGATGAGGAGCAATAATCCCTCATGCAAAGCAGGGTTAATAGTGGCTTTCTTCTTGAAACTAGAGATTTCCTTATTCATAGAAGTGAAAAGGTAAAAGGGTATGGAAATTCTTTTCTTATGGAAAAAATGATTTAAAATCACAAAATGGTGAGTTCTAACCCAATCAAACCTAGGGTCTAGGGTAACATAATCAATGAGGGCATATAAAACAGACCTCCATAACTTCTTTATAGTCTCCATCACATAGAAAGACTCTTTCTTTTCCAACTTGTTCATCTCTGCAAAATTTTTCACGAACTCCTTGACTGCATTGGATGAAAGTTTCTTGTCCCTGTAGAATTTGAAACCCTCTATAGGGATACCAGTGATCTTCGCAACCACCTCCTCTGTGATTTGGAAAGAAACCCCGTTCACCTTGACCTTGCCATTGTTCCACAAGTTCACCATGCTGTTGGTGACCTTAGGGTCAAAACCATGTAGTTTTTCAAAAAAAATTACAACTCTGCCCTTTTCCATTTTTTTCCATACTTTGCCCATATTCTTCAACTTCTCCACTTCACCTGCCAGCTCCTTTCTGCTTCGTTCTCCAGTCATGACGTCCATTTTTTCTTCAACAATTCTCATGAGCCCCAATCTCTGCAAATTTTTTCTAGCCAAGATTTTGGCTCTGTTTCTATTATTGGGTTCGTGATCGTTCACCTCTCTGATACAATAGCGAGTGAAAATGATAACAATCCTCCAAACGTGTCGAAAATATGGAGAAAATCCCTTGAGAATACAAAAACCAAGAAACATATTATTGCTCGTACTAACATCCATTCTATCTTTATTAAACATGATAACAGTTAGATTGACCTGTACTTCCGTGGATTTTCTCTAGCTTGATTAGTGACTTAGCCTCCATCGAAATATCTTTTTCAGAATGCCAGATCATCTCTTTGTCTACTCCCACCCCTTTGTTAGCGAACCAGTCAGCAACTAGGTTTGCCTCTCTAAACGCATGAGTGACGTGGACCTTCTCAAATTTTGTGAGGGTGGCATGTGTCTCATCAATTATATTTGCAATCGACCACGAGGGAGAGGAGATACCATTAATATTGTTAATTATGTTTTTGGAGTCCCCTTCAAGACAGTTTGGAAACTCCAGCTTGAAAAGCTAGCTTAACCACACCGCACGCGGCTCTGGCTTCAGCCAAATGGTTGGTCTGGGTTCCAAGTGGGAGAGAAAAGGCTACAATCCCCTCCCCAAAACTATTTCTTATAATTCCACTGCTTCCAAAGGGGCTAGGGTTTCCCTTAGAAGTGCCATTGAAGTTGGCTTTTGACCATCCTTCCGAGGTTAGAATCCATCTGGCTTCATCTCTTTTGGGATCCCTGTATTTTTCTTTGACCATCTTCCTGTCCCCTATATCAACTTCCCCCTCCTTCATCACTTGAAGGTTTTCTTTTATTTTTTTCAAAATCTTCCTTCCCAAAATTATAGTTGGCTCCTCTCTATCCCTGAAAATTCTGTTGTTCCTTTCCTTCTAGATACTCTAATAGAAGTGAGGCAAAAACCAGGTATATTTATCCTGCCAGCTTGCAATTTTACAGAGGCTTTTCCAATGACTAAAAAAGTTGATGAGGTTATCCAACTAGCACCAGAGAATCTCCATTTCCTAATTAAGAGAATTCCACACCTCCCTAGCATAGTCACATTGAATGAAGATATGATTTCCTGACTCAAACTGGTTTTTACAGAGTAGGCATCTGCTGGGCATAACATGGCCTCTCTTCATGAGGTTATCTTGCATTAGAATTCTATTCTGAAGGGCCAACCAATAAAATATGTTGATCTTAGGAGTGAGGCCTGAGAGCCAGGCATCCACCAAAGGGGGTTTCTCCTTTAAACCCCAAAGAGATTTGTAGCCAGAAGCAACAGAATAACTTCCATTGGGATTATCCCTCCAGACCATCTCATCCTTATTATTACTAGGGATCAAAGCATTAAGCATAGTCATTATTGGTTTCAAATCCTTAGAAATGAGGGAAAGGTCTCTCCATTCTTGACTAACCCTATAATTTCTAACTTTAAACCCATATAGCTCCGTGCATTCTTGTACCCATCTCTCAAAAACTGGGTTGCTAGAAAGTGGGCCTTGACATAACCACTTGTCAGACCAAAACTAAATATCCTTCCCATTGCCTAGTTTCCAAGAGACCCTGGCCTTAGCCAGGTCCCTGGCCTTCAAGATACCATTCCAAATAGTCAACCCTTTAGGGATGTCCTCATTGAATAACATAAAATGAAGAGAGGGTCTTCTGAGGTATTTATTTTCCAGAATGTCTCTCCATTCACCAGTGTTATTGGAGATATGCCAAATTTGTTTTGCAAGAAGTGCCTTATTGAGATGGGTAAGCTTTCTGATGCCCAGACCTCCATACCTCTTGGGGAGGTAGACCTTCTCCCAGGCAACAAGAGGGTACCTTTTCTTTCCTTTCGGTCTAGTCCATAGAAAGTCTCTTTGGATTTTCTCCATTTTCTCTGCAAATTTCACAGGAATTCCAAAAAGGCTCAGAGCATAAATGGGAAGGTTCTGAAGAGTGGATTTGACTAGTAGACATTTCCCAGCCTGGCTGAGAGAGGCACCTTTCCATCCAACCATCTTCTTGTTGAATCTGTCCAAAATACCATTCCAGAAAGAGTCAGGAGGAGAAGAGCCCAAGGGGAGTCCTAGATAGGATGAAGGGAGAGAGCCCACCCCACAACCAAGGATTTTGACAATTTTCCTTTGTCTTACTTTAGGGGTGTTAACAAAGAAGGTTGAGCTTTTCTTCCATTTAATCAGCTGACCAGTCCCTCTAGAGTAAGTATCAAGAACCTCATTCATGTTGCTGTTGAATCTAATATTTTCCAAATTTTCTTTCTTCATTTTCATTTCCTGAATAAGAAAAATATCAGGCCTATGATCCCTTATCATATTCCTTACAACTTCTTTCTTGTGGATTCCATTGAGTCCATGAATATTCCATGAGATGATCTTCATGCTTTAATTGATGAGCAGGCTTCCTGGATGGTGCGTTGCATTCCATCCATGATGTTTCTTCTTGCTTCCTCTTTCCTAATTTCATTCTTGTTTTTCCTTCCCACCGGGTTGGTTTTATGACCAAGATCTGCCTTGGCCTTGCTTCTAGTTGAAGCAGGAGAGGCAGGAGAGGGGTCCCGGCTATTCTTCTTCTTTCTTCTTCTAACTTCTATCCAAGGTGGCTCTTCTTCTTCTTTACATAAGTCAAAAAAAGCATCTAGCCTAACCAGTTGTTCTGATGTTGAGGCAGACAACCGTTCTAAGATTCTATTCTCTATAATAGGGGGTTCCCTACTAACTGGGTTTGTGGAGTTTTGAGAAAATGGTTCCCCTTGCCTTTGTTCCTCCATAGAGTCTGAGATAGAGGAAAGGTTCAGATTAACCTCAAAACTCTTAGGGATTTGAAACTCCAAAAAACTTGCCTCTTCGAGATTATCCTTGGATTGCTTCATTTGGGAAGGGTTGGTTTTTTCCTCAGTTATCTCATTCCCTTCTCCTTCCAGTGCATCCACTACAACTTGGAGGTCTTGGGGTTCAGCTTGGAGGTCAGTAACAGAATCCTTAGCTTTTTCTTCAACCTCTCCATTTTTCTTGACTTGTGTTTCTTTCTTCTTCCAAGTCTTTTTGGGAGCATGAGTAGCTTTCTTCCCACCATGAGGGTGGGCCTTTCCCCCCATTCCCTTTCCTTTGAATAGTAGGCAGAATCCAGCCTTGTGGTCTGCCTTCTTACAATGGAAGCATGCAAAGGGCACACTTTCATAGTCAATCATTTGGAATCTGCTTCCCAAATGAGATTTAAATTCAATAACTTGAGGCATATCCTATCCTTCGGTCACTCCTACACATATCCTTGCATAGGTAAGTCTCTTCTTAGCTGCCGTTACAGGATCAATGGAAAGAAGCTCTCCAAAAGACCTAGCAATTCCATCAAAGACATCCTCATTCCAGTATTCCATGGGCAATTCTAGGAGTCTAATCCATACTGGAGCCTGGGATAGGAAATCATTATTCAAGTCTAGATTGGAAGACCATTTTTGCAAGATTAAAGTAGATCTCCCCAGAGACCAGTTCCCTGTGCACAAGATTCTGGAAAAGTATTCCAAGAAAGAAAACTCAAAAGTCATGAAACCTTTTGCCATTGCTATCACCTCTACATGTCCCTTTAAATCCCATTTGTTTCTGGTAAAAATCCTCACAACATCAATGTTGGGCCTTGGCCCTACAAATTTTCCCACCAGGATATTCACCATACTGAGGATATTGTGGTCTATAATTTCCCGAGGAACTTCCAGAGCAAAGATGCCCTTCTCCTTGTCTTATTTATCAATGACTTTTAGGAATGTCAACTTACCTGAAGGTTTAACTCCAAATAGGTTTGACCAGCACCCCCAGGCCCTAGGCGGCCCACCACCCAAGTGAAGGGGAGGAATCTTCTCACCTGGGTGAGGTAGCAACTCCCGTGGGTCCCCATCCTTTGAGGCATCCACATCATTCACCTCTGATTCTTGCCTTGCACCTGTAGATTGCCCCCCATCGCCCATGTTCTCTTGATTCCCGCCTAGTTGCTGATTCAAAATTCCATTCCCGCCTTGCTGTTGATACGAAAACCCATTCTCGCTCGCATCGCACACTCCAGTCATGTTCCTACATATCATAATGATTAGTTACTTTAGGGATATATCACCAATTTTTAGTTTTCACTATTGTTTTAAATTAAATGTCATGATCCTCATAATATTCCATCAGGCAAAAAATGTTCAATTTTGATTTGTAGTATTCCATGGTGATTAATGAACTTCCCATTATTATTGATATTTGCCAATATTTTCTACACCAAAATTATAATTCTAAAATAATCACCAATATAAATAATATTTAAAATTAAAAAATTGAGATTTTCACCAATAGAAACAATTTTATTTTTTAAAATAATAAAAGATTCACCAATATTTCATATCTTTTTCTAGAGGAGGGTTTCTTAAAGTTTACCCTGCAATTCTTCTAGAAACTATAAATGAGCTTCTCTCTCATTTGTTGTCCTCTCTCTAAAAATATTTCATTTATCATAATAATCTACTTTCTTTATGAAAGTATTTTCTCCATAATAATTTCACCTCACTTCACTTTTTCTCATCTTTCACCTCACCTCACCCTTCATCAACTTGCATGACAATATCAAATGACAGTGCAGCTTAACAGGTCCATACACATAATAAGGTTTAAACTTTTTCTTAATGTGTTGTTCTATTTTTAGTTACCTTTGTCACTAGGAATTGCAGGAGCTATTGCCTAATTTAGTTGTGGGGAGGGGTATTATTATCTCATTCATTTTATTTTATTTTGTATGATCATTAAATGGTCATTATTCTTTATATGTCGTCACATGATAAAAAGAATAATATGATGTGACCGCTATCTTTTTGTTGCACAATTTTGTGAATCGATAAGTATGTACTTAATGCATAAATAAGTGATCTTTAATGCTAAAAACATCAGCTTCTTAAAACAAGTACTATCACTTGTTTTCTCATCTTGTTACAAGTTTTTCCATTTTTGAAATTACTCTTGTAATCACTTCGGAGGAACAATGGGGGGTGGCTTGTTAAGAAGCAAACTAGCTGACCATACAAAATTGTTGGGAGACCTAGTTTGCCTACCTATATTTTAAGCCAGGGGGTGGATGAATTACATGTTCAAATTACCTGCATGGAGTGAGGAGCTTGCCTTAGAATTCTTGTGAACATTGAGAGATGGATTTTCTACAGTCAGAGGAGTAAGAGTTTCATTTTTACCAAAAATTGTAGCTGATATAATGGAATTGCCACTGACAGGAGAATAGTTTTTAGATGCATTGGATACAATGTTAGGATTAACCACATACAAAAATAACAATTACATACAAATATAACCAATATTAGAAAATAATAAATTGCACAAAAGAGATACAAAGATTTAACGTGGTTCACCTAATCCCTAGGCTATGTCCACCAACAATAAGTCCAATATCATTATTAACCAAAGATTACAATCCATAATCCTTTACAACTCAATACCACCATAAGGATCTACAATATCACCATACATAATGAATCCCCTAACCCTAAGCCATTTTATTCAAGCTTATTCCATTTACAAAATTAGGGCTAGAATATGTCGTCCAATAGAAAAATAGGAGTTGATGCCCCTTACAATAGAAGGGACATTTTTGGCTTTGGGGGTGCTTCCCCCCAAAAACCCCCATGGGGGCATTGCTCCTCAATCCCAACCTATACTACAACAAGGAGCACACCCGAGGTGCTACCCCCAAACCCTCATAGAAATAATCTAAGAGGAAACCACATTGAATAAACCTTTAGGTTTGATTAAGCTCCATATCATAAAAATCTCCCACTTGGAGGCTAATTATATTCCATAATAATAACCTCCCACTTGGAGACTAATCATATCATTGCTAAACCTATATCTCCCATTGGAATATCAAACCACCCTGGACTTTGATGTTCTTTTATCTTGTTTAGTCTAGAAGACCATCTGAAGCTAAAGAGGAGTTGAACTTCTCCCTTGTCTTTGCCTTGGTAAACATATCTATTAGATTATCATATGTATGTATCTTCTCTAGCTTTAATTGTCCATCATCCAAAACTATTGAATGAAATGGTACCTCAGTTATATGTGTTTTTTCTTTGAATGTAGAGAAAAAAAATTTGCAAGATGAATGCCACTCTGGCTATCTATGATAAAAAATTATCCCTTTATAGGTGTCCAAATTCCTCCATTAAGAACTAAAGTTGTATCATCTCCTCGTAAGCCTCTATAGCAGCATCATAATCTACATCTATAGTGGATAAAGCACTAACCTTCTACAACCTAGAAATCCAACTCACTATTGTCCCACCAGTACTAAATACATAACTTGTAATACTCCTTCTGGTATCAATATCCCCTACCAAATTTGAGTCAACATATCCCTTTAAATTAGTAGTAGAGCCCCCAAAATATAAACACTTACTAGATGTTCCTCTCAAATATCTAACAATCCGTTTAACTACATTCCAATGCACAAGCTCTAGATTACTCATATACCTGCTAATAATTCTCACTACATGTTCAATATCTGGCCTAGTACATACCATAGCATACATCAAGCTTCCTACAACTGAAGCATAGTGTGCCTTGGAGATTTTTTCCTCCTCTTCCTATGTCTTAAGACACATCTCCTTAGTCAATTTTAAAATGATTAGGTAAAGGTGTGCTGACAACTTTAGCATTCTCAATAGAGAAACATTGCAACACCTTCGCAATATAATTCTTTTGAGGTAATATCAATTTTCTATTCTTCCTATCTCTGCAAATCTTCATACCAAGGATTTGTTTTCTTGCCCTCAAATACTTCATAGAAAATGAATGTGCTAACTATTTTTTTAACCCCTTAATGTGATCCATGTTAGACCCAACTGCAAGCATATCATCCATATATAAACATAAAATAATGTAGCTATTATCATCTAACCTCTTAAAGAAAAAATGATGATCTAAATGACATCTATTGTATCCATGGTCAAGCATAAAATTTTCAAATTTCAAATACCATTGTAGAGGTGCTTGCTTCAAGCCATATAAACTTTTCTTCAATCTGCACATTAGATTCTCCTTACCTTTGACCTCAAATCCATGTGGCTATGCCATATATATATTGTCATCCAAATCACCATGAGGAAAGGCTATTTTTATATCAAGTTTCTCCAAATGCAAATCTTCAGTAGCCACAATACTTAAAATAGTATGACTTCATAGAAATCATTTTCACAACAAGAAAAAATATCTCTTCAAAATCAATGCCCTTTTTCTATGCAAATCGTTTGACAACTAACCTAGCTTTAAATATTTGTTTACCTCCATCCCCTTCTTTCAACCCATAAACCCATTTATTTTGTAAAGTCCTTTTATCTGTAATAAACTTTCATAAATATCATATCTACTTTTTCAATGAGTCAATTTCTTCTTTCATTTTAGATTCCTACTAAATCTTTATATCCACCTATACAACTTCATCATTATTGAAGTTGATGAAAGATCAACCCTACAGATCCCAAGAATCACCTACATGCAAACACTTGTCATAGAAAGAGAGAATCAAAAGCTATGGAGGTTGGAATTGCTAGATCCTTAGATGAGACATTCTTGATTAGAAAAAAGAGAGATTTCTATTATCAAAAGTGAATTAATTAATAATTACAAAGAGAGATCATCTTTATAAAGGAGATCAAAACCCTAAAATGGTCTAACCTAGGTTGCATCATAATAATTAATTATTAGATGCCTAAAGTTTATCTTAAGAAAACTAAAGTTAATTAGGAAATATCTAATTACTCTAACACCCCCCTTAAGATAAACTTAGGGAGTAGCTAAAAACTTAGAAGCTACTATAGAAAGTAGATTTTGGGTGTTGGTAAACAAGGCTTGATGAGGTATCCAAGCACAATTAAATCTCTAAAAAAATGAAAAATAGAGAAACCACATGGGAAAAACCCTACTCCAAAAAGAGATGGAAAAGCATGCTAAAAGAAACTAGTGAAGGACTAAAGAAGTTTCCAAAATATAGAATGACCCAGAAGATTGGGACAAAAGATAATCATGAAGAACACCACTGAAGCATGTAGAAGTTGCAAAGCTTTGTCAAAAGTAACTAATGATTTGAAGAACATCAACTGATATAGAACCTAACTAGGTAGAGAAGACTATAATCTGCATCGAATCAGGAGGAACATAAAGGCAACCAACTAAACTAGAACATACAAATATCATCAAACACCAAAGCCTAAAGAGCTTATCAAATGAACATGGAAGGCTGCAACCAAAGTAGGAATAAAAAGAAGAGTGTCTATATGGTAGATGATCCATCTCACCAAAATGTATAGGTACCCAACCACTACATCTACCCCATACATAGGAACAAACCTAAATATATAGCTCACTCCATTGAACTAAGGAATCATGAGAAACAATAGAAGAATGCCACCTAATGCATGCAAGGGTGAGGTGACATGCAACTAGAAAAGTGGGTCAAAAGAACTATATGTCAAGGAACTAAGATTGAGATGCACAAAATAGTGCATACGTGTGTACTAAGGTGAAAAATCTCTGACATGTCATGAGGCTAATGTCATAGAAGAGAAGCTCACTGGACAAAGGAAAATGGAAAACATAGGAAAAATATCAACCCCCCATGGTACTTTAATCATGAGTAGTGCATGTACAATAAGGAATAAGATATGGTGAATCCCAAGAATTTAGTAAATTGCATGAGTTTCTTTAAATGACATTGCTCAAATCAGAAGGAAAAATAAAATGAAAAACTAGTGAAACAAAAATATAGATGCAATATGGAACTTTATCTCAGTGCATTTGGAAGAATGCATACAAATGTTGTCTAAATAGACTAGAAGAGACATAAGAAAAATACAATAGATAGTACAAGTAATGAAAAATCATTTGAAGCAATGAAATTGATCCTTGGACTTTAAACAATCAAGATATTTACTAGAATGTAAGAATTCAAAAGACTAAATAGAATGTACCTAGAGAAAAATCTAGAAAAACAACTAGCATTACTAAAAAGAGATTGGAAAAACCTTTCCAATGATATAAAGAATTCCAAAATCAAAGATCAGATTCTCTAGATGTCTCCTAGACTGCAAAATTGTACCCCTAAATTTGATCGAAGAAAAATCTATCAAAAAAAATCAAAACTAAAAACTAGCAATACCACTATGACGGACTCGGAACCAACTTTTCTGCGATATCTCATTTTGGGAAAATGGAGTCCATCTACTCAAGATATGAGCAAAAAGATGAAGGTAGGTCCAAATAGATCCTGAAGGGGTGATAGTAGTGTTGATGCAATATTGACATCAGCAAGTGACAGGCATTAATTTGACAATCAAATAGCCGTCAAGGCAAAAAATGCCTTAAAAATGACCAAGATGATGGAGAAAAAATTAGTTCACCAGAAAATCATTTTCGTCGGAAAGATATTTTCAAAAAAAAGGCAACCAGTGCCAGAAAAATCTAGTGGCCAATAAAAGTACATCATGTGTTTAAAAATAAAACACCAAAATAAAATAAAATTTGAAAACCATTTGAATGCCTATTGATTTTGGAATAACACTAGTGCTTGATCACACATGCAATGCCCAAACAAAAGGGTGCCAAAATTAATGTGTGATCACCAAAAAGTCTATCAAAATCTAAACTTTAGACAAGCTCCCCACCTGAAATGCTCCACAACTCATGCATCAAGAAATTTGCATCCACAAAAAAAGTTGGTAAAGAGAGGTCATAGATCCGACCACCAGGAAAATACCCACCAATGAATGTGCATCACATTCTCTTAACTCCACAAATAGACAGTCACCAATCACAAATAGCATGGGAAGTTGGAGTTGACTAGCACATGAGACCAAATCTTAGGTAGCATGTAAATGAATACCAAATAGAGAAGTGGAGATGCCGGTGGGTCCAAAGCCCAAAACTTTGAAGTGTTGACTCTTCTTTTTCCTATATCACTGAAACACCATAATGAACATCAATATGGAATCCACCTAGCAAAAGGTGAAACTCTATCATGAGCCATGATTGAAGGGAACTTAGCATTTAAAAGAAATAGGTCATAGCATTTGGAGGATGGCCTCGGGCATGGAGACCAAATGCAACATCAAACTCCAAACTATGCTATCAAAAAATTTGGTTCCATAAATATCACCAAGAGCACTAGTGTTGGGAACAAACAAAGTGTGGAGACCAAAGAACATGCATCTGAAAGAAACTCCTCATGTGCTACCCTATGCAACATAGGTTCTACTTGGAGCAATCCACCCACTAAATATCAGAAACCACCTATCAAAAAAGTAATCATGCACATGGAAAAACTTGTGACTAGTGAGGAGGGTCTCTAGGGATGGCTAGGAGAGTCACCACACCACCCAAGGCATGGGATACTAGAAAAAACATACCCCTCTAAAAATTGTAGATCATAGGAGTCTCAAACCACAAACCATAGACTCTCCCTCCAAAGTACAAGATCTAAGGTGGGGCTAGGTGGAGGGCCCAAAACACATGAAAACTAGTTGAGAATGAAGGCATGAAGGAGAAACTCAACCTTCAATGCATTTTTTGAATTGAGGGAAATTGTGCATATTTCCATCTTTTTCAATGCACACAGGTCTGAAAATTTGAATCATCTTTGACATCTCAATGCATTATATGAACCTATGATCATCAAAAAATGTAACAACTCTATCTTGGAAATGAAAAATCTATTGCTCTAGATTCTTTTCTAATTTTCCATCCAATAAATTGGGCTCATGGTTTAGAGGCCAATGTGGTAAGTAGGAGCTCAAAACATACTCCCAAACTAAATGCCAAAATTCATGCCAATTAGCACCAAGAAAAGGCATGAGTACAGGCTAGTGGATAATATGGAGATGCCTCATGTCAGCATGGGCTAAGAGGATGGGCATGGGGCCCAAAACTAGTGCAATTTGTACCAAAAAATAGCACCAAAAAAATGGGCCAATCTCACAATTAGCACACATTACCAAAGAAAGGAAATACATCATGTTAGTGAGGATAGAGAGAATACGCGGAGCCAAAGAATACTATGCATAGAGACCTCATTCAAAAAATCTTGCCTCTTACACACTCTTTTAAAAATCCAGAAATATGATAAATAAAATTAAAATATTAATGTCTCGATTTGTGTGCCCAAGTCAATACAGCCTAGGTGCAAAAAATAATTGCCACAAATTTCACCAGCATCTGAGCTGGGCATATTTTGTATGGAATTGTGGGTTTTTGAGTGCTTTGAGCTCAATGGTGATGTATGTTTTGGCTCAAAGTGCTCCAAAAAATAGTGACCCCCAAATCCAATAAAAAAATTGTTGAAAGCTTAGATCTGAAAAAACCAATGCCAATTCTCTCAAGAATAGAATAGGCGCATGAAAATCTAGAGCTTTGATGTCATGTTGAAGTTGATGAAAGATCAACCCCACAACTCCCAAGAATCACCTACATGCAAACACCTAGCATAGAAAGAGAGAAGCAAAAGCTATGGAGGTTGGAATTGCCAAATCCTTAGATGAGACATTCTTGATTAGCAAAAAGAGAAATTGTTATTCCCAAAAGTGAATTGATTAATAATTACAAAGAGAGATCATCCTTATAAAGGAGATTGAAACCCTAAAAAATTCTAACCTAGGTTGCATTATAATAATTAATAAAATAATTAATTATTAGATGCCTAAAATTTAGCTTAAGAAAACTAGAGTTAATTAAGAAATATCTAATTACTCTAACTATCATAACACTCAAGTTCATAAGAACCACTTGGTAAAATAGAGTACAAAGAGGGATAAAATATTTTTTGAGGTCTACTTAGCCTTGTTGACCATCTAACATTCACTAGGGTGTGTGGTATTTGTTGTTGTGGTTGTTGCAGGCCTTGAGGGACTATTGGAACATCATCTTTTGGAGTATCATCCAACACTACATAATCATTTTATTTCTTCTCATGTTGCTACAAAAGATCTTTCTAAAACACTTTCTCATTGAAGAATGACATCCCTGCTTCTTAAATTTTTATGATTTTCAAAATCCCAAAGCTTATAATGAAATTCATCAATGCAATATCCAACAAATACACATTTCTTTAACATAGCTTCCAGCTTGGTTCTATTTTTAGAATCTATATGTGCAAATGCTTCACAACCAAAGGTTTCAAGAAAAGAATAACTCACCTTCTTACCATTCCATGCTTCCTATGGGATACCATCATCCAGAGGAGTAGAAGGACCTCTATTAATCAAATATACAATGGTATTGATAGTTTGAGCCCATATGTTTAAGGGCATCCCGACATGCAACCCAATTCTTCTTGCATGCTCCATTATTGTCCTATTCATGTGTTCACCCACTCCATTTTCCTATGGATTCCATGGAAAAATTTTATATCTATGAATACCATTAGTGGAGTAATAATCTTCAAATTTATGACTACAATACTCACCACCATTATCAAATCTAAGATATTTTAATGTCTTTCTAGTCACATTTTCAACCAAGCATTTCCATTTCTTAAAAGTTTGAAGTACATCTTATTTATGTCTAAGATAATAAAATCATACTTTTCTAGTTAAATCATCAATAAATGTAAGATAATAATCAAAGCAACCAAGGGAAGAAACATGAGCTAGTCTCCATACATCTATATGCACAAGCTCTAATTTCTAATTTTTCTTTTCCTTCCCACTCTTCATAAAACTAACTCTCTTTTGTTTTCCATACACACAACTTTCATAGAAATTCATATTGACAGATTTCAAACCTAGTTAAACTTTCTTCAAATGAATTGATTTCATACCTTTCTCTCTCATGTGCCAAAGTCTATTGTGCCATAGCACTGTATTAGAAGCTTCATCAATTATTTGTTCTCCCTGCTCAGCTATAGCAATAGTTCCTAAACATTCATTTTTCTCTAAAATATTAAAATAGAAGAAATAGTACGATTTGTATAAAGATATAAGGTACCCACTTTCACACCTTTTTCTACTACAAGGGAAACTTTTGAAACCTTCCAATTTTTATCATTAAAAGTAACTATTTAACCCTCATCACCGAGTTGCCTTACTGAAATTAAATTCCTACTTAACCTTAGAACATGTATTACCTCACGTAGTGGCCAATGATTCTCATTATATAACTTAATCTTAAATTTTCCCTTTCCAATAATCTAACAAGGTTCATTATCCCCCAAATAGACAAGCCCAAAATTCCCTTAGATATAATCAATAAAATAACCTCTATGGGGTGTAGCATTAAATGAAGCCCCAAAATCTAAGACTTAATAATCATTAACACTTTCTAAAGAAAAAAGAAAAAAATTCTCTTTAGATTTGTTACTAGCCACATTTACCTCTTTGTTTCCATCTTGTTTGTCTCCTTCATTGTTCTTTCAAGTCCAACAATATTTCTTCTTATGCCCTAGCTTCCAATAGTACTAGCAATCTCTCAGTCCTCTGGATTGAGACCTCTTCCCCATTGACTTTCCTAATGATTTCCCACGATTTCCAAAATTGTTTCCTCTCTCAGTCATTCTTCCTCTTCTTTGTGCAGTCAAAGAACTTCATGATGTAGATCCATATGAGGTTTTCCTATGAGTTTCCTCACTCAGAATAACACCAATCACATCATTGAATTTTAGGGTATTAGATTGAGAAACGTAATTATGCACAACCATTACCAATCCATTCCATCTTTCAAGCAAATAACACAAAATCAAGAGAGCCCAAATTTCTTCATCAAAATTGGCATTCATAGAAGATAACTGACGAGTAATTGTTGGAAACTTACTATCAAAAGAATTTTTTTTTTCATTGATGTCAAATATATGGATGAGACATATTTCTACCTAATCTAAATTTCATATAAATTTTGATTGATGAAGAGGATTTGAGAGTTACTCATAACTATAGCACCAAGAGGAAAGGTTGAAGTTATAAAAAGGAAGTTTCAATGGATATTTGGTTAGATAGATTTTGATAAAGTAGAGTAATTATTTATGTCAAGAAAGCTAAGCCAAGCTGAGAAAAAGAGTAAATTACTAAGGAGTTTCAAGTAATGCTAGTGTCAACTGAGCCATAGTTAGTTCCAAGAAAATCTAGTGTTGATTGAGCATTAGCATCGATCGAGCAAGTTAGTTGATGTTGAGCTAGATACCTTAAACAATGACGAAGTATTTTAGTGTTAACTGATTGTCAAAATTCAATGATTATCAAGTGATAGTAAAAGATCAAATTCAAAGAAATTGTAAGATCAAGCCAACTCAGTTGATTTCTTGGGAGATGTAAAACATGTTGAAGATTATATTAATGAGTTGGATCATTAAATTCAAGATGGTTATTAGGTAAAGACCTAATAGAATGATTCTCAAGAAGTTTGTAGAGGATGATCAAGAAGTTGTATAGAAACATTGAGTCTAGTTGAAGTTGATTGTAAACCCTAAGATCAACGGTGGATGTAGAAAATGGTAAAGCACAAATTGCCTATTTAAAGGGATACTAAATCAAACTTTTGGTGCCATGTCCAATCAAGCCTAGCTGAGCCTAGCCAGTGTGTATGAGTGAGTTCATATATAGAGAAAGGTTGATTAGAAGCACACAAGAGTGTGAATGGGAAGCTAAAGGAGAAAGCTTGGAAATGTGATGATGTTATTGATAAGTGATTTTGAGCAGAAGGCTTAAGTGTTGATGAGAAGAGTAGACTGATTACTTGAAGGGTGTCTAAGTAGATCAAGATCAGAGATGACAATGAAAGGCTTATCAGTGAAATAACAAAAGGACTGAATAGGATCTAAACTAGAAAAAGTGAGTTGTAATCACACAGATCAAAACCTACTATTTTATTTCTTATCATTGTAAACAGTTTGTATTGAAATCTTTTTAACATAGGTTGACCTAATAGTAATTGAAAGACATAATAGTCTATGCAAATCCTTTAAGTATGTGACATTCTAAATGGAATGATCAAAGTCCTCTTATGAGGCCACTCCAAATAAGGTGATTAAATCCTCTAACTAGGTCAAATTTAAAAGTTTGTATTGCAAACCTTTAATGGGGTTGGTTCCTAACACAGCTCACTTCGAAAGAGCGAACAAGATTGACATGTTACTGGTGGTTTTTCCCAAAATGGGTTTCCACATAAAATCCTAGAATCAAACTATGATGAATGTCTTATGAATGTCTTACATGTGATGATGTTTTTCATTATACAATGCAAGTTAAGATTATAATAGTTGTACAGTACAGATCTAGCAATAATGTAAGTAGGATTAGTAGAACATTGATGTGTTTAATGTTTAATAGTTCAAGTGGTACATATATGATGCACGAGCATCCTAGGTGTGAGGGAAATCTTGCATCACCCAAAAATATTTTTTATTTTAAAAATTTTCTATTTTAATCAGGACTAGTAAATGGGGGGGTTACTATTTCTGGGAGCTTACTATTTTTAGTAAGTTTTCCATACAAGCTTGGAATGTTTTGATTTTCTACATGAAGGTTAATTTTAGAATTATAAGCCTACCATAAAAATCTCATTTCTCTAGCTTTAGTATCAGAGAAGTTATTGCAAATTTTTGGTGGAAAATTTTGGAGAAAAATATTTGAACTCGGTTTTGAAGGCCTTAGAGGCCTCGATTATAATAGCTAATTGGAGCAATGGTTCAAGATTTATGGCTTTCTGAAGTTAGGCCCAAAATTTCTAAAATAAATGTAAAAGGTGTATTTGGCTAACTCTATATGTATTGTTAGGGTTTGTCATCCCTAGGTATTAAGTTTGAGTGTCTATAACCTTCCCAAGTGGCAAAAAAATTCCTATTTAAGAAAGGCCTGAAAATTGTCTAGGACAACTCTAAGTGAGTTCATAGCTTTATCTTTCAGAATACTATAGTGAAGGTTCCCATGTGGGTTAGCATATTTTAAGTCTAATTTCTATAATTCTGCATTTGTGACGATAATAAGAAGCCCGTATTTTGTTCTTACTATTGTTGGTGTTTCTTTATTTCTATTATGTGTTTATGGTATTGAGGGGAGCACCCTTCATCAATATATACCTTGAGTAACTAATTCAAACCCCTCTCTCCCCCCTCCTCTCATAGTTATTTTAAACATTTCTAATAATTGGTGCAGAGCTCAATGCTTATAAAGAAAAGTTGGAAGATACTTAAAGCTAAAGATCATGACGAACAAGAGAGATGTACCCAAGCTGAGTAAGGAGAACTTTCCTACATGGCAAAACTTGATGAAGCTGTACATATCTAGTATCAGTGATGGTAATATCAATTTTATGAGCAATGAATATATAGAGGTAACAACTACTCCTCTGACTAGTGAAGAATTGAGACATAAGTTAGATCAGAACAAAGCAATGTTGGAGATTTCCTCAACCCTACGCTATGCCAATTTTCATGACTTAAAAGATTGCAATACTACAAAAAAGACGTTGGACAAACTAAAGACCATATATGGAGGTGATGAATATGTACTAAGAGCCAAAGTAGAAATCCTAAGAGGAAAATTTTATGATAGGAGAATGATGGAAGGTGAGAACATAGTACAATATTTAACAAGAGTTAAAGAGGTTGTTAATTTTATTCAAGGAGCAAATGGAACAATTGAAGATGAAACAATGATAAGAAAGGTATTGAGGACTCTACTCCCTATCTATGCCATTAGAGTATCTACAAATCAAGAACTAAGAGGCACACTAGGTAACAATTTGACCTTAAAAGATGTAGTTAGTAGACTTGCTACTTTTGAGATGTCTAATTTTGATAACTATACACCTGCTACCATTGAATCCACTTTCATGTCATAACTAATTCTTAGTAAGAAGAAAGGAAAACATGTGAAGAGTGAAAGTGATATTTTTGATGATGAGATTAATAAACTTGAAACCCTCATTTCAAAAAGGTTTTGAAGAGAAAGAGGTAAATACAAAGGTGAATTATGTATCATTTTTTTTCATGCAACAAAGTTGGTCATATTATTGCTAGATGTCCTAACAAAGAAGATAAGGATGAAAGGAAGGAAAGAAAGTACAAAGGAAGAAGAGATGACAAAGGCTACATAAGAAACAAGGACAAAAAGGGTAAGAAATCTTGTTATATTTCTGAAGAAAAGACTGATAATGGATCTAAGAGAAATGATGATGAAGTTGTCTATGAAAACTGCATTAATTTCTTATGTGAACAAAATTCATAGATGGATGATTCATACTAGATGTTCCAATCATATGAATGGTGATAAAAACAAATTTGAAGATATTGGTCTATACAATGGTGGATATGTTAAATTTGGTAATGATATCTCATGTATTATAAAAGGTAAAGGCCATATTCAACTAACTGACAAGAAAACGTGTGAAAATGTTTACTAGGTTGAAGGACATAACTAGAATTTTTTGAGTATTTTATAGTTGAACAAATCAGATTACAGATTTGAATTTCACAACAGGAAGGCCAAGATACATGATGGTGATAGTAAGATAATTGGAACTAGTGAGAAAACAAGAGGTAAATTATTCTATCTAGACCTATCAGAAGAGACATGTATGTCTTCACAACAAGAAGATGTTTGGTTATGGTAAAAAATATTATGTCATGTGAATTTTGACAATTTAATGAATATCACTAAGATGAAGAAAGTAAGAGGACTTCCTAAACTGAAGAAGCCTAACAATGCTATGTGTAAACAATACCAATTAGGAAACATGATGAAGTCTAGTTTTAAGGGTAAAACATATAATGCCATTGATATTTTAGAATTGGTTCATACTGACCTATGTGGACCCACTGGTGTTAAAAGTTATTGTGGAGATCAATATTTCATTCTATTTTTGGATGAATACTCTAGAATGATATTTGTAATGTTTCTTAAAGTTAAATCTAATGCCTTTTAGTTATTCAAGTGTTATTTAGCTAGAGTTGAAAATGAAAGAGGGAAGAGTTTGAAGCTTTGAGATTTGGAAAAGTTGGTGAATTCATTTCACATGAGTTCAACACATTCTACAATGATAGAGGAATCAAAAGACAGATGTTAGCACCAAGGACCCCTCCTTAGAATGGGATAGCTAAAAGAAGGAACATATCAATTATGGATTGTGCTAGAACACTAATGATGGAGAAAAGTGTATCACATAAATATTGGAGAGAAGCAGTTAGTACTATTTTATATACCCTGAATATCTTTCAAATCAAGGAAGGTACAAAAGCTACATCTTATGAACTATGGTATGATTATGCTCCCAAAGTTAAATATTTTAAAATATTTGGAAGTAGATGTTTATATTGAAAGATAATAGAGATGAAAAACTTGATGCAAAAAGTGACGAAGGCATATTCCTAGGTTATTCCATAAAAAGAAAATATTATAAGTGTTTAAATTCTAACACTAACAAAGTTGTGAAAAGGGAAAATGTGAGAATCGATGAGTTTGTAGAAAGAGGTGATACTTCATGTAATGAAGAACTTGAAGACTATAGTACATTCATCTATGTGGATGATGATGTTCCCATCACTCAAAATGAATATACAAATTAAGCTACAAGTTCCCATTAGATAGGAAATGATAGAGTGAAAATACAAATTGTTGAGCAATAGAGAGTGGGTGTTGAGAAATAAATTGTAGATGCCGAGTCATAGACAAGAAATTTTGACCATTAGACAATGAATTTCAAGCATTCAAAACCTAAACTAGAATCAAAACAAAGAAGAGGAAATGGACCTAAGATTATTTTTCCAGATAAACCTAAAGAAGAGCCAAGAAGAAAGCTACCAATATTAGCAAAATATGTGAGAAGACACCATAAACTTGATCAAATAATTGAAGATGTTGAATCAAGTGTTATGACGAGAAGAAAATTGAAAGGTGACACATGTTTATTATGCGAGTTCAAGCCTAAATCAATAAACGATGTTTTAGATAATGAAGATTGGATACATGCTATGAATGAAGAAAGTGACTAGATTTAGAAGAATAATACTTGGACCTTAGTGCCAAGACCTAAAGACAAAAATATCCTTGGGACAATATGGGTTTTCAAGAACAAGCTCAATGAAAATGGTAAAGTAATAAGAAACAAAGCAAGATTGGTATGCAAGGGTTATGTACAAGAAGTCAACTATGGAGAAATTTTTCTCTTGTGGCCAACCTTGAAGGAGTTAGAACTCTTCTTGAATACTCATTTACAATAAATTAAAGGTATATTAGATGGATGTCAAATCTATATTTCTAAATGGTATTTTGGAGGAAGAAGTATACATTGAACATCATGAAGGATATGTAGATCTAGGGAAGAAGAACATGGTATGTAAACTAAAAAAATATCTTTACATGGATTAAAGAAAGCACCAAGAGCATGGTATGAAAGGTTACATAACTATTTAGTGAAATTTGGTTTTAAGAAAAAAAATGGTAACAATAATCTATACCTGAAATGAAGTATTGTTATCTGAGATATTTTTTGATGATATTATAATTGGAGGAAAGAGAAGTGTTATGTAAATCATTTGTTGATGAAATGAAAAAGGAATTTGAAATGTCTATGTTTTGTGAGAACAAATTCTTTGTTGGTTTACAAGTGTGCCAAATGAAGTTTGGTGTTTTCATTTCATAAAACAAATACATCAAGGAACTACTAAAGACTTTTGGTATAGAAGATTCAAGATCAGTGAGTACACCTATGTCTATAGGACATAAGCTATCTAAGCATGATGATTTTACTGATGTAAACCAAACCCTATACAAATCCATGATAGGAAAATTGCAATATTTTGTTCACAACAGACCAAATATTATATTAGTAGTTGGGATTGTTGCTAGATTCACAACAAATCCTAAAGAGAATAGCATGATGATTGTAAAAAGGATAATGAGATATCTAAAATGTACAAAATGTTATGGATTATAGTGCAAGAGAAGTGATAGATTTGAAATGAAGGCTAACACTATATAGAAGATTTAAATGGCATCTAGTGACATTAACAATCAGTCTTTAGCTGGCAATTGAAGAATTGAAATAAAACTATGTGCTTTCTTTTGTTTGCCACATGCATTGTTGTGAGAAAATTTGGAAGAGATTTAATAACTTTCTTATGGTTTCAAAATTTTAATCACCACACAAATGCATATATTTTATCTTGAGCATCCAACTTGAGTTGAAATAAACACCATATGTATCCATCTCTGACCTATGTGTATCTATGGACCATATAGTGCCTTCAAAAGTTACACTCTTAAAATATTTTTCCTCCATTGTCTAGATGTGAGATCTATAGTTCAAAATAATGTCAAATATTACAATAAATATATAAAATTGTGTCTCTCATCTACAAGTTCCATGTTAGTGACTACCATACTGAAAAATATTTTCTTTTGAAAAGAGACCCAATACAGTGAAAAAGGTATGTATATCCCATGGGCCTACATATTATTTTAATCACGTAGCCATTTAGTGTTTACTTTGCAAGAAGTAATTGTGTCTTTGGAATGGTCAAATTCCCCATGTGCATTTGCATTAGATATCACACCATCAACATAATACTTCCCCACAACCCATTTATTTGATTTGGCACAATTTAACTTCTTCTACATATTAAGTCCTTTTTATGAGACTTCCACATGAGCACAAACCATGTCTAGCATTACCATAATAGGACCTCAAATTTTAAAATGTAACATTCTATTATTCAAAAGTTGAAAACTCCCCAAATATAACCATTCACTAACGTGTGCCTTTGAAATTTCAATCTAGCACTATGAAACTGATGAGACAAGTTGGGCCCCAAAAGAGGGTCCGACCAAAAAAATTAAACTCATTCAACTTAACTATCAAAGTGGTCTACTAAGATCATTTCCAAGAATGGACTTCAAAATTGATCACTAATTTGTTGTTTAAGACTCTTTTTTTGGCTTTTCTACAAACTATCAACTTCATTCCAAGAAGCCTCAAAATGGACTTTAAAAACTAACCAAAACACCTAATCGGGAGCTAACACTTGGTAAATTTGTTCTCTACTCTACATACATCTTGCCTACAAAATCTCACCTCATGACAACATCCAATTCAAAAGATGTTGACCAGTACAACTCATCTTTTAAAATTTTCTTGCAAGTGACATGTCAAAAAACAATAAAATGCATTTGAATTTGGTTTTGAAAACTAGTCAAAAGATTACTTAGGGAGATGAAACATGAGGGATATGTACACTTTCATATGGAAAGTATATGTCTGCATTTTTGAATCATGGTGAATAACTAGGCACATTTGGAAAGCATGTAAAATTTGCTCCCATGAACTACATACCAGTACATGGTAAAATGGTGTTTTTTTCAAAGGGAATGGGCCTGGGAAAGTGTGCATATGAATTCGTCAAGATTTGAAAATTGGCACACTAGGATTATTCTGGGTGTAGAATCTAAGGGTATAATTTTTTTTGGCTCATTGATAATGGGATAAAATTTATAATATATCAAACAGGGCTTCTAATCAATCTAGACATTTGATGATTAGTAAACCTTTAGAAATTGTAAATGGAATCACATTTGAAAACTAGTCAAATGGATTTTTTAGGATTTAAAATCTAGAAAATAATAAGTCACTGACATTAGGAATGCAATGGTCAAGTAATTTTCAGATTTGGGTCAACGGGGCTTCCTAGATTTATGGGTAGTGTACATCAACAAAAAAAGAAATTAATAGCCAAATTTGGGAAGCTCAAAAGCCTATCAAATCTTATTGAAATGACTTGAAATCTGAAAAATAGGTTCCTTGATATGCATACTAAACAATAACCAAAGTGGTGAATCATGACACTAAATTGGGTGCAAGATATTCAAATGCAAACTAGGCTTCCAACTATTGTTTGACACTTAGGAAAAAATGCAGATTATGACAAGTGCTCAAAATGACACCTCACCAAATGACTTGAAACTTTAAACTAATGACCTAAATTGGAAGAATACACTAAATGAAAAGTAATGAGCTCTTGAAACATAAGATTGGACTCAAAATAATAACTAGATAGATAAGTATGAAAAGTACTTATAAGAGTACTTTTAGCAAAGTTTCCATAAATGGTACTCAAAACCTTCTTACAACTTTGGGTCCCAAAAAACTATATTACTTACAAGTTCTCTCCAATTCTGTTTTGAAACATTGTTCTCCATCATCAATGTCCTTTCACAATACATGATTGATCTATTCCTTCTTCTAGCTAGCCCATTCTTTGGTGGAGTCTTTCGTACAATCATTTATCTCGTGATGCCTTTTTCATTAAAAAATGTGTTGAGCACATCTAATATAAATTCACCTCCTCTATATGGTCTCAAGCACTTCAAAATCTTTCCTATTTCTTTTTCAACTCTAGCCAAATAACACTTAAACATTTGAAATGTGTCATATTTTTCTTTAAGAAATATCACAGTCACCATTCTAGAGAAATCATCAACAAATAGAATAAAATATGTGTCACCATAATAACTTTTCACTCCAATAGGACCACATAAATTAGTATGAACCGATTCCAAAATATCAGAATAATTTTTCTTTCTCTTGAAACTAGACTTGTCATTTTTTCCATTTCATATTGTTTACACATCACTTTATCAGGTTTGCTCAATCTTGGTAATCCTCTTACACTTTTCATCTTAATAATGCTTACCAAATTATCAAAATTGGCATGACATAGCCACTTATGTAATAACCAAAGTATTGGCAATATGATCACATAGATGTCTTGGTAGTTTTCATTTATGGCAACATGTATTCAACATTTCATCTATGCACTTAGAGTTAGAAAATTGTCTTGGTGTAAGACAATTTGTAGTAGCACAAAGATAGATGTGATGTGTATGGATGACTCATTAAGAGTTAGCTTATGTGCAATTAAGAAAATCTCTATGATAGCATCATGATGAAAGTGTGTACAGATGGTGCGGTGCAAGTTACAATTGAAATACTAGTACAGGTATTTAACAAAGCATAACAGAGTATATCAGTAATTTGAGTTGTACAACTTAAGGAATCATTTTGGTGACAAAATAATTACTAAATCATGATGAGACAACTTTTTGGATATTAATACATAAATTATTTTATATTATATCAAGTGTGTGAAGACATGAAGGCCGATTGAGTAGAGATTTGCTAATATGAAATGTATAAGTAAAGACCTTATCTTGTGCAGTTAAGTGTGTAATGTATGTGCAATATGTGTGGCAAGTGACACATACAAACTATTGTGTGGATAGCTTTAAATTTATATGATCCTTATGTGATGCAAGGTCTGATGTATGATCAAATAAAGCATGAATTACAACAATGAGAAAGTATTGTATGTATATCTACTCTTATGAAGAACTAAATTATATAATTGCATGTTAGGGTAGTGGGCTCTTCTTGTATACATTGTATTTGATATACCAACTCCTAATAGGGTTAAAGAAACTCCTAATAGGTTTGAGGATTCTAACAAGGATTCAAGACACCATATTTACTTCATAGATTCCTAATAGGATCAATATTCTTAATAGGATTCTTTTGTTTAGTGGATCATCTAATAGGTACCATCTCCACTGGGGTTTTCCCTTGTCCAGTGTCTTCCTAGTTAACAAATAATGGTGTTAGGTGTTTTCTATGTGTATGGTTATACTTACTATCTAGCATTGTTGGTTTACTTTCATATTCATGTTATAAAGTATTTTAAATATTCAATTTTGGGCAAAATATTATACAATACTAATTCACCCACCCTCCCCCCCCCCCCCGCCCCAATATCATATATTTCTAACAATTGGTATCAAAGTGTAGCTACTTTGAAGAGGCTTAATAGCTTGAGTAAGATCCCTATGAATATGGAACCAATCAGAGGAGAAATACACCTATATGTCAGTTATGCAATAACTTTGGACACACAACAAGATACTAGAAAATGGACAAAAAGAACTTCAACAAAAATCCTAATAATATGAGGAACAATAATAGAAATGATAGGAGGAATGGAAATGGTATTAGAAGGAAGCAATTAAGGAATATGTTGATGAGTTCAAGGAAGAATTTGTGAAAGCTTATAATCCAAAGATTTCTTCTAGAGTTTTGGAAGAATAGTACTTTGATGCACCTAAAGGGAAATTGAAGTCAGAGATTTTTTGTGACTAATGTTACAGAGAAATTAGGAAGTTTTATAGTTAAGAGAAGGTAGAAGACTTAGAGAGGAAGCTATGGTCAAGTGTGCAAGCTTAGATATGATTGCCATTAGTGCGAAGATAGAAAACAAGTTTACTAGTGAACAGAGATAGTATTTGAGTTTGTGGTACATACACATTTAATGGATAGTCCAATTTGAAATGATTTAAGGATTGTGAACAAGATTTTACATACCATTTGTTCATGTGAAGTGTCAATATTGAATTAAAGAGTGATGTGATAATAAGTTGAAGTGTGAAAAGAAGCTCTTGAAGTGAAAAATTGTAGAAGCCCTAAAATATGATTTTAAGGTATTTTGCAAAGATAGAACCAAGTTTTTCAATGCATACAACTAAGTTTCAATGGCTAGTCAAACCATTTATGATGTGAGTGAAAAGCCATGGTATGTATTCAAGAAATATCTATTTGTTTCACTTATGGATGACCTGTTAGGCACATTTTCACAAGTTCCCCAAAATGTGCTTCATGTTGAGGATAGTAGAAGTTATATCCACTGTAAGATTGAAAGCATAGGAGATGAGGATATTCACAAATATTGGGGAGTCATGTACAACAATGACCTAACTTTGAAGTCTAAGTATGCACACCTAAATGAGTTAAACCTACTCAAGTATATGTTCTATATAGAGTTTGACAATCATGATTGGACCCAAATCATTCTAAGTAGGGTACATGATGAAATGTTCTGGTTAGGTGATGTGCAGGTGGCAATTAATAATGACCTAATTCATAAGGTTACAAGATGGAGTAATGAGTGATGTAATCCTATTAATGAGAAGAATGTAAGGAAAATGTAAACCTATTCACAAATTTTGATGGAAGGAACATGAAGGTAGACATGATTTAAGAAAAAATAGTGAAATTTTTGAGTAAGATAGTAGGGTACAAGTTTAACCATGTTTCAAGGGTTGATTTAGTACCAGCTAGGATTCTACGTGCAGCTTATGTGATGGTAGTTCAAGGAAAAAAAGTAAATTTGTGTGAGATTGTCATATTGTAGTTGTTAGATAACATTGTTAAATTGAAGAATACCAAGAGTATAGTCTTCATATTTGAGTCCTTATTGACTCATTTGTTCCTTTTATGAAACAAGGAAGTTCCTAGGCATGAAAAATTGGGATAGAAATGAGTGTGAAATGAAATTGGTGACTCAATAATATAGATCAGAGTTGGAGAATGTCAGAGATAGTGACATAGATAGAATGATGAAGAGTTTTTAAACTAAGATGAAATAGACATACAAAATACCTCCCTCCATGGTGGAAAAATACAAGGATGATATATGCTTCATGGTGGAAATAGATAACATGCATGGAAGTTGTGGTACCAAGGGTTAAGTTCATAGAGCCCATGGGATCTGAAATAAACATAGAACTAATTGAAGGGTATGCATAGATCATACTACAATCTAAGAAGGACACTTAGTTCCCTAGATGGGGAACTTATGAAGAGAAGATGGGAGAAGTTCATTGTGAGCTTCATAACAAGGAAATAAAGAAAAGTGTGGAGAATAATACTGATTCCATCCTTAAGGAATTAGGAATGACTTGAGAAGAATTAAATGAAGTTAAAGCCATCGCGCTCAAGATTAAGGCAAGTGGATAATCAAAACTAATATTAGAAACTCTTATTTTTGTTGCAGCACCTTCTAAAGGTGTAACCATTGCAAAATAGAGTGCATAAGTACCTTATGCTATAGTTGTGCAAGTGCAACTAGTGAGGACAAGAAGCAAGCAGCCAAGAAGGTAGTCGAAGCTGGAAACACCTATTGCATAGAGGAAGTTAGAAAGACTAGTGAATGTTAAGCCAAAACCTACACCATCCACAAAGAAAAGGGTCAAGAAGACCACCAGTGGACTAGGAAAGAAAAGGAAGACACTAAAAGTTAGTGAATCTAAAGATTTTGAGGATGAAGCTTAAGCTAGACCTGTGCAACAAGTCATGCTGGTAAAATGCAAATAATTAATGATGATAATTTTGTTTAGTTGAATAAGTGTTATATTTTTATAATAATATGGATACAAGGCAACTAGAAAATGCCATTGTAAGGAACATGATCTTAAGGTTTAAAAGTTTTGATAACATAGATTGGACATAGTTGTTTGTAATTGCACAAACACCTATGTAAACCATTTTTTGGGCAGACATAGAAGGATATCGAAGGATATTAAAGATAAGAATGAATCTTTTAAATTTCCTATGCAATCAATATGCAGACAATAAGAAAAATGGAGAAGGCATGCAACCAATAAGAAAAGTGCAAGGAATGAGCGCAAATTAAAGATTCAATATGGATCGTAAATCCATACCTAACCCCAAGTCTTTGAAATCTTTAAAAGGATGATGAAACCCCATTGTATGTGTGGATGAATGAAGTGTATGGGTAAACTATAGTGAAATTTAGTGGGAAGTGTGGAAAGTCTTAAAGGAGCAGAGTAGCATTATAGTATCCACTTGATGAAGAAAAAAGTATCGAAATATCAAAGAGTGGCATATCAAATCTTTGAGGATCAAGATCAAAGAGAGCAGATCAAGTGCCTAAATTCAGCAATCAAGGATTGTAAGCTATCAAGTTTATTAATCAATACTCTATAGCAATTGTATTAGAAAGAAAATCCTATGTTGATAGGTTAGATTAACAACTAGGTTATAGAACCTTTGACAAGGTCATAAAATCCTTTAATAGGGTGACACTTCATGTAAAGTGTTTGTAAATCCTTTAAACAGGTCACTATTGGTACAGTGTAAAACCTTTAACAAGGCAAGCCTTTAACAAGATAGACCATCAAAATTTGTCAAACATTATTGTTGCAGTGATATTTTGTGGGTATCATTCCCACCCGATTTTTACCTTCTCATTTTGGAGGGTTTCTAGGTTACCAAATTTGGTGTTATGCATTGTGATGCATGTGTTTTCTTTATGGTTTTTTGATATGTTTACATGCATGAAGTTTATTTTTTAGTTAAATTTTTTTAAGGTTAAAGTACGATACTTCTAATTCACCCCCCCTCTTGGAAGTATTCTTCCCATTTGATTATTCCAACAATTGGTATCAGAGCAAGGTTCTCACAAGGAGAAGCCTAACATCTTAGAGAAAATATATGACGATGGAAGTCTTCAAACTTGGGAAAATCATAGAGAATTAGGGGATTGATGTGCAGCTTGCTCTACACAACTTGGAGGAAGCCAGAGAAGAATTGAGAAAATCCTTAAGAAGAAGGAAGGATATAGCCATAGCTGAAAATGATGCACACTACAAGGAGATTGATACCACAAAAGTGTTTGCCAATGGAGATTCCAAAGAATTTGATGCAACAATAGCAGAATTGATAGAGAAGAATAGAGCTCAAGTAGAAGAAATTAGAATACTCGAGCTTGAACAAGAATCACAACCCATAATGCTTTGTGAGGTAACTGAATAAAAGAAGAGAGTCATTGAAGACAAGGCCATGATAGAAGATGACAAGAGAAATCTTACTAATAGATTGGAGGAAAAGACAATTGAGTTTGAAAGAATCTCAAACATGCAGTTAGATACCCTTAGCCAAATGATAAATACTCATCATGAGCTAAATGTCAAAGACATTGAGATCTCTACATTGAAGATGCAGAATGAACAACTGCAAAATGACCTAAAAAGAGAAAAGGAAAGTGCAAAAAGTTTCAACAAACCCAATGAGGACATCAAGTACTTTGAGTAGCTACTAAAATCACCAAGGGCTAGCAATGACACTTTAGGACTTGGTTACATCAGCACTGAACAAGGAGAATCATCTAAGACTACAAAAGAAAGGAGCAACAAAGGTAAGAACACTAAACCCACTTCTTATTTTTGTGGTAAAAAGGGACATACTTCTAGTGTATGTAGGAGCAAGAATTCCCATCAGAATGATAAGCCTAAGAATGCAAGCTATTGTCACAAGTGCAAAAAGAAAGGGCATCAAGCACATGAATGTAGGACTAGGACTATCAAAATGCCAAAGTTTGAAGGTCACTGCTACAATTGCAAGAAGTATGGATATAGAGCATTTGAGTGTAGATCAAAGCCTATGTGGACATTAAATCAGGCAACAAGAGAAGGTAACCATAGTTATCACTACAATTAGGACTATAACACTAGGTACAACTATCACTACTATCAAGAATATGCACACATTCCTAAAAATTGCATAAGAACACATTTTAGAGGGAACTACAGTAGATGGCTAAGTCAAACCACATGTTTTAGTTTCTTGAAGACTGGTCATATCAGTAAAATTGCCCAACAAAGTCAAAGGCACCCAAGTTAGAAGTTAACAAAGAAAAAGAGAAGGTAGATGTTGAACACATCAGAGGACAAATGAACGAGACTTGGAAGAAGAAATATGAATGTACATCATCAAATGGAGGGATCACTTCACCCAAGAGGTCAAGTGGCTACACCTCATCCAACTAAGCATGAATAGGTGTATGGGACTGATATACATAGTTATATCATGCATTAGTCCCAAGAAAAACAAGCACTGCAAAGAAGAAACTAGCATGAATCAAGATGCAATGTCAAAACTTGAAGGTTCTACAAGTCTTGTCAAGTTGTCCTCAAATTTCGAGTAAATGTTAGTGCATGTTGAGTAGTTAGTTGCAACCAAGTTGATAGTTGATGCTTAACTAATCTTTAGCTGATGTTAAGTTAGGGAATTTCAAGGGAAGCTTAGTGTACAACTATATATGCACTAAGCATTTAATGCTAGGATCAGAAAGAGTATAAGGTCAAATTTTGATCATTTCTCGTCATTCAAACATAGAGCAAGAAAAAGAAAAGCACAAAAGTGATTAAAGAGTAGCATTTAAGCTGTTTGCATGGATTTCGACAAGATTTAGCATCATTTTCATCGATCTAAGGTATTCCTCAGGTGCTGAGTTGTGCAGTCATAAAGTTTAATATCTTTTGAAACCCTAGATCTAAAAAATGGCTTCTAGTTCTAAAAACCCTAAGGAAAAGGAAGATTTTGAGGTTCAGTTAGTTAGCAATGAGGTCAAACAACTAGATTTTAGACCAATACTAGAAGTTGCTTATAAAAATGACCCTGCCAACACATTATCCATGATTCCACCCAAATTCGTAATGGTGCAAGATGTTAGGAAATGTTACAATTGTAAGATAGGAGCAATAGGAGACTTGGAGATTTTCAAGCATATGATAAACTATGTAAAAATTGAGTGCTTAAGGATGAATTTCAAATAGTTGAGAAAAAAGGGTTTAACCCATGCTCTAGTTTTCCCCATAGTTTTTAAAACTAAATGGATAATAATTGTTCTAAGAAAAATACATAATGGTTGTTTCTGGTTGGAAGGAGGACTTATCAAAATAACAAAGAGAATAGTGCATAGGGTTATAGGTTTTTTAACCCTAGATCGGCACAAGACCCTACATAGTGATTCAAAGGAAGCTATTGAAAAGAACACCAGGGAAAAATGGAACAAAAGGGGCATGACCATTGATGCAATCATAGATCCCCTTCTAGATTTTGTAGTGAGTGATTTCTCACAAGTTCTATCAATCAAGAAAATTGAATAGTGTACCATGTATTGTTGTGGATGTGGCATATACACTTGTCAAGAAAGATAATACATATGATCTAGCAAAATTGTTGTTACAGCAAATCATGGAGAATCAATGAGCAATCAGAAGATCTAAAGGTGCTCAATGTAAGTTTGGATCAGTTCTTGTTTGCATATTCTTCTATGTTTTGGAAGAATTTCCCTCAATTGGTAAAGTGAACTAGAAATCAAACAAATCAGCCATTACACAAATCAATGAGTACATTGAGCAAATGGGTGACAACTTTGAGGCTCAAATGACAATTTATTTTGAGGATTTTAAGAAATCCATGAAGCAAAGACTTAGGATACCAATTTCCCTAGTGGATAATCATATCAATGATATTTGTTTCTTGATTGACATTGACTATACTTACATCCAAGCAGTAGTTCCAAGGGTTAGATGGCTAAGACCATTAGGTTATGAGCTAGATGTTGATGAAGCTTCAACAACAATCACATCATTTCTTGTAGATCAAGTTGATAAGACTGCCAAACCTTTTGGTACATTTGATGTTGTGACATCCAAAGTGGAAATGGAGCTCAAGATAGCCTCTATACTAAAGAGGAAGGATAAGTTAGTGAGGAAGATAAAGAAGAAATTTTGTGAAGAAATTGAGGGGGCAATTGAGGAAGAACAAGAAGAAGATGAGAGTGAAGAAGACTAATAGGGAAAATTCCAACTAGAATTGACACAAGACTTAGGTGAGGATAAAGAAATGGAAGAAGGTGCAGAGGAAGAAGAAGCCAAGGAAGCACCAACTCAAGTCGCGCTCGAGAAAAGAAAAGCTAAAACTCAGCCTATAGCCCAACCAAAAGCCAAGAAGGTTGCCAAGACAACCCAAGCCAAGCCAACACTAGTGACAGGATCCACTACAAGGACCTCAACTCAAAAGGCCAAGGAGAAAGTCAAAGAGAAGAAGAAAGCTACTGAGTAGACTAGTCAAGTGCAAATGAAACCAAGAAGAAAATGTGTTGCACAACTAGAGTCTGATGATGAGGAGAAGACAAAAACTAAGGACATTAGCTAGTTTAGAGTGGTAATTCATCCTCCCAAGTCACATATTGATAAAATTTGTGAAAATGTTAGGAATGTAGACTTCTCTAATTTGAAAAGTATTGATTTCAATAAATTAAATAGAGAAGATTAGAATAAGGTAGAAGAATCAATATATGCCATGATGGCAGAATTCAAGAACACACCTCTTGAATTAGATAACACTATGCCCAAGGATTTATATGAAATTATTGAAAATAAGTGGCATTATTGCTTGAAGATGGAAAAAGAAATAAGAGAATCCACATTGGCATAAGTGATGCCAGAATTGACTAGAGGTCAAATTGCTAAGGCTAATAAGAAACATGGGGGCAAGTTTGCACTAAAGTATAGAGTATTTTGCATTTTACAAAATAAAATTGAAGAAGTTGTCAATAAGTCCACATGATTGTGGAAATCAATATTTAACTTGACAAATGACAAGTATGGAGAAGAAGAGGAGGATGCAAAAGAAAATAAGGCTGAGACCAATGAGAAGGAGAAGGAAGGGAAACAAAAAGGAGGAAATGGAAATAGAAAAAGGAGAAGAAGAGAAGAAAGAGGAAGAGGAGAAAGAAAAAGGTGAAGAGGAGGAGACAAAGAAACAAGATGAAATGGAAATAGCTAATGAACAACAAATAGATCAGAGTGTGCAAGACACACAATTGCCACCTCCAAGCCCTCCTCATGTCATCACCACATCTAAAGATACTATAACTATGAAGGATGTTATTGAAAAATCTTGTTAGAACATCAATCCTTTAACTATAGAGGATCTCAAGAAGATCCTTCACCAATCAACACTAAAAGCACAATTATGCACAAATCATGTATTGGTAATTGTAGATAAGTTGCAAAAGGTAGTAGTAGATCTAATTAGAGACAGGTGAATCCATAAGAACCACATTCTACCATATCTAAAACTACTAGTGGTCAACTCCTAATGCTTCCACCACCATTCCCAATAAGTGACACATCTAGAATAGGCGATACAATGCAGCAAAAGCCGAGTGTAAAAGAAGATAAAGAAACAACAACAGGTCAAGTAGGATAGATTGCTACATCTGATCCTATAGTAAAGACAATAGGTACACCATAAATAGTTGTAATTGATCAGGGGAGATTAGATGAAGATAAGGACACATCAAAAGAGGAGGAGCAAGCTGCCATACAAACATTGGTAGAACTACCAACTACTAGCACTCCTACAAAATTCCTTTAGAAGCTGAGCACTGATGCAATTCCATTACAAATTTATGCACTAGGCTTGAGATCAACCCAGGTGACAAGGGTACTTCACTATGGAGACCTTGAGTTAGATGAGGAGATAGTCATACCCAATTATGACTCAAAAACAATAAGCATTGAGAAAATTACTGAGATGCAGGAAGCCTTGAATAAGAGAAAAAGGCAAGAGATACTAAGGAAGGAGTATAAACAAAAGCAAGCATTGCATGAGATCAACAACATCTTTTTGGATGCCTTCAGCTTGCAGTCACTTGATGAAACCAAGCCAATAATGGAACAATTGTCATAAATTGTAGAACATGTGACAAATGAAGACCAAGAGACCAATGTAAAACTTATGGAATGGTTTGAGAAGAAATTTCAAGGGAAATTAAATGAGAAAATATCAAGTGAAATAGCACTTTCATAGGTTGAATTGGCAAAGAAGTTTGACAAAGTGAAAAAGGTACTTGAGAATGTATTCTCATTGTACAAAAAGTTTTGTGACTTTCCATACATCACACAGGAGACAAGCTAAAGAATCCTAAGCTTGGAGAGAAATTTAAAGATTTCTAGCACTCAGCTACCAAATGATCTAGCTTAGAGTGAGGAGCATTTTTCTCAAATGCTTCAAACTCAAAAAGAATTAGCTATGTTGATAGCTGAAGAGGCCAACATCAAGACCAAATTGATACAAATACAATCTTCCATTACCCCATGTTTGGAAGTACTCCATAAAGAACAAGACTATGCAAAGACTATTTTAAAGAAAGATCCTAACCTTTCTACTTCAGATGGACTTGTACATCTTGCTACAGAGACTACCATTCAACACAAGTCATTGGAAATTGCTTTGGAGAATTGGGATGCAACTCTTAAGATGATTGTGGAGGTAAATAGTACATTTTTGACAAAATATGGTCTTAACCCTTAGCACCCTTTGACATTAGTGTCAAAAAGGGGAGATATAATAAAATGGGAGATATAAAGTTTTAGGGGACTTGTAAATAAGAATGGAAGAAAAAATAGATATAGAGTATAGGGTACATAGATACATCAGCTCAAGGGGAGCAAAAAAATGAAATGGCACAACAACTTAGAGGGAGTTACAAAACTTTTGAGGTATATAGAAAATTTTCATAGAAATTTGAGCAATTTTTGAAGTTTTGTATTTATGCCAAACTATATGCTAGGTTGTAGAACCTTTGACAAGGTGATAAAATCCATTAACAAGGTGACACCTCATGTAAAGTGTTTGTAAATCCTTCAATTGGGTCACTATTGATACAATGTAAAGTCTTGAATAGGGAAGACCATTAGAAGTGGTCAACCATTATTGCTACAATGATATTTTGTGGGTATCATCCCCACCCCAGTTTTACCTTCTCATTTTGGAGTGTTTCTAGATTACCAAATTTGGTGTTATGTCTTGTGATGCATGTGTTTACTTTATTGTTGTTTGATATGTTTACATGCATGAAGTTTATTTTTTAGTTAAAGATTTTTAAGGTTAAAGTGTGATACTTTTGATTCACACCCCCCCCCCCCCACCCACTCTTAGAAGTATTCTTTCTATTTGATTATTCCAACACAAGGTTTGATTCACCTCAATTGAATCATCATTCTTTGACAATTTATGTCCTTTCACCATAGGTGTGCTTACTGGCTTGGATTCTTCCAATCCAAAAGTTTTTAGTATTTCCTTTACATATTTTGACTAAGTGATGTATATATCATATTTCATCTAATGTACTTGAAAACCCACAAAGAACTTGATCTCTCCAAGCATAGACATCTTAAATTCTTTCTTCATTTCATTTTTAAAAGCTTTACATAAAGTATCTTGACTTCCAAATATGATATCATCAACAATAATTTTAGATACTAAAATACCTTTTCCTTTCTCTATCTTCAAGTACAAATTGTTGTTATCATCAATCCTCTCAAATCCAATCTTCACAAGATAATCATGAGTCCTTTCATAGCATGCTCTTGGTGCTTGCTTCACACCATATAAAGATTTGTGTAGTATACATACCATGTTTTTTTTGTTAGCATAAGAAAATCCTTCTCGTAGTCTTATATAAACCTCTTCTTCCAATATGCCATTCATAAATGTAGATTTAACATTCATTTGATAAACTTTGAAACCTTTGTATGCAGAGTAAGCAAGCAGAGTTCTTACTCCTTCCAATATTGCAACAAGAGTGAATGTTTCTCTCTATCCCTTCTTCTTATGCATACCACTTGTAAACTAATCTTCCTTTATTCCTTGTGACATAACCATTTTCACCTAATTTTTTTTTGTACACCCACTTGGTGCCAATCACATTTTTATCTTCCAGTCTAAGAACTAGAGTCCATGTCTTGTTTTTCTCAATCTATTCAATCTCTTCTTTCATGGCTTTACTCCAGTCCTCTTCTTCTAAGGCACCTTTCATTATTTTAGGTTCATGCATGCTAAGAAAATATGTATCATTTTTCAAATTTTTCCTTTTTATTGGTCTTGTATCTTTAACTCCAATGATTTGTGCAATAGTGTGATGTCTCTTCACATACTTTGACAATCTAGGTTCTGCTCTATTTTCTTCATTTGGTCTCTTAACTTCTAAATCACTATGTATTTCTCTATCAGATAGTTCAACATCTCTTTCATGTACACTAATCTCATAATAAGAATGTGCTTCAACTTCATTCTATAACTCAACATCTAATTGTAGCTCGATTCCTAATAAAACTTGACATTTATAGTATGTGACATGGTAGTCACTAAAACTTTATTTGATTTACAAATTGATTTTCAACATCTTCATCAACAAGCATACCTTCTTAAAAGTACACAAATTATTTTTATTCCTCTAGTTCCTTCATAGATTCAACCTCATGTACTTTTGTATATTCATCAAATTTCACATTTGCACTTTCCAAAACTTTGTTAGTGTTAGTATTTAAACACTTATAAGCTTCACTTGTTGTGGAATAGCCAAGGAATCACTAGTAAATTTAACCCTAAATTTCAACCTTAAATTTCAACCATCAAATATAAATTGCTTGGTTGGTTGCATTATAAAGGAAACTTTTGTTTTTTTTTAAATACATGCCCGTGTTGGTCGCAATTGCGACCAATGCTTTATATTTTGTGTTGGTCGCACTAGTGACCAACATGGTAAGATAAACATTAAAAAAAAACTGGCAAATAAGTTAAGCATTTCAATTGAGTTCCATATTAGTTGATCCTTTCACTTGAGATGAGAATTTTGAGCATCATTCATAGATAATTTGAGTATTTTCAGCATTTTGCATCCTTCGAACATTTAACATTGGAGCATTTTGAAACATTGTGAGCAACATAACCCTAGAATTCCTTTAGGTGCCATTTTTGGGAATATTACCATGAAAATAGAGAAAATTAGGTAAGCATTCAAAATAGAAAAGAAAGGATTTTGTTTTGAATGAAGATACATTCTGTGAAGTACTCCAATCTTGATATTCTTTATTCATATTTTTGGTTTTCTTTTCAACTTAGGACCGATGTCCTTGGAGAAAAATAAAATCCAATCAATTTATAGAGCATCCTCACTCTTCTCTCATCCTTATCACTCCAAAATCTTAGTAGAGTCATATAATGGCTAAATATGACTAAATCCCAAAGGGTTAAGACTCAATCCACCAGAAACCTCCAAAACCCCAATTTATGACTTCTAAAGCCTCAATCCAAGGGTTTCTCAAATCCATTGTATTTGATCAATTACAAGAACAATTGATAGTTTTTTCTCCTTTAGATGATCATACTAAGATGGTTCAAACCATAAAATAGGTTCCTCCTTCGGACCAAAACTCTACTACTACTTTATACCCACGAATTCCTTCTAGAAAACCTGCATTGTTTCATAATAGTCAACCAATGCTACATTCTCCTCTACAATTAAAAGGTTAAATAAAAATTACACATGTTATAAATGCACATCCCATGAAGTTTGGGCCCTTAGAATTCATGGGATGGCCATAAAGTAATAGGTCTTAGGACTGGTTATAAGATAACTAACAGAATCAACACTTGTTTACTTGCACCAGGCATACAAACTTCTCAAAATGAAGTGAAGTTCATTCAACAATGATTAAAATGGAATCAATAAGCCTCACTAATTCATAGATATGTCAATCCAAACAATGAAGAGTTCAACAAATCAATGAAATAGCAAATGAGCATTTTATTGCTCACTATTTTTGTTAGTTTGTAGAGCCAGATTTTTGTTGTACAATAGATACATTTATTCTTTAATAGCCTTCCCCAAACTTTCACAACGAACTCTTACCAGTTGGATGCTTAGTTTAAGTCTAAAGACACCCCAAACACTAATTCCCTCTAGATACCTTTATAGCCATTTGTTTTTAAATATTTGAATTTTAAATAACAAAAATGGTTTCAAATTTATATTCAACCCTTATTCTAAAACCTAGACCTATCCCCTACCCATTCTAAATTTCTTGTAAACATAACTTAGGTTTGGACAACATTAGTCCAATACAATCAAATTCTCGGTCCTTTAAGGACATTACAAGTATGACTTCCAGTCCTTTTAGGACATTACAAAATAAACTCATCTAATTACATTGTTTGCTTATGAAAACCATTATAGCTTTTAATTCTAGTCCATTTGTATTGCTTGGATATCTCCTTGTCCTACTTACTCCTCTAGTCTTCATGGTATGTTTTGGTGTCTTAATAGGATGATCTTGGTGCCCTTGCACCACTAATTAGGCTTCCAAATTTTCCATTTTGAAAATATTTCAAAAAAAACTCAAGAAGATACCAATTAAGTTATGGTTTTAGAGAGCTTGAATATTTTCAACGTTTTAGTTCTTCAACCCCTCGACATAACTCATTCCTATAAAATAGCCTACTTACAAGGGTTTCGTGACTTTACTTGTTGATGAGCCTTACAAAGATTCAAAAGGAACACAAAAATATTCAAATCCTTCTTAGTTCTTGGAAACTATACCTTTAGATATTTCTATACATACTCCAATCAAACTACTCCTCTATCCAAACCTTATAACCATCAAGTCACCCTGTCGAGTATGTCTGAATCCACCTGGGGATTGATTCCAAAAATAGAAGACCATTTCATATTGACCCCAAGTTATTTATAGTTCCCTAATAGAATCCTAAAGGTTGTTTTGTTCCAACAAATAGAAATCAAATTAGAGCAATTTCGATGATAACTACTTATGCAGAGGAAGGTTGATTGGTATTAAATACACAATAAAAGTTGCAAACTTAAGAGGCTTAGATACTTGTGCCTATCGACAGCTTCAAATTCTTCAAGGAATTAACTTGTTTAAGTTTATCACAATATTCCTAGATGCTAACTTGGTTTCTTAAGTAGCCAATTAACTAGCACAGGGATCTTTAAGACTCTAAGACAATACCATACTTCTATAAATTTGGCTCAAATGTGCAATACCCTACCTGTCAGTCCTGCTGCATGCTTGGAATGGGGACAATTTTGGTTTTCCTCAAAATGTTTGACAATCTAAAGACACTTCCTAATACCCTTTTTAAAGAGTTTTATAACATAGCAAAGGATTGTATATTCTTACCATAGACCAATAGAATTATACATAGCTATAGCCCACATCTAAGCATGACAATTCATCAATTTAATAAGGGACATCACACCTACTATTCGTATCTCTCCAAACTCACACTAGAGTCATGAGATGACTAAAAATGATCAAATTTCATAAATGATTGACCTCTTGGGCCCTACAACACCAGTCCTTGAATCTTGACTCAAACTCGATTTGTTTAGAGTTCCCTCAAGCTCTTACCTCCACACACAAATTCAATATGTTATATTTTTTTCCACCATAGGATTCACTCCACATTCAGGAAAAATATTCCCTGCTATACACGGCTTTCAATTCCAATATATCTTCAACTTGTGATCACTTCTTCACCCCACAAAACTGCATATACACTATTAGTGGATTATAATATATGTTAACAATTTCATCCCATGAAGGTTAGGCCTCTACGTTCATGGGATGATCCTCATTCTACCTAAGGTATTATTGCAACAACAAATTGAAATTAAGAGAAACTATTTTAAGTCAAGATTGGTATGATAGCAAGCCTACAATGTTATGAAATGTATCAATAAAACATAGTAGTTCATGTATGAAATCTTGTTAAATTCTTTCGAATACAAACCAATCGATTAGAGATCCAAAGTAATGGAAATAAATTGCAAAGAATAGAGTTTTCTTATTGTTGTATTTCTCCTCTATCCATAGACTCAACTGTCTCTCTTATAACAAAGACTCGAAACAAAAATATAGAAATGCCTAAAACTAACTCAAAAACAATACAACTATCATCAATTAGTTGAATGGTTTGGTTTTAAAATAGAACAAACTCAAACTAATGTCAAGATATTTTTTATGGAATCCTTTTTTTTAAAAAGACCATTAACCAAATTTCGATCTTTTATGATCACTAACATTCCTAGACTCTAAACACTCCAATGTTATTTATGCTTGGACGATGACACTCCATTAGAATTTCATTTAGTCCTATTAAGGACATTACAAATATTTGAATCATCATATTAGTCTAATTATTATAACCTACCAATTAATTCACTAATTTCCTCTAGTTGTCTTTGTGGCCTTCATAAGTTGCACCATTGGCTTGGTTGTGTGTGGGCTCCTGCACCAACTACTCTACCTAGGCCAATGAACTAGCCAAGAAGAAGAAATTTATTTACAACTACCAAAACATAAAATGGGAACTTAATTAATGCAGTAAGAAATTACCTGCAATGATTCATCAAACCATGTAATCAAACTACTCATTTCAATCCATTAGAATATAGAGTTTTGAGTTGCAAGATCATTGTGATAGTCTTTTAATGTAATAATTTTCTTTATTAGTCAATATTTCATCCACTGGGAACTCCAACCCCTCCAAATGATTTCAATGAGCTTATATAACTCTATTGTCCAAGTACCAACTTTCATCATTGATCCCCAACCATTTCTTGGTGACTTTCTAATATTGTTATCAAAGTTGTCATTGATAATTTTTGTAATTTTTTCACTTTGATGACTTGGAAAGTCATGATCACTCCTAAAGGGTCGAGTTTGGTTTCAATAACATATATAACTATTTTGAGACCCCTCCTACTCATTTTCTAGTCAAACACAAAATTTTACCCATTATGACAAACCTAAGAAACAATTGCAATAACATGCCAACCTTGACAACTTCTCATCAATCTTTTTTAGTCGATTTATCATCACACTTCAATTTTAAATCATGATTGTTATCAATATTGAAGAAATTAAATTTTAGATCATGATGTATGATCTGAAACATTTATGATGAATAAAATTTTACAATGTTCAAAAGTTTAAGAATAGACATCATTGATAGTGAAAAAAACCTATTCAACTTTTCTAGCCCTAGATTGGTCTTCCTGGTGATAATCCTTGTCATCATCATGAGCTTCCCAAGATGTAGAAACATCTTTTATGGCTACTGTGATGAAATCAATTGTACCAGCAGCTTCTTAGGAATTCATGCCAGGCCTCCGTGGTATAAGAGACTCCACCTTTGCACCAACAACTTCTTAGGCAATAATGCCATGCCTCTATGGTATAAGAGACTCCACCTCTACTCTTGTTAGACCATAATCTAGTGGCATTAAGAATAGTAATTACTCTACAAGATTTTTTTCCTATTTGAGGGTTTCTCTAGAATCAAACTTGTTTTTTTATTTTGTGTGTGATAATGCAAGAATTTTTTTTTATGCATTTTGATTTTTTTTCAATTTTAACCCTTGATTGCATAGCATGGCATTTGACATACATTATAGATTGAACAAATGCATGCATTTAAACTCAGTTCTTTACACTTGAAAATCTGATTTTTTATACTATAGATCTCGATCCTTGGTTTCAAAAGTCATGTGCTACATCTTTCTCCATCTAATTTCAAGTACAAATTTTCTCTATTTTTCTTTATTGAGATGGTTGACAGCACAACATAGATTGTGCATTAGTACACAGGTATTACCAAGCCCTACCACATGTGGCTCTCTACCTTTCCAAGTGGAACCCACTCTTCTAGGGTCTTTGTCTTTGTCTTTGAGTGAACTAGAACATTTATGTTGAAAAAAATACTAGATCTAAAGAATGTTAGTTATTTTGTTGCTTTTTGGGATCATATTGATAATATAACATATGTTTTGACTTTATGGTACTCATTTTTGTGTTAATGCTCTATAGATAAAGGTGAAGCATCATGTAAGCAAAAATCTTGCCATTGCAAAGAAGTTGCTAGCAAAAGATTCTAGTAGTGAGGATTCTTCTTCTAAGGAGTTTAGTCATTTCATTGTGGATAATTGTCTATATAATAGAATCATCTTTCAATGGAATCATAAGCTTATGGAATTTTGATGTTCAATAGTAAAAAAATGGTTAATTGAAATGCCTTATCACAGTCACCTCCACTCCATCCATTTGACCTGTATCACAGTCAACAGTTCTTGTAAGGAAACTCAAGTGTGGAAACAACTTCCTACACTAATCTCTTAAGAGAAGTATGGTGCAAATCCTATTAAAATCTTTTACACTTATAGATTCAATATCATGTAAACAACAATATTTCAGCCAACCAAGCATAAAGAAAATAAATAGAGAAAGAAACACATAACACAAAGATTTGTCAGTGGGGAAAAACCTTTCGGTAAAACAACCCCACCCCTCCAGAACCTGCACAATGTATTATCTTCAACACAAGGTTACAATACACTTGCAATGCAAATTCAATAGTGACAACAGAAGACACCAGTAGCAACTCATAGTACAAACAATACACTTTCTCACATACTACCTCTTTGCAACCCTAAAAATGCTTATAACATGTGCTTCACTTTAGGGCTACTCCCAAAGGTAATCGTATTAGGGTTTTACTATTCTCTGAGAAAATAGGAACCCTAAAAAAAAAATTTGAACCCCACTATTAGGGTAGAATGTACAGTACTCAAATTTATCAGTTGCCACATGTCTTCACCTATCATTGAATCTTCCTGACATAGCTCTTATGTTTCATAGGAATCCATCATAACCATTTTAGTGATGATCTCCTTATACACAATTCAAGATGTCGACACATCAACATTATTTGCAAGAAATAAATTTTACAAAACAAATAATAAGAATAGGAATTATTCAAGGTTGAGACACCTTATTCCTAACAGTTCCCTTATAGGGATACAAATCACAAACATTAAAAATGTTAGATAAACTAATGTCAACAAGGAGTTCAAGTTTATATGCATTTGTGCCATATTTTTGCAAAATTTTGAAGGGTCCCATCTTCCTCATTGCGAGTTTAGTGCATTTTCCCTTGGTACAATCTGAGATTACTTCTTTGTACTTGGCCAATAGCTACCTTAGTTCCTTGGGTCCCACAATCCTTTCATTAGATCTGCCTTCCTTTCCTTTTTCTCCAAGTTTTGGCTTTACTACTATGTCAAAGCACAAGGTGTTTTTCACCTTGAGGGTCCTCAAAAACTCCTTCTCTCCAACCATCATCACACTAGATCTTGTCTTTGCACTCCCCTATTTGAAATTAATCATGAACTTGTTCATTTATTATGACCTATTGCTCCTTATTTAGCCATGAAAACTTATAAGGGTTAGGATGAGGCAACTTCTTCAATCCAAGCTTCTCTACCATTTCTACTAAGGCTATATTACTAGTTGAACTAGAATCTACAATAACTTTGCAGACCTTACCTCTTACCTTGCAGAGAGTTCTGAATAATGTCTTTCTTTGGGGAGGTTCTTGCTCTGTGATAGTCTTTAGTAGGGTTCTATTGAACATTAGGGACTCTCCTCTCTCTGGATCAACATTTCCTCTCACCCCTTGGTCACTTTGTGCATACTCCTCTTGAGCCAAATAGACTCTCCTATTCCCTTCTTGGCTGCTGCTACCCTTTTTCTCAGGAAGCACTTGTATGTAGCAAGTGCAATATGTAGAGGTAGAGTTAAGGAAGGTCAACTAAATATTTGTTTCTTTTCATTTTTTATATTTCTTTATATCTTTATCAATATATCTCTCTATCTATACCTCTTTCTATCTATCTCACTTTACTATTCATTTCTATATGTGTCTTCAGCTTACTACTCCATCTATAGGTTGTAAAAAAATCATCCTTCTTCTACCAACGAGTCATTCCATTCAAGAAAGACCGTGTCTGATGATATCAACACACAAAAAAATTGGGGAGAAAATTGCTAGACTATGGTCTAACTTAAAAAGAAAAGGTGATGGAAAATGTTACTGTCCTTGCAAAATTTTTAAGGGCTTAAAGAATCAAAGATATCTAATAAAAATAGTTGAGGAACATTCTAGGCAAAATGGTCACATTGAAGGGGGAAATGAATATCGTCCATTGGTGTGTATTTAAATAATTTAAAAATTACATAAGACATGATTTTATGTTGATATCATGGTCATGGTTAATATAAGGTCATCATTTTCATATAGGTCAACATCCTTGAGTTTCATGTTATGGACCATGACAATTTGGAGAATGTGGATTTCCAAATAAGGGAACATGGAGGTGTGAATATTGAAGTAGAAGGTAATGATACCATGGAAGAAGACCATGATGATGAAGATCACAATGATCAAAATGATGATGATGATTATGATGATGTAGAGCTTGATGTACCTATACTTGAGAAGGCACGTGAGTCCCTACATGAAGGCTCTGAAACAACTCTTCTTTCCACTATATTGTTGTTGGTGAACTTGAAGGTTATGAATGGTTTATCCAACATAGTAATGACATGTATGTTAAGTTATGTCATCTTCTTTCATTATTTTACTTGTAGTTATTTTACAATTAACATTGGGTTAATGTAGCAACTAATATTCATTAACTTAACAAATTATATTTTTGGTCATAGGTTGATAGGTGAATGTTTGTTACCACCATCAAACATTCTACCTCACTCATACCAAGAATTATCTACCATCATGAAAGATATTGGAATGGAGTATCAAACAATACATGCATGTCTGAATGATCATATTATATATCATAAACAACATGAATTTGTAACATAATTCCCTATTTTTCATATTAGTAGATATCAATCAGATCAATTAACAAAAGAGGTGCCTTTCAAGATTCTTTAGCATATTCCCATTATTCCACATCTACAACAATTATTCAGGTGCAATAGCTTGGAACACTTTATGGATTACCAAGTATGCAATAGAAGTCAAGATGACATTATGTGAATTCTTATAGATGGTTTAGAATTTAAGGAAATAGAGGGAAAATGGCCACATTTTAAAGAAGAACCTCATAATCTCAAGCTTTCATTGGCAATAGACGGTGTCAATCCTTTTGGAGAGATAAGATCTACTTACTCGATGTGGCCTATTTTTGTTATCAACAATAACATACCTCCTTGGTTGTCCATAAAGAGAGAGCACATAATGTTGACACTAATTGTTCTAGGTATTTTTTGATTTAATGGTCATCTAAATTAATTTATTATTACTAATCCATCAAAATGGTCATAATAATTATGTAATGTTTTTGTTCATTCAACTAGGTAAGTACAAAGTTAAAGATGTCAATGTATATATTGAACCCCTTATCAACGAGTTGATGGTGTTATGGAATGGGGTTACTAAGTATGACATCTGTAGACCAATAGGACAAAGACAATTTCAATTTCATGCAATGCTTGTGTGGACAATACATGATGCCCCTGGGCTAACACATTTTTGTGGTATGTTCTCTTCTTAACACCTTTTTTTTGGTATGTTATAGTGACAACACAAAGTTAACACATTTAATCCAATTATACATGATCTGGTAGGTCTTCATACAAAGGGAAAATTTGCATGTCCAGTTTGTGGTCCAAAGATGAAATCTTGTCTTTCAAAAAGTTTAAGAAAGCAGGTGTTCGATGAGAATAGACACTTTCTGCATAGAAATCATAAGTACCGAATTATCGAAAAACATCTTTTCAATGGGAAAGAAGAGACTATGTCAAAGCCATAGAGAATGAAACCTCACCTATGGAAGTTGGCATACAATAAAATAAATCATTGAGGTAATGTCATTCCATCTTATGGTTTTTGTCTCAAATTTATATTTTGATATTGTGTTTTGTTTACTAATGATGTAATTGATGCTTGTGAAGGTCATCAAGGCATCAATGACCAACTTTCAAAAGGACTAAAAATTTATCCTACACAATTTACTAGGTTGTCATACTATGAGCAACTCCCAATTGTGCATTTTTTTGATCCTATGCATATTGGAAAGAATGTAACAGAGACATTATCGAAAATCTTGGATGGAAGGCATGACAAAGACCAAAATGTCAAAACTTGTAGTGATATTGAAGAATCCAACCATGCAATGAAAAATGGCATTTGATCAAATAAAAATGGAGACTAGATTGATACAAGTGCCCTTAGTTGGTTATTATCAGAGCAGTGGAGCAATGCTATAAAAGAAGTCATTAAAAAAATATGATTTCCCACAGGATTTTTTGCGAACATAAACAATATCATATCAAAGAAAAGTGAATTTGGGCTAGGGTTGAAAACACATGATTAGCATACATTTATTAAGGTAATTCATGTTATTTTGTATTAAATATATATTTGTATACTGCATGTAGTTTCAATTGCATTCTTTTATAAAATATTGACAAGATTTTACAAATATTGCAGTACATTCTACCTCTATCTATCCCACACCACTTCGCCAACAATGTCAAACATGTTATATATGATCTTGGAAAATACATGAGGTGGTTGTCATCTAAAGAAATCAACAAAGGAGATATTAAATATTGGAAGAGAAAAATTCCTCTTCTTATGTGTGAAATGCAAAAGTGTCTAGCTCTAGTTTTTTCAACGCACAAGAACACTACCTCATACATCAAGTTGAGGAGATTGAATTGTGTGGACCTGTACCAACTAGGTCAATGTGGATGGTTGAGAGGCGCTTGAAATTTTTGAAAGGCTTGGTTTGATAGAGAGTACATCCTAAGGGTTCTATGGTGGAGGGATATATGGTATACTAGACCATGCTGTACATTAGTGAATATCTTCCTATGTTTGTAGCAAAGATCCATGTAGATCATATTTGGGATCCCAACTCAATTAACAAATTTGAAGGGGAATAATTGATAGGCAAAGGTAGATCAACGAAAGTGAGAGGTAAATATAAGATGTTATGTTAGCTAATTAATTCTTATAAAACTTCAATATAAGTTATATATAATTGGTGTATTTATTTTTTATACAAGTGGTCGAGAATGGGATGCAATACATTTGTATATTGTGAACAATCTTGATTGGATGATGGTATGGATTGAACGATGTCAAAAAAATGGTTGCTCATTAACATTGGAAGGTGTTGCTTCATTGGTTACAGAAGCTCATCATAATGGAGATTCCAATGTTATGTCGATGGTTGTTGATCTAGTAAAGAGTTTAAGAGGTGGAGAGGTATATAGAAATTTATTAATGATCATAACTTGACGTATGTTTCGTATCAACTCACGATGCAAATAATTTACACATGCTTCAAAAATTGCAGGTCAAGCCCCACAAAGCTATGTACTATAATGGCCATAAATTTTGCATAAAAAAGTTGGATGACACAAAGAAAACTTGTGATTCTAGGATAACTACAATTTTCAAGGTCACCAATATATCATCTAGAAATGAAATACATCCTCAAAAATCTCAAAATCAATACTATGGCATCTTGGATTATATAATTGAGTGTGAATTTAACTCCTTCAAAGTGGTTCTATTCATCATCAAATGGTACAGGTTACAACTAAATCAAAATGATCAAGATAGAATGGTTATTCAACATGATAATGGATTTACAATGATTAATACAAGGTCATTTGAGCCAAATAGAGATGTGCCCTATGTTCTTCCAAGACAATGTGAGCAAATTTTTTACTCACAGGTTCCACATAAACAGGGTTGGTCATTTGTTGTTAGACATGATCCAAGAGGAAGGCCGATAAAGTATAATGTTATGGAAGAAGAAGATATTGAAGATGATGAAGAAGCAGATGATGAAGATCAAGATGATGACGATGATTGTGATGATGATGATGATGATGATGATGGTGATGGTAATGATGATGATGGTGATGGTGATGGTGATGATGGCAATGATGATATTGATGATGGTGATGATGATGGCAATGGTGATGGTGATGATGGCAATGATGATGATGATGGTGATGATGATGATGATGATGATGATGATGAGGATGACATAATTGAAATAATCAATGAAATGATTGACATGATTTATTGCTTTCAATTGTAATGATTACGTATTTATTGTGTTCAATTCTAATGATTACAACATATGTTATTTATAATTACCATGAATGTTTATATTGTGTCTAATTATCACCCTTTTTGCAAATAGGAAATTGACTACAGACATCGTCACCCCTTCTTTTGATGATCTTTCATTCCATATATAAGGTAAATTTGTCCATGTTTACGATGTTGTGTATTGTTCATGTTATCTTCTAAGTTATTTGTGGCATACATGTATCATGTAATTTTTAGCTAACTAAGATAAATGATTAACATATGCAGGAAATTTGATTACATATTTATTGTGTTCAATTCTAATGATTACAACATATTCTATTTATAATTACCAATGTTTATATTGTGTTTGATTATCACCATTTTTGCAAATAGGCAATTGACTACAAACACCGTCACCCCTTCTATTGACGATCTTGCATTCCATATATAAGGTAAATTTGTTCATGTTGTCTTCTAAGTTATTTGTAGCATACATGTATCATGTAATTTTTAGCTAACTTAAAATAAATTATTAACATATGCAAGAAATTTGACCCCTTTGGCATGGATCGTACATAGTGACATGGATTAGCAGGTATAAGTCAATAAATAGATATAATTTTCTTATATTCTTCTTGTTTATCATTGAGAATGTATGTTATAAATATACATATTATATAATCATATAATGTATATATAAACAAAGAAGGTCCATATAGAAATATAATTGTATAATCACTTTCAACTTACTACATTTTATATCTCTCACATATAATCAAGGAAGAACTGTACATATGAGTCACGACTTGATTATTCTATATATATTATTTGAATATTATCAAATTTACATTTGATGGATTGTAGGACCCACCAAATAGGTACTTGTCATATCTATCTATATCGAATGACGAAAATGAGAAAATGGTAGATGAAAGCTCTACATGTAGTATGGCTAAAATAGGGAGATCAACTAGAGCTCAAAAGATTAGAAAACAATTTGATAAACACATGCAATTTTTCCTTGCTAATGGGGGGTCATGTTCTTATGATGATGAGACCAAAGGTGACATCAAGGTGCCCTTTTGGTACACACACATTGAGAAAGAATGGGTACCCAATGAGCTACCTCCAATTAACACTAATTTTTGTGTTAATGAGAGGGTATATCACATTGCTCCATCCTCATTACATGGTTTGGGCCTATTTTCCATAGATGGGATAAAGATATGTTACAAAAAAGTTGTCGAATTGTTCAAGTATGTTGGTCCATGTTACAATTACAATGATTGGATGTGGATTGTTCGACATAAAAAAATATGTGTAGGTATGCACTATCAGCTAATTATATATAATAAAAATAAAATGATCAAAGTAAAAGATTTTCTATGCACATTGATGGGAGACGAAAAGAAACAGGTAATATCACAGGTTTTATAAATAGTATGCAACCTTCCTCAACTAGTAAGCAACCCAATTGCATAGTTGAGGTGCGTGAGGGGAATGAAGTTTTTGTTTGTGCAATAAAATCAATAAGTGCAAGGGAAGAACTATTAATAAATTACCATTTAAATCACATAGATACAAACAAAGTTACTATCATTAGGGTTGTAAGTACTATACCATTTTGTTAATAAGTTTATTTTTGTTGTCTATTTCTTTTAGTTAGCTAAAGTTTTTATGTTTAATCTTTGTAACAGGACGATATGAATCCCACACATGATAGAGGCCACGAGGATGCTACTCCCACCCATTCTTTAGCAAGGTAAACCTTATAGAAATTATACAAATTAGATAGTTGAAAAATGTTATATTATTACGTTATTTTATTTATAGTTTTTGAGTTTTTATGATAGTTTTATTGATATTCCTAGCACAATTTTATGTTTAGGATAAGGGAAAAGTGCCTGTAGTAAGTATAGAGCCAATAGCTAACCCTTCTGATGATGATATTGCAAAAACACCTAATGTAACAATTATGTTGAAGAAATTTTTTTTTAAAAATAATTTAGAAATAATGAGAATTTTGGATGAAGCATATATTCCATCCGAGGAGATGATGAAGAGGCTATCTCATTTGAGAGTGCAAGCTTGTCATTATGAAGTAAGTAGTAATGAATCTTTAGTAATAACAAAAGTTCAATAAAGATTTATATTTTATAATCTTTTATGTTGTGAAGTAAAATATGTAACATGTGTTCTTGTTACAAGATTTTTTGGCAACTGATCTAGAACCTGGTCAAGGACAATGTGGTGAGGCTAGTACTAGCAGAGCTCTGACTACCACTGGTAAAATAATCTTTTAGTTGACAAGTTACAAGGAATTTTTTATTTCGAACATTCAAAAACTTCTTAATTTAACTCTTACTTTTATTATTTCAGAATGTCTTTGCTAACAATGTATCATTTAGGTCATCAAGTGTAGGAGACTCCTAGGAGGTTAACGGACATCCATACAAGATTACTGACTACAATGTCGGCAACAAGGGGACGTCCAGCTGGTAAATCCTTATTTTTCTATATTTGGTTTTGTGTTAATTATGAGTTGATAATTTGTACTTTTATCTTGGGTGCATCACATAGTGGATTTTTTTTAGTGGTAGGAGATGCACCATATTCTACGCCAGATACAAATCATAGTGCATGTATTGGTGATAATTCACCATCATTTCCTAGAGCTACCCATGTTTCTAGCATGAGAGCTATGTAGACATCATTGTTGATTGACAATGATGAATTGATGCCTATAAAATGTCCTAAGATTCTAGGTACTTTAAATAATTGTTTTTTATATTGTAATATGCATTTACCTATTCATAAGAAGCTTTGGATTGATAATCCCACGATTTTTTTGCAGGAAATGATAATTTTTATAAGAAGCTTTATGACCTCACACTGCAAACATTCAAGCCCACCATACATACAAGGTGGAACATCATAAGTGAACTAATTTTATCCCACTATTTTTTTTTCATATCACTAATTGGTGCAACATTTTTCCTTTCATTTGGGTCTTTTCTTTTACTAGCTATATCTAACAATTCTGTGCTTATTCTTAAAAGGTGGAACTTCCAAGATAAAAAATTAAAAGATCAGCTCATCAAAGATTTAGAGCATGAATTTGGTATTAATATTTTTTATCATAAGAAAATGTTACAAAAAACTTGCAAACATCTTAAGGTTGTGAGGGACTCATATAGAAAGAGTCTCGTTCTAAACCCAAAGTACGAGCATCCTCCCTTTATTATAGTGAGGGAATGGAATGAGCTTATTTTGGATGCAAAGGAGAAAGGGGATGGTTGAAGACAAATTACACTAGAAAATGCGAGAAGGTATGAGATAGTATTAACTAATAGTATATTAATGTAATAATGCACTATTTAGTACTGATCTTTATATCTATATCATTTAACATATTTCAAAATTTTCATAGGTTGCAGGAAACATCAAAGGCAATAAAGGCTAGGGTGGAAAAGGTTGTTCAACATAGACTTGGCTCTATGGGATATTGTAAAATCAAAGCACAAGTTGTAAGTAGCAGTAAATGAATTGCAGAGAAAATTTATTTATAAAATGTAAATAATTTTTTTAATTAATAAAAAAATTTAGGGCACTGATTTTAATCTGGAGGCCATAGAAGAACACAAAAGAATTTCCTTCAAGCAAGGCTATGCAACTGTGGTTAAACACCTAAAGCAAGCTTCCATTGCCCCAAGCAAATAGTCTCCTACATCATGTGCATAGGTAAATATGCCAAAAAATATATTAGAAATTGAATACTTGAGCAACAATCTATTTGATAATAATGTGCATGACATTGCAATGTAGCCCGTTAATTGTGACATAGATCATCATTGCATTATGAAGCCGTTGATATGCATTGTACTGTCCATGGAGGTGCTCATTTTCTATTTAAAACTAATTATGTACTTATTAATACAATTTAACATCTTAAATTGAACTTGGTATAACCTTTTTGTGTATATTTTAGAGGATATATAATCATGTCATGCTAAACGAGTGTCGAAGGATGTTTAGACTAATCAACAGGTAGATCATGTCACACATTTAGGTAAAGAAAATCTATGTTTTGTTCTTTTAAATTAATTTTTTGAGTTATAGTTCCTTTACTTAAATAAAAAATTGTAATTCACTAATATAAAATGGTGTGAATTTAACTCATGAAGTACTTGTTATTGCAGCAGACCCCCCTTTGATGCAATGACCTCTTGTTCTGGAAGAGATGAGGAGGAGACATGTGTTGCAATTAGAACTAGTAGAGGAGGGGGATGACGAGGACATTGATATTCCTCTTAGAAATTTCATGACAAAAAATAGCAAGAAAGCCAAAAAGAAATGATTGTTGTGTGTTAATGAGTTTTATTTGTTAATGACTTATTCATGAATGTTTTGTGTTAATGAATTTTGTGTTAATGAATTATTCATGAATGACTTACTCATGAATGTTGTGTGTTAATGAATTTTGTCTTAATTAATTATTCATGAATGTTGTGTGTTAATAAATGTTATCATGTTTCATGAATGTTGTGTGTTAATGAATTTTGTGTTAATGAATTATTCATGAATGACTTACTCATGAATGTTGTGTGTTAATGAATTTTGTGTTAATTAATTATTCATGAATGTTGTGTGTTAATGAATGTTATCATGTGATTATAATGATTGAATGTTATATTTTAAAAATGGAAGAATGAATGAATTTTATTAAATGTTAATGGGGAATTTAGAGTGATGTTGGGGGGGAGGGGCCAAATAAGCTTCCACCTTCACATGGTTGGCCTTGTTTAGTAGAGAATATTAAACTATTCTCAAAACCAAGTGAAGCTCAAACTTTAAAGATAAGCTTACAGTTAATAGTGACAACCAATTAGCAAGTCCAAATGAAGTTCATTACTACAATACCTTTTTAGTTTTTAAAGCACAATGTCATGTTTTAATATTTTATAGTTTTTTTCTTAAGCCAAAATATTCTTTTACTATAAGAACATAATTTATGACCATTTTAGTAACCATTCTAACATCGCTTTATGAAAAATCTTGTTTTGGCAAAGATGGTGATAAGTGGTGTTGTCTATTTCCTAGGAGATTGGATTGCACAAGTCTGTATCTCAAAATCATTTGCATGTGGTAGAAATGCATACTTACAACCATTTCATTCTACATTTAAAAACATTGATGACACTCTATGTTAGAGTAAGTTATTTATTACTCTAGTTGCTTTAGCTCTCTTAGGTGCATATAATTAATATTTTATATTAATTATAATGTGCAAACCTAGTTTTCTTTCCTTTAGGGTTTCATTCACCTTAAAAGGTTGAACTTTTGCATTTTGTTTTCATAACTTAGAATACATTTTTTTTGCTTTCATATTCTTGAGAACTTCTAAACTCTTCTTTTTCCATTTTCTGGTTTCTCTTCATTTTAGGATATTTGTATGTAGGTGTTCTTGAGGATCTATGAAGTTGGTTTTCTTAACTTCTACATGGTATCAGAGCAGACCTGCTACTTCCTCATCTAAAGATTCCTAAAGACACGATTCAAAGTCAAAAACCCTAGCTTTTTCAAAAAAAAAATCTTCAAAAGGGTGAAGGGCCCAAAAAAATACTGCCATTAGATTTGGAAGGCTATTTGCAATCAAAATACATAAAAAACCTTGTCATTTTTGGCTTTCGGGCATTTGGAAAAAAAATTTAGCCGTCTAGGTGGCCGTACAGACACATTTTTTGAGAAAAAATTGTAAAAATTTTTAAAATGTCAAAAAAGGGTTGTAGCCAAGTGACCACACAGCCACCGTAGCATAGCCTGCACACCGCTCGCCAGCTGCCTTAACCTACCTCACCACTGTTGCTTAGCTCAGGCCTAGCTATGGTCAATGAGCCACCCAACTACCAGCCCCACTAGTGGCACAATTGAAACCTACCACCTCTACCAACTGAGCACTTGTTTCCTCTGCTCTAGCATCATTGATGTCATTTTGCATTCTGCTAATGTCATTTCCAACTGTTGTACAACTTTTTTGGAAGATGATGTCATCCCTCCATACCCCATGCTAACATTACTTTGTGGCTAGATGACATCATTTTTTGACTACTAACATCATTTTTCTGACCATCAAACTTTTTCTCGGCGATGGCTTGGTGACAGTCGTATGGGTGTCAAATTTAGGACAGTGTCTATAATTTTCCAGTAAGCTTCTCCTTTGGACTTGCAATCAGTTTTTTGCTCATAACTTGAGCAATGCGAATGTATTTTGCAATCCAAAAGAAGTGTTGAAAAGCTAACTCAGAGATGGAGACAATGGTGTTGGTTTTGTTTGATTTTGAGTTCATTTGAGCTTCCAAATTTGGCATTAAAGTAGAGGCTTCTATTTTCCTCTTCTCTGCATCTGAATTCTAGGTTCTTTTCTCAATTTTTTTTTTTTTCCATAGTTGTTGCTTTGGGTTTGGGGGATATATTTATTTTTTGTGGGGGGGAGCATTTTCTATTCTATAATTTACTTCAGAATTAGACCCTTCTGTTAGGATAAACCACAGACAAAAATAAAAAACTACATGAAAATATAACCAATAACATAAAATAATAGAACACACAGAAATGAACACAAGGCACCAAGATTTAACATGGTTCACCCAATCCCTAGGCTACGTCCACCAAACAGCAAGTCTGATCTTATTACAATCCAGTGATTACAACCTGATTACAATTTGTAATCCCTTATAGCTCAATACCACCGCAAGAACCAATTTTGCATCACAACATAATGAAAAATACCCAACCCTAAGCCCTTTTAGACAAGTATTAAACTGCTTTAGGGTTATAACATGTCGGCCATATGTCGGCCATAATATGTCGGCTACCATGTCGACTACGGCACAAATTTTTTTTTAACCCCACAATTTATGAAGTATGTATAGTAATTTCCTGATCAATCACCATAATCTAACACCTTCTACTTCCATCTTATTCTTTCTCTTAATGTCAGATCCTTCTATGATCTAGCTCACACCACACAACTATCACACCTGGAAGACACAAATGACTAGGCTTCTCATCTCAAGAGGCTTATGGTCATGCCTAGATGTGAACCAGCCTATTCTGTAGTGTCCTTTTGAGGTTCTTTAGCACAGAAACAAAATGGATGAAGCCATGGGATTGATTGCACTAAAAATCTCTGATAGTCTACTATTTCACTTGGATGGTTTGACCACTCCACTAGCTATTTGGACCAAATTCCACACATTGTTTGGCACAATGAATGAGTTGTGGGCACTTCAACTTGATGCAGAGTTGACTTCTTTGAAACCAACCAGCTTTCCCACTATTGAAGACTTCTTAATAAAGTTCAAATCTCTGCATACAGTCTTTTAGGGATGTGGTAAAAACAAAATTGATGATGAGTGTATTTTTTTGATACACTCAAAGTTGTGAGGAAAATATCAGATCTTTTCTTCCACTTTCTACTCCACTATGGATGCCTTCCATAACAAACATCATATGCTCTCATTTGAGACATTTTGTGATCAGTTGACATGGGAATAGGCTAAGATCTAATAGCTAGATGTCTCTAGCTCTTCCAGCCAAGCATTGGTTGCTCAAACTTCTTAGGGGAAACCAAAATAGAAATCCAAACCAAAGAAAGATGCACCAAAAACTGATGCCAAACCTCTAGCTAACCCTTCCAAGGGTAAATCTACTTCGAAGTCTATTAAGTCTACCTCCAAGAGTAAGAAGAAATAAACTAAGACCAAAAATTTTTGTGGAAAGGATGGACATCCCATTTCTAGGTGTTGGAAATGTTTGGAGCCTTTAGAAGAAGCCATGCAGGAGCATTACATTTCAGCTCCTAAGTTTGCATCCCCCCCTACTAGGAAAGGTCACACTCTTACTGCACGAGCTATGACTTCTTGGTCTACTTGGATTCTTGATACTAGTGCCTCTCACTATATGACAAACACTCAGCAGTTGGTCACCTCACTTTCCCCTTGTCCTACTTGCCAGATTACTGTTGGGAACTCATCACATCTTTTTGTCATGGGTTCTAGTTCTGTTGCATTAGCTAGGGGCTCTCTTCAATATGTTCTTCTTGTCCCTGACATTTCGACAAACCTATTATCTACCTATCATATTTTCCACTTTGGCTCTGGAAGATAGTTGATTTCTCACCACATGATGTGGTTATTAGGGACTTACATGATTCTAAGATGATTGTAGCTATTGGAAGTGTTGACTCTACATCTCACCTCTATAGATTTAATGGATTTGAGTCTTCCGATGACAAAGGTTCATGTCTTGTTGCACATGCAGATTTAGTAAGTAGACTTTGGCATGATCATTTTGGTCATGTCAATTACAAATATCTTTAGCAGGTGAGCACACAAGCACTTTTTCTTGGGCTTCCCTAGATTTCCTGTACAAATGGTGTTTATTAGGGTTGTGCACTTGGAAAATAACATAGGGATCCTTTTCCACATGGATGAGCCACTCATGCTTTGGCACCATTAGAGTTGATTTATAGTAATCTCATGTCATTTCCCAATCCATCTTTTTTAGGTGCCAGATATGTGCTTACTTTCCTTGATGACTTCTCCAGATGTACATGGGTGTACTTTGTGAAGTAGAAGTCTGATGTCTTTGATTCATTTCAAGTCTTCAAGACATTTGTTAAGAAGAAATTTGGTCTTCCTATTTAGTAGATATGCACAGATAATTAGGGGGAGTATGTGAACCAGGCTTTTGTTAGGAATAAGGTGTCTCAACCTTGTATAATTCCTATTCTTATTATTTGTTTTGTAAAATGTATTTCTTGCAAATAATGTTGATGTGTCGACATCTTGAATTGTGTGTAAGGAGATCATGGCTAAAATGGCTATGACAGATTTCTATGACATGTAAGAGCTATGTTAGGAAGATTTAATGATAGGTGAAGACATGTGGCAACTAAGATATTTTAGTACTATACACTCTACACTATACACTCTATTTTCTCAGAGAATGGTAAAACCCTAATACGGTTTACCTTTGGGAGTAGCCCTAAAGTGAAGTGCATGTTATAAGCATTTTTAGGGTTGTGAAGAGAGATGATGCATGAGAGTGTATTGTTGGTACTGTGAGTTGCTATTGGAGTCTTCTGCTGTCGCTTTTGAGCTTGCACTGCAAGTGTATTGTAATCTTTTGTTGAAGATAATACATTTTGTAGGTTCTGGAGGGGTGGGGTTGTTTTACCAAAAGGTTTTTCCCCACCTACAAATCTTTTTGTTATGTGTTTCTTTCTCTGTCTATTTTTTGTATGCATGGTTGGCTGCAATATTGTTATCTATATGATATTGAATCTGTAAGTGTAGAAGATTTTAATAGGATTTGCGTCATACTTTCCTTATGAGATTAGTGTAGGAAGCTATTTCTGCACCTGAGTTTCCTTACAAGTGGTATCAGAACTTGATCAAATTTTGATCCTAGTTGTTGGGTAGGCTTTTTTGAGCTAATCTCAAGTTGAGTGGGAGTCTTGTGCAGAGCATCCTGAATCTTATTTGCATATTGAGATGGCAAGTTCATCATATGGAAGAATGGAGGTGGAGAAATTTAATGGCACTAATTTCAAGTTGTGGAGATCCAAGATGGAAGACATGTTGGAAGATTGTGACCTATGGGAAGTGACTACAATTGCTACAAGACCAGAAACTATAGCTCAAGCAGATTGGGATATCAAAGACCGTAAAGCTAAGGGTCTCATAAGACTCTGTTTAACCGATGTAGTCCTTTTGAATGTTCTAGATGAGAAAATTGCATATAGTTTGTGGGAGAGACTTGGGGCCGTGTATCAGGCCAAATCTTTGGTAAACAAGTTGTTCTTGAGGAAGAAGTTGTATTCTCTGCGAATGGAGGAAGGTCGATCCTTAACAAATCATTTAAATGCATTTAATCTACTAGCTGCATAGTTGACATCAGCTGGTGTTAAGTTAGAGGAGGAGGAATGTTGCTACACACTTATGTGTTCTTTACCAGATTCATGGGACCATCTTGTGATGTCTCTCAGAAGAACATTAGTCACCTTCAAAATGGATGATGTGGTGTCTTCGTTGCTATCAGAGGAGATGCAGAGAAAGGCTTTTGTTTCAGAAAAAGAAGCCCTTATTGTTTGTGGGAGATCCACAGAAAGAGGAAAGAAAAATGACAATAAGTCTGACAATAAGGGTAGATCCAAATCCCGTGGGAAGTCAAAGACTTCCAATAAGTCCAAGGTAAAATGTTGGAACTGTGATAAGACTGGGCACTTCCGTAAAGACTATAAAGAGCCTAAGAAGAAGAAGAAAGCCTCAGATTCTGGTTCTGAAAAATCTCAAGAAGATGGTGATGCATCGTAGCTTTGGCAGCCCATGCATTTGATGATGTGTGGTTGGTTGACTCGGGTGCATCCTTTCACATGACCTCTCATCGAAACTAGTTCTCAAGATATGAAGATTTTGATGGTGAAAAGGTGTACTTGGGCAATGATTCTCACCTAAAGATAGTTGGACGTAGAAGGGTCACTATCAAATTTCTTGATGGATGAGTAAAGGGAATCAATGGAGTTATGCACATTTTAGGTTTGGCACAAAACCTATTATCTGTAAGTATGCTGAATGATGTAGATGTGCAAGTTGTTTTTTCTAAAGATGGATGTAAGATGATGAGAGGAGCTATGGTGCTTGCTAAGGGTAATAGGAGAGATACTTTGTTTCAGCTTGATGCATACATTTCTTAGTGTAATAGTTCTTCTATTTCAAAGAAGAGAGCAGCTATCACTTCATCCCCACCATCTAAATGAGCAGTAAAGAAGACTATGGTTAGTGGTTCTAATGGTAGGGCAACAAGTGTACCTAAGGGTGTAAACACTTTGGAAGGAAAGCTTCCTACAGAAAAGACAATGTCGTGGCATATGAGATTTGGCCACATTGGTGAGAAGGGTCTTAGAACCCTAAAAAATAAAAATCTTGTTGAGGGGTTAAATGATTGCAATCTCGAGTTTGACTTCTGTGAACACTGTGTCTATGGTAAACAAAATTGTGTTCAATTTTACTCTAGTTCTCACAAATCTTTTGATGTATTTGGTCCTGTAAAAGTTCCTTCAATCTCCAAGTCTGTACTTTTTCTATCTTTCATAGATGATTATAGTAGAAGGACATGGATTTATTTCCTTAAAAGTAAGACACAAGTCTTTAGTCAATTCAAGGAATTTAAAGCCCTTGTAGAGAATCAGACTCATAAGAAGATTAAGTGTGTAAGAACTGACAATAGTGGTGATTTTTTCTCAGCAAAGTTTGAACAGTTCTATAAAGAAAAAGTTATCGAGAGGCATAAGAAAACTCCTTATACCCCAAAGCAAAATGGAGTTGTAGAGAGAATGAACAGGACACTGATGGAGAAGGTTAGGAGTATGCTTAGTGGAGTTGGTTTAGAACAAAGGTTTTCGGCCGAAGCTGTGGCCACTACTTGCTATCTGGTTAATAGATCTCCTACATCAGCCCTTGTTGGTAAGACACCCATGGAGGTGTGGTCTGGTAAGAAGCCTTCAATTAGACATCTTCATTTTTTTGGTTGTGAAGCTTATGCACATGTTCCAAAGGAGAAAAGATCTAAGTTGGAAAACAAAGCTGTTAAATGTATTTTCATCGGGTACAGTGCTGGTGTGAAAGGATACAAGCTTTGGGATCATGTGACTAGTAAGGTTTTGTATAGTAGAAATGTTATTTTTAGAGAGCTAACATCTTCTCCTATTATGCTACAACCAGATGAAAAAGAAAAGGAAAAAGATGTTGTTCAGATGCCTCCTACCCTTGAGAAGATTGAACAGAGAGACCATGTTGGGTCTAATGATGAGGAGAGCTCTAGCAGCTCTGATAGTTCAGAAGAAGAGGAAGAACAAACTCAACCTTAGCCCTTGAGGGGATCCACAAGAGAAAGAAAGCAACCAAAAAGGTTTGGTTATTCTATGTTAGATTCCAATTGTGCTTTTGCCTTGATTACTAACACTGATGAGCCTAGATCTATGAAAGAGGCTTTGGGCATGGAAGATGCAGGTTCCTAGATTGAGGCTATGGATGATGAGATGGCTTCATTAGAGAAAAAAAAAACATGAGACCTTGCACCTTTTCCTAAAGGGAGAAAATCTGTTGGCTGTAAATGGGTGTTTAAGAAGAAATTCTATGCAGATGGCTGTGTTGAAAGGTACAAAGCTAGATTGGTTGCAAAGGGGTATTCACAGGTAGAGGGAATAGATTATGGTGAAATATTCTCTCCTGTTGCAAAGTTGACATTCATTAGATTTCTATTATCTCTTGCTGAATCATATGATTTAGAGATAGAACAGATGGATGTGAAGACAACTTTCCTTCATGGTGCTTTGGAGGAAGAGATTTATATGTCACAGCCTGAGCACTACATTGTTAAAGGTAAAGAATCCTTAGTTTGCAGATTAAAGAAATCTATATATGGTTTGAAGCAATCTCCTAGGATGTGGTACCTTAAGTTTTATGTCTTTGTGTTGTCAATTGGATTTTTAAGATCAAAATCAGATCATTGTGTTTATTTCAGAGTTGAAAATGATCGCCTTCTTATTGTTACATTATATGTTGATGATATGTTGCTATTTGGGAAGGATAAGGGTATGATTTTTTATTTTAAATCTCAATTGTCAGCACAATTTGAGATGAAACATCTTGGGGTAGCTAGGTACATCTTGGGTATGGAAATCAGTAGAGACAGGTCTAACAAAAAACTTTGGTTGAGCCAGAGTAAGTATGTGAAGTCTGTGTTGGACAGGTTCATAATGGTAGATTGTAGACCACTATGTGTTCCTATTCCTGTGGGAACAAATTTATTTGTAGATGATTGTCCAAAATCTCCTAGTGAGGTGGAGGACATGAGTAGAGTACCTTATGCTAGTGCAATTGGCAGTCTTATGTATGCTATGGTCTGTACTAGACTAGACATTGCCCGAGCAGTGGGAGTCTTGAGTCGATTTATGGCTAATCCTGGATGAATACATTGGGATGCAGTTAAGCGAGGATTTAGATATTTGAGGGGTACATCAGATTACTCCATATGTTATCATGGTAAATCTTCTAGATCTCTGCATTCAGTTTGTATTTATGGGTTTGTGGATTCAGATTGGGCAGGTGATATTGACTGCAGGAGATCCACCAGTGCTTATGTGTTCACTATGTTTGGTGGTGCCATCAATTGGATGAGCAAGCGACAACCTGTGGTTGCTTTTTCCACTATAGAAGCTGAGTACATGGCTGCTACTCATGCTTGTAAGGAAGCCATTTGGCTTAAGAGATTGTGTTCAGATGTTGGTGTTGATGCAAAACAGATTACTATTTGGTGTGACAGTCAGAGTGCTATTTGCCTTGCGAAGAATCCAACTTTCCATGCCAGAACGAAGCACATTGATGTGCAGTTTCACTTTGTGAGAGATATGGTGGAAGATGGAAAGGTAAATTTGGAAAAGGTAGATACTATGAAGAATGTTGCAGATGCATTAAGGAAACTAGTGGGCACTGAGAAGTTCAGATGGTGTTCAGAGTCTATGGGCCTTTTGGCCTATAGCAGTTAGTTCCTGTTATGTTCCTATTGCTCTTACAAGGTGTTTGACAAGTGGGAGAATGTTAGGATTAAGGTGTCTCAACCTTGTATAATTCCTATTCTTATCATTTGTTTTGTAAAATGTATTTCTTGCAAATAATTTTGATGTGTTGACATCTTGAATTGTGTGTAAGGAGATCATGGCTAAAACGGCTATGACAGATTCCTATGACATGTAAGAGCTATGTTAGGAAGATTCAATGATAGGTGAAGACATGTGGCAACTAATATATTTGAGTTCTATACACTCTACCCCAATAGTGGGGTTCGGGGCATCACCTCGAACATTTTTTTGGGGTTCCTATTTTCTCAGAGAATGGTAAAACCCTAATACGGTTTACCTTTGGGAGTAGCCCTAAAGTGAAGCTCATGTTATAAGCATTTTTAGGGTTGTGAAGAGAGATGATGTGTGAGAGTGTATTTTTGGTACTATGAGTTGCTATTGGAGTCTTCTATTGTTGCTGTTGAGCTTGCACTGCAAGTGTATTGTAACCTTTTGTTGAAGATAATACATTGTGCAGGTTCTAGAAGGGTGGGCTTGTTTTACTGAAAGGTTTTTCCCCACCAAAAAATCTTTTTGTTATGTGTTTCTTTCTCTATCTATTTTTTGTATGCATGGTTTGCTGCAATATTGTTGTCTATATGATACTGAATCTATAAGTGTAGAAGATTTTAATAGGATTTGCATCATACTTTCCTTGTGAGATTAGTGTAGGAAGCTATTTCTGCACCTGAGTTTCCTTACAACTTTCAGGGATTTTTTCTCTAAACATGGTCTTTAGCATCAATTTTTAGTGCCCTACCCAACTTAGCAAAATGTTGTGGCTGAGAGGAAGAACAAAACCCTTAGGGGAGATGGCTAATTGTATGATTCAGTCCAAGTCCATGGATTCAAGTTTTTGGGCAGAGGCAGTCAATTGTGCCAACTATATTCAGAATCGGATGCCTCACAAGGTAGTTCAAAATATGACTTCTAAGGAGACTTGGTCTCATGTCAAGCCTGATGTATCTTCATTCTAAGTTTTTTGTAGTGAAGCATGGGCATTTATACTAGATGCTTAGAGGATATCCATGGAGCGAAAGAGCCAACACCTCATTTTTGTTGGCTATTGTGAGGATGTTAAGGCCTACAGGTTGTTTGATCCTAATTCCAAAGAGGTCCTATTTCGATGGGATGTCCAATTTGATGAGTGCCTTCCTACAATAGATACCCCACATCTAGAGTCTACTTCACTTACCACCACTCCCTCATCATTTCTAGTCTCTTTTCTAGATGATGAGGATGATGATCATGTTGATCCCCATTTATCTTTGCCATAGGATCCTCCCTAAATGCCTAAATGGGCTTGAGCTATAGTTGAGGCTACAAGATCACTAGCTGGTGGCCCTACCACTTCCCATCACACTTGTTCACATACTATGGGTTCTAGTCTTCTCAGTCATGCTATTTGTAATGATCCTCAAACTTTTGTAGCAGCAACAGGACATCCTGAGTGGGATAGTGCAATGGAGGAGGAGTATTCTTCTTTGATGAAGAATCATACTTGGGATATTTCTTCTCTTCCTAAGGGAAGAAAGGTAGTGTGATGCAAATGGTTGTATCATACTAAGTTTGTTGTTGATGGTTCCATTGATAAGCACAAGGTTCATCTTGTTGTGAAAGGTTTTTCATAGGTTGAGGGTATTGATTACACTGAGACATTTGCCTCTATCACCAAGATGAACTCTATTTGCCTTGTCTTATCCCTCATAGCTTTACAGGGATGGCCTATTTTTTAGATGGATGTGAAGAGTGCATTCTTTCATAGTGATCTTACTAAGGTGATTTACAGGGAGCAACCTTAGGGATTTGTGTAGGATTCTACCTTGGTTCGTAGACTTGGATGCTCATTATATGGTCTCAAACAGGCCCCTTAGGCTTGGTATGAGAAGATGGACTATTTTTTTCTTTCTATAGGCTTCACCCATTGCCATTCCAATCCTACAGTCTACATTCAACATCTTTAGGTCAAGGTTTTGATCCTTGTGCTATATGTTGATGATCTTCTTCTCACAGGTAGCTTGTCCTCTATGATTAAGGATATTTAGAGAGCATTGATGGAACAATTTGAGATGATTGATCTTGGACTGCTACACAATTTTCTTGGTCTCTAGATTGTTCAATCCCCTACTAGAATCTTTGTTTACTAGTAGAATTATGCTCTTGACATGCTTCAACACTTTGATATGCTTGATCGTAAGCTTGCTCCAATGCCTTTTCAGTTGGGTGTCACCTTGTCTACCTCCTTCCCTTCACCTTTAGTGGATCCTACATTATATCAATAGTTGGTTAGAAGCTTGTTGTACTTGAAACACACTCATCCTGATCTCTCCTTTGCAATGTGTCTTGTCTCTCGATTCTCACTTTGAGATACATTAAGGGCACCTTGATGTATGGCATTCATTACACATTAGGGACTCCTTACATTTTTGGCTATAGTGATTCAAATTGGGCTAGTGATGTTGATGATCAGAAGTCTACTTCTGGCTTTGTTTTCTATCTTGGCTCTGGTCCTATCACATGGTTGTGTAAGAAATAGTAGGCTCACACCCTTTCATCTACAAAGGCTAAGTATCAAGCCATAGTGATTGCTAGTCAAGAGATTTTATGGCTTGGACAGTTGATGACTAAGTTTGGTTTTCCTCGTGATCATCCCATTGTTCTATGGTGCAATAATTAGAGTGCTATTCACATTTCCCACAACCCAGTGGAGCATCAACACACTAAACACATTGATCTTCATATGAATTTCATTTTTCATGTAATCTAGGATTGTGTTCTCTCTTTGGAGTACATTTCCACTAATGCTCAGGCTGTTGACATCTTCACCAAGTCATTTGCATCACCTCACTATCTTCAGCTTTGGTCTATGCTTGGAATTACAAAAGTTGTCCTTGGGAGGTCTTTTTGAGGCCTTCCTTTCTTCATGTTTTTATTAGCATATTTTTTCTATCTCTTTTTGGAGAGGGGTTTTTCCCACTGGGTTTTATCCTTTGTCTTTGATTCATAGAGATTTTCTTGTATTAGGTACCTGATTAGGCCTTGTTGCCAAGACCCATTTTCCTGCTTTCATAGCTTTGCTAGGTTAGCTTCCTCCTAAGATTCACTTAAGGTAGGGTGTTAGAGTAATTTACTTATTACTCTAGTTGCTTTAGCTCTCTTAGATGCATATAATTAATATTTTATATTAATTATAATATGCAAACCTAGTTTTCTTTCCTTTAGGGTTTCGTTCAATTTTGTTTTCATAACATAGAATACATTTTTTTCACTCTCATATTCTTGAGAAATTCTAAGCTTTTCTTTCTCCTTTTTTTGGTTTCTCTTCATTGCAAGATAGTTGCATGCAAGTGTTCTTGAGGATCTATGAAGTTGGTTTTCTCAACTTCTACACTCTAGACAGAAAATAATGCTCATGTTGTTAACTTGACAGTGCTATGAAGGCAAACCAATTTTTAAAATTGAATGAACCTGGATGTTCAGATCTGGTCTCCTTGGATTTAGTCTTCATGGTTCTTTGTCTCATTATTACTATCATCCTAGTGAGGTAACACCTTTTCTTTCTTTCTTAGTCTCTTACAATTCATACTTGTTTAATTTGAATAATTTTTGAGTTCCTTGCAAAAAGGGTATGACAAAAAAATATGGTTATACAATCTCTATTTCCTTTACTTGAACTTGATGTTATGATTTATCATTTGACATTTTATTATTTTGATGTTGAACTTGAAGCATATGATGATACGATGGTATGATCATGATGCTATGATTACAAGTTTATGGTGTTTTTGTTGTTTATATGATATTATGTGACATTCTAATCTGGATTCATGCTTATAGCCTATATACATTCGTAATGTTTCTCCAAATCATCCCTTTATTACTGCATCTTTGCTATCAATTTGTCTACCATCTTCTATTGAGAGCATGGAGATAAGTAAGATCAAGGTTCTTGAACTTCTAGAGCTTACTTTCTCCATGTGGACCTTGTGTGAGTAGACATGCAAAATTTGAAGAGGATTTAGATGAGATATACTCTAAACCAATGTCAATCTAAAGTAGATATTTGGCTATGATATTGTGACAACCAAAACTCCTTGGTGCAAGCACTTTTGTCACTGTACCACTCTGGAACAAGTAGAAATACTGCTAACACACCTTTTGGACCATAGTTGACATCAATTACAAGTTTGACATTAATGGAAACCCAAAATACATATTTGCATCAATACCCCCCTTTGTCATTTATGATAACACTTACATCATATATTCCCCCCCTTGACATCAAGCACAAAGGGTGTCCTCTAAAACACTGTAAGCACTTTGTGTTACCATACATTACTCCCTATAATATGAAAAGTCATATCTATAACTAGACCCACATATTCTTCTTTGCAATTCATGAGTTCAATAGTTACATTAGCTTCCCTTATCCCTATCAATTCCCCCTTAGGAAATGCACCAAAAATGAATGCAATAGAAATCAAAACTATATTCCTCATTTTACAGTGTATATACAGATCCAAAAATGTGTTACCACCAAAGTTGGGTCTTATACATCAGGTAATATTCCATTATATTGTATCTTCAACAATCGAAAAGTAGATTCCCATGAGGAAGCACCTATTGTTTTGTATAGGTTACAAGATTGATATATACCAATTATGGTGTTTATCTATTAGAATTGGCATCAAATGCACTCCACAAACTATGGAAATGGCTACAAAATGAGCAAAATCCATCTAGAAAGGTGATGCTCTTAATTTGGAAAGAATTTCTATATGTTTCTTAGAAAATTATATTTTAAGTGACCAAGACAGTGATCTTCTCTATAGTCTACTACCAATCTTCAACCACAAATGTGGTAGCCAGCTAGTGGGATTGTGATGACTAATGACATCAGTGCTAAAAATCCAAAAGAAGTTTATGCTTTTATAGAATTGTCTAAGAATGATTCCTATGTAATGTCTGGCTCTAGTGGAAAGGTCTCCTTGTTCAATATGATGACATTCAAGGTGCATCTTTTGAAAATGTGTTCATCTTCAACATGATTGTTGAGCTGGTCAATTTAGAAGTTATATTCTTACTTTGGTTCCTTATCAAGTTTTTTGTTTCCTTTTTTAAACCAAAGTTTTAAGAAAATATTTTTTTGGCATGCTTGCTAATGAGTGTTTATAGCAGGTTATGACTACCTTCATGGCACCTCCTCCTGCAGCTACTTTTCTATCTTTTCAGCCTTAGGATAATAACATCATTGCAATTTGGATGGAATATTCAACAATCTAGATATACAATGTCTGAGTAGATGAAGTGTGATCAATGAGTCTATTTCTTGCTCACTCATTTAGTGCATCATTAAAAAAGGTGACTTCTAACTTGTGTCTTTTCAAAGCTTATTTGAACTAACCAGGAAAAAATGAAGCTTAAAGGCCACCAAAATAAAATTACAGGCTTGGCATTTTCACACACTTTGAATGTATTGGTATCTTCTAGGGCCAATGCCCAAGTTTTTCTTCTTTTTGTATATCCATTGCCATCTCATTTTGTACATTCACATGTTTATAGATTCAAATTAGTAAATGTATGGCCAATGTTCTGGCAGCTCTATTTTTGGAGCATTGATAGATGGGAGAAGTGAAAGTCAAAAATTTTACAAGTGCAAATAAGAAGATCATCACCACTAGTTGGGGATACAAGAGTATAGTTCCATAATGATCAAGTTCACTTGTTGGTTGTTCACAAGAGTCGGCTTGCTATTTATGATGCTTCTAAGTTTGACCATTTTCATTATGTAAGTCTTTGTCAACAATTTAGAATTCAAATTTAATAAGTGATAATGATATAAGCTACCTTCTCTATATGAGTGTGAACTGATATCACATTTGTTTGTACTACAGTGGACACCTCATGATTCTCTATCTACTCCCATTTCAAGTGTGGTATATTTATGCGATAGCCTTCTAGTAGTTGTAGGCTACTGTGATGGTGTTGTTGAAGTATTTGATGTAGAGAGCTTGAGTCCATGCTATCATATTGCACCTTTTGCATATTTAGCTTCAGGCGTGAATAGGTAAGTTGGCCCAAGGAGGAAAAAGTTATGTTATCTATGGATAAATGGATCCCCAAGTATTTTATAATTTAACTCAAAATGTATCCTTTGATTATTCATGTAGTGTCTATCTCCTAGTAATTGTATCACATCCATCTAACTCAAATTAGTTTTCTCTTGGAATGACTGATGGAGGAGTTTATGTCATTGAGCCTTCAAAATCAGAAGGAAAGTGGGGTGTGGGACCTCCTCCAGATAATGGTACCATTGGATCAAATCCAACATTAAGCAATCAAGGTTTAGAACTAGCTCCAAGGTAGTTCATCATATTAGAACATGGAAAATGGTGCCTTGTACTACCTTTTTATGTTTATGACTTACCTATCTGCAACTCCACAATCAATATTGATAGTCTCTTTCCCTCATGGTGCTCCTTTTGATATTAGTCTTGTAACCTCTGTGTGTGTGTGTGTGTGTGTGTGTGTGTGTGTGTGTGTGTGTGTGTGTGTATCTTCAAGAGCATGGTTCTTCTTTGTGCATAAGTTTGAGCTTTTAGAGAAAATCATTCACTTATGAATATTCCATCAAACATGATGTATACTAAGGATATGGCATTTCTAGCTATTAAGTGGAAGTTTCACATTTTTTTAATATTCAAATAACTTTACTTTTATTGATGCAACTGAACTACAAGTGCCATTTGTGTTCTTGACAAATGGTAAGCTTTCAACTTTTGTGAAGCCATTATAGATGCAAATGAACTACAACTAGTGAGGTGTCAATTTTAAGGCAATTTTTGTTTCTACAGTATAGTTCAATTGCTAGAAATATTTCATCTAGAGGTGTCAATTAATAGATTGTTAACTTTTCATGTCATTTTCTACTTTGGTTGGGTAGTTCTCCTTGCATTTGTAAATCTTGCTACAGTCTTTAGCCTAATGATAGTTTGGTATTACATCCAGGGTGATAACATAGTTGAGTTAAAACTTTGCATTAAAGAAAACATCAAGGGATAGTATTTGGATTGTGGATATTTGTATATTATGTTGGTTTTAGACATAGTTAGATCCTAAGTAGCTTCCCTTTACAATTTAAAGAACTATCATACTATTTTTTTTTTTTTTGTTATGAAAGTGACAAATCAAAACACTATCAATTTTTGGCAGGTTTGTTGGACACAAGGCATAAGAAATTGTGATTCCAAGAAAAACATCTTATCACATTTGAGTTTTGGACTATGATATTATGCACAATGCATAACACTTTTGGTATAGAAGTCTCTAATGCCCTGAAACATTTTCATTCATGAATGAGGCCAAGGTTGAAAAAATTGAGACTAGGCTAGCCAAGATCTTCCCTGAATCTGCCTACATTGTTTTTCTTTGATTCTATCCACAAAGTTACTATGTTCCAAACTTGGTGGTAGGAAAGAGCTAATAGGCTTAGTGATTGATTGTGTTTTAATATTATTTCTTGGATGCTCTTGCTAAGGAATTGATCAACAAGTAGCCAAATAAGGGTTTATAGTTATATATGTGCTCTTATGATGATGTGATTGGGACTATAAGTTGTCTTGTCACATTTATCTGTTTGAAAAATAGAGATTAGTTAGTGTTATTGGTTTTCATTCTTGATAAATAATTATTTCCTAATTTTATTTTTCCCTATAGTCTTCACAAGCAATGGTGTCTCAAGAACCAAAATTTAGATGAGTTGTGCAAATTATTGCAAAGGCTTTGCTCTTATAGGAGCCTTCTAAACTACACAAAATCTAATTCTAAAGCGTAATTGCTCTGTGGAGACTCAGGATATTGTGCACATTTCTTCCTCCTTCCCACTTTTTTGTATGAAATAAATCATGTGATGAGTGAAAAAATTGTGTGGAGGTAGAAATGTGCATGATACCCTAAGTCTCATGCACCGAGCAATTATGCTTTAGAATCAAATTTTGTGCAATTTAGAAGGCTCCTATGAGAGCAAAGCTTTTGCAATAATTGGCACAGCCCATCTAAATTTCTACCAAGCATTGGTCTCAATTTCAATGACCATATCTTCCCTTTGCCATCAAATTTACGGTACCACTGTAGAAAATTAAGTGGTCTTGGTCGCAATTTTGATGATGGTTGGTCAATTTTTTCGTCCATGTTATGGCACCACTATAGAAGATTAAGGGATCTTGGTTGCAATTTTGATGATGGTTGGTCATTTTTACCACCAAAGGTTTGGCTTCACTATCAAAAATCAAGGGGTGTTCATCAAAATTTTGACTAGCAATGGACGCAAATGAGGAAATAAGAGTTCAAGCTAGACTAAGGAAATTGATGAACCTCTCATCAGTAAGTTGACCTTTTTAAAGTCAAAATTTTGATGCATAATGACTATGACAAAAAATTGACTAAAAAAGATCGATGAAAAATATTTGGGAGTCATGTGCAACCGTGAGCTAACTTTGAAGTTTGAGTATGCACACCTAAATGATTTAAACCTAGTGAAGTATATTTTTTATAGAAAGTTTTACAATCATGATTGGACCCGAATCATTCTGAGTAGTGTACTTGATGAAATGTTCTAGTTAGGTGATGTGTAGGTAGCAATTGATAATGACCTAACTCATAAGGTCACAAGATTGAGTAATGAGTGATGTAATCCTGTTAATGAGAAGAATGTAAGGAAAGCGTAAACCTATTCACAAAATTTGATGGAAGGAACATGAAGGTAGACATGATTCAAGACAAAGGAGTGAAATTTTTGAGTAAGACATTAGGGTACAAGTTTAACCATGTTTCAAGGGTTGATTTAGTACCAGCTAGATTTTTATGTGTAACTTATGTGATGGTAGTTGAAGGAATAAAAGTAAATTTGTGTGAGATTATCATATTGTAATTGTTAGATAACATTGCTAAATTGGAGAAGACCAAAAGTACAATCTTCATATTTGAGTCCTTATTGACTCATTTGTTCTTTTTATGCAACAAGGAAGTTCCTAGGCAAGAAAAAATGGGATAGAAATGAGTGCACAATGAAATTGGTGACTCAATGCTATAGATCAAAGTTGGAGAATGTCAAAGATAGTGACATAGATAGAATGATGAAGAGTTTTAAAACTAAGATGAAATAGAAATATAGAATACCTCCCTCCATGGTGGAAAAATACAAGGATGATATATGCTTCATGGTGGAAATAGATAACACATGCATGGAAGTTGTGGTACCAAGGGTTAAGTTCATAGAGCCCATGGCATATGAAATAAGCATAGAACTAATTCAAGGGTATTCATAGATCATACTACAATTTGAGAAGGACACTAAGTGCCCTAGATGGGGAACTTATGAAGAGAAGCTGGGAGAAGTTCATTGTGAACTTCATAACAAGGAAATAAAGAAAAGTGTGGAGAAGAAGATTGATTCTATCCTTAAGGAATTAGGAATGACTTGAGAAGAATTCAATGAAATTAAAGGCATTGTGCTAGAGATTAAGGCAAGTGGATAATCAAAAGTAATATCAAAAACTCCTATTTTTATTGTAGCACCTTTTGAAGGTGTAACCATTGTAGAACAGAGTGCAAAAGTACCTCATGCTACGGTTGTGCAAGTGCAACTAGTAAGGACAAGAAGCAAGCAGCCAAGAAGGTAGTTGAAGGTGGAAACACTTGTTGCATAGAGGAAGTCAAAAAGACTAGTGAAGGTTAAGCCAAAACCTACACCATCCATAAAGAAAAGGGTCAAGAAGACCACCAGTGGACTAGGAAAGAGAAGGAAGACACTGCAAGCTAGTGAATCTAAAGATTTTGAGGATAAAGCTTAAGCTAGACATGTGGAACAAGTCGCGCAAGAAGGCAAGACACCAACATGAAAGAAGGCATGGAAATAAAAGGTAGAAAACCTTAACATGAAAATAATTAATGATGATAATTTTGTTTAGTTGAATAAGTGTTATAGTTTTATAATAATGTGGATAGAAGGCAGCTAGAAAATGCCATTGTAAGGAACATGATCTTAAGGTGTAAAAGTCTTGATAAAATTGAGAAGAAGATATGAGAGGAACTATATAATAGGTTGTTGAATAGAAAGAAAAGAGTAATAGAAGAGGATAAAAATTTGAGAGAAACAATGATCAACAAATTGTGTGAAGTTAATTCAAAAGAAGACATTGAAAGAATTTTGAAGGGTGTTGAGCCCTTGTTGATGAACAAAAGAAGAGCAATTATTTTAATGAGAGTCAACTATAAGGATGTCAAAAAAGAGATAGAGGAGGCCATTGTAAAATGTATGACCTCGGTGCCTATAGTAGTAGAAGTGAGTGCACTATCCAAACCTGAGAGCCCTATGTATGTACAAGCTAGTACACCTTCAAGTGATGAGGAAGAAGTAGAGGAGACATAGTAGGAACTCTCATCCCCACACATTGTTATGGGTACTAAATCCACACAAGTGGATAGTACATGCATAATTGTGGATGAAAAGGAGAATCCTTTTGCAGCATTTGGCCAATCCATTGTTGGCAATATCACAATGTACACCATCTTATATGATGATGAAGAAGAAGAAAAGAAGAAAGAAATTGAGGAGAAGATGAAAGAAGAAGCAAAGACAAGAGAAGAAGAGAAAAGAAAGGAAGAGAAAAAGCATGAAGAAGAGAAGAAGAAAGAGATAGAGAAGTTAGAGGAAGAAAAGAAAAGGAAACAAGAAGAAGAAGATAAGAAAAGAAAGGAAGAGTAAGAGGAAATAAAGAAGATAGAGGATGAGGAAAGAAAGAAGAAAGAGGAAGAGAAAAGGAAGAAAGAAAAAATTGAGAGATTTGAAGAAGGGAAGAAGAAAGATGAAGAAGAGTAGAAGAGCGCATAACTAAAAGTAGTTCCACTCATTCCTATAGTATCTCTAGTAGTAATAGTAGTAGTAGTAGCAGTAGCAGTAGTACCATCTAATTATGATGATGATCAAAAGGGATTGATAAGCTCATTGAGAAAATTGATTAAGAAGAGTAAATCAGTAAATTCTTTAGAGAAGATACTAACTAAAGTCTTGAACAAAATACAAAAGATAGTTACCACAAATATAGCAATTCTAGACTTGTAGTCAAAGGCAAAGGTACTAGTGAACACCTTTGATGAGGAATTCACAACTTTGGCTGAGGTAGCATCAGCACAATTACAAATGAAGTATGATGCATCACTATTTGATACAGTATGCACAAATTTTAGAAATTATCTAAAAACTTTAGATATATGCAACAAAGAATTGAGAAAAAGCACAGATGAAGGTAAGAAGTTGTATGGATAGTGCACAATGTCATACAGATACCTATTAGATTTTGATAATAAGATCAAAGCCCAAATGAGTGAGCTACATATACTCACTACAAGGTTGCAGTAACTAGGGGCCAGAATTGAAGATTTTGAAACTAAGATGAAGAAGATCCAATATACTATCAAAAGCATTGAATTTGACAAGGAAAATGTATTAAGGAGCTTCTCTATCATAAGAGAATACTTATTACCCAAAGTTATCATTTTGCAGAAGCAATTGGAGGAGTGTCTTGTAGCTAATACATTCTATGACAAGTTTTCCTATACTAACTTGAGAGTAGTTGAAGTGGCAAGTTATGCACTTTGCGCACTCATCAGTATATCTGATATAGTCAAAGAGAACTAGAAGAAGGACTTTGACAAGCTGAAACATGATTTTGCATATTGCATATCCAAAATGTCCAGTTGATCAATAGTAGGCCACCCAATTTTTTTGGATGCAATTTTTGACACCTTTCCATTGATGTCAAAGGGGGAGTAATATGTAAGGAAAATTGTATGTATGTATGAAGGAGGATAAGTAATATGTGTAAGGATTTGTATATGTAAGTGTTGGAATTCTTTAGAATAATTGAAGGGGGGTGGATTAGTTATCCAAGGTCCAAATGTAAAAATAAACCTTTTCACAACTTAGTGATCCCATATCCACCAAAAATATTCATCATGGATGCATTAGGTAATACAATCACTTAAACTTGTAGGATACTATCAAATCAACTTTGCAGAAATGTAAACATGAACATAAAAGCTTCAATAAAAAATCTGACAAAATGATTTTATGTGGAAACCCAATTTGGGAAAAACCACTAGTAACATGTTACTCATTCTCACTCTTCTGAAGTGATGCCTTGTGAAAGGCCAACCCTGTTAAAGGTTTCAATGCACACTGTTAAATGTGATCTACATAGAGTATTTCAATCACCCTATTAGGAGTGAGCCTTGTTAGAGGACTTTAGATCATTCACTTGGAATGTCACCTAGTTAAAGGATTTATAAATGACTATTAGTTAAAGCTTAATCTTACCCTAGACTCGTACGATGATTAGAATGTAACAATAAGGCTTGATTTGATAACAACTTACAACTCACTTTGTATGTTACAAATCTCTATTTTAGTCCTCTATTTTTCTTGGCTTTCACACACTTTAGCTCTAATAGCTTGTTCACCCTTCAACCATCCATACCCTTAAGCCTTCTTTCTTTGCTTGACAATAGAAGTATCTTCTATTTGGTCACTAAATGAAGAAATACCTTAGACTCTTTGTCTTCCTTAGGTTCTCAAATATGACAACCTTTTCTTTTGACTAGTCATCTTTATATGTAGAAAATTAAGACCTTTTGTCATTCAACCTCTATCATCCATTTTAGGGTTAGGCAGGATTAGGTAGGATTCAATGACTTTACCCTTATTTTCATTTTATTCCCTTCTATAAAATTCTCCTTCAATCCTCTTTGAATTCACTCAAAATGGTTCACCTTGAATTTTATTCCACTAGCTCATCAAGCTTATCTTCCAGATGGTTCACACAATCCAAGAAATCAAACTTTTTGGCTTAGATTCATTGAAATCATGATCTTTCTCATAATGTTATCACTTGACATTAACTTACTTCTGATGCTCACCACATATTGTGTTTCTCGTCATCCACTATCAAATCACTTGGCATACACTAAATTTTGACTTTGCTCAACTCCCACTGATTTTGTGCTTGGCTTGCACTAACTTTCCTCAGCACCTACTGTGTAGATTGTTAAGCTTGGTAGACTCAATTCATTTTACTTGTTCTTCTGAACTTAATCAATGTATACATCCTTTGCAATGTTATGTAGATAATTAATGCACTATAACATCACTATCTTAACTGATCAACCTTTCCTCTATGTGCTTTGGTTATCTCATTTGATCAAATCCTCTTCATCAATCAAACAAATGATAGTACACAAATAATCTATGCAATTTTCTTACCAATAAGTAGTAGGTTTGTCATCAGTGACAAAATAATGATTGAATCACATTCTCATACTTGTATCAATATGTTTTCAACAATATCCATCTTTGGCATTGATGGATAACCAATACAACCAACAATAATACCAAAAAGACAATAATTCCTTGTATTGAAATCACTCCCTCTATCAGCAACTTTCATCTTCTATATAGGTTACAAAATTATGTTTTGATCAATAGAAAATCAACTCATCATTATGACTCCCTCTTGATCACTTCTTATATCTCCCTCAGCACTATCTCCCTCTAAGTAGATATTACATGTTCCTTCTATTTGTATAATATTTTCACTGATATATCCCTCTTTGATAACAATGCCAAAGAATTTTTCATCTTAATATGGAGATTTGAAAAATTTTAGTTTCTCCCTCTGTCACCTAGCTTCTAACTAATTTTTAGCTCTAGGTCTTTGATTACTTTAGGAAGCTCTTAAAGTAAGCTCCACTACATCAATGTGTAACATTTGTCAATCGTCTCATTTGATGTAGGGAACTTCTCATGCTTCTTAAATAGCCTAGGATAGGGGTATCACCCCTAGTTTACCTATTCAATACTCATGAGAATCTGTAGGTAATGTTTTAGTGAAGATATCATTTCTTTTCTCTTTTGTATTTACATATTCCATCTTCACCTCTTTATCTTGAACTAACTCTCTCAAGTAATGATACTTGATTGTAATGTGCTTAGCCTTTATATGCATCACAAGATTCTTTGATATATTTATAGCACTTGTATTATAAGAATAAAGAATCACAAGTTCAGTGATTTCCTCCTTCATACATTTCAATAGTTGTTTGATCCATACAATGGGTGTACAATTTATTGTAGTAGAAAAATATTCATCTTTAGCAGTAGATTGAGATATGCTATTTTTTTTCTTGCTAGTCCATGTAACCAACTTTTTTCATAAGAAAAATGCTCCTCCACTCATTTTATTTCTATCATCAATATTTCCAAACCAATCAACATCAGTGTAGGCTCTCAACTCAATTTTTTTTTTTTATTATAGTATAGACCATAGTCTTATGTTCCTTTTAGATATCTCATTATTCTCTTAACAACCATCAAAAAATTATCCCTAGTATTAGCAAAGAATCTTGCAACTATCCCAATAGATAATGCAATATTAGGTCTGTTATGTACTACATATTGTAATTTACCAATCATAGACATGTACAATGTGTTGAATTTAAGACTAGGTTTTGACTATTTCATGTCAACACACTTAAGATGTTTACTCAGTTCATGTTGAGCTAGTAACACATGCTGATTAAAATATGTATAGATGTTAAATAAAGAGTTCATGCTAAGCTACAATGTATGCCAAGCCAGATAGAACTACAATAGGTGTCGAGTGATCTTCATGTGTCAAGCAATCTTTAGGTGCCAAGCATGATACATGTGTTGAGTGACTTCAGGTCCCAAGTGAACCATATGAGTTGAGTGATATGCAGGTGTTGAGTCATAGTTGATGCCAAGCAAGCCAGATTACAATAGGTGTTGGTGAACCAATTTTTCTATATGAGCTAAGCATCAGAGGTAACAAGTGTTGAGTAACATAGATTGGACATGGCTATTTCTAATTGCACAAACACCTATGTAAATCATTTTTTGTGCCAACATAGAAAGATCTCAAAGGATATTAAAGATAAGAATAATTTTTTTACATTTCCTATGCAATCAACATGCAGCCAATAAGAAAAATGGAGAAGGCATGCAACCAATAAGAAAAGTGCAAGGAATGAGTAGTTATTAAAGATTTAATATGGATCGTAAATCCTTACCTAACCCTAAGTCTTTGAAATCTTTAAAAGGATGATGAAACCCCATTGTATGTGCAAATGAATGAAGTGTATGGGTAAACTATAGTGAAATTCAATGAGAAACTTAGAATGACTTAGAGGAACAAACTAGCATTGCAGCATCCATATGATGAAGAAGAAAGTATTAGAATATCAAAGAGTATCATATCAAATCTTAGAGGATCAAGATCAAAGAGAGTAGATCAAGTGCCTAAATTCAGCAATCAAGGATTGTAAGCTATTAGGTTTATTAATCTAATACTCTCTAGAAATTTTATTAGAAAGAAAATCCTATTTTGATAGGTTAGCTTAATAGCTAGGATGTAGAACCTTTGACAAGGTGATAAAATCCTTTAACAGGGTGACACTTCATGTAAAGTGTTTGTAAATCCTTTAAATAGGTGACTATCGATATAGTGTAAAGCATTTAATAGGGTAGGCCTTTAAAAGGGCAGACCATCAAAAGTGGTCAAACATTATTGTTGCAATGATATTTTGTGGGTATCATCCCCACCCCAATTTTACCTTCTCATTATGGAGGGTTTCTAGGTTACCAAATTTGGTGTTATGTGTTGTGATGCATGTGTTTACTTTATGGTTTTTTGATATGTTTACATCTATGAAGTTTATTTTTCAGTTAAAATTTTTTTAAGTTAAAGTGTGATACTTCTGATTCACCCCCACCCCACCCTCCCCTCTTAGAAGTATTCTTCCCATTTGATTATTCCAACAATTGGTATCAAATCAAGGTTCTCACAAGGAAAAGCCTAATAGCTTAGAGAAAAGATCTAAAGATGGAAGTCTTCAAACTTGGGAAGATCATAGTGAATTAGGTGATTGATGTGCATCTCACTCTACACAACTTGGAGGAAGCCAGAGAAGAATTGAGACAATCCTCGAAAAGAAGGAAGGATATAGCCATAGCTGAAAATGACACACACTACAAGGAGATTGATACCACAAAAGTGTTTGCCAATGGAGATTCCAAAGATTTTGATGTAGCAATAGTAGAATTGATGGAGAAGAATAGAACTTAAGCAGAAGAAATTAGAATACTCAAGCCTGAACAAGAATCACAAGCCATAATGCTTTGTGAGGTAACTGAACAGAAGAAGACAGTCATTAAAGAAAAGGCCATGATAGAAGATGACAGGAGAAATCTTACCATTAGATTGGAGGAAAAGAAAATTGAGTTTGAAAGAATCTCAAACATGTAGTTAGATACCCTTAGCCAAATGATGAATGCTCATCATGAGCTAAATGTCAAAGACATTGAGATCTCTACACTGAAGATGCAAAATAAACAAGTACAAAATGACTTGAAAAGAGAGAATGAAATTGCAAAAACTTTCAAAAAACCCAATGAGGCCATCAAGTACATTGAGCAGCAACTAAAATCACCAAGGGCTAGCAATGACACTTTAGGACTTGGCTACATCAGCATTGAACAAGGAGAATCATCTAAGACTATAGAAGAAAGGAGTAATAAAGGTAAGAATACTAAACCCACTTGTCATTTCTATGGTAAAAAGGGACATACTTCTAATGTATTTAGGAGCAAGAATTCCCCTCAGCATGGTAAGCCTAGGAATGCAAGCGATTGTCACAAGTGCAAAAAGCAAGGGCATCAAGCACATGAATGTAGGACTAGGAATATCAAAATGCCAAAGTTTGAAGGTCACTACTACAATTGCAAGAAGTATGGACATAGAGCATTTGAGTGCAGACTAAAGCCTATGTGGAAATTAAATTAGGAAACAAGAGAAGGTAACCATAGTCATCACTACAATTGGGACAATAACACCATGTATAATTGTCACCACTGTCAGTAATATGCACACATTCCTAAAAATTGCATAAGAACCCATTTTAGAGGTAACTACAGCAGATGGCTAAGTCAAACCACATGTTTTAGTTGCTTGAAGATTGGTCATAGCAGTATAAATTTCCCAACAAATTCAAAGTCACACAAGTCAAAATTCAACAAAGAAAAATGAACAAGACTTGGAAGAAGAAAGATGAATGTACCTCATCAAATGGAGGGATCACTCAACCCAAGAGGTCAAGTGGTCACACCTCATCCAACTAAGCATGAATAGGAGTATGGGACTAATATACATAGTTATATCATGCATCAGTCCCAAGACAAACAAGCACTGCAAAGAAGAAAATAGCATGAATCAAGATGCAAAGTCAAAACTTGAAGTTTCTACAAGTGTTGTTGAGTTGTCCTCAGATGCTAAGTAAATGTTAGTGCATGTTGAGTAGTCAGTTGTAACTGAGTTGATAGTTGATGTCGAGTTGATGTTTGATTGATGCTGAGTTAGGGAATTTCAATGGAAGTTGAGTGAAGGAAAACTAATGGAAGTAGAGTTATGTTGAAATCTTCAAGAGCTGAGTGTATAGTTGTATACGCACTAAGAATTTAATGCTAGGATTAGAAAGAGTATAAGGTCAAATTTTGATCATTTATTGTCATTCAAACATACAGCAAGAATGAGAAGAGCACAAAAGTGATTGAAGAGCAGCATTGAAGCCTTTTGCATGGATTTTGACAAGATTCAGCATTCTTTTCATTGATCTAAAGTATTCCTCAAGTGTTGAGTTGTGCAACCATAAAGTTTAATGTCTTTTGAAACCCTAGATCTACAAAATGGCTTCTAGTTCTAAAAATCCTAAGGAAAATGAAGGTTTTGAGGTTTAGTTAGTTAGCAATGAGGTCAAACAACTAGATTTTAGACCAATTATAGAAGTTGCTTATAAAAATGACCCTGCTGGAACATTATCCATCATTCCACCCAAAGTCATAATGGTGCAAGATGTCAAGAAATGTTACAATTGTAAGATAGGAGCATTAGGAGAATTCGAGATTTTTCAAAAATATGATAAACTATGTGAAAATTGAGTGCTTACAAATGAATTTCAAATAGTTGAGAAAAAAGGGTTTAACCCATGCCCTATTTTTCCCCATAGTTTTTAAAACTAAATTGATAAGAATCATTTTAAGTAGAATATATAATGGTTGTTTATGGTTGGAAGGAGGACCTATCAAAATAATGAAGAGAATAGTGCATAGGGTTATAGGTTTTTCAACCCTAGATTGGCACAAGACCCTGCGTAATGATTCAAAGGAAGCTATTTAAAAGAACACCGAGGCAAAATGGAACAAGAGGGCCATGACCATTGATACAATCACAAATCCCCTTCTAGATTTTGTAGTGAGAGTGATTTCTCACAAGTTCTATCAATCAAGTAGATTGAATAGTGTACCATGTATTGTTGTGGATGTGGCATATAAACTTGTCAATAAAGATCATACATATGATCTAGCAGAATTGTTGTTGCAGAAAATCATGGAGAATCAAGGAGCAATAATAAGATCTAAAGGTGCTCAATGTAAGTTGTGATCAGTTCTTGTTTTCATATTCTTCTATGTTTTGGAAGAATTTCCCTAAATTAGTAAAGTGAATTGGAAATCAAACAAGTCAGCCATTACACAAATCAATGAGTACATTGAGCAAATGGGTGACAACTTTGAGGCTCAAATGATAATTTATTTTGAGGATTTTAAGAAATCCATGAAGAAAAGATTTAGGATATCAGTTTCCCTAGTGGATCATCATATCAATGATATTTGTTTCCTGATTGACATTGATTATACTTACATCCAAGAAGCAGTTACAAGGGTTAGATGGCTAAAAATATTAGGTTAGGAGCTAGATGTAATTAAGTTGTAGCAGCAATTATAGAATTGCTTGCAAAGGAAGTTGAGGAGATTGCCAAACCTTTTGGTGCATTTGATTTTGTGAAATCCAAAGTGGAAATGGAGCTCAAGATAGTGTCTATATTAAAGAGGAAGGATAAGTCAGTGAGGAAGATAAAGAAAAAATTTGGTGAAGGAATTGAGGGAGTAGTTAAGGAAGAAGAAGAAGAAGATAAGAGTGAAGAAGATGAATAGGGGAAAGGCCCACTAGAATTGACATGAGGCTTAGGTGAGGATAAAGAAAATGAAGAAGGTGCAAAGGAAGAAGAAGCCAAGGAAGTACTAGCTCAAGTCAAGCTCAAGAAAAGAAAAGCTAAAACTCAACCTATAACCCAACTGAAAGCCAAGAAGTTTGCCAAGACAACCCAAGCTAAGCCAACACCAGTGATAGGAGCCACTACAAGGGCCTCAACTCAAAAGGCCAAGGAGCAAGTGAAAGAGAAGAAGAAGGCTACTAAGTAGACTGGTCAAGTGCAAAAGAAACAAAGAAGAAAATACATTGCACAACCAAAGTCTAATGATGAGGAGAAGACATAAACTGAGGATATCGGCCAGTTTAGAGTGCTAAGTCATCCTCCCAAGTCACATATTGATAAAATTTTTGAAAATGTTAAGAATGCAGACTTCTCTGATTTGAAAAGTATTGATTTCAATAAATTAAGTAGAGAACATCAAAATAAGGTAGAAGAATCAGTATATGCCATGATGGAAAAATTCAAGAACACACCTCTTGAATTAGATAATAGTATGCCCAAGGATTTATATTAAATTATTGAAAATAAGTGGCATTATTGCTTGAAGATGGAAAAATAAATAAGAGAATCCACATTTGCACAAGTGAATTGATCAGAGGTCAAATTGCTAAGGCTAATAAGAAACATGGGGGCAAGTTTGCATCAAAGTATAGAGCCTTTAGCAATTTACAAAATAAAATTGAAGAAGAAGAGAAGAAAGAGGAAGAGGAGAAAGATAAAGGTGAAGAGGAGGAGATAGAGAAACAACATGAAATGGCAATAGCTGATGAGCAACAAATAGATTAGAGTGTGCAAGACACACAACTGCCACCTCCTAGCCCTCCTCATGTCATCACCACATCTCTAGATGCTATAACTATGAAGGATGTTACTAAAAAATCTTGTCAATACATCAATCCTTTAACTATAGAGGATCTCAAGAAGATCCTTCACCAATCAACACTACAAGAAAAATTATGCACAAATCATTTATTAGTGAGTGTGAATGAGTTGCAAAATGTAGTAGTAGATCCAATTAGAGACAAGGTGAATCCACAAGAACCGCCTTCTACCATCTATACAGCTACTATTGGTCAACTCCCAATGCTTCCACCACCATTCCCAATAGGTGACACATCTAGAATAGGTGATACCATGTAGCAAAAGTAGAGTGCAGAAGTGTAGACACTCAAAAATGGTTTGCATCTATGACTTCATCACTTCTTCATGCTAATTTGTCCCATTTTCTCATTCTACTAACTTCAATCTTTTGGCTAGATTGACCATATTTTTTCATTTGTATCCCCTTTCATATCAATGTCATATCAACTCAGAATCATATCAAATCAACTCAGAATCATATCAAATCAACTCAAAATCACCCCAAATCAACTCGAAATCACTCAAAATTGGTCCTAATCAACCCAAAACATATCAAACATCCCAAATCAATCATCATTTATCTGCTCCTAGGCATTGTTGTGGCTTTTAGTGTCTTGGAAACCTATCAACTTATCAATCTTATCAATCTGACCTTAGTATTGTCATGGCTCTCAGTACTAGGTCAAAATATCATTCATGTCATTCAATCTTTGACATTGTTGAGGCTTTCAATTTTAGATCATGGCATCATCAACCATTTTAATAATATTGACAGTGTCCATCAATGTTATTATGATCAAACCTTATCAATCAATTTCAATCCTGTAGCATTTACAATATCGGTTAAATGTTACATATCAATTTATTCATGTCGTGTATCCTTGGCATGTTATCAATTTTGATTTATCAATTAATTTGACCATGTTTTTGGTCAACCTTTTCATCATCTTATTTGATATCCATCATCGTCACACTTTCATCAAAGGATACGGTCGCATTCATTTAATCAATTTGGCCAATCATCTACTAATTTTCTCTATAGGATTAAATAACCCATAATTTAATTCTATTATTCTCAGTAATTATTCTTCCTGATTATCATCCTCAATTAATTAATTTTATTAATTAATTGATTCATTATCTGCAAACCATGGAAATTTACAATTTCCTAAGTTCTATTTTCCATCATTAATTCCATTTTCTACTAATTCTTATTTTGTGGAATAAAAGGATTTTTAATTCAAATATTCCATAAAATATTCAATCATCATGACACTTGGATGTGACACCTCGCAGATCCTCCTTTGACACTTGGTTGAGACTTGTCATTATCAAATATTATTACCTCTTACGCATGTCCCTATTTGGCTTATTCGTCATAAATTCTTGGCTTTAAGTGGGTTGAGGAATCTTATGACGCGTCATAGATTCTCTTCCAAATTTGACTCTCATGTGTCATAGAATCCTACTTTTGGCATATTTTGTCATATGCATCATAGGAATCTCTTGCCACATCGCATGTTTGTGGGTGACAAATCCAATGCTCTCACCCTACATGAAAATTATAAAATGGACACCCTTCCTCTCATTTCAGATCTAGAATGCTTAAGTCTTGAATCCTTGAATCTTTGAGTTTTTGAGTCTTTACTAATTTTCATTTTGCATTCTCTCTCTCACATAAAATCACACTTCAAGTATTCTCATGCCATTATCACTATCATAGTCTTTTTCTTCAATTTTGTGTGCACTATAGGAAACTTTGGAGCTACAATCATTTGGAGAAGAAAGAAGGACATGGGAGCTACAAACGGAAAAGGGAGTTTTTTATTATGTTTGCTTTCTTTTGTTTAGTTTGGCTTTCATGGTAGACTAGTGGGTGCTAACGTATGATTATTGAGTTTGTGATTTTCTCATAGTATGTTATGCATTTTAACCCATTTTTTTGGCCCTACATTTGGTGAACCCGACGTGAACATGCATATCTAACTTGGGTTTTCTTGTTTGTGCTTGTAGGTGCAAGGAAGGAGCTCACTTGGAAGGGTATAACGACTATCTGCTCTTCCTTTTAACACATAGATTAATTAGGGGGTCCATTAAAATGCTCATATGTTGTTGTTTCATACATTATGTTAGCTTGCTGTCCTAGGGCACACTCTGCTCTGTCAGGGCGCACTTGGGACCCCTAGGAGCAATTTTAGGAGCCCAGAAGACACCTAAGCCTCTTTTTGCTATTTCCAACTTACCAACTACACCCATCAAGGCCCCACGTATGTCATTGATGCACTCTACATTATTTGGGCACACTTAGGAGTGTAGCTCTAAAAATTTTAGTTTATGGGTCTTGACTAGGCACCCATTTCCCCACACCCTGCACCTGACTTCCCAACTGCACCCTAAAACTACAAACTGTGCCCAGATGGGCCCCAACTACATCACTGATATATTTTTCACTATCTGGGTGCACTTGGGGATGTATAGAGCCATTTTCTCCTTCTGGGGAGCAATTTGCACTGTCAGAGCACACCTAGGTTCACAGTAAGCACATGCATCAATCAAAATCCACATTTCAAGTTCCTATCACTCTCTAGGACATAGATTAGGTGATTTTGTGTTACTAACATGTGGCAATAATGGGATGAAGACATGATCATAAACTACTAATGCTTTGTTTGTAGGACGTTGTCGAAGACTTTGTGTGTCTTTCCAAACTATGTGTGTGGATTTCCTAGATTAGATAACATTTTGTTTGGTGCTTAAAAAGAACCTTTTTCTTTTTTTCTTGGCATGTCTATGGTGTTAGATCCCTAGGAGTTTCATTGGATGTATCCTCTCCCCTCACCATTCGTGGATCTTGGCTATAAGAGAAATCCAAGTAACTTCTATAGGAGGCCTGCCTTGGACCAAGATACTCGATATTGGGTATGCCAGGGGACAACCTCAGACCGGTAATGGGCCAAAGCCAGGTCAACATTCTAGCCACTATATAAAACTTGATTACAGTGAAAGCTATGTCGGTGGTATTGCTACATGATAGCTCTCCTCCAATACCCTTGTGGTGCATCAAACCCTAGTTCTCAAGGCTGGGAGACCTTCTGTAGAAGTTTATCATTAACTTGCCGAATAGAATGCCCTTACTAAAAACCATGTTTTAGTGGCCAAAATCCTTTCTATCCACTGGCTCAAGGGGTCACCCATGCCTGTGAAGACATCCTACATTCTCGTGATCCTTAGTAGAGGCAATAATCCCTTGGGAAGTCATGCCCCTTGGGAAGCAGATCTTGGTAGCCCCGAGAAGTGAGTGCGCTGTAAGGGGGAGCCTGTGGTGCCAAGATCCTAGGTTGTCTGCTCTGGATAAGCATGGCTAAACTTTAGTTCAAGTAGGAATTTAGTGGATACAGTCCTAAAAGCCTAGGTTGTGGTGTGTTTGTTAAATTTTTACAACAGCTATTCTTGTCTTAATGTGTCTTGCGTGTGTGTAAAACATAATCAAGATAAGAGCCAAAATTTTAAATTTACACCTTAGATATCATTTGAACTTGTCAAAACCTCACACATTGCCAAAACATTTCAACCTTTATCAAACTTTGCAAACATTGATTCAACACACTCGAACCTTGGAAAACATGGTGACTTGTGCTCTTAAATGTGCTTGGCAAAACGTAGATCTCACACTTGCATAGATTTCACTTGCATTTACCCTAGTCTAGGCTTCATTCTTGCATCATATAGAATTAATATTTCACCTTTTAGTCCTCATTTAGTATATATTACCTTTCATATTGCATCCATTTAGGTTCAGTGTACTTTCCTTAGTTTTTGCATTTCCATCTCAAAATCAACACTTTGCATTCACCACCTTGCATCTTTGCATACCTATTCATCATCTTGATCACTTTATCCATCATTTTGGGTGTCCTAATCATCATTTTAAGCATCCAAACTAGCTCTAACACTGTCCTCTACCATTTACCTCTCTGTGACATCAATCCTGAAACCATAGCCTCCAAAATTGCCTCAGTTTCAGCCCAGCTCACCAACTGCGCCCAAAAACTAACAAATATACCCAACTAGGCCCCAACTATGTCATTTATGTAGTCTACACTATCTAGGCACACTTGGTGGTCTTGAGATCTAGTTTTGGGTTCCAGATAACATTTTGGGGCTTCAACAGTGTCCTTACGTACCTGGTTAGCTCCCGTTGCACTACCTTTCCCAGATCTGCATTCTACAGCACCTAATCATCATCACCTTAACTTAAGACACCATTCTATATGTCATTTTTCATCTCCCAACCCATCCTAACATCAGCCCCAGCATCTTGGCTTCCTAGCATGTCAGTTTGGTAACCATACCCCTCAGAATCAGCAAACATTCTTCCTAGCTTACCAACTGTGCCTAGAAACTACCAACTGCACCCAAACTGGCTCTAAGTGCATCAATGACATAGTTGGTATTTTTAGGGTGCACTTGGAACTGTTATAGTGTACTTGGGTACCTGCATGACCATTTTGGCCCTCTTAACTGCACTTTAAGACCCCAAAACTGCATCTAGGAGCCTCTAGACTTCCCTATTCGGTACTTGACCCAAAACTACATCTTGCACCCAAAATCCCCTCTTGCATCATAGGAATTGTCCATATCACATATCCTCTTAGCATAGCCATCATTTTGAGTCCTCAATACATCATTTTGAACCCCCAAAACCTTTGAGTTTAGTCAAAAATCTAGAAAAAGTATAAGTCTTAGAGTATCTCCTAGTGTTGACGGATAATGGATCTTGACTAGTCCTTTTATCTTTGTTTATCATTTTATTTGGTCAAAATTTATCTGTCTTGATATATTTGACCTTTTCATCTTTTATAAATTTGATCTTTTTGTCTTTTATTAGTTTTTGGTTAAGATCCAAAGTCCTTTATCACAAGTTTAAACTCTTAGGCAAAATACTTTCAAAAGGTTTTATCTAAGTTCAAAACTTTCCATATACCCTTGTCATAGCATCCCCAAATGTCATTTTGACCTACCCTAGTAGTATATCCCCTTCATATTGCATTGATCAAAATCCTTAACATCATTTTCACTACCAATCCCTATCAAATTGTCCATCAACCAAATTACCTTCTTGAGCATTTACCATCATTTTGCATGTCCCAAACATCATTGTGAACCCTAGAACATCATCCTTTACATGATACACCTTTCATACATCAACCTTTAGTACCCTTAACAAGTCCAAAACATAACCCTAATTTTCATTTTGCATACCTTAGAGTCATTTTCATCCCCTCTAGTCAAACTTCAAAACATCACCTTGCATTTGCATTTGCATAACATCCCTAGGACATTTGCACTTTGCACATCAAAACCATAATTCATCTAGCATTTTCTCACATTGCATAACATTCCTAAACACTTAAAAATCCCAAAAAAACTCATATTTTTCATACCCACCACTCTAAATCACCCAAAACACTCAAAAAATTGCATTGCAGTTACACTCTTAGGTATCATGCCAGCACTTACTAGGAGACAAGCAGCTCAGAGACTACAGGAACTCTATCAACCTTTGTTTTCTAAGGCACAAGCACAACCAAAACCTCATCCAAGATAATGAAAGAGCAAGAAAATCCAACAAACCTTTGACGAAGACCAAATCGAGGCATCACAACATTTACTATCAGACCCTTTCTATATGTGTCTGCAAGATCCTCATAATCAAGCTATGGTACAATGAACCTTGAACAATGCACCTATCATGAGATTTCCTCCAAATGCTTCCCCCACACATGGGATGGTTTAATGGAGTCCTAACTTTGAACCTATATTCGTGCCAATGCCACCAGGAGAAGGAAGTGTACCAACCTCACCTGAAGATGAACAATCACATTCATTTGAATTCAGCCAACCTAACACATCAAACATACAACAAGGTATTGTACACCTAAGTTATGACTCTGACACTGATTATGGCATCACTGATGAGGAAATGGCTAGGGCATATCAAGACAAAAGTTTTCGCAAGAACTTCAAACATTTGGCAGCTCAAGAAATTGTCAAATTTAACCCAAACATGGAAGGTCCTAAGTCCAAAAATCAAACCAACACAATGATTGAAAACATCCAACCCATGATAAATTTGGACTTAGACAAGGGAAAAAAAACCTTTGGAGTTTTCAAATGCAATAATGGTACCTTTAAGATCCCATCAAGAACCAACAATTGAAATCCTCCAAAGTACATTTGAACACATCAATGTCAACCCCTTGTTTGATGAAATACCACCAATCCCTAAAAACCCCAAAAGGACATTAAGACTTGATTTTAGTCACATGATGCAACAACAAGATGCACCTAAAGGGACCCGTGCTCTAGGGATGCTAGACATACCTTATTTGGAGGAAAATCAACAAAGTACACCTTTGCTCCTAACTTTACCCAGTGCTACGACATCAAACACTATGGAGCCTCTCATAAATACAACATGTGAAACATCAAGCGCAACCATACCTATTAACACACAAAGGAAAAGTCTTATTGACATTACACCCATTCCCAATATAAATGTATCTCATAGTCAAGTCAATATGATGTTGCAAGAAGGAACATCTAAAACACAAAGGTACCAAAACAACAATACAAACATGACGTTCAATTCTCAAGGACTTAGTCAACCCCCATGACAACAACAACCTACAATGCTACAAGGACTCAACACTTCCAAGGTACAACCAAGTCTACATCTGCTTGGCACACATCCCACATATCAACAACAACGACCACAAGTGGGACAAACATCCAACATTCCTAACATGCAATCCCATGTGGAGCCACTTGACTTACACACAATTTATCAAAAACAATTCCAACAATAAAAAATGATGTTTGCTAAACAACAAGAGCAACTCAAGAAACAATTGGAATACCAAAGATGCCTTGAGCAACAAATCACATACCAGCAACATTTGTTACAACAACAACATGTGCCACAACAACCTCAACAAATACCTCTAGAACAACAAGCACGCACATGGTCTCACATACAACCAACAGAGGTATCCCAACAACAACCACAACACATGACACAACAACAACACATGGTACAAAAATTGTAATCAATCCCACAACAAATGCCACATCAAATACCACAATGAGTTCCCCAACAACAGGGACCTTTCTGTCTTTGAGGTGCCAACATACCTCCACCACCTAGCGATACTTCATCAGACTCATCAGACACAAAAATATCAGAACGAAGTAGACATAGTTCTCACCACAGCAAATGGTCTACTCATAGACACAAAATACTTGAAGGAAAGACCATCGTGAAAAACCCCAATGAAGAACTATTACAACAATTCAAACAACTTTCCAAAAAAGTCAACGCATTGGGAGTCCAAAAGAAACAAGCTCTATATACGAAAAGGGACCTACATCCTAACCCATTCGATAAAAGTTTGTATATGCATCTATTCCCAAAACACTTTGAAGCTCCAAGGTTTGAAAAATATTGAGGAAAAGGAAACCCTATTGATCACATCCGAGAATTTTGTGCTTCATGCACCAAACTCAGTGATGAGCCCATGTACGTTATGGGATTGTTTCCTCGTTCTCTAGGTGGGCCTGCACTTGAATGGTACTCCAAACTTCCTGGTAATATCAAATCTTTTTCAGAACTAGTAGACAAGTTTATCTCCCACTTTGCCTTTAACATCTCAAATGAGGTGACACTTTTTGATTTTTGCTCAACTAAACAAAAGGCAGGAGAATCATTCATCACATTCTTACTATGTTGGAGAAACCTAGTTAGTCAATGCTCACTAAATATTCCTGAAGAACAACAAGTAAACCTATGCATTGAAAACTTAGTCCCGGACTTAATGTATGAACTCAAAATAAAGAGTCCAAGAACCATTTCTAAACTAATGAAAAAAGGGGCTAGTATTGAAGATGCTCTTATCCGTAAGGGAGTCCTCAAGATAAAAAAAGAAAACACAAACACCAACTCATCTAATGACAAGGAAAAAATTTTCTCCAAAAGTAAGAATGTGACTAATGATGGTATTGTGGATGCTCACACAATTAGCATAGCACAACCTCAATTGACTTTGAAAGGTGTAAACCCTAAAAATTCACAAACTTCTAATCAAACATCAGCTCGACAACAGAAAACTGAGACTCCCACGCAAGATAAAACTTGAAGACATCCTAGAACCAAAGATAGGAAATTCACACCATTGGGGATACCACTTGAGACTGCATTACAATAGTTACTAAGTAATAACTTCCTGCAATTACCCCCAATCAAAGATGAACCATTGACTAAAGCCGATTGGTGGGATGACAAAAAGTATTGTGATTACCATCACACCAAAGGACACAAAACTTCATCATGCTTCCAACTGAAACATGCAATACAAGACCTTATTGATGATGGTGTCATCACAGTTGATCCATCACTGTTAGCATCTAATTCTTATCACACTATTTTCAAAGATCCTTTGGGTAATCATGACAAAGAGAAACCCTCAAGTTCAAACTCAAACTTGCAAGGTAATGTGAATTACACATGTACCAGCTATGACTACACCATCAATTGCTTTAATGAGTCTAACTTTTGCATATCCACATTCATATTAAAGGCTAAAAACCCTCGTTGTTTTGTTACTACATGTCATAGCAAGATTACCCTACCTGGAGCCCTAGCTAGACCTACTACTTCTACTAGACCTATACCCCCATCTAGACCTACTGCTCCTACTTCAGCTGATTATAGCCTTGTTGAACAACTCGGAAAAACCCCTGCACAAATATCCATTTTGGACCTCCTGCGTGCATCTCCCCAACATCAAAAGATCTTGGAGCAAGCCCTTAAAGATTCAATAGTCCCAGATAACATGGATGTTGCCCAGTTCCAAGCCATGGTTGGGAACCTATCCGTGTCACAACATATCACATTTCACCTCGAGATATTCCTAAGGAAAAATCTAATCACAATGATCCCCTCCACCTTGAAGTCTTTGTCTACAATGTTAGAGTCAGATGTGTCTTGATAGATGGAGGAGCAGGGCTGAATATCTATACACTTAAAGTAGTCAAAGGTTTGGGGTATTCTGAAAATGATGTGGATCCCTCTCGAAGGATCACAATCAAAGCCTATGATGATGGTGAGAATTTCTCTATAGGGGTTATCATCTTACCTATCAAAGTTGGTCTAGCTATAGAGAACACTTTATTCCAAGTCCTAGATATAGAAATGAACTACAACATGATACTAGGCCGCCCATGGATCCATGCTATGAAAGCGGTTCCTTCTACATATAACCAATGCCTAAAGTTCTCCTATAATAATATAGAGGTAACCATCCCTGGTGATCCAAATCCCTTCCAGTTCTGTGCCAATCTTAGAGGAACCACTGCATACCAAGTCTCAACAAACCATGCAGTAAATCCACTAGAGTCCTCCAAGTATGTTGATCCTTCCACACTCACACCCACATCCAAAGGAAAGCTTAAAATACAAGACTAAGGTTGCGGTGAGTACTCCATGTCTCATGCCTTTCACATTGGGAAACTTCCTTTATCCCCCAAGTCATATGGTAAACCTTAGCTTATACAAAACAAGCCTAAGTTTGCACTTCAAAATAGACCTTCTATAGCATTCACTAGTGGAGGCGGGCTACATGAAGAACACGTCTATGAAAATATCTCTACATGGATGGAAAAGGCTAAAGCAGAACAAGAAGTTACTCCTATATCCCCCAACAAGTATGGACCTGGATTAACCATCATGCAGAAAAAGGGATATGATGGATGTAGTGGCCTAGGACTCCAGAAACAAGGCATTGTTCAACCTATCACTGCATCAGGACAACCTCATAGCGTGGGACTTGGATTCAAACCATTTGTTTTGGTCTTCCTAATATTGAGTCATCCTCATCTGAGGAGGTGAATGCTTCAAATGATGACAAGGCATCTGAGAATAACCAACCCAAACCCACCCAATCTATATACAACATCAATAATCTTGATACCTCCATTGGTCTTGAACATATGTTTGCAGACCCAGATAGCTTACCCATGGAAGATAAATATGTTAATCCACCTATCACTCAAACCAGCTCTTCACCTTGGATCGAAACATTTTGGGATCCAAGCCCACTTGCTTTTGAACATGATCTCGATGACATCACTAAAGAAAATATCCATATATATTCCTTGGACCAAAGCTTATTCAACACCGATGATGGCATTTCCTTAGTTTTCCCTGAACTTATTGATTGGGACCAACAAGGACGACTAATGTCTGATTAGTTTGAAAATGATGATGCCATCGCAGAATTCTTTGAACTTTGTGAAGATGTACTAGAAGGTGATCAAAAGTCTAGATTTTCCATTAATCTAAACATCCTGGCATATTTTGGGGAGTCAACTCCATCTTCCAGTCATAAAATTGAGAAAATAACCAAAAAAGACACAAATAGGTCTCTTGGTGAAAACCGAAAGGCACCATTAGACCATGAAAAAGTAAAAATAAAGGACGTATCTAAAGGTGAAAACCTCTCTGAGGTGCCTGAGGATGGAAGATTGGACTCACTCCCATTAAAGGAAAAATCAGCATTACTTATGGAAATGATAGAAGAGATTAATCTAGGAACTCCTAACAACCCCAAAATCATACACTTTACGGCCTCATTATCACCAGAAGAGAAGGATGAATTTATTAGATTTTTTCTAGAGAGGCAGTTCAACTTTACTTGGTCTTACGCAGATATGCTTGGATTAGATCCTGAACTAGTCCTTCATCACTTACCACTAAAACTAGGAATGAAACCAGTAAAGCAAAAGTTGAGGAAAATGCATCCTCAAGTGGCTCTACTTGTCAAAGCTGAATTAAAGAAACTATTGGATGTCGGCTTCATAAGACCCATTGATTATGTAGAGTGGATATCTAATCTAGTACCAATAAGCAAACACTCTGGGGGCATCCGGATATGCACCAATTTTTGTGATCTTAACAACACATGTCCCAAGGATGATTTTCCTCTACCAAACATAGATATCATTGTAGACATGATAGCTGGGTATGAGATGTTATCATTAATGGATGGATTTTCTAGCTATAATCAAATAAGAATTGCCTTTGAAGATCAACACAAGACAACTTTCACATGTCCTTGGGGAACATACTGTTGGAATGTCATGCCATTTAGTCTTAAAAATGTTGGGGAAACATATCAAAGAGCAATGACTACCATCTTCCATGATTTCATGCACATCCTCATGGAAGACTATGTTGATGACTTACTTTGCAAATCCTATAAAAGGAAAGAACACTTGGGCATCCTGGATCAAATATTCACCAGAATGGAAAGCTATAAGCTTCGTCTAAATCCAAAAAGTGTGTATTTGGAGTTGTCTCTGGAAAGCTCCTAGGCTACATTATTTCTCAACGAGGCATTGAAGTGGATCTTGAGAAAGTAAAAGCAATACTTGACATGCCTCCTCCAACAAATCTAAAAACCCTAAGAGGACTACAAGGAAGATTTTAGTCTATCCGTAGATTCATTTCACAATTGGCCGATAAGTGTCACTCCTTTCAACACCTCTTACGTAAAGGAGTATCCTTTCAATGGAATAAGCAGTGCCAAGAATCTTTCCAACAACTCAACGATTATCTTCTACATCCACCAATTTTAATGGCTCTTATTCCAAGCAAACCATTTATCTTATATATATCTACTACAGATACAGCATTAGGGGCTCTCCTAGCACAAAATGATGAACAAGGAAGAGAGTGAGCCATATATTACATCAGTAGAACACTTGTGGGCTATGAGCTAAATTATTCACTAATTGAACGAGCATGCCTTGCTGTTGTCTTTGTAACCCAAAAGCTTAGACATTACATGCTCCATCAGAAAACAATGCTCATCTCTAAGATTGACCCACTAAAATATCTCCTTAGTAAGGCTTCTCTCACAGGACGCTTAGCCAAATGGGTCATGGTCCTTAGTGAATTTGACATAGAATATGTAGACAAAAAAGCAATCAAAGGGCAAGTGATAGCAGATCAATTAGCAGAAGCACCTATGTCAGATGATCATCCCATGTGAATAGACTTTCTAGATGAAGCCATATTTCACATGGATGTACCTAACAAATGGAAGCTCTATTTTGATGGATCACATACACGAAATGGTTCAGGAGCTGGCATTATGTTTATCACTCCTCAAGGAGACATAATCCCCAAATCATATAGGATTGCATTTCACTGTACAAACAACATAGAAGAATATGAGGCACTGATCACAGGGCTCAAGATAGCTATCCAATGGAACATTCAACATTTACAAGTCTTTGGGGACTCCCAGTTGGTCATCCACCAAGTCAATGATGACTATGAAACTAAAGATGATAAACTAATGCCCTACAAGTAGATGGCAGACTTCCTTAAGTTTAAATTTGTTACTATATCTTTTCATTAGCTACCAAGAATACACAACAAGTAAGTTGATGCTATGGCTACCATTGCTTCTATGATTGATATGCCTCCAAATGTGGAACGTTGTGAATTCCTTGTTGAGCAACTTTTGATTCCAAAATTTGAGCTCTCCCAATCTAAGTTTGTGTGTGAACTTTTCGGTCCCAACTATCCTTGGTATCAAGACATTTATGATTACCTACATGCCCAAATCCTACCACTCAACTTATCCAAAAATGACCGATGAGCCTTTATCCGTCAAGTCACTAGATATGTCATTATCGGTGACACCCTTTACAAAAGATCTTTTGACTAAACCCTTCTCAGATGCCTTGACTCGCAAGAAGCTAAAACTGCCTTGCATGAGGTTCATGAAGGTATATGTGGAGGCCATTTCAATGGTCTGAGTCTAGCCAAGAAGCTTGTCAGAGCTAGGTATTATTGGCCCACCATGGAACAAGATGCCCATGACTTTGCCAAAACATGCCATAAGTGTTAGATACATAGCAATCTAATCCATGCACCAACACAAGAATTGCAACCAGTCATATCACCATGGCCCTTTTCACAATGGGCATTTAATCTCATCAGAGCTATTTCTCCATCGTCCTCTGATGGTCACAAGTTCATTATCACGGCAATAGAATATTTTACCAAGTGGGTTGAAGCTGTCCCCTTGACCTTCACCACTAGCAAGCAGATCTCCAGGTTTATTCTAAACTATATCATATGTCAGTATGGAGTCCCCTTGGCTATTATTAGTGACCATGGTACTCCATTTCAAAACAAATATGTAGAAAAGCTTTGCGAGAAGTACAACATATACCATGGATATTCTAGTATTTACCATCCACAAGGCAATGGCCAAGCAGAAGCATCTAACAAGACTGTCATTAAGATTCTCCAAAAGACTGTCAATGATTCGGGCCGAGACTGGCACCTCCAGCTAAATCTAGCTCTTTGGGCATATCGAAAAAGTGTCTGTGCTCCTACTAGTGCAACACCATACTCTCTTGTCTATGGCACTGAGGCCATACTTCCCATTGAAGTTGAAATTCCATCATTAAGAGTATCCCTACAAGATGTTGTTGATGATGAAAACTACCGAATATCTAGGCTTCATGAGCTGGAAATGCTTGATGAACGAAGACAAGCTGCCTTGACACACTTGCAAGCTTACCAAAATCGACTCAAACGGAGCTATAACAAGAAAGTCTGAGGTCGTCATTTTGAGGTAGGTGATCTGGTCCTAAAGATGAATTGCAAGGCAAATTTGATCCAAATTGGTAAGGACCTTATATAGTTACTACATCTTTTGGATCTAGAGTATATTAGCTTGCAACTCCAGAAGGTGAACCATTGCCCATGTCCATCAACAGCATGCATCTTCGCAAATACTCCACTTGATTCTATCTAAAAGTCTTGAAAAAATACCAAAAAAAAATTGAAAAATGTCATAAAAAAAAAAAAAGAGGATGCCTTGATGAAAACCTGGCAAACAAGCATCTTGGCACGAAAATTTGAGTCAAGAGAAAAATTTCATCCAAAAGTGAAAACCTGGCAAACAGGCGCTTTGGGCAAGTACCATGGTGAAAACCTGGCAAACAGGCACCATGTGTAATCAGTTATTGTTCCTCCATGGATAAGGATTCCATATGGTAAACCCTCTATCACTCCTTGATCATTTCCTTCATATTGCAAGACATCCTTGATTCCTTATCATGGCTCACGAAATGGTTAATGTCCTTTGTTATCTTACCAAGCATTACCAATCTATACACACTTTGTCTTTGGCCTTTGTACATAGTTTGCATCTTGTTTGGGGGCATATTACCTACATGGTGCATGAGTTTGAATTTGAACTGGGGGCATATCCCTAAGTGCTTTTTATCCATTAGACCTATCGCATAATAGATTGGAGCTAACACTTGTTTATGCTTATACGATCCTGAAAAAATCCCTAAAAATCATAAAATATCCTGAAAAAAATCACTAAAAATCTCATAATGTCTTGAAAAAATCACATAATGTCCTGAAAAAATCCTAAACATTCAAATACGATCCTGAAAAAATCCCTAAAAATCATAAAATGTCCTGAGAAAATCACTAAAAATCACATAATGTCCTGAAAAAATCCTTAAAAAAAAATTCAAATACGATCTTGAAAAAAGCACTAAAAATCATAAAATGTCCTGAGATAAACCCTAAAAATCATAAAATGACCTAAAGAAATCAGTCACACAAAAAAATCAAATATCCCCAAAAACCCTAAAAATCACAAAACCTGTCAAAAATTTGCAATAAACCTTGTACATATTCACTGTGGATAACCATCCCTTTTGCATTCACACTTGCACTTTGCAGACTGAAAATCAAAGCACTACACTTCAATGCCAATCCCAATATCTAAGCAACATGAACCAACAATCAATCCAACATATCACTATGAACTTATCAACTAAATCCACAACTAGAACTATCACATTATCAACATGTCAAACACCATCTAAATACCTAAAACACTAAAAAGAAAATAATAATGGACAAGAATAGTTGTTGGCTCATGCTGTTTAGTGAGTGATTTATTTTTTCCTTTGTTTTTCTTTGATCATGTTCCTATGCCACTCAATGATATAAAACTAATCTATGAGAGTGGCCAGGATGGTTCATGGTCATCTTTTTCTATTTTTGTCTATTACAATGTACCTTTGAGAGTTTGGGGCATGTACATATGCCTTAAGAAGGACAAGGTCATTCTCTATTTGCATCGTACTTGTTTACGCAAAAGGTTTGCATTTGTTCTCTAGCCCTTTATGCCATGATGCATTGCATTCTATTTTCCATATCAAAATAAAGCTCCATTTGACATATAGTGCATTTTTTACAAGCAAAATTCTTCCCATCATACTAACAATTCTTCACCTCATTTCCTTGATCTTCTACATCTTCTTCATCTGCTACCTTGGTCTCGTACTCTGATACACCAAAAACATTGTCATCTTGCATTCCTGCATATGTCAGAATGATCCAAAGCAATAAATATGACATTCACATTTCATTTGCATCCATGTTACATTTCATTTGCATTCATATCATTTTACATTTCATTTGCATTCATTTACATCCTTTCCATATCATTCACATTACATTAAGCATTCATTCATGAGAAAAACATGTGGTAAAAATAAAAGATGACATTTCCTACACCTAACATGCAATAAATAAACACATGATGTCATCATATATAAAGTCCACACAAAAAAGCATAAATGCATTCATATAAAATATCTAAAGCATATGCATAACATCACATATAGGCATCATAACATGAGTCATCATCTAGTCCATAACATATAGTCATCATAACATAAGTACATCCCATACATGTCACACAAAAGTATCAGAGTATGTGACCATGGTTTGCATCAACACTAACTACCTATAGGTGTGAACCATGAAAGAGCATAATAAAAGCCAAAAGGTAACATAGAGAGGCCCCTCTATATGTAAGTCTTTCAGTGTCATCCTATGCTATCCCTGGCCTCGTTGTCTCTGTTTGGCCTCGAGGATGATCCCTCTGCTCTCTGTGGTGGCCTCATAGGCCCCATCACCCCCGCACTGCTCTATGTCCTCTGTGTGCTGTGGGAATGAGACCTTGATGCATGAAAACTCTCCACTCTCTGCCCCAGTGGCACCACCCTCTCATACTGATCTTGTCAATATTGTGCCTCCATGTTAGCCCTGCTCATCATCATTGCCAGATCTTGAAATTTTGCATCCCTAATGTTGTTGATGACCTCTTGAGACTCCTGTGCCACCATCTCTGCCCTATGCATAGCTGCCTCTCTCTCAGCCCTAGCCCGATCTCTCTCAGCCATCACTTGATCTCTCTCCACTGTAACCACATCTCTCTCTGCCATAACCTGACCCAACTAAATCTGTAGCCCTCTGATCACCTCCAAGAGATCTAAATGACTAGGCCCTACCTATACTAGTACTAATGCTCTCTCAGTGTCATCCACGAGATCCCACTCCTCATCATCAGCTCCCTCATCCTCTCCCATAATAGCCTCCTCATCATCAACTCCCTCATCCTCTCCCATAGCAGCCTCCTCATCATCAGCTCCCTCATCCTCTCCCATAGTAGCCCCCTCATCATCAGCTCCCTCATCCTCTCCCATAGCAGCCTCCTCATCCTCACCCTCATCAACCTCATCATCACCCTCCCCATCCCCCCTCTCATCATCCTCAGTGTCATCTCCATCCTCATCATCGCCATCATCAAATCCCTCCTCATCCTCTCCCGCATCCTCCTCCTCCTCATCATCCTCTCCATCCTATAGCCTCCCTCGAGGTACTAGTACTGCTGGATCTGTCAACGGTCTTGATCGATGCTATGCAAACCACCTATCATATGTTATTGTTGTACTTGCATCCACTATATCTGCTGCTACCCCCCATACCCTTGACTGTAACTCTGCTAACTCTTCATATGCTACCTATGTCCTCATAGGCAATCCCCACTCTCGCACCTCTGCTCTAGATTGAGAAAACAGTGCTAACCCTGTAGGTATATCCTGTGTCTCCCCAAACTATCTCTGCACCCGCTCTGGTAGGTACATCTCTATAACTAGGTGACCAATCACTGTGCGCCCTATGAGGTAGTGCTCCTACCTACAATATGGTAAGTGGATTTCATCATCATCCCATCTGAGGCAAGATCTATATGGTCTCCATATGAACTGAGTCATCGTGTCTATCTGATGGCGAAAATACCTCACATATCCCAATGGCCCTCGGGCTAGGACACTTCTATAACTATAAGCATATGGCATATCATCCACCAACACTCGATCTACTAGAGGCCTAAATGCTGCAATATGCTCATATGCCCAAATCTATAATAATGTGCCACCAGTGCTAAAGGATAGTCCCCCTCTGTATGCTACCTGATGCAGATAATAATATAACATCCCCAACATGCATGGGCCCTAAGCAAACATCGTGCCCTCCATAATCATCTGCTCTAGTATTCAACCCCATCCAACTTGAAATCCATGTCCCCGTCTATCAGGTATCAACAATCCACCAACCACCCAATAGATCACAACTATCAGTTGCTCATGGCGTGCCACTAATAAGTCCCATCCAATCTTATAATCTCAAATCCCTAGCTCTGCATCTCCGCACCCAAATAGTCGATGTAGAGCTGCTCGCCCTGTAGCTGGGTCATACACTACTAGCTCTCCATGGATTAGAATCCTAAGGATGTTCCATACATCCTCTAGTGTCACAGTTGCCTCCCCAGTCAGTAGGTGGAATGAACTAGTCTCTGAATGCCACCTCTCCATCAAAGCTATCAGCAAAGCCCTATTCCCCCCTCACCTCTGGCATGAATGTCACATGATATAATCCCAACCCACCTAATATCCCTCACTCACTAGGTGTCATCTAATGATGTATTGCAAAGCTCTATGGCTTATGTCCTTGTACTCGTAACAAGGGTAGCTCCCCCTGCATTATCACATAGCCTATGTCAACCTTCTATGGTTTGCATCTAGTTTACCCTACTTTTGACCCAAGTTTAACTGAGTTTGACTCTAGTTTGACTAAGTTTGACTTTTTTGAACATGTTTGAATAATTTGAATTATTTTTTGAACTCTTCCTAGGGTTTTGAACATGTATTCCAAATTTTGGGTCATTCTGAGTCCGTTTGCACCCTTTCGGGCCCTTTGCATGATTCCTTGTCAGCATTTACCTCAGTTTGACTCACATCTGCCCTATGTTTGACCAAATTCTCAGCATGTTGACCACCTTGACTATATTTTCTCATGTTTCTAACATCCCCCTAGGGTTATGCTAACCCATACCAAGTTTTAGGTCGATCTGAGACCATTCAAACCCTAATCAGAGCCCCGGAGCATCCTAGGGCGCAGTTGGGGTTCCCAACTGCGTCATTGACACACTTGGTCATACTAACTACATCATTGACACACTCAGGAATGCCAACTATGTCATTGATGCACTTGGATGCATTTTGGGTGCAGTTGGGGTGTTTGGAAGCCCTAACTGGCCCCGGGACCCTCAGTTGACCCTATTTGACCCCGTTTCCCCCCGACAGACTCTTAGGTGCCTAAAAAAGAAGTACAAGAAAAGCATCAAAATACAGAAAAAAAGAATGAGAAAATTAAAAATTACAAAGATGGCCTCGATGTACTCACCGGAGGTCTAGCATCTGCTCGCCGTCGGAAGGCTTTCACCCGTTCACCACGATGTTGCTCCCTAGGTAGTTGATCCATCCTCCTTGCTCTAGAGCTCTTTTCCTCCAAATGAGAGAGTGAAAATGACCTTCAAACTCCTCTCAAATCCCTTTTATAACTTTTTTCTACCTAGATGGTTGTGCCAAAGACCCTTTCTGTGTTGGTCGCGATGCTTATTTACACTTCGGAGGCCATAACTTTTGCGTTTTAACTCTAATTTTCGATCCGTCAATTCCCACAGCTTTGTTTTCCTGTTGTCGATGAAATCAACCTATCATATGCCTATGCTGGTCAATTTCTCAAGGGGGCATAAATATATACTGCATCGCTGGGGCATGCTTTTATGGCTTTTTCGTTAGCATTCTTTGACACAATGCTCTAAATCACATTGTATCAAAGAGGGGTAAAATGTAGACGCTCAAAAATGGTTTGCATCTATGACTTCATCACTTCTTCATTTTAATTTTTCCCATTTTCTCATTCTACTAACTTTGATCTTTTGGCCAGATTGACCATATTTTGTCATTTGTATCCCCTTTCGTATCAATTTTATATCAACTTAGAATCATATCAAATCAACTCAAAATCACCCCAAATCAACTCAAAATTGGTCCCAATCAACCCAAAACATATCAAACATCCCAAATCAATCATCATTTATCCACTCCTAGGCATTGTTGTGGCTTTCAGTGTCTTGGAAACCTATCAACTTATCAATCTTATCAATCTGACCTTAGTACTGTCATGGCTCTCAATACTAGGTCAAAATATCATTCGTGTCAGTCAATCTTTGACATTGTTGAGGCTTTCAATGTCATATCATGGCATCATCAACCATTTTAATAATATTGAAAGTGTCCATCAATGTTATTATGATCAAACCTTATCAATCAATTTCAATCCTGTAGCATTTACAATATCGGTTAAATGTTGCATATCAATTTATTCATGTCGTGTATCCTTGGCATGTTATCAATTTCAATCTATCAATTAATTTGACCATGGTTTTGGTCTACCTTTTCATCATCTTATTCGATATCAATCATCATCACACTTTCATCAAAGGATACGACCGCATTCATTTAATCAATTTGGCCAATCATCTACTAATTTTCTCTATAGGATTAAATAACCCATAATTTAATTCTATTATTCTCACTAATTATTCTTCCTGATTATCATCCTCAATTAATTAATTTTCTTAATTAATTGATTAATTATCTGCAAACCATGGAAATTTACAATTTCCTAAGTTCTATTTTCCATCATTAATTCCATTTTCTACTAATTCTTATTTTGCGGAATAAAAGGATTTTTAATTCAAATATTCCACAAAATATTGCGTCATCATGACACTTGGATGTGAAACCTTGTGGATCCTCCTTTGACACTTGGCTAAGACTTGTCCTAATCAAATATTATCATCTCTTATGCATGTCCCTATTTGGCTTATTCGTCATAAATTCTTGGCTTTAAGTGGGTTGAGGAATCTTATGATGCGTCATAGATTCTCTTCCAAATTTGACTCTCATGTGTCATAGAATCCTACATTTTGCATATTCTATCATATATGTCATAGGAATCTCTTACCACATCGCATGTCTGTGGCTGAAAAATCCAACGCTCTCACCCTACATGAAAATTATAAAATGGACACCCTTCCTCTCATTTCAGATCTAGAATGCTTAAGTCTTGAATCCTTGAATCTTTGAGTTTTTGAGTCTTTACTAATTTGCATTTTGCATTCTCTCTCTCACATAAAATCACACTTCAAGTATTCTCATGCCATTATCACTATCATAGGCTTTTGCTTCAATTTTTTGTGCACTATAGGCAACTTTGGAGCTACAATCATTTGGAGAAGAAAGAAGGACATGGGAGCTACAAATGGAAAAGGGAGTTTTTGATTATGTTTGGCTTTCATGATAGACTAGTGGGTGCTAACGTATGATTATTGAGTTTGTGATTTGCTCATAGTATGTTATGCATTTTAACCCATTTTTTTGGCCCTACAAGAAGAAGATAAAGAAACAACAATAGGGAAAATAGGACAGATTGCTACATTTGATCCTACAGTACAAATAATAGGTACACCATAAATAGTTTTAATTGATCAGGGGAGATGAAATGAAGATAAGGACACATCAAAAGAGGAGGAGAATATTGCCATACAAACATTGATAGAACTACCAACTACTAGCACTCCTACAAAAGTCCTTCAGAAGATGAGCACTGATGCAATGGCACTACAAATTTATGCACCAGGCTCAAGCTCAACCAAGGTGACAAGGGTACTTCACTATGGAGACATTCAGTTAGATGAGGAGATAGTTATACCCAATTATGACTTAAAAATGATAAGCATTGAGCAAATTACTGAGATGCAGGAAGCCTTGAACAAGAGAAAAAGGCAAGAGATACTCTAGACGGAGTATAAACAAAAGAAAGCATTACATGAGATCAAGGACATCTTTTTGGATTCCTTTAGCTTGCAGTCACCTAATGAGACCAAGCCAATAATGGAACAATTGTAAGAAATTGTAGAATAGGTGACTAATGAAGACCAGGAAACCAATGTTAAAACTTATGGAATGGTCTAAGAAGAAATTTCAAGGGGAAGTAAATGAGAAAATATCAAGTGAAATAGCACTTTCATAGGTTGAATTGGAAAAGAAGATTGACAAAGTGAAAAGGGTACTTGAGAATGTATTCTCATTGTACAAAAAGTTGTGTGAGTTTCCATACATCACACAAGAGACAAGCCAAAGAATCTTGAGCTTGGAGAGAAATTTAAAGATTTCTAGCACTCAGCTACCAAATGATCTAGCTCAAAGTGAGAAGCATTTTGCTCAAATGCTTCACACTCAGAAAGAATTAGCTATGTTGATAGCTGAAGAGGCCAACATCAAGCCCAAATTGATGCAAATACAGTCTTCCATTCCCCCATATTTGGAAGTACTCCATAAAGAACAAGCCTATGTAGAGACTATTTTAAAGAAAGATCCTAATCTTTCTACTTCAGATGGACTTGTACATCTTGTTGCAGAGACTTCCATCTAGCACAAGTCATTGGAAATTTCTTTAGAGAATTGGGATGCAACTCTTAAGATGATTATGGAGGTAAATAGTATATTTTTGGAAAAATATGGTCTTAACCCTTAGCACCCTTTGACATTAGTGTCAAAAAGTGGGAGATATAATAAAATGGGAGATATAATGTTTTGGGGGAGTTGTAAATAAGAATGGAAGAAAACATAGATATAGAGTACAGGATGCACAGATACATCAGCTCAATTGGATCACAACAATGAAATGCCACAACAGCTCAGGAGGAGTTATAAAACTTTTGAGGTATATAGACAGTTTTCACAGAATTTTGAGAAGTTTTTGAAGTTTTGTATTTATGTTGAATTGTATGAATATTTTACTAGAGGAGATTAGACTTTGATATACTACTTAGTGTTTTTAATACTCATGTCAAAGGGGGAGATTGTTGAATCTAAGACTAGGTTTTGACTATTTCGTTTCAACACACTTAAGATGTTTACTCAGTTCATGTTGAGCTAGTAACACATGCCAAGTAAATTATATATAGACATCAAGTAAATAGTTCATGTCAAGATACAATGTATGTTGAGCTAGAAAAAACTACAATAGGTGCCAAGTGATCTTCATGTGTTGAGCAATCTTTAGGTGCCAAGCATGATACAGGTGTCAAGTGAACCATATGAACCGAGTGATATTTAGATGTTGAGTCATAGTTGATGCAAGGTAAGCTAGAATACAATAGGTGCCAAGTGAGCCAATTTTTCTATATGAGCTGAGCATTAGAGGTAATAATTGCCAAGTAACACAGATTGGACATAGTTGTTTGTAATTACACAAACACTTATGTAAACTATTTTTTTGGGCCGAAATAGAAGGATCTCATAGGATATTAAAGATAAGAACAAATATTTTACATTTCCTATGCAATCAACATGCAGCCAATCAGAAATATGGAGAAGGCATGCAACCAATAAGAAAAGTGCAAGGAATGAGCATGAATCAAAGATTCAATATGGATCGTAAATCCATACCTAACCCTAAGTCTTTGAAATCTTTACAAGGAGGATGAAATTCCATTGTATATGTGGATGAATGAAGTGTATGGGTAAACTATAGTGAAATTTAGTGGGAAGTGTGGAAAGACATAGAGGAACAGAGTAGCATTGCAATATCTATTTGATGAAGAACAAAGTATCAGAATATCGAAGAGTAGCATATCAGATCTCAAAGGATCAAGATCAGATAGAGAAGATCAAGTGCCTGAATTCAGCAACCAAGGATTGTAAGCTATCAGGTTTATTAATCTAATACTCTCTAGAAATTGTATTAGAAAGAAAATCGTATGTTGATAGGTTAGCTTAATAGCTAGGTTGTAGGACCTTTGACAAGGTGATAAAGTCCTTTAACATGGTGACACTTCATGTAAAGTGTTTGTAAATCCTTTAAACATGTCATTATTGATACAATGTAAAGCCTTTAATAGGGAAGACCATCAAAAGTGGTCAAACATTATTGCTATAGTGATATTTTGTAGGTATCATCCCACCCTAGTTTTACCTTCTCATTTTAGAGGGTTCCAGGGTCACCAAATTTGGTGTTATGTGTTGTGATACATGTGTTTACTTTATGGTTGTTTGATATGTTTACATGCATGAAGTTTATTTTCCAGTTAAAATTTTTTCAAAAAATATTATTCCCATTTGATTATTCCAACACAATGTTTGATTCACCTCAACTGAATAATCATTCTTTGACAATTTATGTCCTTTCACCATAGGTGTTCTTACTGGCTTGGATTCTTCCACTCCAAAATTTTTTAATATTTCCTTTAAATATTTTGACTGAGTGATGTATATACCATATTTCATTTGATGTACTTGTAAATCAACAAAGAACTTGATCTATCCAAACATAGACATCTCAAATTCTTTCTTCATTTCATTTCCAAAAGCTTTACAGAAAGTATCTTGACCTCCAATTATGATATCATCAACAAAAATTTCAGATACTAAAATACATTTTCCTTTCTCTATCTTCAATTACAAATTGTTGTTATCATCAATCCTCTCAAATCCAATCTTCACAAGATAACTGTGAATCCTTTCGTAGCATGCTCTTGGTGCTTGCTTCAAACCATATAAAGATTTGTGTAGTATACATACCAATTTGTTTTTGTTAGTGTAAGAAAATCTTTATGGATATTCTATATAAACCTCTTCTTTCAATATGCCATTCATAAATGTATATTTAACATTCATTTGATAAACTTTGAAATCTTTGTATGTAGAGTAAGCAAGAAGATTTCTTACTCCTTCCAATATTGCAACAGGAGTGAATGTTTGTCCAGAGTCTATCCCTTCTTCTTATGCATACCACTTGCAAACTAATCTTTCTTTATTCCTTGTGACTTCACCATTTTCACCTAAGTTTTTTTTGTACACCCACTTGGTGCCAATCACATTTTTATCTACTAGTCTAAGAACTAGAGTCCATGTCTTTTTTTTCTCAATCTAGTCAATCTCTTCTTTAATGGCTTTACTCCATTCCTCATCTTCTAAGGCACCTTTCATTGTTTTAGGTTCATGCATGCTAAGAAAATATGTATCATTTTTCAATTGTTCCTTTTTATTGGTCTTGCATCTTTATCTCCAATGATTTGTGTAGTAGGGTGATGTCTCTTAACATACTTTGACAATCTAGGTTCTGCTCTATTTTCTTCATTTGGTCTCTTAACTTCTGAATCACTATGTATTTCTCTATCAGATAGTTCAACATCTCTTAGATGTACACTAATCTCAAAATCAAAATGTGCCTCAACTTCATTCTATAACTCAACACCTGATTGTAACCTGATTCCTAAATGCAACTCGACATTTATAGTATGTGACATGGTAGTCACTAAAACTTTATGTTGAATTACAACTTGACTTACAACATATTCATCAGCAGGCATACCTTCTTAAAAGTATACAAATTATTTGTATTCCTTTAGTTCCTTCATAGTTTTATCCTCATGTACTTCTATATATTCATCAAATTTCATGTTTGCACTTTCCATAACTTTTTTAGTGTTAGTATTTAAACACTTATAAGCTTCACTTTTTGTGAAATAGGCAAGGAATCACTAGTATAATTAACACTAAATTTTGACCTTAAATTTTGACCATCAAATGTAAATTGCTTGGTTGGTCACATTATAAAGGAAACTTTTGGTTTTTTTAATACATGCCTATGTTGGTCGCAATTGTGACCAATGGTTTATATTTTGTGTTAGTCTCAATTGTAACCAACACGACAACATAAAGATTTAAAAAAATTGGCAAATCAGTTGTGCATTTCACTTGAGTGCCATATCAATTGAGCATTTCACTTGAGATGAGCATTTCAAGCATCATTCATAGATAATTTGAGGATTTTCAACATTCTACATCCTTCAAGCATTTAACATTGGAGCATTTCGAAACCTTGTGAGCAACATAAGCCTAGAATTCCTTCAGGTGCCATTTCTCAGAATCCTGCCACAAAAATCAAGCAAATCAAGTAAGCATTCAAAATAGAAAAGAAAGGATTTTTTTTTTAATGAAGATACATTCTACGAAGTACTCCAATCTTGATATTCTTTATTCATATTTTTAGTTTTCTTATCAACTTACGATCAGCATCCTTGGAGAAAAATAAAATCCCATCAATTTACAAAGCATCTTCACTCTTCTCTCATCCTTATCACTCCAAACTCTTAGCAAATTCATATAATGGCTAAATATGACTAAATCCCAAAGGGTTAAGACTCAATCCACTGGAAACCCCCAAAACCCCAATTTATGACTTCCAAATGCTCAATCCAAGGGTTTCTCAAATCCATTGTATCTGATCAATTCCAAGAACAACTTATAGTTGTTTCTCCTTTCGATGATCACCCTAAAATGGTTCAAACCATAAAATAGGTTCCTCCTTCAGACCAAAACTCTACTACTGCTCTGTACCCATGAATTCCTTCTAGGAAACCTGCACTGTTTCATAACAGTCAACCAATGTTGCATTCTCCTCTACAACTAAAAGGTTAGAAGACAATTATACATGTTAGAAATGCACATCCCATGAAGTTTGGGCCCTTCGAATTCATGGGATGGCCATAAAGTAATAGGTCTAAGGGTTGGTTACAAGATAACTAATAGAATCAACACTTTTTTACTTGCACCAGGCATATAGACTTCTCAAAAAAAAGTGAAGTTCATTCAAAAATGATTAAAATGAAATTAGTAAGCCTTCCTAATTCATAGATATGTCAATCCAAGTAGTGAAGAGTTGAACAAATCAATGAAACAACAAAATGAGGATTTTATTGCTCACTGTTTTTATCAGTACATATAGCCAGATCTCTGTCATACAATAGATGCATTGATGCTTTAACACCCTTCCCCAAATTGTCACAACCGACTCTTACTATTTGGAGGCTTAGTTTAAGCCTAAAGACACCCCAAACACTAATTCCCTCCAAATACCTTTATAGTTGTTTGTTTTTAAATATTTGAATTTTAAATAACAAAAATGGTTTTAAATTTATATTCAACCTTTATTATAATACCTAGACCTATCCCCTACCCCTTCTAAACTTCTTGTAAACATAACTTATGTTTGGACAACATTAGTCCAATACAAAAAAATTGTTGGTCCTTTAAGGACATTACAAGTATGAATTTTAGGCCTTTTAGGACATTAAAAAATAAACTCATCTAATTACATTATTTGATTATGAAAACCATTATAGCTTTTAATTCTAGTCTATTTGTATTGCTTGGATATCTCCTTGTCCTACTCACTCCTTTGGACTTCATGGTATGTTTTGGTGTCTTGATAGGATGATCTTGGTGCCCCTACACCAATAATTAGGCCTCCAAATTTTCCATTTTAAAAATATTTCAAAATAACTCAAGAAGATACAAATTAAGTTATGGTTTTAGAGAGCTTGAATATTTTAAAGGTTTTAGTTTTTCAACCCCTCCATACAACTTGTTCCTATAAAATAGCCTACTTACAAGTGACTTTACTTGTTGATGGGCCTTACAAAGATTCAAAAGGAACATAAAAAGATTCAAATCCTTCTTAGTTCTTGGAAACTATACCTTTACATATTTCTATATAGACTCTAATCCTTGATTGCCAGAAACCAATCAAACTACTCGTCTATCCTAACCCTATAACCATCAAGTCACCTTGTCGGGTATGCCTGAATCCACCTAGGGATTGATTCCAAAAATAGAAGACCATTTCATATTGACCCCAAGTTATTTATAGTTCCCTAATAGATTCCTAAAGGTTTTCATGTTCCAACAATTAGAAATCAAATTAGACAAATTTCTATGATAACTACTGATGCAGAGGAAGGGTGGTTGCTATTAAATACACAATAAAATTTTCAAACTTAAGAGACTTAGATACTTGTGCCTATCAAAAACTTCAAATTCTTCAAGGAATTAACTTGTTTAAGTCTATCACAATATTACTGGATTCTGACTTGGTTTCTTAAACACCTAATTAACTAGCACAGGGATCTTTAAGACTCTAAGACAATACCATACTTCTATAAATTTGGCTCAAATGCACAATACCCTACTTGTCAACCCCATTGCATGCTTGGAATGGGGACAACTTTGGTTTTCCTCAAAATGTTTGACAATTTAAAGACACTTTCTAATACCCTTTTTAAAGAGTTTTATAACATAGCGAAGGATTTTATATGGCTACCATAGACCAATAGGATTACACATAACTGTACCCCACATCTAAGCATGAAAATTCATCAATTTAATAAGGGACATCACACCTGCTATCCTTATCTCTCCAAACTCACACCAGCGTCATGAGATGACCACAAACGATCAAATTTCATAAATGATTGACCTCTCGAGCCCTACAACACTACAGCCCATGAATCTTGACTCAAACCCAATTTGACTAGAGTTCCCTCAAACTCTTACATCCACACACAAATTCAATATGCTATATATTTTTCCAACATAGTATTCACTCCACATTCAGGCAGAATATTCCCTACTAGATATGACTTTCAATTCCAATATATCTTCAACCTGTGATCACTTCTACACCCCACAAAATTGCATATGCACTATTAGCGGATTATAATACATGTAAACAATTTCATCCCATAAAGGTTAGGCCTCTACATTCATAGGATGATCCTCATAATAGTTCATGGATAAAACATAATAGTTCATGACAGTTCATGATAGTAAGCCTACAATGTTATGAAATGTATCAATAAAACATAATAGTTCATGGATAAAACCCTGTCAAAATATTTCAAATACAAACCAATCAATTAGAGATCCAAAGTAATGGAAATAAATTGCAAAGAATAGAGTTTTCTTATTGCTATCTTTATCCTCTATCCATGCACCGGACTGTCTCTTTTATAATAGAGACTCAAAACAAAAATAAAGAAATGCCTAAAACTAACTCAAAACCAATACAACTATCATTAGTTAGTTGAATGGTTTGGTTTTAAAATAGAAAAAACTCAAACTAATATCAAAATTTATTTTATGAGATCCCTTTAAAAAAAAAGACCATTAACCAAATTTCAATCTTTTATGATCACTAACATTCCTAAACTCTAAACACTCCAATGTTATTTGTGCTTGGACAATGATAGTCCATTAGAATTTCATTTAGTCCTATTAAGGACATTACAAATATTAGAATCATCATATTAGTCTAATTCTCATAGCTTGCCAATTAATTCCCTGATTTCCTAGAGTTGTCTTTGTGGTCTTCATAAGCTGCATGATTGGCTTGGTTGTGTAGGGCTCCTGCACCAACTACTCTACCCAGGCTAGTGAACTAACCAAGAAGAAAAAATGTATTTACAACTACCAGAACATAAAATGGGAACTTAATTAATGCACTTATAAATTACTTGGAATGATTCATCAAACCATGTAATCAAACCACTCATTTAAATCCATTAGAATATAGAGTTCTAAGTTGCAAGATCATTGTGATAGTTTTTTAATGTAACAATTTTCTTTATTAGTCAATATTTCATACAATGGGAACTCCAACCCCTCAAAATAATTTCAAATGAGCTTATATAATTATATTGTCCAAGTACCAACTTTCTTCATCGATCCCCAACCATTTCTTGGTGACTTTCTAATATTGCTATCAAAGTTGTCATTGACAATTTTTGTAATTTTTTCACTTTGATCACTTGGAAAGTCATGATCACTCCTAAAGGGTCAAGTTCTATTTTAATAACATATCTAACTATTTTGAGACCCCTCCTACTCATTTTTTATTCAAACAAAAAATTTGACCCATCATGACAAACCTAAGAAACTATTACAATAACATGCCAACCTTGATAACTTCCCATCATTCTCTTTTAGTCAATTTCTCATTGCACTTAAATTTTAGATCATGATGTATGATCTGAAACATTTATGATGAATAAAATTTTACAATGTTCAAAATTTTAACAATAGATATCATTGGTTGTGAAAAATACCTATTCAACTTTTCTAGCCCTAGATTGGTCTTCATGCTGATAATCCTTGTCATCATCATGAGCTTCCTAAGAAGTAGAAACATCTTTTGTGGCTACAATGATGACATCAGTTGCACCAGTAGCTTCTTAGGCATTTACGCTAGGCCTCTATGGTATAAGAGACTCCACCTTTGCACCATCAACTTCTTAGGCAATAATGTCATGCCTCTTTGGTATAAGAGACTCCACCTCTACTCTTGTTAGACCATAATCTAGTGACATTAAGAATATTAATTATAGTACAAGAGTTTTCTTTCTATTTGAGGGTTTCTCTAGAATCAAACTTTTTTTTTCACTTTGTGTGTGATAATGCAAGAATGTTTATTTATGCATTTTGAGTTATTTTCAATTTTAACCCTTGATTGAATAGCATGGCATTTGACATACATTATAGACTCGCAAAAATTCATGCATTTAAACTGAGTTCTTTACACTTGAAAATCCAACTTTTTATACTATAGATCCCGAGCCTTGGTTTTAGAAGTCATGTTCTACATCTTTCTCCATCTAATTTCAAGTACAAATTTTCTCTATTTTTCTTTATTGAGATGGTTAACAGCACAACATAGATTGTGCATTAGTAGATAGGTATTACCAAGTCCTACCACATGTGGCTCTCTACCTTCCCAAGTGGAACCCACTCTCCTAGGGTCTTTCTCTTTGTCTTTGAGCGAACTAGAACATTTATGTTGAAAAAAATACCAGATCTAAAGAATGTCAGTTATTTTGTTACTTTTTAGGATCATATTGATAATATAACATATGTTTTGACTTTATGGTACTCATTTTTGTGCTCTATAGATAAAGTTGAAGCATCCTATAAGCAAAAATCTTGCTATCACAAAGAAGCTACCAGAAAAAGATTCTAGCAGTAAGTATTCTTCTGAGGAGGAGGTTAGTCATTTTTTTGTGGATAATTATATGTAGAGAAGAATCATGTTTCAGTGGAATCACAAGCTCATGAAATTTTGATGTTCAATAGTGAACAAATGGTTAATCTAAATGCCTTATCACATTCACCTCCACTCCATCCATTTGACCTATATCACAGTTAGTAGTTCCCTTATAGGGATACAAATCAAAAACATTAAAAATGTTAGATAAAATAATGTCAGCAGGGAGTTCAAGTTTGTATGCATTTGTACCATATTTTTGCAAAATTTTGAAAGGTCCCATCTTCCTCATCATGAGTTCAATGTATTTTCCCTTGGTACAATCTAAAATTTCTTCTTTGTACTTGTCCAATAGCTACCTTACTTCCTTAGGTCTCACAATCCTTTTATTGTTCTGCCTTCCTTTCCTTTTTCTCCAAGTTTTGGCTTTACTACTATGGCAAAGCACGAGGTTTTGTTTACCTTTAGGGTCTTAAAAAACTCCTTCTCTCCAACCATCATCACACTAGATCCTTTCTTTGTACTCCCCTATTTGAAGTTGAACATGAACTTGTTCATTTACTATGACCTATTGCTCCTTATTTATTTAGCCATGAAACCTTATAAGGGTTAGTATGAAGCAACTTCTTCAATCCAAGCTTCTCTACCATTTCTACTAAGGCTATATTATCAATTGAACCAGAATCTACAATAACATTGCAGACCTTACCTCTTACCTTGCAGAGAGTTCTGAATAATGCCTTTCTTTGGGGAGGTTCTTGCTCCATGATAGTCTTCAACAGGGTTCTATTGAACATTAGAGACTCTCCTCTCTCTAGATCAGCCTTTCCTCTCACCCCTTGGTCACTTTGTGCATAGTCCTCTTGAGCCAAATAGACTCTCCTATTCCCTTCTTGGCTGTTGCTACCCATTTTCTCAAGAAGTGCTTGTATGTAGCAAGTGCAATATGTAGAGTTAGAGTTATGGAAGGTCAACCAAATATTTGTTTCTTTTCATTTTTTATATTTCTTTATCTCTTTATCAATCTATCTTTCTATCTATACCTCTTTCTATCTGTCTCACTTTAGTATTCATTTCTATATGTGTCTTCCTCTTACTACTCCATCTACAAGTTGCAAAAAAATCATCCTTCTACCACCAATGAGTCATTCCATTCAAAAAATACCATGTCTGATGATACCAATGCACAAAAAAATAGGAAGACAATTGCTAGATTGTGGTCTAACTTAAAAAGAAAACATGATGGAAATGTTATTGTCCTTGCAAAACTTGTGAGGGCTTAAAGACTCGAAGGTATCTAATCCAGTCCGTATCTTCTAAGGCACCTTTCATTGTTTTAGGTTCATGCATGCTAAGAAAATGTGTATCATTTTTCAAATTGTTACTTTTTATTAGTCTTGCATCTTTATCTCCAATGATTTATGCAGCAGGATGATGTCTCTTAACATACTTTGACAATCTAGGTTCTGCTCTATTTTTTTCATTTGGTCTCTTAACATTTGAATCACTTTTTATTTCTCTATCAGATAGTTCAACGTCTCTTTCATGTACACTAATCTTAGAATCAAAATGTGCCTCAACTTCATTCTATAACTTGGCACCTGATTGTTGCTCGGTTCCTAAATGCAACTTGACATTTATAGTATGTGACATGATAGTCACTAAAACTTTATGTTGATTTACAACAACTTCATCAACAAGCATACCTTCTTAAAAGTATACAAATTATTTATATTCCTCTAGTTCCTTCATAGGTTTGGCCTCATGTACTTTTGTATATTCACCAAATTTCATGTTTCCACTTTCCACAACTTTGTTAGTGTTAGTATTTAAACACTTATAAGCTTTGCTTGTTGTGTAATAGCCAAGGAATATACCTTCTTTACTTTTTGCATCTAGTTTACCATTCCTAAAATCTTTGATAATATAACACTTGCATCCAAATATCTTAATATATTTTATATTAGGTGAGTATCCATACCATAGTTCAAAAGGTGTTGAATGAGTACCTTTTTAACTTGCACATGGTTCAAGGTATAGACAGTTGTACTTATAGCCTCTCTCCAGTATTTCAAAGCAACATCCTTCTCCATCATGAGTTTCCTAGCATAGTCCATTATAGAATTGTTCCTCCTTTCAAAAATTTCATTTTGTGGAGGACTTCTAGGGGAAGATGTTTGTCTTTTGATTCCTCTATTATTACAAAACATCTCAAACTCATTTGATGTAAATTCTCCTCCTTTATTAGATCTCTAACATTTCAGACTTTTACATGTTTCCTTCCCAACTCTTACTAAATACCACTTAAACATTTGAAAAGAATCAAATTTATTTTTTAGAAACATAATTTTCATCATCCTAAAATAGTCATCAACAAATAGGATAATGTACTTATCACCTTTGTAGCTTTGCAAATCAATTGGTCCATACAAGTTAGTATAAAAAATCTCCAAATTTCCTTTAGAGGTATGAGTCTTACTCTTAAAAATTGACTTAGTTATCTTGCCTAATTGACATTGTTTGCAAATTATATTGTTAGCTTTCTTCAACTTAGGAATACCTCTTACTCTTCTCATGTCATTGATACTGACCAAGTTATCAAAATTAACATGATAGAACCTCTTGTACCATAGCCACACATCATCAAATTCTACAACTAGACAAGTAGCATCATCCATATTAAAATAGAATAGATTACCTCTAGTTTGATCACATTTTCCCATTAGTTTTCCATCAATATCATATATCTTAGCAATCTTGTTCTCAAACTGAACCTTACAACCTGAACTATTCAGTTGTGATACACTCAACAAATTATGCTTAAGTCCTTCAACATAATAAACATTATCACATAAAATCTTTTCTATGATTTTGATAGAACCTTTTTCTTTTATCAAACAAGATGCATCATTACATAACCTTAACACTATTTCCATCATAATAATTCAAGGTAATGAACTTACTTTTATCTCTAGTCATGTGATGTGAACACCCACTATCAATGATCCATCTGTTATTCTTTTTCACATAAGATACTAGTATAGTTGGCTCATCCTCATCAAATTCATCCTTCATTGTAACATACACCACTTCATCATCATGATTGTTAGATCCATCTTTAATTTTCTCTTCAGCAATGTAGCAAGACTTCTCTCCTTTGTCTTTGTAATCTTGGATGTCCTCATCTCTTCTACTTCTATACTTGTCTCCACCTCTATATTTCTTCTTCTCTAGACCTCTAGCAAAAATATGACCAACCTCATTGCAATTAAAATGCATGATGAATAACTTACATTTGAATTTTCCTTTACCTCTATAAAATCTTCTTACCAATAGTGCTTTAAGTTGTTCTACATCCTCCTCATCTATATCACTATCACTAGAAACATATTTTACCTTTTTCTTCTTCTTCTCATTAGGTTCCTTTAATGAAAACTTAGCTTTGAAAGCATATTCAATATTGTCATATTTGAAGCTATCAAAATTAGATAGCTCAAAAGCAATGAGCTTACCTACTAGACCTTCAAGGGTCAGATTAGAACCTGGTATGCATCTCAGCTCTTGTATTACAGAAACTCTAATAGCATAGATGGGCAGCAGTGTTCTAAAAATTTACTTAGTATAGTCTCATCATCTATCTTACCAATAGCTCCTCTTATAACATTAACAACATCTTTTATCCTAGAGCAATATTTAGCAACATTCTCACCTTCTTGCACTCTCATATCATCGAACTTACCTCTAAGACTTTTAGATTTAGTTCTCAGAATATTTGTGTCTCCTCCATAAATGGTGTAAAGAGAATCCCACATATTCTTTGCGTTGTCACAACCCTTGATATCATTGAACTCGGTATATCTTAGGGGCAGAGACAATCTCCAACATTGTCTGATTGTGTTCTTCCTTCTTTCTCAGACCTTCGACAATTAGGGCTCCAGCGGGATTAGCATTCTCTATGATGATGGTAGATTGTGCATGATCTCCAAGAGCTCCTAAGTGTAGCTTCATCAAACTTTTCCATACAATAAAGTTATCTCTATTAAGCTTCAGTACCTCTCTTTTTGACATCTTGATCTTTTTTCTTCTAGTTCCTTCAAACTAGTCCTCTTAAGTAGATGGCTCCAATACCAATTATTGGAATTCTTTATAATAACTAAGGCAGGGGGTGAATTAGTTATCCAAGGTCTATATGTGCAAATAAAGTTTTTGAAAACTTAGTGAACCCATATCCATAAAACATATTCATCATGCATGGATTAGATCATATGATCACTTAAACTTGTAGGTTACTATCAAATCAACTTTGCAGAAATCTAAGCATGAAACACAAAAAATTTAATAACAAATTTGACACAATGATTTTATGTGAAAACCCAATTTAGGAAAAACCACTAGTAACATGCTACTCATTCTCACTCTTCTAAAGTGATGCCCTTTGAAGGTCAACCTTGTTAAAGGTTACAATGCACACTGTTAAATATGACTTGGTTAGAGGATTTCAATCACCCTATTAGGAGTGAGCTTTGTTAGAGGACTTTAGTCACTTCGAATGTCACCTAGTTAAAGAATTTACAAATTATTGTTAGGTCAACCTTAATCCAAAGGATTTACGCTAGATTGGTACAATGATTAGAAAGTAATAGTAAGGCTTGATCTGATAACAACTTATGACTCATTTTTATTATTATAGATATCTATTTTAGTCCTTAATTTTTCTTGGCTTTCATACACTTCATCTTTGATAGCTTGTCCACCCTTCAAGCATCTATACCCTTAAGCCTTCTTGCTTTGCTTGTTAATATCAGTCTCTTCTATTTGGTCATTGAATGAAGCAATACCTTAGACTCCTTGTCTTCATTAGGTTCTTGCACATGACAACCTTTTCTTCTGACCAATCATCTCTATAAATAGAAAATTAAGATCTTTTTTCATTCAACTTCTATCATCCATTTTAGGGCTAGGTAGGATTACATAGGATTCAATGAATCTACCCTTCTTTTCATTTTATTCCCTTCTAGAAACTTCTTCTTGAATTCTCTTTTAATTTACCTCAAAATGGTTCATCTTGAATTTTGTGCCACCGGCTCATCAAGCTTATCTTCCACATGGTTCACACAATTCAAGAAATCAAATTTTTTGGCTCAAATTCATGATCTTTCTCATAATGTTATCACTTGGCATTAACTTGCTTCTAATGCTTGCAACATACTACATTGCTCGGCATCCACTCTTAAATCACTTGGCATATACTAAATTTTAACTTTTCTTAGCTCCAAGTAATTTTTTTCTTGGCTTGCATGAACTTTTCCTAACACCTATTGTGTAGATTGTTAAGCTTGGTAGACTCAATTTGTTTTACTTGTTCTTCTGAACTTAATCAGTGTATCCATCCTTTGCAACCTTAAGTAGATAATCAATACATTATAACATCATTTTCTTAACTAATCTTTGTACTCCTTTTCATAACATAACTCAACCTTTCCTCTATGTTCTTTTGTTGTCTCATTTGATCAAACCATCTTCATCAATAAAACAAATGATATTACTCAAATCATCTAAGCAATTGTCTTACCAACAAGTAGCAGGTTTATCACCAGTGACAAAATAATGTTTGAAACTCATTCTCATACTTGTATCAATATATTTTCAATAGTAAGGGGGAGTACACTTATGTATCAATGTAAGGAGTAATAAGGAATGTAATGAACCATCAAAACATAAATAAAATTGTTATGTTTTCAAGGCAATTTTGTGTAGTTACTTTTATTTTATTTTTTATATGTATGACATCATTTTGGAACTTAGCCAATTTTCCTAAATGTTTCCATCAATGCCAAAGGGGAAGATTGTTGCAAATACAGTCAGATAGATGTCTTGGTAGTTTTCATTTATGGCAACATGTATTCAACCTTTCATTTATGCATTTAGAGTTTGAAAATTGTCTAAGTGTTAGATAGTTTACAGTAGTACAGAAACAGATGTGATATTTACACATGACTCATTGATATTTAGCTTATGCATAGTTCAAGAAAGCTCTACGATAGTGTCATGATGGCATGTGCCAGTGTGCAAGTCAAGACAAGTTACAGTTGAAATACCAGTATGAGTATTTAACAAAGAAGAATAGAGCATATCAATAATTTGAGTTGTATGGCTTAAGGAATTATTTTGATGACAAAATAATTACTAAATCATGATAAGCCAACTTTTTGGATATTAATCCATAAGTTATTTTATATTATGTCAAGCGTGTGAAAACATAAAGGATGATTGAATAGAGATTTACTAAAAAGCATGGTATAAGTAAAGACCTTATCTTATGTAGTTAAGTGTGTAATGTATGCATAAAATGTGTGGCAAGTATGACATGCAAACTATTGTACAGACAACTTGAAATTTATATGATCCTTATGTGATGTAAGATCTGATTTATGACTATAGAAAGTGAATTACAACAATGAGAAAGTATTGTATGTATATCTACTCTTGTGAAGAACTAAATTGTATAATTTCATGTTAGGGTAGTGGGCTCTTCTTGCATACATTTTATTTGATCTAACAACTCCTAATAGGGTTGAAGCAACTCCTAAAAGGGTTGAAGCAACTCCTAAGAGGGTTGAGGCTTCTAACAAGGCCTAGTCCTCTACTAAGGACTCGGGACACTATATGGACTTCATAGACTCCTGACAAGGTCAATATCCTTAACAAGATTCTTTTTTAAGTGGATCATTTAGTGTTTATCATCCCCACCAGGGTTTTCCCTTGGCCATGACTTTTCTAGTTAAAAAATAATAGTGTTATGAGTTCTCTATGTGGATGGTTATATTAACTTCTCAACATTGTTGACAATATTTAGTTGTGGGGAAAAGTTTATAGAATACTAATTCACCCCCCACTCTCAGTATCATCTATTTCTAACACAAACATATCCAAATTGTACAAATAAACAAGTATCTTTAGATAGGTCTATATAGAATAAGTTATCTCTTGTTTGATCACCACTTCCAATTAGTCGTCATTAGCATCATAAATCTGTCTTCCTATTTTGAAACTCAACTCAGTAGCTTGAACTATTCAACTGTGTCACACTCAACAAGTTATATTTTAGACCATCAACCCAATAACCATTGTCACATCTAATCTTATCATTCAGTATAATTGATCCTACCTTTCACATATCATGGTGCATCATTTCCAAACTTAACACTACTTCCATTATAATATGCTATCTTTTTAAACTTAGTTGTATCACAAGTCATATGATATGAACAACCACTATCAATTATCTATTTTTCATTCTTATTCACATGTGAAATCAATGCATTTTTCTCATCTTTATTAGATTCATCTTTCATTACAACATAAATAACTTCTTCATCATTTTCATCAGAATCACTATCATAACCATCTTTCTCAACAATGTAACAGGATGTCTTACCTTTTCTTGTGTAGTCTTTGTTACCTCAGTTATCTATGTTGTCTCTCCTTCCTCAGTATTTTCTATTCTTTCTTCTCATCTATCTCAAGACATCTTGCTACAATCTGACCAACTTTTTTACATGTAAAAAATATAATAGGGAGTTTACCTTTGTATTTTCCTTTTCCTCTTGGTAGTCTTATTTCCAACAATTCCTCTAGATCATCAAGATCATTATCTTATTCACTATCATTGTCCACATATTTTCTCTTCTTCTTCCTCTTGGATCCATTAAGAGTTAGTTGAGACTTGAAATAATATTCAACACTAGATGGAGTATAGATATCAAAATTTGACAATTCAAATTTTGTGAGTCTACCAATTAGACTCTCCAAGGTCAAATCATTACCAAGCATACATGTAAGTTCTTGAATTATAGAAATTATAATTACATAAATAGGAAGTAAATTTCTCAATACCTTACTTATCACATTTTCATCTAATATGATGCCTCCAACTCCTCTAATAGAATTCACAACCTCCTTGATTCGACCACAATATTGTGCAATAGTTTCTCCTTTCATTCACATGTCATCCAATTTGCCTATGAAACTTTCATCTTTAGTTCTCAACACATTTTTATCTCCTCCATGGATTTATACCAAATTTTTCCACATTTTCTTTGTAGTAGTGCATTCCTTCACTTCATCAAATTCAACATAACTCAAGGAAGATGCCATATCTATCATAATTTGACCATGCTCTTGCTTCTCCTTTATTTGTTCAAGATTCATGGGTCTAAGAACTTCAATGTATTCATTTTTGAGGTAGTACAATGTAGAATCTACAACTCTAGATAGATGTGATTTCATCAATCATTTCCATGTTGGGAAGTTATAATTTTTCAACTTAGGTACCTCTCTCTTGTACATCTTGATCTTTAGCTAAAGTCCTTCAAAGTTTCCTTACAAGCATTGATACTCTAATAGAAATTTTTAGAATACTAAGAATAACTGAGAGGGGGATGAATAACCAATCCAACTTTTAATAACTTCAAAAAAGTAAAGAATGTCATAAAGCAGTTGGTCCATATAGAAACTCATCACAAAAACATATTTATTTATCACTTAACTCTTTGTCCAGTATATGTTGCCTAATAGTAAATAAACAATAGTTAATAACATAAATCACACATATATAATACCATGTTTTTACATAGAAATCCAATTTGAGAAAAGCCACCAAGTAACATGCTACCACTTTTCACTCTTCTAAAGTGAGCTCGGTTAAGAGCCAACCCTATTAAAGGTTAAAAAACACACTATTAGGTGTGACCTTGTTAAAGGATTAAATCACCCTATAAGGAGTGGTCTAGTTAGAGGACTTTAGATCATCCCATTAGAATGTCACCTTGATAAAAGGATTAAAAAAATGATTGCTAGGTCAACCTTGGTTAAATTATTTTGATTGCCATAATGGTTAGAAAGTAATAGTAGGTTTGATCTATTTAGATACAAATCACTTTGTAAATTTAGATCTCCATTTGGCTCATTTTTTGGTTAATGGACTAGACTTCATTAACATCTCCTTCACTGATCTTCTTTCCAACCCTTCAAGTAATTAGACTTCACCAATCTTCTTAGTTTTCCTCTGTTACTATGTTCTTCATAGGCTCTCCCCAAAAATCACCAATCAACAACAAACCAACCTTATAAAACATCTCTTATACCTCCTTAAATAGTTAGCTATGGTCTTTTTTCCCTTAAACATTATTGTAGATCTTAGGGATTTATTAGATTCAATGGATCTATCCATCATTCTTTCCGTCTACTCCTTTCTTGATACTTCTAGAAACCTTTCCTTAAATACTTTCATTTAATTGGATAACAAACTCAATGCATGCATTAAATATGTTAGTTCATCAATCTTTATCATTCACACATTTTGACTAATCCAAAAATTCAACAATGTCGGCCTCAAACTTGGTGCCTTCACAAAGTATAATTTTGTTAACACTCAGTCATCACTATTTTCTTTTTCTTGGTCATCACTATGTATCTCAGTCACTAGTGAATAGTCTCACTCAACTTCCACTGGCTCGCTCAGTCTTCACTACACTCGATGGCTACTACATTATTTTTTAAATATTTCTTAGCCATAACTAACACTCAACTAATACCATGTACTTGCCAACTCTTAAGTTCCTTAATCTTCTATTTCATTAGCCCAGTATAATAGTCACTCAGATAAGCTTATATTTTACTCAACTTCTATTCTTTTCTTATACACATCAAATAAACTATCTACTTCACCTTATATAATGATTAAAAAATACATTATCTTATCAAAGACTAACTGAACAAGTGTCCATTTTAATTTCACATACTTTCTCCTCATTACTCAACAACTTCATTAGTTTATCTAGTTATCTTTCTTTTCAAATCCTCTTCATCAATGAACAAATATGGCACTCTAAATTGCTATTAAATGTCTCTCTAGTAGGTTTGACAACAATGGTATTATAACAATTATTCCAATTATAGATTCCAATAGAGGATATATCAGAGAGAACATCATAAAGAAGAAGCATAGTTGGTGTAGGAGCACATTCAATTCCATCCATTGCAAGAACATCTGGAGGATCAAAGGAAAAGGCTTAGGGTAGTAGTTGGATCTAGAATCCAATGTTAGAAATAATGTCCAAGTTGCAAGGCAAGGACACATTAGGTGTTTTATAAACCTAGTTGTCTACCTTAGTCATTTTATGGGAAATTTTTAAGTTAGGAATAGGGAAAAGTAGTTTAGAACATTGAATAAGGATTATATTATGATCATAACCTTTCTAGGTTCCTAGATGGATTCTAGGATTAAATTTTAGAAGAGTTTGATGATATTTGACAACTTTTTCAAAATGTTTTCAAAGTTGTCAATGTTGCATAATGTAACTTTTGTGCAAAAATGCAAGATTTTAATCCCAACATTCACAACCACCTTTATCAGTTGGAACTGATTGGGAATGTGATAAATAAGGTTGAGAAACCTTTCTCAAGATAGAAGAGAAGAATTTAAATAATTTTTGGCAATGAGATCAATAAAATCTATTGTTTTCCTTCAAAAACTATTTGAAACTTCATTTGTAGGGATTTATATAGATTCATGTGAATCTTTGAAGGATTGAAAAAGTTGAATGAATTTCATATGAAGGATTTTCAACTGGTTTGAAGTCTTCAAGTTAGACTGGTTAAGAGAAATCCATTTTTGTGTGCTTGTTGGTCGTAGGAAGGCCCTAGCTAGGGTTTCAAGAAAAAATCTCTCTTTCCCAAAGATTCTGTTGGCGCTCAAAATTGCCTTCCCGATTTTGAGCACCATTGAAAAAATCAAGCCCTTAAACGCTTTTAAAATGCATATGTGCCTAGTTGTACCCGGCTGTCCATTTGAGACCCCTAAGGTGTTTAATGCTTCTAGCACCTTTCATTCAGCATGCCTAAGCATTTCGTGAAGTTAAATTGAGTTTCTGAGTCATTTGGCAAAGTTCTATTTTGAGCTAGTATCAATTTTGCATTTTCACATGTGTCAAACAGCGACAAGAGGCTTTGTTTGTAAATGAATATCTTACATCGAGAAATGTGTCATGACTTGCCATTTTGAGAATGTCTAGTATCCATACTTAAGAACCTATGTTTCAGATTTTGAGTTGTTTCGAGTCTGTTTGACTAGGTTTTGAATCCCTCAAAGTTGGTCAGTTACTGTTTTCATCTTTTTGCAAAATATTCAAAATTTTGGGAAAGCCCTGTTTGACGTGTTGTAACTTTTGACCAGTTGATCCAAATGTTGAAATTCCTTTTGTGTTGCATTGTAGATGTTAGAGACATGTCATGTTTCAGGTTTTAGCCCTTAACGAATCCTTTTGATCAGTTTTCAAATGCGATTCCAAATGAAATTTCTAACTTTTACTGGTGTCAGCATTTGTAGATTTATTGGAACCCCTGTTCGTGGTGTTATAACTCCTAATCCATGATTGGTGAGATCAAATGGATTCTACCACTATGTTTTCCTTCGAAAATACTCCAAGTGTGTCAGTTTACAAGTCATGACGAATCCATTTGCACACTTTTCCAAGTCCTTTCCATTCACAAAAAATGTTTTTTGTCAGTGTTCCTAGTTGCAAAAATTTTGAGTAGCCCACTTTGACTGATCGCCATTCGCACCCCGTGATTCTTCATGAGCCCAAATCCCAGATCCATAATGTCCTCATGACAGAGAATCAGTACCCCAGTTCTCATCTTCCCAAGTATCCGTTTGTCCAGTTTCCAAGGCCAATTCCAAGCCTAGTTTGTTGCTTTCTGACATGTTTTCTGCAGATGTTTTAAGTGGTCAACTTTGTCAGTGAATATCTTTTGACTGAGAATTTTTCATGAGACAAGATCTAACGGGGTAGAAGGGTGTGGAACAGAGAATTAGTGCTCCAATTTTCAGGGCCCGGTCAGAGGTTCAAGTCAGTTTTTAAGGGCAGTCAATGGACCCCTTGGTGCAAAAATGACAGTTGGATTGAAAGTGATAAAATGAGTTTCTAATGGTTAGTCAGTGATCAAAGTTGATTTTAATCAGTCTAAGATGAGCAATAAAGCAGTTCAGCTTTTCAAATGTTTGAAAACGAAGATTTTAGCCAAGTTCGACTGATTCCATCAGGCTGATAAGGATTGTGTGCAAGATGAAGATTTCATGAAAAAAATGATAAAGATTTTAATTGCTTTTAATATTTCATCATTTTCATTGCCATCATCTAAGTTCACTGAGTATGGAAAGGACTGCATCCATACTTGTAAAGAGGTGGGTCTTTCCTTTAAATGATTTTTAGTTTTCTTCAAATCATAAGAATGCAGAGAGGCTATAACATGGCTATTTACACATATGTGTGTGGCACTAAGGATAACCAATTTGACTACACAAGGTTTCTAACAAAGGGGTCCCCAAGGTTGGAATCTTATATCAAAATCAATGGTGAATGAAGGAACAAATCCACATTTGAAGGGCATTCCATACTTGTAGAATCGGTGTAAATAGATTTGGAGCCGTGGGAAATGATTGTGCTTCTGCACAAAATTGTTTTGCTTCTCTGATTCACTATCACCAACAAGGCTTGGTATCTCATTCATGTCCAAAGCATGTCATTACGTGGGAAGAATCGACATACAGGGAGAGCATCCAATTGCAAGGAAATGCACCCAAATCCAAGCAGTCATATCAAATGAGGAAGTTGTTCATAGCGTTATCCAAGCAAGGAGCCATAGTTTTAAAATAGAAGTCCACGTTGAAAGGAAAGCCGCCGTTGTGAGGGAGTGCCACATATAGTACTTAAATGATTCACGTCTTTGTGAGTGCCCTGGCTTGCAGACTTTCTCACACCCACATTCAGCAAAAGACATTTTCAGCAGAGCAAGGGCTATTGTTATTGATCGACTGTCATCAAGCAAGATGGGGCATGTAAAAGGCATGGAAAGCCCACACAAGGCATTGAGAGGAGACACATCAAAAAATAGAAGGAAAGAACATGAAGGAGCCCCCACATTGCCTGCTGAGTTTGGCAAAGAACAGAAGAAACCCTGGCGATGAACAAGACCACGCCAATGCAAACATATGTAATAAGCTGGCTAGCAAAGAAGGCACCCGCAGGATCACGCCAAAAAGAGTGGAGCTGCTAGCAAAGGTAAAACTCACGCCAAGAGATTACAATGTGAGAGACTAAACACATGAGATAAGGAAGGTGCAGGGGTGTCAATGGAAGGAACAGGCATCCATGTTTGAAACAAATAACAATCCCATGCCTACAGTCACAGAGCTCTGCCCATGCATAAGGATAAAGCAATAGTTCTACATAGTCAAAAGCGCAAAAGACACATGCATTCATAAGGAAAATCCATAGACCAGTAAAAACAAAAGAAAAACATCACATGAATGGAGAGTAAGCCACTTGTTAACAAGAAAAGTGCATGGAAAAGCATTTAGAGGCCATTATCCCACATCATCCGTGGGAGGTCTTTTTCATTTGTTTAAATACAAATTTACTCACATCACATGGTGTCCAAAGGAAAAGGGCTTTTGGAGACTCAAGCTAGCACATGGTCCCCTGTTTGTGCGGCCTGGAGGATGACATCAGTCTGAACAGGACATAATTTTGAAAGAATGCGCCAGTCAGAATTGATGATGTCAGTAGAGTTTGAAGGCGCCTGAGAAGTCCATTTTCTGGCTACTCGCTATCTCGCCACCGGAAAGTGGTGAGAAATTCTGGCTAGCGAGGTAGTGAATAGCCAGAAAATTTGCAAAATTCGGTGAGATCAAAATGCTACGTTGATCCTGTTTACAGTGCCATCAGTGAATCAACATGCAACATGTGGCAGCGAGTTCCAAGGTAGATGATGATGTGGCGAGCAAATGTCAAGAGCACGCCAGATTGTGCCAAGTGGCACAACCGACGATCCTTATTACCTCGCAAAGGAAAACTTTCTCACCGATTAATATAGCAAAGTAGCGAGTGTGACGTGGCATACATGTAGCATGTTGATGTAGCAGTGAGCTAAACCAATCAGAAGCTGACACGTGTCAAGAGTGGTCAACATGGTTTGACCCGAATAGAAAGTGGTGGGGAATTTGTGAGGTTCCAAATTTTAATATTTTATTGTTTTCTCCTCAAAACTCATGTGAATAACATTTTAAATAAAGTCTAAAGTTTAATATAGTTTGAACTATATGTAAAGTTTAATTTTTGGCAAAACATGTGCAAAGCTATGAATAGAGGCCTGATTTTCAAACGGCCATATCTAGGGCTATTTTAATCCAAAATAAGCACTCCAATATACCATTGGAACCAGGAGTGCCTGAATTTTTTGAATACGGGGTCAGATTTTGCACAGCATTGCAGTGGTTCAAGTTATAAGCAATTTTATAGTTTTGGGGGTTTTCTCAGTACAGTGAACAGATCTGATCATGAGTCATCAAAGGTGGTTATAGAGAAGATCTCAATACTTGGTGAAGTTTGGATATGGAGAAAACAAACTCTAAAAGTTTCATGCTTTTAGAAATTACCTGGTAACTGGTTTTTTCAATTTTTATCGTGTTTTCACTTTAGGAGCAGAAATCAAATACAACGGGAATCAGATATCTCATATTTTTGAAGCCTTTGAGAGGTGTAATCATAAAGATTTGATTTACCAGTTAGGGGAGAAGATCAGAAAGAAGTTTTAACCTGTTGAAAGGGTTTTCCTAGTGGATAGTTGTCAATTGTTCAGACCAAATCCAAGAATTGCCCTCTCCTTACTTATTCCCTCTCTTTCTCTGAAAAAGGGGTTGGTTGGTTTTCTATGTTTCTAGTTCTTAGAGCTCTACTCAGGCTATGAAAGCCACACACCCAGCATATCTTCTATGAACAGCATATGGATTTCATAGATAGTTCTGATACAGTAGTGTGATCTTGTATCTTCTTTTATGCATTCCTAATGTACTTATTTAAAGGAGATAAATACAATGTGCAGAAGGTTTTGAATTTCAATATAATTTTGTCTCCTTTCTTGTTGAATTTGTAATTTTATATGTTCAAGAACAAAGATCTTGAACCTATTTGCAGTTGCCTGGTTGTATGTTTGAGGTTTGCTTGCCTTTGACTCAAGGAGTCATATAATTGCTTATGGTTTTAGACAGGGTTGCAGATTCATTGAGAAGGATGCGTGAAAGTATGGGGTTATATTGGATATTGTTGTCTAATTCATAAGGTGAACAGACTGGACATGAATTTTTCTACATATGCCATATGTTGAGTGATGTTCAAGGATGCATAATTCTGGAGTATGGGATTGCCCGAATGGATAAGGCACTGGTCATTTGTACGATCATTAAGTTTTTGCTGCATATTGGACATGCTATCTTTTCTTAATATAAATCAATCATTTTCCCTTCATGTTGAAGTGGACATAAAAGTTTAAACCCTCACTTAGTTTATGAATAATATAGGTTTGCACCTAGCTATTGTAGAATGTGTGTTGTTTCATAAGCCATTAGGAGATATCAAGGGTTTTATCTGCTTCATATTAGATTCAGTGTATGCTTTGATAACTGGTACCATATAAGGAATCTATAGGTTCACCCACCTAGGTTTTGCAGAGCCTAAAGTGCAAAAGGAGTATAGCCTTATAGTTGGCCTGGTGTCTGAATGGGCATGTTGAAAATGGGAGTTAGCTGCCCCTAGATGTGCTTTTGTTCTCATCAAGGTAATTGGAAATGGGCAACATTTTCAAACACCAACAGCTTCCACCATGAGAGAAATCTTAGCCTTGGTGGGAAAAAAGGTTGGAGGATGTACTATAATAATTTTTGGGTCTCTAACTAGGAGGCAGAAGATGTGGGAGTAAATATTAAACCCTCTAGACAGGCATCTACATGTGATTGTCCAGTTTTGGGTTTTTGAGGCACAACTTGGCCCATGGGTTGAATAGAAATCTAAGTTCTTGGATTTATGTGTTTTGGCATGTTCTTAAAGTGTTTGAATAAGTTTTTTTGGAAGATCAGTTGAATTATGTTTACTTAATTTGTAAAAGTGACCTAATTAGTCCTATTGGGCCTAGGAGAGAATTGTTAGCAACTTGTCTTAGGGGATTGAACAAGGGTCCTAACTTGGTGAGTGTTGTTGATTAATGGATTAAAGTGTATGAAGGTGATTAAGGATTTTTTTGGTGGAGTTCCAAGAATTTTTACTTCATAAATCCAAGATTTATCCTTGTAGCCCTATGTGGAGGTTTAGGTGTGTAGTTTGTGTTTCAAACATTTTAGATTTGAAATTTAGTGTCAAAGAAAACCATATTCCATCCTTGAAATATTTGGTCTTGAGTTGTTTCTTGTTATGCCTTGAGGAGGTGTTCTAGACTGTGAATTGGATCTAGTCTAGATAATGTGGGTTTTGGGAACCATTGTGGAGCCCTAGGTTGTATTGGTGGAAAGTGTCTTTGTGCACTTCTAAGTAACACATTTTTAAATAATTTGGGGGCTCTACTATTGGACATATTCAAGACTATGCTAGGTTACTAAGAGGGGAGGGGTGAATCAGTAACCTCAAAAACTTTATCAAATTCAAATCTTAATTGCAATAATCCAATAATCATATAATTCAATAAATTAGAATTAACTAGATGCACGAGAAACTAAAAACATAAACATTCATGGAACAGATAGAAAAATCCAAGTTGAAGGGGTCAGCCTTAACTTGGTGGAATTTCACTCAAGCAGAGAGGGTGAAGATGGATAAAAATTAGATAAGTACATGGAATAAGATGGTAACCTTGATAAAGGAATCCTATGTGTCTGAGGACTATGAGATCCTACTTCATAAGAAGAGGTCGAATCTAAGGCAAAAGGAGATGGACATATCTAGTTATGCTGAATAATTCCACAAACTCACTATGAAGTCTAAGTTGGTGGAACAAGATTGTGTCAAAATTGTTGGGTAGATGCAAGGGTTGAGGATGAACATCCAAGATGAACTAAATCTTTGTTCTCCTAACACAGTCTAGAAATGCTTTCAATTTGCATTGAAAGTGGAGGAGAAGCTTAAGAGGAAGCAAGACCAAGGAGGAAAAGGAAGAAGCCAAAGAGATTTTGGCAATAAAGGAAGAGGGTCAAGTGGTGATAGAGGGAAAACTCCTAGAGACTATGCAAAGACTAGTCAGGAGAATTCCTTTAGTGAGAAAAAATCTAGAGGATCCCATAGGGGAAGAGGAGAAGACTCAATTGGGAGATTTGGAGGATGATTAGCAAGACCTCCAAGGTGTTACAGATGTAACCAACTAGGGCACTTGGCATCTAAATGTCTTGAAAAGGCTAAGAATTAGACTAATAGGAGAGAAAACCTAGTTAGGGAAGAGGATAGTCAAGAAGAGGAAGTCCAAGGATTTTATGTAGTACTTGAGGAGGGGGAAGCCCTTATGATGAGAAGGACATTATTGAATGCCCCAAACACTAATGAACTACGTGCAATTTTGGAGAGAAAGTCTACAAGATGTTGATTCATAATGGATCGACTAACAACTTGGTGTCTGAAGAAGTAGTCAAGAAGTTAAATTTGAGAAGGGTATCACATTGAAACCCTTACAAGGTGTCTTATCTCACAAAGTAGCAAAAAACTATCATAGAGGAGAAAGCTTGGGTGGAATTCCAAATTAGAAACTACAAAGACAAAGTCCTCTCTGATATTGTCCCAATGGATGCCTATCATTTTCTACTAGGGGGACCTTAGCAATATGATGTGGAGTCACACCATGATGGAAAGTTGAACACATATACCATCAACCATAAAGGTGAAAAGGTAACTCTCTTACCCTTACCAAATTCTAAAGAAGAACAAAATGATCCAAATTTTTTGTTTTTAGATGGAAAATAATTTCTAAAAGTTGTAAAGCAGGAAAAGGCTCCATGCTATGCCCTAGTAATTATAACTAAGGATGATAGACCTAAGAAGGTTGTGAAGGAAGTGAAGCCCTTAAGACATGTGTAGATACTTAAAATTGTCCCAAAAGACTATATTAATTTATTTAATATTGTCCTTGACATTATAATTAACTATTTACTAATTAATTATATTTGTCATATTCTTCTACCTATTTAATTAAATTTATTTAATTAAGTGGGTTCACTTTTCTAAGGTATTTAAATTTAATTTAAATATCTCCAGCCTTAATGTGTTAAATTTATTTAATACATGATCTCCCATAATCTCCATTTTAAATAAATTATATTTATTTAAATCCCTCCATCTCATTAATTCTTCTAAACCTATGATTAAATTAAATCTTATTTTGTTTAATCTTAAAGCTAGCCTAAAACCTAGTCTACAACCATCACTTTCATCCTCCTAAGCCTATCTACTTCCTAATCCCACTTAATCATTTTAATCACCTTGCTAAACCCCCTTCTTAGCCTAAGTGTGTGGTTACACATGTGTGAGGACCACTCACACTTTCCACACCCCTCATGCCTTCTACACCTCTTACAATTTTTTCCCCCACTACTCTCTTCAAGTTTTCTCACACATGTGTGAGCTAACTTTGAATGTTGACCACTTGCATGGCCTGCTTATGTGTCTCCTTGTGGCACTATGTGGATGCTACATAGATGCCACCCCACCCAGGGTCTCTCTCAAGCCTATAAATAGAGCCCTTGTCTCAAGCATTTTTATATCCTCCATATGCATTGTTATCATATTAGTTTGAGTTTTGAGCTTCCATAGTGTTATCATGCTAGTTTGAGTTTTAGAGTTTTCATAGTGATATTCATGTTGCATACTAACTCTTGGTAGCTGATTTTAGATTACATTTGCATTGTTACATTTAGCTTATTCATGCATTTAGATCTTCATTTTACTTGCATACTAGTTTAGCTTGCACATTAGCTTAGTTTCTTTATTGCATTCCACCTCCACATCCACTTAAATGCTCTCAAACATAGCTTTCTCCATAGCCATTGTTTGGGGTATTCTTCATTTCATGAAGCACAGTTTCACTTATCACACTTGCATTTTCACATCAAAAGATTCACCATAGTTGTGTTTGGGAAGATCACATCAAACATCCCTCCAATCCAACACACCAACAAGGCCTCTCATGGGTGCCTTTTTTGAGTTGTTTGAGGTTGCTTGAGGATTTGATTTCTTGATTATTTTGAGTTACAAAACTCAAACAAATATTAGTTGGCTTTTTTCCATTGTTTAACATTTGAAATATGCATATTGGCTAATGTTTGTTTGTTTACTTTTGATTCCAATAGGTCAAATTTTCTAGTATACATTTTGCCAAGCTCGGTGGGACCCACGTCCCTATTTTCATCTCAAAAATCTATCAAGAATTTGTAGTTCGTCGCAAAAAAATTCACATTGTTGTCTGCATCGAACATAGTGTCATCTACATTCTATTGTCTCCATAGACCAACGTTTGTGCAAACTAGTGTCTCCGCATTACATTTGGGAAAATAGTTTTAGTGTCTGCATAGGTTATTCTATTGTCTACTTTGGGGGTGGGTTTTTAAATTTCAAAAATCAATGTGTTGTCTATGCATAGCCTTCTATCATCTACAATTTTCAAGTTGTCATCTGCATTGTGTGTTGGCTATACTTTGTTGTCTACATGTTTTGGCATCTCTGCACCAAGAACTGTTGTCTATGCTTGACAAATAGTACCATCTAACTATAAAATTGTACATTGTTGTCTTCTGTCATCTACACTATCAAGTGTTTGTGAGTTTTAGTGTTTGAGCATTTATGCATCTCTACATTCTGTTGTTTGCACCTATGGTCTGTCATCTACACTTTTTTACAAACTTGTGAAATTTTGAGACATTATTATTTGCTAACTAGTGGTTTGTATGGATTGCTAACAAATTTTCATGCAAGAAACAAACCTTGAAAGACTTAAAAAAAACCAATAGTGATTTTTATCACTAAGGAAATTTGTAGTGATTTTTATCACTTTAGTATTAAAGGTTAATTAACTTGCATGTTATAATTATTTGTCCTTTGAATGAATGCTACAAATTAATGAGTAATCTCCAAACACACTCTTGAGTGCCCAAAGGAAAATTTCTCATCCAATCTTGAATGCCTTAAAGGAATTTACTCATATTTTATTGGAATGGATGTTTAGGTAGAAAACTCAATCTTGAATGCCCTTAAGGAATGAACCATCTTTTCATTGGAATGTATGTTTAGGGTAGAAAACATTTGGATTTGGTGCTTAAAATAAACTCATACACTCTTGAATGCCTTAAGGGAATGGACATGCATGTTTAGGCTAGCAAACATTTGGAATTGGTGCTTAAAATGAATTCACACACTCTTGAATGACTTAAGGAAATGGACATGCATGCTTAGGCTAGCAAACATTTGGAATTGGTGCTTAAAATGAATTCAAATACTCTTGAATTCCTTAAAAGAAATTGATTTCATTTTCAGCAATTTATTTATGCACACGCTCGATTTATTTTCTTGTTGATGAAATCGCTCTTTTATTTATGTTGATGATGATTTCAAGTTGGAAAGAGCATTGTATGCTTTAAAAACATGTTTCTTCAAGTAGATTACAAAACCTAAAGCTTCATTGGGAAAAAAATGTGTCTTTTAAACTCCAAGACCACTTACGTATTCTCTCCCCTTGCACCTCTAGGTAATCTTGGGTGCATAAAAAATAAGTGGTCTTGTTTTTCTTTTTTAGGAGGCCTGCTTGGGGATTTCATCAACCCTTGGGATGACCTCAACTCCAATGTTTTGGTGGAGTATAAGAATTGGGAGGTGAATTGAAAGACACCTCTTGAAAGAAAAATCTTGTCACTCTTGGCTAAGCCCCAAAAAACTATATACCTTTGGGAATTGAAGGAGGAGATTTGGGTTACCGTCTCCCCTTAGCTATGTGGCATTATTTTTTTTTATCGATAGATTTGGGCCTCACATACCTTGCATATATTAAGGACACCCTTTAGATAAGCCTTGCATATCCTAGTTGTAGCCTTATTAGGATTGTTGGAATGTTTTGTGTGCCTGATTGTTTAAACATTCAAAACCAACAGAAAACATCAAACAAGTGCAAAATGAGTGAAATTGTGAGCTAAACTTTAGTGAGTGAAATAGTGGTAGGTGGGTCCTCTTGACTCACGGTTATTTTTAAAAAGTCTTATACTAGTCTAGTATTTGAAATTGGTTGAGTCTAGTCATAATTTGTGCTTGAAGCTGAGTCTTGTTTTCTTCCTCCCATGACTAACAAAGTCAAACATAAGAAGGTGAAATTGTCTAAACCATTTGTCTACAAGGAAAGGAAGAACCTAGCACATGGTGACAAAAAATTCCAATGTGCTATCAAAGACATTCAAAAAGAAGCTAAGGAAGACCACTACCATAAAATTGAGTACAATGCAAAACTTCAAAATTGGTCTACCTTCCCAGGAGTAAACCCCAGGTTTTTGTCTCCAGTGAGTGAGGATTGAGTTAACTGTATAAGTGACCACCACACCTACATTTTCCACATACCATTTTCTTTTTCCGCATTTCTAGTCTCCCATTTACAAATTTCCTCTAGAGAGCTTGATCATTTGAACCTAAAAAATTTGGCATAAGAACACCTTCCAAGATTATAACACTAGACCTTTTATCCACAAGAAAACACCTATCACTTATTTAAGATCACAAGTCCATTGCCAAATAGTGAGTAATCACACTTTGTTTGCTAAACCAAGGTCTTTTTTTTACATCTAGTATATTAGCCCCTTTCATTGTGTGAGGTTCAATAGTTCTGTCCCACATTCCCCTTTTTCTTCCATAGTCTTCCACCCATTTGTATGATCACTATTGTATGGTACATACATAATCTGATAGATTCATAATTAATCCCATGTCTCACTTATTGGACTCATTAAGACAAAAAGAGATGGAGAATCCTTTTCCTCCACATGTAACATCATTAGGGGAAGGATTTCCCTCTAGTTCAAACTTTGCAATGCCTAGCCTAACATCCACTTAAGACTCAGAAGATCCTTTTCGTAACACAACTTTGGGAATGATGATGAGGAAGTATACCAAGAGGAAAATCCTATTGACAACAAAAATGTCCCTAATGATGTCTAAACATTCCTTACATATCTATACAATGTGGAAATGATGGAAAAATCTATTAAGGCAAAAAAACCTAAGATCTTCCTAAACTTGGTTAAAGATGGTGTTTATGTCCCTACAAGCTTTGATGAGACCACCTTATTTAGACAGATTACAAAGGGTGGTGCTCCCATATTTCCAAGCACAACCCAAGCATATAGCCAAGGAACAACAATGACAACTAGTGCTACATCTACATCAAGTGGCACCACACAACCAACATTCCAATTAAGTGTGAATTATATCCAACAAATCATTCGTTTCATACCCAACACTACTATGCCTACTAGTATTCCACAGTCCACATTAATAGGTCCAACTATGGGATGCTTAAAGATTGGGCAAATGTCTACTCAATAGATGGCAATTCCAACACAACCAATGTATTTTTCTTATTCACAAATTTCGACAAGTATGGTAAAAACACCTATGGCGATTCCAATGATTGCATATCAATACATTGGCCAAAGTGGAGTAATCCCACCACCCTATAATATGTTTGGAACTCTCTATAGCATGGGAGGTGGGATTGCAAATTCTCAATAGTCACAAGTGCAACCAAACCAAGATTTAGCCCAACAATTACAAGAGCTTTGAAACTTGGTACATTCCATGACCAACCAAGGGGAGAAGGATTTCTCTTTTGAGGAAGTTTGTCCCTTCCCATTTGATAAATCCATTAGCATGATACCATTCCCACCAAACTTTGAGATTCCTAAATTCAACAAATACACAGGAGAGACACGTCCTATCACACATCTCAAGGAATTCTTAGTTTTGTGTCAAGAAGTAGCCTATAATGAAGATTATCTTAAGATGCTCTTCACACAAAATCTTGGAGGCCTTGCGCTAGAGTGTTTACTGAACTTACCTAAGGGTTCCATTACCTCTTTCAATGGCCTAATAGAAAATTTTGTAGCACACTATTCTTACAACATTGAACACCATGCCTCATTAAGTGAATTTTGCAACACAAAACAATGAAACTGTGAAACGTTTGCCAACTTTCTACAATGGTGGAGACATCTTGCTAACCACATGCTCTACAAAATTGAGGATTTCCACCTTGTGGATATATTTATCAAAAACTTGATACCAGAGATGTCCTTTCACATGAAGATGGCTAGCCTTGAAGATTTTTCTACAATAGTCAAGAGAGGAAAAAGCATTGAAAATGGGCTTTTAGACAAAGGCATCATCAAACACTATAGCTCATCATCCTCGAACAATGACACAAACAAAAATAGCAAACACAAATTTTGGTCCAAGAACAAAGGTGTCACACACGATGGTGTCACTGATGTTAAAAATGTGCAAAATCTTCAAGGAGGAAACAATAACAACTATCATAACTGAAACAACAACAATTCAAATAGTGACAATCAGAATCAAAACAATCAGCAATCTCGCAATCAAACACAATTTTTCCCTCACAACAATAACAATACCAATAGTAATTTCAATTGAGACTATGATCGCAATAGGGTGTTCACTAACTTTCATGAACCCTTGGAAGCCATATTCCAAAAACTAGTGGATCACAATATGATGGTATTTCCTGACACACAGCATGAAAGGAAATAAGTATGGTTTTTACCATACTTATCAGAATTTGCAAATAAGAAAATGGTATAGGGAAAATGAATATTGCAAATACCACTGCATCAAAGGACATGAGACAAACAAGTGTATAAAACTCAAAGTCTTCATCCAAAATCTTGTTGATGATGGAAGAATCGAGGTAGAAGGAGGACCATCATCTAAAAATGCTAAGCTGAAGATATTTCAAAAACCATTTCTTAATCACAACAATGACAATAACAAAAATGGAAACAACAATATGAATAATGCAAATCGAGCTTCCACATCAAATGCATTACCATGTGACTATTCTACTAATCACATATCAGGGTTTGACTCCTTATGTGGTAAAATAGAAACCAACAATGTATGTGGATTTGACTCCATGTTTGGTCACATCGAAGAGGTAGACACTTATGTGAATACCCTTGTCCTACAAGTAGCCGATTGTGATGCAATCACTCGATGGGGAAGACTTACTTTGCAAGCTGCTACTCCCAATCACACTAATCCATCAGTTCCACATGTGCCTACTTGACCATCCACTTCACAAAGGCCCACTTCTTGCTATGATGTATTTTCCCATTTAGGTAAGACCCCTGCACGAATATCCATTCTTGAGCTCCTAATCATTTTACCCATCCACAAAGAAATTTTGGAGAAGGCTCTTTTAGAGTCTCATGTTCCTAAAAACATTAATGCCTCCCAATTCACTACCATGATTGGAAACCTTGCTACACAACAACACCTTGTCTTTATAGATAAAGATTTCCAAGGTCCTAATCCCCACCATAATTTGTCACTCCACATTGAAGTCCTTATAGATAATGGATCCAATTTGAACCTATGGACATTGAAGATGATTCATTTTTTTGTACTTCTAGAAGACCTCTTAGATGTCAATAAGAGGATAAAAATCAAAGGATATGATGAAAGGGAAAGAGAATAAAAAAGGATTATCATGTTACCACTAAAGGTTGGACCAGCCATCATAAATACTAAATGCCATGTCCTAGACTTGGATTTACCATATAACATTTTGCTTGGTCAACCTTGGATACATACACTAAAGGCTATCTCATCTACCTATCATCAATGCCTGAAATTCCCCCACCAAGGGAGAGAGGCCACAATTCTAGGAGATCCCACACCTTTTTCCTTTTGTAAAATATTGGAAGGTGCACTACCAAATTTTTTCCCAATTAGTGAGTTTGCTAATTTATACCTAAGCCTCTCACAATAACAAAATCACCTTCCACAATAGTGCTAGAGTTAGCAAATAAGGATTCCAATTCCCACAAAGGAAAATAAAAGGTGGAAGATACTAAGGTCAATACTATAGGGAAGAAGGTTACTTTTACTGATTTAGGAATGGGAGAGTATAAGTTTGAAAATGCCTTGTGTGTTGGACAACTACCACTCTCCCCTCATTCCTTTGGAAAACTTTCACAATTACCACCTTCTACTAACAAAGAAACCATGCATATTAACAAGACCAAATCTGAACATTGAGGTTCACTTAGTGATGAGCATATGGAATCTAATATCTTGGATTGGCTATACTATGATGGAAAAGATGAACCTATGGACTTCCCCAAGGATAAGTATGTTAAGGCCCCTCCCATTATCAAAAACATGGGATATCATGGTACCAGCCTTGGGCCTAAAGAAGATGGAATTATACAACCCCTAGAAGCTAATAACTATCCTAAAGGATGTGGTTTGGGCTCCATTAAACCTAAGGTATCCTTTGCTGACAACTATTGTACAGTTAAATATGATTTTGAGACTAATGAGGAGGAATTCTTCAAAATACCCTTCCAATACATTGAAGATGACTTAGATACCCATGTCTATGCCATTACCATAGCTGACCTTTCATCCACCGACCTACCTCTCACCAACCCTGAGATGATAGACTAGGATCTTCAAGACACACCACTAGCTCTCAATATCTATAAGTCTGATGAGGCAGTGATGGCACTCTTTGGCCTTAAGAATCTCCAAGATTATGAAAATGAGATCCATTACAATGATGAAGCCTACTTTGGTAGCCAAGTCAACTCTCTTAGTCACAAAATTGAAAAAGAAAATAAAAATGGATAAATAAAAGAAACATCCTCTAGTGAAAACTCTTCTAGGGCACTTTTGGATGAGGAAAAAGATAAAATAAAGGATGCATCTTCTCGTGAAAACCTCCTAGAGGTGCCAAAAGAGGGAGAGATTGACTTGCCATTTAGATCTTTACCACTAGAAAAGTCATCTATTTTGAATGAGGACACAATTCCAATTAACTTGGGTACAAAGGATAATCCAAAAATCACCTACATTGCAACCACCCTAAGTCTTGAAGAACAAAAGGCAATGACTGAATTCTTGAAAAAGGGTAAAATGAATTTTGCATGGTCATATAGAGATATGCCTGGTTTAGAAACAGATTTTCTTGTGTATCACTTGATAGTAGATCCCAAGATTAAACTAGTGAAACAAAAGTTGCACAAAATGCATCCTAAGGTAGCACTCTTAGTCAAAGAAAAGTTGCAAAAAATGTTAGAGGCAAAGTTCATTTTCCTTATTGATCATCCTAAGTGGGTCTCAAACATTGTTCCTGTACAAAAAGCATCTGGGGGCATCTATGTTTGTTCAAATTTTTGAGATTTAAAACTTGCATGTCCTAAGGATGATTTTCCATTTCCTAACATAGACATCATAGTGGATTTGATAGCTGGACATGAGATGTTTTCTTTGATGGATGGTTTCTTTGGTTACAACCAAATCAAAATTACAGAAGAAGATTAACATAAAATGGCATTTACCACCCCATGGTGAATTTTTGTTATCAATTCATGCCTTTTGGCTTGAGAAATGTTGATGCCACTTATCAACACATAATGACTACCATATTCCATAATCTTCTACATGTCATAATGGAGGAATATGTTGATGACATCCTAAGAAAATCAAAGACACATGAGTCCCACATTGATATACTCACCATCATTTTTGAAAGATTGGAGAAATATAAGGTGTGCCTAAATCCTAAGAAATGTGTGTTTGGAGTCAAATCAGGCAAGTTGTTAGGTTACATTGTGTCAAGAAGAGGTATTGACGTAGATCTTGCTAAAGTCAAAGCCATCATGGAAATGCCTCCACCTACCACATTAAAACAACTCTGTAGTTTTCAAGGGAAGTTACAGTCCATCAGACGATTTATGGCCTAGTTAGTAGATAAGGTTCATCCACTTCAACATTTTCTTCACAAGGACACTAAGTTTTAGTGGGATTGTCTATGTCATAAAGCATTTGAACAAATTAAGGCATACTTGGATAATCCTCTTGTTCTAGTCCCTCCAATTATAGGACGACCATTGATCCTATACATTTCAGCCACTTCAGTTTCCTTAGGTTTCCTTTTGGCACAACTAGATAATAATGGTAATGAGCAAGCTATATACTATCTCAGTTGAACACTAGTTGTTTATGAGTTGGACTACACTGCTATTGAGAGAGCTTGTTTGGTAGTAGTCTTTTGTACACAAAAGCTATGCCATTACATGCTTAATCATACTACAAATCTCATTGCCAAGATAGATACACTCAAATATTTTCTATCAAAAACCTCCCTCATCAGTCAAGCTACAAAATGGGTCTTGATTTTGAGTGAGTTCAACATTGTTTATAAAGAACGTGGGGCCATTAAGGAACAAGTAATTGTAAATCACCTTGCAGAAGCTCCTCTTCTAGGAGATCATCCCATTGTAGTAGATTTTCCAGATGACACCATTATGAATGTTACCCCTACTACACCTTGGAAGTTATTCTTTGATGGTTCCTTCACACAAAAGAGATCGGCTATAGGACTTTTTTTGGTTACACCATGAGGAGATCTCATTCCTAAGTCCTATAATATATCATTCCCTTGCACAAAAAATATAGCTAAGTTTGAAGGCTTAGTCACACGGATGTGTTTAGCTATTAGATGGAATATCAAAATCCTTTTTGTCTTTGGAGACTCACAATTGGTTATTAAACAAGTTATAGATGAATACCATACAAAGGATGAGAATTTGTTGCCATACCATAGGATAGTTAAGGATCTTAAACAACACTTCACAAAGCTAGTTTTTTAGTAGATCCCAAGGGCTTATAACAAAGTAGTAGATGTTATGGCTACTATTGCCTCCATGATTGCCATGCTAGAATATAGTCCTAAATGTGAGTTTCTTATTGAGAATATTTTTACTCCTGCTTATGAGCAAACTGATTTAGAGTTGGTGTGTGAGATTGTTGGTCTTGAGTCTCCATGGTACCCCAAATTAGAGCAAGACCTTCATCCATTGCACTGCTCGATATACCATCCTAGATGACACACTTTTTTGAAAACATTTTGATGGAACCCTCCTCTGATGTCTCAATTTAGATGAAGCCAGAACGATGCTAGAAGAGGTCCACCAAGAGATTTGTGGTGCCCATTCTAGTAGCCTTACATTAGTAAAAAAAGCTTCTTAGAATAGGTTACCATTGGCCTACTATGGAAGTAGATGCCTATCATTTTTTGAAGAGATGTGTCCCTTGTTAGTAGCATGGTGATTTGATACACACTCTCACCCAAGACCTCCAACCCACTATCACTCCATGGCCCTTTTTCCACTAGGGATTCAATCTTGTTGGTCAAGTATACCCAAATTCCTCAAATGGCCACAAGTATATTATTGCCACCACTGAATACTTCACAAAGTGGGTCAAGGCTATTCTATTAACCTACACCATCAAAAAAAAAAATTTGAATTTCATCTTGAACTACATTATTTGTCGTTTTGGTATACCTCAAGATATTATGACTGATAATAGAACCCCTTTCAAAAATTAGGAAGTTTCCACATTGTGTAGGAAATTTAGAATCACCCAACATTTTTCCACCAAATACTTCCCCCAAGGCAATGGCCAAGCTAAAGCTACTAATAAAACCATTTTGAAAATCCTAAAGAAGATCATTGATGTAGCTGGCCATGATTGGAACCTTCATCTTGCTCCTGCCCTTTGGGCCTATCACACCTCCATCCATACCCCCATAGGAGCCACCCCATTTTTCCTTAGTTATGGTTATGAGGCTATCTTACCCATCAAAATTGAACTCCCTTCCCTCAGAATCTCTCTCAAGAATCTGATGCCTGAAGAAGAATATAGAGTTTCTCGCTTGCAAGAGCTGTAACTCCTTGATGAGAAATGTCTTAATGCCCTAAACCACCTCCATGTGTATCAAAATTGCCTTCAACTTTAGTATCATAAGAAAGTCAAGCCACGAGAGTTTGAGGTGGGTGACTTAGTTTTGTAGCATAACATGAAGAATCTCTGGAACTATGAAAAGAAAGGAAAGTTTGAGGCTAATTAGCTTCATCTGTTTATCATTATAGCCAAATATGGTTCTGGGGCATATCAGATTGCCACTCAAGAGGGAGATCCACTCCCTAAACCTATAAATATCCAACATCTCAAGCAGTTCTATGCTTGAGTTTTGAAATTCTTGTACAGTGTTCTTATAGTCCCACAAAAATCCAAAAAAATCCAAAAAATCCAAAATAAATCATAAAATGTTCCTAAAAAAAGCATTTTTGATCCATTGTCTATAAGGCTCATTTCCCTTCACTCCATTCCACGATTCCATTTCCATTGTGCAAAGTCTTATCTAGCTTATGATTTTCATGCATCCAATAAAAAATACCTCTTGTTTGTGAGGTTTTGTTTCACCTCCATCTTTTGAAAGACCTCTAGTCTGTGAGGCATTTTTTTTGTCAAGTGTTTGTTCCAATCCAATCGCACTGAGCTTTTTCACAATAGTGACCATACAAGACTTGAAAAAAATCACCATTTGAGACTTAATGATTTGAGAAACTTGTTCTTTTCAAAGTATTTGCCAAAAATTAAAAAATGATCTACAATACTTGACGTCACACAAAACAAACTTTCATAGGATGAATCCTTCCTATAGGTGGCATTATGACATTCACTTCTAGACCTAAGGGTCTTGGCAAGAACTATGGACTGAATGACTACTTGGTCATGAGGTCTCTTTTTTTGGTTGATTTCATTTTGTTCGTTAGTGGAAGCCATTTATGGTGTGCCTTGATCTTCCATATTTTGGTTGTACTTGAATGGCCCTCATTGACTTACATGTTGTTTGTGGTATGATCTATTTTTGAGGCTTTACTACATATGTGTCAGTTTCAAGTTATGTTAATGCATTGCACACTGGGTGAAACCGATTAGTACACATTCCACCAAAGATCCCTAAAAAGACTTTGGGTGTACCTAGACCTCTCCAGCATGTATATGACATTTGTTCCATCATAACTATGTAAACTACACCTATTATTCTAAAGTCTCTAAGTCTATGCAAAAGAGTCATGTCATTTATGCTTCTATAACATCTAATACATAAACTCATTTACAAATCAAACTAAGGTGTGCTCTTTCATATAAATACAACCAAATCTCTTGATATCATGTAGTTAGGGTTCATGTAGTATAGGGTGTCATTGAGCCATGCTTGAGACAAGGGTTTCGTTTATTCCCCCCTCCTATGCTACACTACTTGGTTTCTATGAGTGAGAAGTTTTGACAGATAATTATTCATTAGGTTCATTCATTCTACATTTTCATTTTAGGTTGCATTCATTAATGTTCATTAGGAATTTTTTTCATTTGATTAGGTTGCATCATTAGTTCATTAGTTACATGCATCTAGGGGCATAAACATCATAAAAAAATCTCATAAATGCATCCATGTGTGTAAAATAAAACAATGCATACATCTCATAATTTCCAGAAAACCTACATCATCCACACATTAGGCATCATATTTATACATCATAGGAAACATCATAGCACACACATCCTACATCACAAGTGTCAATATCCACATCATCGATATCATATGCATCACATAATCCATATACACATAGGGCCATCAAATCATGTCATATATATATATATATATATATATATATATATATATATATATATATAAAATAATGTATGTACAATTCATATACAAAATCACATAGTATCATGTAGTACAAATGCATCATCAAAAAAACTAGTTGCATCTGTACATATCTATCAAAAAAGTGATCACTGTAAATAATCAAGCCTCTGGTTGTGAGGGCTTAGCCCCCCCTATCCCCTCCCCTCAGGGAGGTTTCTGTTGTCCTACTAACTACTCTGATCTGGCCCTACCACCTATGGTCCATGAGCTAGCACCCCTCTAAAAATATAGCTGCCATTGATTGGTAGGCACGGCCTCATGATGTAATGATCTATAATAAGCCACCTCTTGTATGGCTTGTACCTCTACTTGGCTCACTAAAATGGCCTCCTACATGACTGTGACGGCTGCCCCAAGCTATAGCATCTATCTTTTTATGTCTCTCTGCCTATGGTATATGTCCAGCTATGCCTGATGGGTAGTCCGCTTGGCTCATAATGTGGCCACCTCTCCTCAAAGTCTCTCTAGCTCTGTGAGCTCCTTAGCATCCACATGGACCTCCATATCCATAAACTCCCTGGCATCCACCCATGCCTATAGGGCTGCTAGAGCCTCCTATGCACTATCTCCTCTAGCCCTCTAAGCCTACAACTCTACCTATATGGCCACCATGGCCTGCTCTAGACTGTCCACTCATGCCTGCTGCACTTTTGCCACCCCCTATAATTAGGCTACTTCCACATGGAGGCTATCTCGCTCATCCCTCACCATGTTTGGGTCCTCTGCTAGCCCCTATCTCTATCCACCTGGTGGAACTTGTACCTATACCCATGGCCCCTATCTCGGTGCCTCTGCTGGTACCTGTGTTGGTTCTGGCCCTAGGCCTCTACTCACAGGGGCTCTATGCCCTAGCAGCCCCTCCTGTGCTCCCTATGCTAGTGGTGGCATCATAGTTTCCTACCCACCATCCCCTACTCCCTCTCCCTCTCCCTATACTTTCTCTACTAGAGGAGTTGCCCCAAGCACTGTTAGTCTCATGGGCTAATGAGCTGCCCACCATTGTGCATATGCTATTGTCACCCTTGCATCCCCACGATCCTACCCATGTACCCAAGGTACTAGCTACATCACCAACCATGAGCTCCTCACTAGCCACAAGGTGGTCCCATCACCCCAAAGTCTGTCATACTCCCAAGACATGATAGGGTACAAAAACCTATCTAGAACCACATCCTGGACCCTGCCAAACTATCGTCGCACTCTAAAAGGCATGTAGTGCATGACCACATGAACTAAGTGTCTAATAATCCAGTAGTTAGTCTATGTAAATTAGAGATACATCTGATCCTTTGAGTCATCCTCCCTGCCTGTAGTCAAAACTATCCCCCATTGCTCTACCCCATCATACGAAGTCCAATCAAACATGATGATCTTGTCGAGACATCACTGCCAAAATCCCACAGACTCTATGGAGGTGTACTAGATTAGAGGCTGGTATCTACAAGAAAATGGCTCACCAGGATGTCTAGTCTCCTATCTAGTAATGGGTCAAGTGTCCTCGATGTGCTCCCAGGACCATACCATCATTAGAGTCAGTCCTAGCCCCATGGTCCTCTATATCTAATATGCACACATGTGCAAATCATGATATAGCTCTACCAAAATGGTCTATAGCCCCAATATTAGACCTCTCTATCCTCATGTAGAAGGGTGCTCATTACTCACATGTAGCCAATAGGAAAGCCATGCCCAGCATGGTCTGGTAGCATCCTCTAGATTAGTGCAACTAGGTACACCACCAATTGGGGCAATCTCTGCTCTAAGGCTCCTCTCCATGTTAGCCATGATTTGTGGACTAGCAGTCTTTGTCATCATTGCCCAAAACACTCCTATGAATATGGGTTTGAACCTTCCAGCACATACTCCAGATAAGCCCTGAGGATGGGCACTCGCAAAATCTACCACACATCTAATAGAGTGAATGTTGCCTCTCTAGTAGGTAGATGGAAGCTCCCTATGGGTGTGTTCCATCACTTGATGAGAGCCAAAAAATTTGCTAAGTGCGCCCTTAAGTCTAGCCACTCGTGAACATGCTCCAACCTACATAGTTAGATATGTCCCCAGTCTGTGTCTATCACCCTCTACTCCAGCACCATGGTTAGAGGATAATGCTCCCTCGACCTAAAAACCATTGTCTCCTCCTGTAGCATAGACATGTAGAGGGTTAGTTTCCTTAGCCTAATTTTTCCTTAGAATGGGGCATTATACCTTGTCCTCTACTGATTTGTCCCAATCGGCACAGATGCTAATTAGCATAGACACTGATATACATAGACGTTGATCAACACAAATGCCAATATGCAGAGATTTTGATCAATGCAGATGCTAATCGATACAGACACTAATCAGTATAGATGACCATTCTCACCAACATTGGGTGATTTTTAGTTTGTGGAGACAATGAGCAATGGATCATCATCTCTGCTACATTAGCCATTTTCGTCATCCTCAAAGATGATAGGTTGAACCCTGTCATCTTCACGTGTTGCCCCACTTTTCATCCTAAACCCATTATGCAAAGTGGAGAATGATCTTGTGTCTCAATTAGGTTTAGGTATGTCTAAGTATATTTCTTTTCCCTAAGTGAAAATTCTCTCCATCAAGTTTTCATCTTCCTCCTCCCGCATTACATAACCAAGTGGGTTTCCCTTATTGTCATGAGTTTTGTGGGTAGTCTAGTATCCTTTTCAATGGAGTTCTTGGGTCATATCATGATCTTCACAAAGTCATTTCCAAGAATGAACTTTCTTGTGACTCATTATAGTTTGCACATAAAGAAAATGAAGTCTGCAAAAAACCTAGCATCAACTTCTCCTTGGCGGAGTTTCGCATTGTGAAGGTGATTTTTCACAAAGGCCAAAAAATGAGGTTTACAGGCTAAAACAAGGAAGAAATGAGTGGTTTTGTGGATATATTTTCTTTACTCAGAATTCATCATAATGATCATAATAGTGGCTAGCAAAAAACTCTAAAGTAACTTCTCCACGGTAGATTTTTGACCTGCGATGTGATTTTTTTGACAAAGATATTTGTGAGAGGGAAAAATAAGTAAGTGGGTTCCTTTTCTATTTTTCAACCCTTTTTAGATTCTTTGAAGTTTAGAAGCATGCCTACTTAAAGAGTTAAGTGAAAATAAAGGCAAGGGTGGAAAAATAGAAGTTGCCTTCTCCTTAGTGGGTTTTCAACCCTAGAAAGAGATCTTTTGCATCTATTGAAAAATCACTGCTACAAGCATGTTGAGCCCATAGATCAATCACAAGATACTTAAAAAGGATAATAAAAGCTAGTGAACCATATTTGGGAAGGTATCTTGAGAAAAATCTGGCTGAGCAAATTTTTCCCCTCAGAGTACTCTGTTTTTAATTTTCCATAACTTGGTGAAAAATGGGAAAGTAAGTCTATAGTAAAATAAAGTTATTGTTGGGCCAACGAGAATAGTGAAAAGACATGGAAAAAATCATTAGAAACCCCTGCATTTACTAATCTAATAGATTTATTCTTTAATTCACTCGTGTGGCATGGATCTTGAAAATTAATGGGTGGATTGTGATTCTTATATAGAGATGAACATAATGGATTTTCAAACTACCGCTTTCTTATTTGAACTGTTATGCTATTGAATTGAATAGTGATTTCAGAATTCTCACAGTACCAAAGCTCTATTCTCTATGTTATAATTAGTCTTAAGATTTTTAATTCATTACTATCTCAGTTAAGATGGCAACAAGATTCGCTGGATTTGATGGACTAAATGGGATTAAGTCAACATTGTAGAATGTTACAGATACCTCACTCTATTTCTTCGACATGCAAGATTTCCAAATAAGATTGAGGATGGAGCCAATTCACCTAATAACAAAGAAACTCTAAGGAAGTGGGCTAGTGGAAGCAGCCAAGTTTCCAGTGACAATTTAAGCCCTTGAGTTAATTGTTGAATGTATTAACCATTACAATTCGGAAACTAAAAAAATTCTATTGTCAAATCATACATTTTTGATCTCAAATGACTAGCAAACTATAGTCAATTGCCTCTAGATTCTAGAGTGGGAAGAATTTTTTGAATTGACCATGGGAGGAGCCATGTCTGAGTTCTCCTTGAAGAAGATGGTGTGGTGGAAGGAAATCATGAGGTCCTGATTCCAAAAGCCACGGGGAGCTAAAAGTAAGGTTCCTAAGACCCTTTTTGGCACTGATCTCAAACCCGAAATCATGGATATTCTAGTTCTTTTGCATTGATTGAAAGGTGAGGTAGAAGCACTCAATTTTGTAGAACAATATTTCTTTTTAGTGCAAATCATTTGTTCAAACACACATTATGTTGATTGGGTGTATGAGGTAAGTGAACATCTGTTTAGAGCTCTCAGTGCTACAAAGTTCTACAATACCTTCTACATGTCTTCTTTCCTAATTTATATGTTGGCTTCTCTAAAATTGTGGCTAGGCCTTCCCAAAATAGAGGATTTTCTTAATGATGTAAAAAGTTATGAATTTTATCCATGCTTGCAGTTACAAAATAGCTATGTAGAGTATGTCAGAGTTAATGACTCTTTTACAATGAGGAGTTGTAGGGAACTACAAGGATGCTCAGAGAGGAGGTTTAGCCTAAAAGCAATGGTATCCATCATTCAATTTGGTAGCTACTTTATTCAATTCTCATCCTTCTTGTATTTGCATCTTGTAGCTTTCGACGAATTTCCTTTGAAGCTACCCAGATACCCAAGCGACATGATCGTGCTCATAGAGATCATGAGACAAGCTATCCAAGTGAATGTGTTGAGCACTAGTTTAAGGAAGAAGGGGTATGAGTTCCCCATGAAGGTCGGGGCTTACAGTTGTGATTCTCAATCTGATGCCAAAAACATACTCAAGGCATTCAAGAATAAGTACAAGTTGGAGGAATATGACGTTGTGAGGCCCATGTTTGACCCAAATGGATATGCAAGAGAGGTGCTTCAAATCAGGAGTGTGATCAAACATGTCACGACTTTAGAGGATTATTGGGTAGATTGTAGGTATGAGTTGGAGAGTCAAGATCATGCTTTCGCTAGGCTCACGGTGGAACAAATAAAGACATATGGCATTGATCTCAATGTAGAAGGATTGGAGGATGATGGTCAAAATATGTATAGCAATACACATTTGACTAAATTAAGAGGAATTCCTATCAGTTCTAAGCCATATGTGGATGTGGAAGAGAACCTTGATATCATGATGCCTAGGATAATTAAGAGGACCAGGGAATGGGACAAGTGGACAACTAGAAAGAGCCAGAGTAAGGGTGCAGCTACTCAAGCTTCTCTAATAGTTGCAATGCCTACTTCATCTCAGAGTGCTATAGTGGGAGTGACCATAGCCTCTACCCAAGGACTAGCTTAGCCTATAGGTAGAGGTGATCAACCCACTAACAAGAATGTTCCTATAGCGCAAACATGTCATGATGGTCCCTTGCTAGTTATAGGAACCCAAATTGGTACTAAAGAGAAGAAAGCAGAAGAACCAAAGGATAGTGCTCCTACTCTAGTAGCTTCCCCACATGCTACTCCCATTCCATCTCCTCACACTACCCCTATTCCTTCTCTGCATACCACTCCAATCCCATCTCCTCATCATATCCCTATGCCATCAGCAAGTGCTTCACTTTTGAGGCTAGGTGGTTCCCCTATACTAGATAGTAGACCTAGGAGATGGAAAAAGTAGTAGCAACGAGTCCACTAAATCAAATGAAGAGACTAAGAAGACTTCAGAGATGGAGAAGGATCAGGCATCTTCCAAACTCATCTCTAAAGATTCAAAGAATCCTTTCTCTTCAACTATTGTAACCATGACTCTAGTGAAGAAGAAAATGTTCAGCATTGAATCCCTTGGAATAGCTTCCAAAGTGATAGGGATTGACTCTTGGTTAGAAGATACTTTGGAAAGGAAAAGAAAGAGAAAGGATGAAAGTATTTTTGCGAAAGACACTGTATCCTCGCGGTTTGTTCTAAGACTGCATTGGCAAAAGTCAAGAAGTAGAAGACTTTGTCAATACAGGGACAAGATCTAGAAATAGGGCACTTGACAATGGAAATAGCCAAGCCAAACAAAGGAGGGAGAATTGACGATATGATGCTTAAAGATTTTACTCTACATTCGATTGATCTTGAAGAAGCCGGACATGATACAAAAGTTGGCTTGTGGAGATCAAGTAATGAATTGATAGAAGGACAATTGGAGAGTCTCAAATTGTAAAAAATCAAGATGAAAGTAGAGATAGAAGAATTGAATAAATTTATCAAGTAGCTAGTCACTCCACTGGAAACTATTTCTGGTATGTCTATGACCCAAACTCCTAGTGCAGCTAAAGTGCAAGCCCTCATTTCCTAGCTACATAAAGATAGGCATTATGGCTAGATTGGTAAAGAATGGTTCAAGAGACTTAAATCAGAAGGATTTTCTCTCATAGATCAAATTGGAAATGTTATCCTTAGACTAGAAATAGAAAAGGATAACATATTATCTAACAATAATACTTTGGCCAAAGAAAGAGTCTGGTGTGATGAATGCATCTCCCTTTTAAAGATGATCATCTAGATGAAAGAAAAAGAAGTAGTCAAAGCCAAGATTCTAAAGAAAATGAATGAACCTTTTTTCGAATGGTTCCAAAGTATGTCATTCAAGCTAGAAATGATCCAAGAAGTTGAGAAGGGGCCAAAGGAGATAGAGGGTAAAATAAAGAAAACTCAAGATAGAGGATTTGAGCTAATGAGAGGGCTACACACTGACTCTCAAACCAGTGGTCAAGGAAAGGACCGCATTAGAGTGGAAGTGATGAAAAGTAAGTTCTCTACTTTTTTGGATAATCTATTCGTAGTGACTTCTAGTAGCCAGAACAAAACTGTAGAACTCTAGGCACTCAATGGATGGATACATGTGGTCGCAGAGGATTTTTCAAATTAGTTGAATGTTGTAAAACAGTTGCCAAGGGAACATGCAAAATGGCTTTTAAGATTTACTAATATACACATGCCCAACCGTGAAGAACTAATCCCAATAATGGTTGTTGCTAAGGCATATAGGGAAAAAATTGAAAAGGGTAAGAAGTCTAAGTGACTCATATTATGCTCCCTTTTTGTTTTCTTTTGTAATTTTGTAATTCGACAAACTCGTACCTTGCCATTTGTCACCCTTAGAAGATGAACTGATTAAACTTCCATTGTAATGGTCATCTCAAAAACTCTATATGTATGAATTGAAAAGATTAATGAAAGGTTGGCAATTTTTTTATGTGAAGTACTTTTTTTTGTAGAGACAATCAAATGGTATTTTATGTCAATCATTTTTTGTTCTAGTTGGTATTGTATTTAGTTCATGTTTTCTCTATTGTTTGAATTGAAACAAGGGAAGAACAGAGCTTTACCTCCCCTGTTTTGAGGTAATGAATGAATGTGATAATTATTGTTATAGTTCATTCGAAGAGGAAATCCTTCTAGCATTCTAAATTTATTAGTCATAGTTTAGATTTGAATTAGCTTAGTTCAACATCAGTTAATTATGTGGATGGAATTTATGGATTCATAAGATGTGTGGGCGCATAAATCTGTTTCAATGTTAGGAATTTTTTATCTGCCTAAGTTGGATTTTATTCAGGTCTAGCTCAGTTATCCCTCTACTCTTCTTAGGTTAAGAACATACCCCAAAGTAGTTTAGGAAGAAAATAGAATTCATTACAAATCTATTTCAGGGAGCTGTATATACCAATTTAGAGGAAAGCTAAAACATCCATAAGGAGCTTTCCAACTATTTGTGATCAGATATTATTTTGAATTGGGCAAAGAGTAATAATCTAAAAGAACAAATTTGTTTACCAACACCATAGACCTTGTTTCCCTAGTCTGTCATATGCACAGAAGACAAGATAGATCCTGTCATTTTTGTAGACGACATGGTCTCTAGTCTGTCATCTATGCAGATGACAAGGCAGAGACTATCATCTCTACCCCAACCACATTTTTACCTCCTGTAGGGCATAATAAATTCCCCTATCCTAGCCTAATCTACCAAAATGGCAAAGAGGGTCAGATGACTTGCCGGTGAGCTCATCTCGGCTGCTCACTGGTACTCCCAAATACACTCACCAAGCTACAAATGATCAATAGGGTCCATCTCTGCTCTGGATGCTCTACTCTTGAAGTGTGCAAATGACCTTATTTGAGCCCCTTGGAGGCTTATATAGGCCCTCCAAGGCCCCCTCTTGAGCTTATGTCTTCCCAAAGCCGTGTTCATCTCCTGTCTACCCGCAAGTCATTCAATGTCTTCATTTATATCCTTTTTCTCCTATTCCTTTTCTTCCAAAGACCTTTTCACGAAAATTGCTCAAAATTTATTTTTTGTGCAATTTTCATGAGGGGGCACCCTCCTCCTCTGTCGTCACTCTTAAGACTCCTACATTCTCTGAGGCTACCTATATTTTCTTTTCTTTGATATGCTGTCATTCTAACATCACATCAAAGAGGGGCAAAATGTAGACGCTTAAAATTGTCCCAAAAGACTATATTAATTTATTTAATATTGCCCTTGACATTATAATTATTTATTTATTAATTAATTATATTTTTCATATTCTTCTACCTATTTAATTAAATTTATTTAATTGAGTGGGTTCACTTTTCTAAGGTATTTAGATTTAATTTAAATACCTCCAGCCTTAATGTGTTAAATTTATTTAATACATGATCCCCCATAATCTCCCTTTTAAATAAATTTTGTTTATTTAAATCCCTCCATCTCATTAATTCTTCTAAACCTATGATTAAATTAAATCTTATTTAATTTAATCTTAAACCTAGCCTAAAACCTAGTCTACAACCATCACTTTCATCCTCCTAAGCCTATCTACTTCCTAATCCCACTTAATCATTTTAATCACCTTGCTAAACCCCCTTCTTAGCCTAAGTGTGTGCTCACACATGTGTGAGTACCACTTACACTTTCCACACCCCTCATGCCTTCCACACCTCTTACAACTTTGTCCCCCACTCCTCTCTTCAAGTTTGCTCACACGTGTGAGAAAACTTTGAATGCTGATCACTTGCATGGCTTGCTTATGTGTCTCCTTGTGGCACTATGTGGATGCTAAATAGATGCCACCTCACCCAAGGTCTCTCTCAAGCCTATAAATAGAGCCCTTGTCTCAAGCATTTTTATCTCCTCCACATGCATTGTTATCATGTTAGTTTGAGTTTTGAGCTTCCATAGTGTTATCATGCTAGTTTGAGTTTTAGAGTTTTCATAGTGATATTCATGTTGCATACTAACCCTTGGTAGCTGATTTTAGATTGCATTTGCATTGTTACATTTCGCTTATTCATGCATTTAGATCTTTATTTCACTTGCATACTAGTTTAGCTTGCACATTAGCTTAGTTTCTTTATTGCATTCCACCTCCACATCCACTTGAATGCTCTCAAACATGGCTTCCTCCATAGCCATTGTTTGGGGTATTCTTCATTTCATGTAGCATAGTTTCATTTATCACACTTGCATTTTCACATCAAGAGATTCACCATAGTGGTGTTTGGGGAGAGCATACCAAACATCCCTCCAATCCAACACGCCAAAAAGGCCTCTCATGAGTGCCTTTGTTGAGCTATTTGAGGTTGCTTAAGGATTTAATTTCTTGGTTGTTTTGAGTTGCAAAACTCAAATAAATGTTTGTTGGATTCTTTCCATTGTTTAACATTTGAAATATGCATATTGGCTAATGTTTATTTGTTTACTCTTGCTTCCAATAGGTCAAATTTTCTATTATACAACATGTAGATCCTAAAGAGGTTGTAGACCTATTGGACCAATATAAAGACATTATCACCAAATAATTTCCAAGTGAGTTGCCCCCAATCAGAGACATAAGCCATAGCATAGATCTAATCCCAAGAGCAACATTTCCTAATAAGGAAACATATAGAATGACTCCAAAGCAAGATCAAGAAATGGAAAGACAAATACATGAACTCCTAAATAAAGGTTTGATTTTAAAAAGCTTCAGTCCTTGTGCAATACCATCCCTTTTAGCCCCTAAGAAGGAAGGCACATAGAGATCGTGCACTATTCTAGAGCAATAAATAGAATCATTATTAGGCATAGGTTCCCTATGCCTAGAATAGAAGACCTATTGGATCAACTAAGGGGAGAAAGGTACTATTCCAAGATAGACTTGAAAAGTGGCTATCACCAAATAAGGATTAGGGATGGTGATGAGTGGAAGACTACATTTAAAACCAATGAGGGCTTGTATGAATAGAGATTGGTGCATTTTGGCTTGTCAAATGATCAAGAACATTCATGAGACTCATGAATGAAGTGTTAAAACCATTTATTGAGAAATTTTTGATAGTGTACATTGATGACATCCTCATTTTTAGAAAGAGTAAGGAGGATCACTTAGAACATCTTAACTTGGTTTTAAAAATATTGCATGAAGAAAAGCTTTTCATAAACCTAGACACTTGTGTTTTTATTTAGGGAGAAGTTATTTATTTGGGATTTTTAATCTTAGAAGGAAACATAAAAATGGATCCTGAGAAGGTGGAAGCCATCTTAAGTTGGCCTTCTCCTAGGACCATGACTAAACTCAAAATATTTCATGTACTTGCTTCTTTCTATAGAAGGTTCATTAGAGGCTTGATTCAATTGTGCACTCCTATCCTTGAGACCATCAAGGGTGGGAAAAAATGTAAGTTTGTATGGACCAAGGATGTAGAGGAATCCTTCCAAATATTGAAGAAGAAGGTAATGGAGAAACCTATCCTAGTGTTCCTTGATTTTTAGAAGATTTTTACAATTGAATGTGATTCTTATAACCTAGCTATAAGGGTTGTCTTGAGTCAAGAAGGGAGGCCAATAGCCTTTTTTAGAGAGAAACTAAATGAAGCCAAGAGAAAATACTCCTCTTATGACTTGGAACTATATGCCTTAGTACAATAATTTAAAAATGGAGGCACTACTTCCTTCCAAAATAATTTATTATCTTCACAGACAACAAAGCATTGAGTCTCTTAAATAGCCAAGAGAAACTAAGCTACAAACATATGAAATGGGTAGAATAAATTCAATCCTACACCTTTTAAATAAAACACAAGAAGGGAGTTTCCAATAAAGTGGCAGATGCACCAAGTAGGAGGAATCTAGTTGTACAAGAAATCCAACTCCAAAGTGTAGGGATCAATGCATTGAAAGATGTGTATAAAGAGGGTAGTGATTTCAAAGACATCTATAAGGTGTGTTATAACTTTTCTAAAACCTATCACACTGAATATTCTAAATACTTGATTCAAAATGGGCTACTATTCAAGGGTCATCAACTATGCATCCCACAATATTCAATGAGGGATAACATCATTAGAGAGAAGCATGCAGGTAGCATGGGAGGTCATTTTTGCTTGGAAAAGACTTTGGAATAGGTGAGGAGGTTTTATTATTGGCCAAGACTTCATACTAAAGTAAGGAAGATTATGGAGAGAGGTACAATCTGTTAGAGGGCCAAGGGTACAACCACTAATGCAAGACTACCAACCTTTGCCTATTCCTACAAGGCATTGGGAGAGTTGTAGCATGGACTTTTTGATGGGATTGCCAACATCACAAAAGGTAAATGATAGCATTTATATTGTAGTGGACAAATTTAGTAAAATGGACCAATTCATCTCTTGTAGGAGCATCAGCAATTGCAAGTTTATTCTTCAAATAAATTTTTAGGATACATGGTTTGCCTCTAACCATACTATTAGATAGAGATGTGAAGTTTATTGGTCACTTTTGGAGGACCTTGTGGAAGCAATTAGGTACTAGTTTAAGTTTTAGCTCTGTCTACCATCCACAAATAGATGGGAAGACAGAGGTGGTCAAAAAGTCTCTTGGAAATCTACATAGATGCTTGAAAAAATAGTATGGAGACAAGTAGGAATCATTCCTACCCCAAGAAGAGTTTTCTTTTAGTGACTCAATCAATAGGAGTACAAGGAAGAGGCCTTTTCAGATAGTGTTTGGGAAGAATCCAAGAGGCATCTTAAAACTCAATGAGCTACCTTCCAACACTCCATTCAATGCTCATGGAGAAGAGTTTGCAGAAAGTATGAAGGAGATTCATGACTCAGTGAGCTTGGCACTTGAGAAGAGTGTAGAGAAGTTCAAGTAGGAAAAAGAAAAATATAGAAGAGATGTTTAGTTGTAGGTTAGACACTTGGTCTGGGCATACTTGAAAAAGGAGAGATTACCAAAGGGAAAGCATACAAAACTACTCATGAATAAAGTAGGGCCTTGTCAAATATTGAAGAAGCATGGAATGAATACTTATGAGATAGAGTTTCCCTCACATATTGGTATCTCTCCCATATTTAATATTTGTGATCTAACCATATATAAAGGTGATGTGAATGCAGGTTTAGAAGTGCAACTTGAAGATCTTAAATAAGATGTTGCAAGGATACCAACCTATGAACCAAGGAGGCTTGACAAGATCTTGAATACAAAGGTAATAAAGAAAACTAGTAAGAATTTATATAATAAGTATATGATTCAATGGCAAGGATGTCCTAAAGAAGAGTCTGTATGGATGGATGAATAAGAGATCCACAAACATGGCCTAAGTTTGCAAGACCTTATCTCAAGAGGACTTGAGATCAATGCACCCTAGGAGTATGGTGCAAGAGAACCTTCAATTCCATTCATTGCAAGCACATCTGGAGGATCAAAGGAAAAGGGTTAGGGTAATAGCTAGATCTAGAATCCAATATTAGAAATAATGTCCAAGTTGTAAGGCAAGGAGACATTAGGTACGTTATAAACCTAGTTGTCTACCTTAGTCATTTTATGGGAAATTTCTAAGTTAGAAATAGGGAAAAGTAGTTTAGAAGGTTGAATAATGATTATATTATGATCATAACCTTTCTAGTTTCCTATGTGGAGTCTAGAATTAAAGCTTAGAAGAATTTGATGATACTTGACAACTTTTTCAAAAAGTTGTCAATGTTGCATAATGCAACTTTTTTGCAAAAATGCAAGATTTAAATCCCAAAATTCTCAACCACCTTTATCAGTTGGAATTGATTGGGAATGTGATAGATAAGGTTGAGAAATTTTCTCAAGGCAGAAGAGAAGAATCTAATGTATTTTTTGCATTGAAATCAATAAAATCTATTGTTTTCCTACAAAAACTGTCTAAAACTTCATTTCTACAAATTTGTACAAATTCATGTGAACCTATGAAGGATTGTAAAATTTGAATGAATTTCATATGAAGTATTTTCAATTTTTTTGAAGTCTTCAAGTTATACTAGTTAAGAGAAATCTATTTTTGTGTGCTTGCTAGTCGTACGAAGGCCCTAACTAGGGTTTCAAGAAAGAATCTTTCTTTCATAGAGATTCTGCCATGGGAAAAATATAAGCCTTGGTGGAAAGAAAGGGGGGAGCATATAATATAATAATTTTTTGCTTTCAAACCAAGAGGTAGAAGATGTGGGGAGTAAATACTAAACCCTCTGGACAAGCATCACTTTTAGGTTTTTGAGGCACAACTTGGCCTAGGGGTGTAATAGAAATATAAGTTCTTGGTTTTAGAATAGTTTTGGTTGAAATATGAATTTAATTCCTTCTACTTACCTTGTAAAAGTGACCTAATTACGCCTATTAGGCCTAGGAGAGAATTGTAAGCAACTTGTGTTAGGGGACTGATCAAGGGTCCTAACTTGGTGAGGGTTGTTGATTAATGGATTGAAGTGTCTAAAGGTGATTAAGGATTTTTTTGCTGGAGTTCCAAGAAATTTTCCTTCATAAATCTAAGATTTCTCCATGTATCCCTATGTGGAGGTTTAGGTGTGTAGTTTGATTTTCCAAAGCAAATATTGTGGAGTTTGTGTTTCAAACATTTGAGATTTGCAATTTAGTGTTGAAGAAGACCATATTCCATCCCTAAAAAAATTGGTCTTTATTTTGTGTCTTTTTATGCCTTAAGGAAGTGTTCTATACTTTGAATTGGATCTAGTATATATAGTGTGGATTTTGGGAACCATTGTGGAGCCCTAGGTTGTATTGGTGGAAAGTGGCTTTGTGCACTTCTAGGTAACACATTTTTTATATAATTTGGGGGCTCTACTATTGGAAATATTCAAGACTATGTTAGATTACTAAGAGGGGAGGGGTGAATGAGTAACCTCAAAAACTTTATCAAATTTAGATCTTAATTGCAATAATCCAATAATCATTTAATTCATTAAATGAGAATTAACTACATACATGAGAAACTAAAAACATAAACATTCATGGCACATGAACACAATGATTTGGTGACCCAGAAACCTTCCAAATATAAAGTAAAACTAGGGTGGGGATGATACCCACAAAACTTCAATAATGCAACATAAAGTTGGCCTGTTAAGGCTTACAATGATCACTTCTAATGATCTACCCTATTAGGATCAATTAGGACTACTAGCTCCACCTTGTTAGAGGATTTACAAACATACAATGAAGTATGCACTTGGTAAAGAGATTTCACAAAAAATTGTAAAGTCTAACTTGTTAGAGGATTTGAACTAGTTCACCTATTAGAATGAAATAGTTGATCTCTGACTTATGACTAATTTGTTGATAGAGATTCTTTGAAGTACTAATCACCTTTATTTGATAGATATGACTCTGCTACTCATTTTCTAATATGACCTTATAATATACTTTATTGTTGATTCATATTCGCATGCTTCTTACATATTCTTCACTTTCACTTTTCATACATACATACGTTCATCTATTCGTTCCTTCATATATATTGGATATGATACAATATGTTACACACACACACACACACACATATATCAATCCAATTTATAAAACTACAAAGTCAACCAATATACAAGTTAACACCAATATTACAAAATTTGCTCAAATGAAGACTCTCAGGTTCTGAAGACTGACTTGGTGAAGTTTTGATACACGGCATCCACTATCATTACTCAACATTGTCATGCATTTGGTAGAAGTAGATGCTCAATCCATACTAATCATCTTAGAGTAGTCTCAAACTTAGTCTACACTAGTGACTTAGTAGATACTATGTAACTTGGTAGAAATTGAATTACACGTTAACCATGACTACACTTGGTAAATAGTGATCATCACATATCTCTATTAACACTGACTTCACTTCACATGAATTGCTAGCTTTGTTTGAATTGCAAAGCTTGGTAACCTCTAAACTGCTTGGGTGAAACTGCTAGACTTCACACTGCCTGATTTCACTTGGTAACCACTAGGATGCTTGGTAGGAACTGTAAAGGTTGGTGGCTACTAAATTACATGGAAAATACTATAGATTTTTCAATGAGCTTGATAACCATATAGAATTTGAATAAGTGTTGTCACTAATAACAAACTTTACTTAATGTCAATAATCCCCCCCTTTGGCATTAGTGACAAAAACACTTATTAGCTAAAACTTATATACATCACAGTGATACTGACTCGGTATGGTATACTATTTTTGAGAAAAAAAAAATTCAAAATTTGTCTTTGTAAGTATATATCATTATAGTTTCCTTTCTTTTGCATGATTCTTCCCCATACAATATACATACTATTTCTCATATACACATATTTCTTCTCCTATACATATTGTTTCTCATATACACATACTACTTCTCCCATACATATTATTTCTCCCCCTTATTGACAATAATGCCAAAGATTTATTGAAAATTTATTTACATAGAGACACCAATGTAAGAAAGAAACTCAAAATGTACCTTAAGTGTGAGTGTTGAAGTCTTATCCCAATTTTCTTGCAAAACTTTGCACGTATGTAGAGCAACTTGGACTTCTACAGAGAGTTCTATCATGTGATCTGCAATTGAGAGATTATTGTCATGGATCAATGTTTTTTAGTAAAAAATGTGCTTCTACATTATGTCCATGATGGAAAGGATCATATTCTGAATATCTATCAATGAAGACTAGATCCTTTCTTCTTCTCTCAACAACTCTGCCTGCATATCTGACAAGAATCTAATTTTCATATGATGTGGAAAGCTTGAACTAGGGTCAAGTTGAAACTGTTGTGCACTAGCCTTTAGATCTTCATCAATCTTTGTTAGTTTTCTCTTTATTTCCTTTGTGAACTCAGTAACATTACATAATTTTTCAAACAATGATGTTACATTTGTGCAAGAATTTTCAAGATTAGTCAAAATTAAGGAAAGCACAACTTGCTAGATGGCAATTTGTTGAGCAATGTGCTCAAGCACTTTGTTATCAAATTTCTTCTCTGCTTTCTCAATTAATTTGTGGTGACCACTAGAGTCCTCAATAAACTTTTGGATTGCTTCTAATTGAAAAAAAATGTGTTAAGTGTCAACTTCAACACCTTTCACCTTAGTCAAAATATTCTTAGCACTTTCTATGATTTTATATTCTTTGTCTCTTTCCTCTCTCAATTTCTTTTGATTTTCTTTCTTTTGAAGGATCTGACTAGATATTTGCATTTGATCTGCAATGGCATTATCAAAATCCTACTTTAGAATCCCAATCTCCTCATCTAGATCAATGTCCTCCTTTATCTCCTTTCCACTCAAAAGTCTTATACTTGGTTGAGCCTTAGGTTCAACTACCTTTTACTTAATGCCTCCAGAATAGAAACAATAGTAGAGATAGTAGGACTAGCTATAAAAACTAATATAGCACCAACAAAAGGAATACTAGATAGTATGCTTAATAAATCCAAAATTGATATACTTATAGAAGTTTCTAAAGCTGTAGAAAACAAAATTGTAGAATCCAAAATTATAGAACTTGAAACTGTACACACTGCTGAAGAACACAAAAATGTAGAACATGTTATACTCACTATTGATGAACCTGACATGAGAACTAAAGAAGAGGGAGGCTACAACTCAATAGATGAAGTGGTAGACACTTTCATTAGTGATGTACTGAGCTCTGATGGAGTGAAAGGTGATTGGACATTTGATGTATCTATTGTGGTCACAATCAAACTTGTTGAAGTTGTCTTCGAACTTGATGTAGATGTTGATTTTCTTGGAGAATGAGGAAGTGAGGCAATGATTGTTGCTGTTATCTTCATAGGATATGTCTCCTCATCATCTTCTTTGTCTTCCTCAGTAGCTTCTTCCTCTATATCTATTTCAACTTCTTCATTGTCAAACTATATTGTCTCAAAGTATGTTCCTTCTTCCTCATCATCATTGTCATCATCCTTGAATTCCATTGGAAAGTCACTTTGTTTATGCAAGTGATAAATTTTCTTCCATATACCTATAGCATTCTTGACTACATGCTCTATATCCTTTAACAAAATTAAACAAGTATTGAATCTAAGAGTCATCTTATCTGTTAGAGTAAATAATTATTTATTTATTCTATTACTTAAGCTTACTTAGGTTAATGCATTTATTTAATATTTAGTATTTAATAGTTGTAGTGGTTAGTTGTTGACAACATGAGAGTTTGTTCCCTTCTAGCATGTTTCACCTTTTTGTGGAAGAGTGCTTGGTTGTCAACCTTATCTTCTGCCACTTTCCACCTTGTTCTACAAGCTTCCATGAGGCCTTTATAAGTGGTCTCTCCCTCATTGTATTTCATATCACATTCAGCATATTGTAAATACATATTTTCTTGTGTTTGCATATCTTGTTGTCTCTTATGTCTGTTTAGGGTTTTTTCCTTTTTCCAAGCTCTTCCTTCATTGGCTTCCCTTTGACAGGTTATTGCATGCAGGTGATTTTGGGCATCTTTGAAATTGGATTTCATCAACTCCAACATGGTATCAGAGCCTCCCTGCTACTGCTTGGTTGAAGAATTTTTGAAGCCGTGATTTAGAGTCATAAACCCTAGTTTGTTTGTGCATTTTTCTTCAAATTATGGGGACAGCATTTTTTCGGAGCACTTTGGACCCAAATGGACACTACCATTGGATTCAGAAGGTTGTTTGCAATCAAGATTCATATAAAACTTTTTGATTTTGGTGCTAGAGCTTTGGGAGGCAAAAAAAATTAGGTCAGAGGGCTTTTGTATAGTCATACGAACGATCAACATCAAAAAAATTAAAATTAAAAAAAAAACACAAGGCAAGTGCCCCTGCCGCACCACTACGGAGTTGCCACCGTGCCACTTGTGTGCAGCCCACAGTGGCTACAGCCAGAAGTGCCACCTCGAGCTCCATCTCAGCTAGAACCCCACTAACCCACCACCTCCGTAGACTCTCCGTCGGCATTTTTAACTAGCATGCCACCTCCACTAGGGTACAACATCCCTTCCACCACTAGTGACAGCATAGTGCCAGTCAAGAAACTAGCATTGGGTGCTCTGTGTAGTACCCAGTCAGCATCTAACCTGTCCAGTCCGTGTGGAGCCTCCTGTAACCTCGATAGTTCTGAGCCCAATCTGGGTGTGATACATGGCAGGTTTACCACGTCACAATTTTCCACGTGGCTCCTACCACGTCACTTGCAGACACGTCAACCATATGCCACATGGCATCCACATGGCCTCTTTTTTTGTTGTGATGGCTGGTGGGCCATCAAATTTAATCCAGTGTTTTTCTGATGTCAACATGACTTCAGCATTGCATCACCTCTTGCACATATCCTAAGTCCTTTTTGAACTACCTTCAATTTTTTGGCCATAACTTGAGCATACGGAGGCATTTTTTCAATCTGAAAGAAGCACCAAAATGTTAATTTCGAGATGGAGACATTGGTATAGGTATTTTTAGGTTTTGATGTAGTTTTGTTGCCTTTTTTTTGTTCAAGTTTGAAGTTCTATTTTTGACTCTAACATGCATATCTTTTGCATCCCATGTCAATTTTTTGAAAACGTTATATTTTTAGAAAGCTGGTTCTGTCATATTTTCAGAAATGTAGTCATTTTCCTTAGATTTTGGCCCATGATCTTTCTATCATTTTTTTCACATTTTTGCTAAATGGTGGATATCTTGAGTGTTTTAGCTTCGAGGATCATTTTCCTAGCATGGTTTCTTTTGTTTTGGGCTATACTTTCTTTTGTATGAGCCTTTTCCTTTTTTTGATCATTGTAGCTATCACTTGTAAGAACTTTTATATATGCACTAAGATAAAGTGTCACTTTTGCATTTCAGGTTCATGAATGTTGTTTTGAGTCAGTTGTACATGAACTATTTTTATAAAGCACCATGGGAGGGATAGTTGTTTTTTGTTTTAGGCATTCTCCCTTTGTCAAGTGAGTGTCCCTTCCATGACATTAGCCCCATGTAGCATCTATGTGACCATGTCTTTATAGGTGTTTGTACCTCTTCCTCTCTCATCATTCTTGGTTCATCTACAAGAGACTTTGGCCCATCTTCTCAGTTGCATGTCATCTCACCCCGTCTGCATTAAGTGGGGGTTATGCTATTGTTCTAATGCATCTATGGTTTGATGGTTTGATAGTGTGAACTATGTATTCAGTGGTTGATTCTATATACAAGGCGATTGCAATGGCTAGCTACCTATGCATTTTAGTGAGATAGATCATCTACCATATAGACACGCTCAATTTGTGCCTTCTTCTTCCATGGAGGTTCTTCAAATCAGTAGTTTCTTCTTGATGATAGATTTTATGGCTTCTCCATGCTTCAGTGATGCTCTTCATGATCACTCCTTGTTCCTATTTTAGGGGACATTCCCTAGTTGGAGGCTTCTTTAGTTCTTCACCAGGTTCTTACCTCTTTTTGGGGGAGGGTTTTTCCCACGTGGTTTTCTCTCTTTCCCCATTTACAGAGGTTGCATCTTTTGCATTTGTACATGGGTACCTAACATGGCCTCATTACCAAAACCCATTCTGTAATTCTACATTCATCTTAGTTTTTGTGAGCCTAAGGCATTCGCCTAAGTTGCACTTAAGGGGGGGTGTTAGAGTAAATAATTATTTATTTATTAATTAATTATTTATTCTATTACTTAAGCTTACTTAGGTTAATTCATTTATTTAATATTTAGTATTTAATAGTTATAGTGGTTAGTTGTTGACAACACAGGATTTTTTTCCCTTCTAGCATGTTCCACCTTTTTGTGGAAGAGTGCTTGGTTTTCAACCTTATCTTCTACCACTTTCTAGCTTGTTCTACTAGCTTCCATGAGGCTTTTATAAGTGGTCTCTCCCTAATTGTATTTCATATCACATTCAACATATTGTAAATACATATTTTCTTGTGTTTGCATATCTTGTTGTCTCTCATGTTTGTTTAGGGTTTTTCCCTTGCTTTACGCTCTTCCTTCATTGGCTTCCCTTTGATAGGTTATTGTGTGCAGGTGATTTTGGGCATCTTCAAAGTTGAATTTCATCAACTCCAACATTATCTTCATTTTTCTTCATAGACTCTTTTACCTTAGCATTGGTAATACTCAGTAACAACTACCTTAGGGTTTGTTCATAGATATTTTTTTCTTTCTACGTAGTTGAGTTCCATCTTGGCTTCAACTTCTCTAATAGCTCATTAGAGATCTGAGGTGTTATTTGATCAGGGGAATACTTCCATTTTCCAATCTTGGTTAGCACCAATTCTTCAATTTGTTTCTTCTCAGCCTCTATCCTAGTCTCATACTTCAATGATTTGAAGTTGGTTATGCTTGCACCTTCTTCCAATTGTTTCAATTTTTCTTGGAAGGTGGGAGGAGGCTTGCTAAACAAAACTCCACTACCTTTCTTCCTAGATCTCCTAGTAAACACTACAGTGGATGGCTTGGGTGGCTTGGTGATGATCACCTTGCCTTTCTTCTTTACTAGCTCTTCTTCCTTTTCTGACTCTTCTTCATCCTCTATATCATCATCATCTTCTCCCTTACCATCAGTCAACATAAGAGGTGTGTTGGATTTGAATTTTTCTATTCTCCTCTTACCTTTGTTAACTACCTATGGAAGCTTGATTTCAAGCTCTATTCTTGCCTTGGCCTCATCATATGTTTCAAAGTGTGGTGCCTTTGGATCAATAGGTTCATTTATCAAGGCCTCAATTATGTCTTTTGCTTCATCAATTTTCACCTCATAGGGAAGAGGTTTTACCCATACAACTCTTGGAATTATTGCCTGAATGTAGACTTTGTCACTATCTACCATGAAACTAACATTATCTTTGTAATCTTCAACCAATTTCTTGGGAATCCTGAATCTATTATTCATTTTCTCCTTTAAGATATCAAAGTAATTATCCATTATGCTAACAAAATTCTTGCCCATTTCTACAATATACTCATTAATTTGATACAAAACTAGCACATCCTTTCTCCATACGACTGTATCTTAGAAGGGATCTGCTATTGAACTCCATTTGGATCTAGGGTTTTTGCAATTGCTGGCACAAGTTTGAAATTTTGTGGTTTCCATTTGACTCCTCAGACCAATATTTATGACCCTTTCTTTTCCTTGTTGCTATTACTTGATGCTGCCATGGCTATTCGGTAGGTTATGGAAAAATTTGAAAAATTTCACTACAAATTCTACTCGAAATCACTCTATCGCTCTACAATTTTCTTGATCACAATAACACTTTAAAAATTTTGGTGAAAAATGAATTCAATCTCCTTCCCTTTTGATAACACTTTTCCATTAATGCTCAATACAAAAGTAGCTATGATGACATCATTATTTGCGACGGGTTATCATCCACTATCTATTCGGATCACTTGGTGAATGCTTCATAACTCAGTAGCCAAACATGTGTGACTAGTTACTCCCAACCTTGCTTAGTAGAGTCCATGACCCAACCTTACTCGATAGACAAAGTAACTCAGTGATAACTGATACTGATCTTTTGTGATCCTTTTGTATCTTAAATGCTGATTTGGATCTTTGCTTCCTTTCAATTTTATAACTATTTAGATGTGATCATAATAACGCAGTTCTAGTTCTTACATAAGAACTGAATTGGAAATTCTAGATTCACCCACTTCTTGAGTGGAATGACCATCATTTCTTGGACTAGCTTCCTCAGTGAATTTAGGAATCCATTTTTGCCTCATTTTCTTTTTGATGTTGTCTACTTTAGCTTTCTTTTCATCTTCAATTCTACTTGTATTCATACAATTCTTGGCTAGATGACCAAGTTTTGTACAAGTGAAACATCTTATGGTGGTATATCTCTTTCTTGTGTGATGTTTAACATAGTTCATGCCAAAGTTTCCATACTCTCCACACTAATGAGATGTGCACTAGGTGTTATAGTCCCAAGCAAATATTGCTTTCACAATTTGCTCTGCTAGATTGAATGATTTGGTTCTACAATTTGATGCCTTGTGACCTTGTTTCTTGCATTTGTGACATTTTCCTTCAAATTTTGGTTTCTCTTTACATTCGTTAGCCTTGTGACCATGCCGATTGCAATTGTAACATTTACCATTGAATTTTGCTTTACCATTACTCCAACATTTGTTTGATGTATGACCTATCTTACCATAGTGATTGCAAGTAAGTATTGGATTCCTTTGAGCACCTTGTTTGGAGGATTCACCTTCTTCTTTATATCTAATTCCTACTTTACCCTTTTGTCTGTAGAGATTCTACTCATTTAGTTAATTCAATTGACTCATGTCTGCTTGGAATTTTATCATTCTCTCATTGACTTGCTTTTTAGTGTTTAGGTCATTTTTCAATCTTTCACTGATTTTCTTTTCAGATCTCAGCTCACTTCTTATCCTTTCATTGATTTGTCTTTCTAAAATTAGATCATTCCTTAATCTTTCATTGATTTGTCTTTCACTCGTGATTTCTTCAGTTGCATTGGAGATTTGATCTATAAGATCTTCATGCTAAATGGATTGGTTTTGGATCTCATTGTTTCTTCCATCCATTTCTTCTTTCATCTTATTCCTTTGTTCCAAGATTTCACATAGCCTTGATGACTAAATTTCTTGTTCTCTTTTGAGCTTTCTTATTTCTTCTTGTAGGGAACCATTCTTCTCTAAGAGTTCTTTGATTGCATCATTTTCTTCATTTGAACTGCTTGAAGGGAAAAGGTCTTCAATCTTTTCTTCAATGTATTAATGATCATTCATCTAATTTGCAAGTTCCTTCCTTCTTTTCAGAAATTGGGAAAGTTGCTCCCTAGCTTTCTTGAGTTGTGCAATGGTCATTTCTAGATCTTGATTTTCATTGTCAATTTCCTTATCAAGTCTGAATGTCTCTATTGTCCTTGATCTTTGCTCAAGCTTTCAAGCTTTATCTTGATAACTACAAATGCTCTGATACCAATTGTTGGAAATATTCAAGACTATGTTAGGTTACTGAGAGAGGAGGGGTGAATCAATAACCTCAAAAAATTTATCAAATTTAGATCTTAATTGCAATAATCCAATAATCATTTAATTCATTAAATTAGAATTAACTACATGCATGAGAAACTGGAAACATAAACATTCATGGCACATGAACAAAATGATTTGGTGACCTAGAAACCTTAAAAATAAAAAGTAAAACTAGGGTGGGGATGATACCCACAAAACTTCAATACTACAGCATAAAGTTGCCATGTTAAGGCTTACAATGATCACTTCTAATGATCTACCCTAATAGGAGCAATTAGGATTGGTAGGTCCACCTTGTTAGAGGATTTAAAAATATACAATGAAGCATGCACTCGACAAAGAGATTTGACAAAAGACTATTAAGTATACCTTGTTAGAGGATTTGAACTAGTTCACCTATTAGAATGAAATAGTTGATCTCTGACTTACAACTAATTTGCTGATAGAGATTCTCTAAAGTACTAATCACCTTTATGTGATAGATATGAATCTATTGCTCCTTTACTGATATGGCCTTACAATATACTTTGTTGCTGATTTACATTCACATGCTTCTTACATACTCTTCACTTTCACTTTCACTTTTCATACATACATATGTTCATCTATTCATTCCTTCATATATATTGGATATGATACAATACATTACATATATATATATATATATATATATATATATATATATATATATATATATATATATATATATATATATATATATATATATATATATATATATATATATATATATATATATATATATATATATATATATATATATATCCAATTTACAAAACTACAAAGTTGGCCAATATACAAGTTCAAACCAATATTACAAAGTCAGCTCAAATGAAGACACCCAAGTTTTGAAGATAGACTTGCTAAAGTTTTGATACACCATGTCCACTGTCATTACTCGGCATCATCATGCATTTGGTAGAAGTAGAAGCTCGATCCATACTAATCATCTCAGAGTAGTCTCAAACTTGGTCTACACTGGTGACTCAATAGATACTATGTAACTTGGTAGAAATTGAATTACATGTTTACCATGACTACACTCGGTAAACACTAACTTCACTTCACATGAACTACTAGCTCAATTTGAACTACAAAGCTTGGTAACCTCTAAACTACTTAGGTTGAACTATTAGACTTCACACTACTTGATTTCACTTGGTAACCACTGGGATTCTTGGTAGGAACTATAAAGCTCAGTGGCTACTGAATTACATGGAAAATAGTGTATACTATTCAATGAGCTCAATAACCCTACAAAATCTGAATATGTGTTGTCACTAATAACAAACTTGACTTAATGTCATAGTGGTGGACTTGTTGGACATTTTTGGATTGATAAGATAGTGAATTTAATTTCAGATAGGTACTTTTGGCCATATGTTTATAAGGATGTATAGAAGATGGTAAGAAATTATAGAATTTGTCAAACAACAAAATGAACTAGTCACAATTTGGGATTATATTCATCATTCCCTATAGTTTATAAGCCTTGGAAAGACATAAATATAGATTTTTTTCTTGGTTTTCCTAGAACTCAAAGGGGCAATGATTATATTTCAGTGGTAGTTGATAGATTTTCAAAGATGGCTCATATCATTCCTTGTAAGAAGACATCTGACGATGTACATGTAGCTAAATTATTCTTTAATGAGGTGGTAAGATTGCATGGATTGCCTAAAAGTATTATTTTAGATAGAGATATAATATTTATTGGTTATTTTTAGAGGACACTTAGGAAGAAGTAGCATATAGAGTTGAAGTTTAGCTCTACATTTCATCTGCAAACAGATGGAAAAACTGAAATTATGAATAGAATCTTGGGTAACTTGTTGAGATGTTTGGTTGGAGATAAGCCTACTAGTTGGGACTTAATTTTGGCACAAGAAGAGCTTGTATACAATAATTTTGTGAATAGAAGCACTAAGAAGACACATTTTGGGATTATTATTGGAACAAATTCGAAGGGAACTATTGAATTCAGAGATCTAAACCTAGAGAAAAAAAAAAGTGTTGAAGCTTAACAATTTGCAAATTTTATGAAGGCTTTAGACAAGGAAGTTAAAATGAATCTGGAAGATAGTAATCTGGAATACAAATAGAGAGTAGATAAGAGGAGGAGACATAAATATTTTGAAGTTGGTGATGAGGTAATGATTCACTTGAAGAAAAATAGATTTCCAATTGGTACCTACAGTAAGCTAAAGATGAAGAAGTTTGGTCCGTGTAATATTCTAAGGAAGTTTGATAATGGAAATGCTTTTGAAGTTAAATGACTAGAAGACATGGCTATTTTGTCTAAATTGAGCATTTTCGACAAGTATTTTGAATTAGATGATAAGATGAAAGGTAACTTGGATTATCCTAAGCAGAAAGCACATATCATTGAGAAGATCTTGAGTAGCCAGACAAATAAAAGCATTAAAGGAAAAAACTACATGAAATACCTAGTTTAGTGGAAAGATAAACCAGTTGAAGATAGTTCATGGATTATGCAAGCTAGGTTGGATCTTTATGATTCAGGTCAGAATATCAATCATGCTTGATGTAGATAGCTCTTTATTAAGCCCAAGTTTCTAATGCAAGAGCATCATGGGCCTTTGAGAAATATTACATCAACCAAAAATATTTCTTGTTTTTTGTACTAATTTGTTGTTCATTAAGTAGCCATTGGTTCTTTTGCTTTTAGGTTATGTACAATTGTACTCATGTTGAGGACTTTTCCTAGATCCTTGCCTTAAGTATGAAAATTCTCATGTTCTATATTTCTTGAGTGTTGTGTCATTCTTTGCGTCCATTTTTTCCTATTGTTTTCATCTTACATAGCATTTTGTTCTGATTGGCATATTTGATATTGATTATGTGATATCTTGCGTAGTTAGGAGCCAACTCCTAACACATGTTTGGACCTATGTTTAAGTGTGCATTTTTCATTTTTTTTTTGGTTCACTCTTCCAAGTATGGACCTATATTGTAATTAGATGCTTGACTAGTGGCTTAGTTGGCTATAAAAGAAGCTTGGTTACATGTAAGTAATGAGAAATGAGAAATGAACAAACCATCCTTATAGAAAATGGATAGAAGATATAAGATAAGGCTTTGAGATTGTAAAATTCTTTCTTTGTATAAGGCCACAAACTAGAAGGCCTCAGATTTTAGCATGTTGTAGTGTCTTTATAGGTGAAGTGAAATAATTACACCTAAAATATGTTGCATCTGGCCTTGTGTTTTATGTGGTTTCATTAATCTATGTATAGCTTTTGTGTGCATCTTTGAGAAGGGAGTTTTTTGGGGTTTAAGTTGAGTTTATTCCACATATTCCTCTTGAATTTATGCACCTCCCTCTATTAGAAGTGTGTTCTAGAAAGCAATCCTTGTAGATTGGTTTGTAAGCTAATCGGTGTATATAGACCTTTTTCTCTATCTTATGCTCTCAACAAGGAAGTAATTTTGTAAAAGTACATCATCTTGTGGGTTAGAATATAAAGGGGTTTCACCTACAAATTTCCTCAAAATAAATAGTGTGCTCATGTGTTATATGTTGCACATCTTGCATTTAATAAATATCTTTTAGATTTTTTTTGGTTTCACAACACTGCCCATTTCAAGAACTTTTAGAAATAGGGACCCAATTTTCTTTGGTTTTCTTTCATGGAATATTATTTCTTGGGACATAAAATAGTATCCAATTTTGAGTGTTCCCAATATTTAGGTTAGTTCTTAAGTTATCCATCAAGGCCTTTCAAGTCTTCCCATTTTTTCTATTTTTTGTCATTTTTCTATTTTGTCCACTTGCTTTCCTAAGTCCATTTTTTGAAGAATTATAGATTTCATGGAATTGTGAAGCTTCATAAATTTCCAAATCTTGATGTCCTTTCTTATACACTCACAACTCCATGTAGAGTTTTCGAGGTATATAATTTTTCAACTCCAAAGTTCATTATTTCCCAAGGGAATCTAAACTTGAACATAGAATTGTTAAGTGCCAGACTTGTAAATGTTTGCAAGTCCAATAAATTTGATATTGTGGGGTGTAAACTACATGCCTCCTTGTAGAGTTGTGGTGTTGTATAGGTACATAAACCTTCAAACATCATGACATCACCAATCATTAAGGGTAGCATCATCCACCTTTTTAATGATAAAAGGACACTAGGGTTTTTCTTTTCATTATTCTTTCTTTCTTCTCTTTGTATTTTTGTTTCCTTATTCTTCAAGTTTTTGTTAATGTATTATGGTAGAAAACTTTATCATCTCCATTATTCTCATAAGGTCTCTTAAATCCCTATGTAGGGTTTCATTCACATAATTTTGGAGGTTCTATTATATAGGAATTTTTACCTTTTATAATGGGTAAACTAGGGTTTGGCTTTTGAAAGTGAGAACATTAGGTTTTGGTTTGAAGAGTTTTGTTATGGAATCCCTCTATCTTGGGGTTTATCACTCACATTTTTTGTTCTAGATTCTTTTCCATCTAAGGTCTAAGTGTTAATCATAGAACTTTAGAAAGGTAATGCCCCACACTTTTGAAAAAATCCACCATTTTGATGTCTCACATTTTTTTTATTTCCAAGAATCATCTAAGTCCATGGATGTTGTGGAATTTGTGGAGTGTCAAACTCCATGAAGTCCATGAACTATGGAAACCCATCTTATGAGGTTTGGCCAACTCTACACTAATGGAAGAGTTGTGCAAACCACAAAATCCACACTCTCTGTGCCTCTTACCTTTCTTCCTTTCTTTCCTTCATTTTTCAATCTTCATTGTCCTCCTCCATATTTAATTTTTTATAGAATTATAGAGGTATACAGCCCCAAGAACTCCACTTTCCTATAATTATATTGACTTCCTCCTATTATCCTAACTCCTTATAAATAATAAATTTTGTGGACATGGAGATCACTATATCTCTATCACCTCCATAGGTTATTTTATCCCCAAGCACCACTTTTGTGAAGGTATCCATTTCTCAAAATTGTGACATGTTCATGTTTAGGTGAAAGTGCTAATTGGAATTAATATTAATGATGTAAAACAAGTGATGTAAATTCATTAACAAAACAAGTTCCACACATTACACATTAAATACAAGAGAAAGAGGGGATTCCAAACATAACTCTCAATATAACCCAAGTTAGATTCAAGTGAAACTCATACAGATAAAGGAATGCCAATACTAAACCAAAATTAAATAAAGAAATGAGCAAGAAATTCTTCTTTCATTCAATATAAATATATTTAATATGTGTAATTGGAAATGTGAAATCAAACTAGTTGTTTTAATGACAAGTTTAAGATAGATCTACATGTTATGTGTATGGAATCAACCCAATTAAATTATGGAAATAGGTCTATGATAAAAGGTGAAATAAATGAAAAAGTACTTATCTCAAAATGTGTAAGAAAGTATGCCTTTTTTCTCCAAAAGTTGTGAACCTAAACAAGTGACTTAATTTCCCATTGTGAATCTATGATTGCCAAAAAAAACTTATCTCGATGAGGAAATGCTCAAAAAGGGTCCTTTAATCTTGAATTCATTGAATGCGTAAATGCCTCCGAAAAATCCACTTGCTTGAGTGCTTGAAATTATTCCTTGCAACTTCTATTTAATAGTAATTGATTTCCAGTGGATATGAAAATGAGGTTCCTAGGTGTAGATGCTTAAAATTGTCCCAAACACTATGTTAGTCAATTCAATATTTCCTATGACACTATAATTGATCATTCAATAATCAATTCTATTTTTTATATTTAGTTGCTCATCTAACTAGATAGGTTCACTTCCCTAAGGTGTTTGAATTAAATTCAAATACAAACCCCTAATGTATTAAATTAAATTTAATATATCATCCTCCATAAATGCCCTTTTTAAATAAATCATATTTATTTAAAACCCTCCACATAAATACAATTCTTAAATCATTCACTAAATTTGATGCAGGAGCACCTTGAGGGTATAATTTTAAAAAAAAATTAAAAAATATTTATCAAGGAGAGAGAAAGTGATGAAGAAAAATAAATAAATAAATAAAAGTCGAGAAAAGAGGGGAAAAAGGATTTAATAGGTGGCATTATTAAATGTAACTTGTGTCTTGAGGGTTTATTTAATAGGCTAGGCTGACTTGCAGCTTAGTTGGGTATAAGTAGGGGGTCTTGTGGAGTCTTTTATTCATTAATTCAATGGAGTGAGTCATAGAAAGTGTGGTATCCAACTTGGAGAAGAGTATGGAATATTGGCTGAGTGGGCAAGGATTTCCAAAGTGTGTGGACAAAGTGTCAAATGTGAGGCAGTTTACACTTGAACCTTGAATAAAGTTTGAGAAGGGCTAGTACCTAAGGTTTGGGAAACAAGGAGATTTCTTGGTGGGCTTACGAGCATAAGTTTAGATCTTCCTTGGAGGTTTCTACCAGAATGTAATCTGGACTAGCTAGTGTTTGGGTTGGATCTTGAGGGATCTTGTAGAACTATTATTGTAATTTCTTTTGTATTTGGTCATAAATAGGAAGGCCTTACAACCTCGTACATTGCTTATAAATAGTTATTTTATGAATAAAGTGTTATGAATTGGTATCAGATCTTGCATTGTTGTTGTGTTTCGACTGTGTGATTATTTTTTGGGGGCTAGGACATCTCCTTTGGGGATTCTCCTACCCTGGACTACATCAAAATTAAATCATATTTGATTTAATCCTAAATCCTACATAAAGCCTAGTCTACCACCCATCCCTTTCATCCTCTTAAGCCTACCCACTATTTAATCCAAATTATTTAACCTAAGTACCTTTTAATCCTCTTTTAGTTCCTAATGGGTTTCTCATATGTGTAAGAAACTCAATCCAAAGGAGCCACCTAACTTCCTTAACTTCTCTAAAAGTAATCTTACACCTTTGTCCCCCACTCTTTTCCCCATGGTTTCTTACAAATGTGTGAGCAAAACTTGAGCCACTCAAACCTTAAGGCTCATTTTGACTTTTGCATGGCTTATCATTTAGTCCATGTGTCTCCCTTGTGGCACCTATGTGGCTGCCACATAGATTCTACCTCCTTAAGGTCTGCCTAAAGCCTATAAATAAGACCCTTCTCTCAATCATTTATCATCTCCCTCCATTGCATTGTTATTGTGTTAGTTTTATTTTAGAGCTTTTTTAGAGATTTTAATGCTTAGAACTAACCCTTTCGTAGTTGTTGCATTTTGTTCATAGTTTTGCATATTCATGGTATTATTGCATTGCTAGTTTCTTATTGCATCCATATTCATCATCCTTGAAGGATTTCAAAAATGGTTTCTTCCATAGCCATTTCTTAAAATGTCCTTCACCATTTTTAGCCTAGTTTCATATTATATCATATTGTCATTTGATCTTGGGATTCTATAGTTGTGTTTGGGAGAGCACATTCATGTCCTTCAATCTTGAGCACATCAACAAGCCCTTTGGGGACACTTTTTGAGCTCCTATGAGGTTGTATGGGACTTTATTTCTTGGTTTCATTAGCTTATTGAAACAAAAGTAGTTATATGACTTATTCTCATGAATTTGATATATGAACATGTGGATTTCAACTAAAATTTCCCTTGTTTCAATATGCACCCAACAAGTAGGTTTTTCATATATACATTTTGACATGCTCGATAGGACCCATGTCCCTATTTTTGACATGAAAGTTTGTAAAAATTGTAACTTGCAGGCCCAGAATGTGCACTGTCATTTGCATTATGTATATTGTCATTTGTGCAAACATATTTTTATCTATGTAGTTTGGTATTTCTATATTTTGGCATATGAACCTAAAAATTTACATGAGTCAACCTAGGTATACTCTATTATTACCAAATTTTGGTAGCTTTGACTATGTTTTGTCATCTACACTCACATTCTTTGGTCTTCTTAGTTTTTGATGAAGGGTACTCCCCTTAATACCATGAACACATTACAGAAACAAAGAAACAACAACAATTTGTGAGAACAAAATATGAGCTTCTTATTATCATCGTAAATGTGGAATTATAGAGTTTAGAATTACAATAAGCTAGCCCACATGGGTGCCTTCATTACAATAATCTACAAGAAAAAGCTACGAACTATCACCTAGACCTATCTTAGACAATGTTTGGGCATTTCTAAAATAGGCAATTTTATGTCGCCTGGGAAGGTTCTAGACATTCAAAATTAATACATAGGGCTAACAGACCCTAACAATACATATAAAGTCAGCCAAATACACCTTTGACATTTATTTTAGATTTTTTGGGTGGCCCAACTTCAGAAGACCATAACTCTCTAACCATTGCTCTAATTGGCTATTATAACCACTTTTCAAAAACCTTAGCTCCTAATCTACGGGTTTAGATTAGCACAAGCACCCATCAGTTGAGTTTTTATGCCTCATCTAGGCACTTTAAGGCCTCGAATGATGAGCTTGAAATTCATATACCAAAACTGTAAACCAAAAATGTTCAATAAATCCATGAATATGCATGATATGGAACTGAACCTCAATTGGTAGGTTGATATATCCAAGATGAATATCCACCTCTAAAATTAGGACATTCTGATCTTGTATGACTAACTTACCAAGTAGAAAGCCTCCATAGACAAAGACTCTACATTAAGGCAACCCTTATTCAAATAACTAAAATGAAATATTTTTGGGCAATGCAAGATTACTCTTACACCCAGGATGCTCCTGCATCAATTTCATAAAAACCTTATGGATTTGAAGGTTTTTTCATTCATTTCCATCATTTTTAAACATCTTATCCTTAGGTACTTAGCATATATTCACAATTACACAATAAAAGATGAAACTATTAAGTTTTTATTGCATTAATTCACGATTTTCTTGTTGATTCTAACTATATTGCCTGCATAGGTAGCCTTCAGTTGTCTATGAAGTTTTGGTGTCTACACTCTATCATCTTTGTAGTTTGGCATATGTAACTTTGTTATGTCATATGTGCCTATCAAATATAGAAATCAAGTAAAACTATCATTTAGGGCATTTTATCATTGATAATATCTTACAATTTGTCATCTTTGAGTTTTAGCATTTGTGGCTAGATTTTTTCATCTATGTCATTTCTATTTTTAAAATTATTTTTATTATTTATTCATATTTTCACACTTGACTTCTAGTGATTATTAGTTATTTTTCTTGTAGATACCAGATTTGGAGGACCTTAGACTTAGAAGGAAAATTGAAAATAAATGCTTAAACTATCTTGGAATGTATGATGAAATAATTTGGATAAATTAAAGACGCTCTTGAATGTTCAATGGCTAAAAAAACCACACTCAATCTTGAATTCCTTAAGGAATTTGATAACCATTTCATTGGAATGCATGCCTAAAAGGAAAAATCCCCAATTATTGGAATGAATGTAATGTAATGAGCAACATACTTTCACTTTGATTTTTTGGAAATAATTGATCACTCTTGAATTCCCTAAACACATCTACAAGCTTTATAGGAGTTTATTTATCTAGTTAGAAAATCTAGTTGATTTAGTTAGATTTTAATTTGGAAAGAACCCAAAGACTATGGTGTGTTTGATGAAGTTTTTCTCAAAACTTCTATGAGCTATTCACTTCCATTAAGTGACATGAAATATAGTTGGCTATTATTTGTATCCTCTACCCTTTCCTTCATGGATATAGTCAATTTTGGCTTACTTCAAGAGAGGTCTGTCCTTTGGGAAATATAGTTCCCCATCAAAGAACAACCTTAAATTGGTAAATCCCTAGTTGGTATATAAATGAGACTCAAGAAAATTGTGTTATATCCCCTTAAGCTTAGGTGAGGTGTATTGATGGTAGTTTGAGGAAAGTGAGTATTCCTATAGTTCTTTCCTAGTCAACTAGACTCTTAAGTTAGTCACATACTAACTAATTGGGGGGATGCCATGGACCTTATTAAAACCCAACAAGTAGCTTTGTATCCTTGGAATGTTATTCATTGTGCAAGAGAATATAAGACTTCTCTGAAGTTACTTGACATTTATGCTTTCCTTGGTATAGAAATAAGCCTACTTGGATTTCATCACCAAGAGTCATCGACCCTACAAAAGGGGGATTCTATTTTCCATTCCTTGAAGGTTCATCAATGCTTAAGTTTTTTTATTGACTCTTGTATCGACTCACCTCTTAGATTGAGAGAAAAATGTCAAACTAGAACCAAAAAACATCAAGATGAGATCCTCTTTGAAGACCTAATAAATAATATATTGAAACCATTGGCCTAGGATATGAGTTTCTAACTATTTTCTTGCACAAAAAAGAAATATCACTTGCCACGTATCATCAATCAAGATTTCTTTTTCCTTGGTAGGATTTTTTTACTTTTTTCTACATTGTGTTTTCAAAACAAACCATAAAACAAGTCGAAAGAAGTTAAAATGGTAAAATGAACATTAGTAAGGAAGTTGGTTTGTGAGTGGATCCTTTGATTTTCAAAATATTTTCTTGATTCCTTGTGATTAGTCCAAACATTGAGGTTTTGTTCTTTCCATGTCCAAATTTGTCCAACATAAAAAGGTGAAATCATCAAAACCCTTTATATACAAAGAGGGAAAAAACTTAGCACACAAGGATAAACAATAACGATATGCAATTAAAGACATCAAAGCTAAAGAGGATAGAGAAGAATATTATGAAAAAGATGAGTACAATGCCAAACTTCTAAAATGGTGCATGAAACCTAGTGTTAACTAAAAATTTGTCCATCCAATGAGACTTGATTAGAGTTCCTACATAGTGACCACATTATTCACATTACCAAAACAATCTATTTCCAAACATCCATTCAAGGCTTCTAGCCTTTCACTTTCAAACTTTACTCTAAAGAGCATTTGTCATTTGAATCTTAGTCCTTGAATCAAAACATTGTTAGCATGAATGGTGATGGTATTCCTTTGAGGGTAGGGTAAACTTTAAGCAACCCTCCTCCTGAATAGGATATAAAAATATTGGTGAATCTTACATTATTTTGAAAAATCTAAAATAATTTCTTTTATTAATTGGTGAACCTTACATTATTTAAATATTTTTAGAACTAAATTTTATATTATTTAGTTACTAAATTATTAGCCAAAACTTTCTAAAATTATCCAATTGACAAATAATAGCCACTAAAAATACCTTGTTTGAGGGAGTATCCTAAGAATTGGAGAGCATGTGGCAGTATTGACATGTTGCATTCATGACTATGTTTATCGTTGATATCAACATAGTAATAATTTTGTGAAGACTGGCAAAGTAGTAGACAAATATTGAGGTCATAAGGATAGAGGTTTGATGTTCAAGTGACATGTAGTTAAAGACATGTTCCACATTGTGTCTTGTTGACAAGGTTAAGTGCATGTAACATAAGTCAAATATGTACAGAAGTTATAAGTAAATTATAGAGATTAGAAAAAAGACAAAATACTTGCTAAGTAGTTTCTGATGATTGCATTATATCTTCTAATAGATATATAATTTGGAGATGTGTTGTTAGACAATGATAGAAGACATTCTAATGGTGATGTCAGCAAGCATTTAAGCCCTAGTGTCACATGTGTGAGAAGTTTTATATACTATGAGTTGATAGTGCTATTGTAATTGTGAAATAATTAATTGGAAAATCCTCAAGGCCAACTCAAGGAATTACTTTGAAGATATGGTATAAAGAAAAGATATTTTCATTGCTTTTAATGTACGTGGCATGTGAAGTGTTCAAGAAAGTGCGAACAAGAGAAAAGTGTTTGTTGAATGCAAGTAAGCAATCCAAGGGATTATTGGAAATGAAGTTTGTGATCTAGTAACAAGATCAGAAGGAGCAAAAGTCTGGTTGATAGGACAAAGAAAGATGAAGGAGAAGTATACTTCAATACTATTATTCTACAAGGAATAATATAGAGATCATTTGGACATTGGGTTCATTGGTCTTGCCCTAAATTTTTTTGGATAGTGGACCTATCTACCTTCTACAACTCATAAGAGGGTTGGCACAACTCCTAATAGGGTTGGAATATTTTAATAGAGATTCAAATTCTTCCTAGATTGATACAATTAGTAGAGAGTAATAGTAAGGCTTGATATGATAACAACTTACAACTCCATTTGCAGATTATAGATCTTTGTTTTGGTCCTTCATTTTTCTTTTCTTTCATACACTTCAGCTCTAATAGCTTGTTCACCCTTCAAGCATCCATACCCTTAAGCCTTCTTTTTTAACTTGCTAATGCAAACTCTTTACTTAGGTCATAGAATGAAGCAATACCCTAGACTCTTTCTCTTCCTTAGGTTCTTGCACATGACAAACTATTCTTCTGACCAGCCATCCCTATAAATAGAGAATTAAGATATTTTGTCATTCATTCTCCATTTTCAAATTTAGGGTTAGGACATATTAGGTAGGATTCAATGAATCTACCCCTTATTTCATTTCATCCCTTTCTAGAAACTTCTCCTTTAATCCTCTTTGAATTGTCCATAAAATGGTTTACTATGGATTTTATGCCACCAGCTCATCAATATTATCTTCTAGATGGTTCATATAATCCAAGAAAATAAACTTGTTGGCTCAGATCTATCAAATTCACAATCCTTCAAATAATGCTGACATATGGCATTAACTTTCTTCTAATGCTTGGCACATACTGCATTGCTCAACATCCTCTATAAAATCACTTGGCATGAACTAAAGTTTACTGGTGCTCGACTTCAACTATTTCACTCAACATACACTAAAATAGACTTTTACTAGGCTCCAACTAATTTTCTACTCGACTTGCACTAACTTTTTTCAACACCTATTGTTTACTCAGTCAAGCTTGGCATACAAACTTTGTTTAAGTTGTTCTTCTAAACTTTCTTAGTGTAACCAACCTTTGCAACCTTAAGTAAATTATCAATGCACTATGATATTACTATCTTAGCTAATTATTGTACTCCTTTTCATTATCACAACTCAACCTTTCCTCTAGGTGCTATTGTTACATCATTTGATCAAATCCTCTTCATCAATCAAATGAGTGATAGTACTTAAATCATATAAGCAATTGTCTTACTAGAAAATAGCAAGTGTGACATAAATGATAAAACAATGATTGAAACACAATTATCATATTTGTATCAATCTGTTTTCAATAGTTTCATTGTGCATGAGTATCTTGGTGTGGTTTCTAAGTATATTATGCATATGGTTAATCTTTAATAAGGTTAATAATTGTGATATTAGTTGGAAAAGTTATTCATCCCCCTTTCCTCTTAGTTATATTGGTGGACTATATATTCTAACAATTGGTATCAAAGCATCAAGTCCTTGAAGAGAAATCTTAATAAAGTCCTTGAAGAGAAATCTTAATAGATTTCAAAGATCTATGGTGAGTCATTTCAGAAAAGATAGTCCCAAGTTAGATAGAGGAAATTTTGACACCAAGAAGATGGAGATTCTTGGCGAGTTATCAGATTTTCCTAAAGAATAGAGCATTGAGTTTCTAGATCTAGAATCCTTTTGTTTCATACAAAAGAATACAAGCACAAGTAAAGATAGAACTAGATCCACAGAAACAAGAAGATCAAGGAAGGTATTGATCTATTTATGAAAGGAGAGCTAGAAGTTATGAAAAAAATCGTTTGTTGGACATGTAAACAGTTTGGTCATTTTTCATCTAGATGTCCTAAGAGAGTAAGAAAATCTAGAAAGAGTTCACTTTTTGATGAAGATGAAGAATTTAAATAAAGTATGGAAATATTCTTGAATGGATGTGATGATAAAGATAATGAGCCTGAACTAGTTAAGAAAGAGGAAGTAGCAAAAGAGATAGCTTTGGTAACTATTGTTGACCTAAAGGCTAACCATGAAAATGTGGAAGTTATCATTGAGACTAATAATGATTTTCAAAATGGGAATCAAATTGATGAGTGGAGATATAAACCTAAAGAAGAAGTGAGAGTTGATTTAGCAACTCCTACCTCTAACAGGATTCTAACAAAGAATCACTCTCTAAAGCAAATAATTCAAAGCAAAGACAAAGAAGTGATGACAAGAAATGGATTTAATAAGGAAATATGTTTGATTTCTCAAGTTGAACCTAAGAGTACATATGAAGCATGTAAAGATGATCATTGGATTCAAGAAATGAAGGAAGAGTTAGATCATATTGTGAAGAATGACACATGGTAATTAGTTTCTAGACATAATGAAAAGAAGGTTATTGGAACCAAATGGGTATTCAAAAATAGGATGAATGAATAAAGAAAAGTTGTAAGAAATAATGTTAGACTTGTATGCAAATGATATTCATAGCAAGAAGGAATAGATTATGAGGAGACATATGCCCATGTAGCCAAAATGGAAGTAGTGAGAATCTTCCTGGCTTAGGCAGCAATTAAGAAATTCAAAGTGTATCAGATGGATGTCAAATCAACTTTCCTAAATGGAGAACTTGAAGAAGAGGTATACATTGAGTAGCCTAAAGGTTTTCCTCTAATAGGGGAGAAAGATATGGTATGCAAATTAAATAAAGCTCTATATGGCCTAAAGAAAGCACCTAGAACTTGGTATGAAAATTTGAACAAGTATTTGGAAAAGCTTGGATTTGCTAATGGTATGGCATATAGTAACTTGTATTTGAAATAAATTGAGAATAGTTTATTGATAATAGTAATATTTGTTGATGACATAATATTTGAAGGTAATGATGAAGCAAGTGATAAGTTTTTTGAAGAAATGAAGAATGAGTTTGAAATGAGCATGATAGGAGAAATGAAGTTCTTTCTAGGTTTGTAGATATTATAGAACAATGATGGAATTTTCATTTTGCAAGAAAAGTATTTGAAGAACTTGTTAAAGAGATTTGTCTTGGAAAGTTGTAAACCTATTGGTACACCAATGATAACTAGTCACAAGCTATCTAGTAAGGATGAGACACCTATATTTGAGTAGAAGAAGTACAGATCCATGATTGGAGGTTTTCAATATCTAACTCGCACCAGACCAGATATGGAAAATGTAGTTGGGATTGTAGCTATATTTCAAGTTGATCTTAAGTAGTATCATTATGCAGCATTAAAAAAGATATTCAAATTTTAGAAGTGAGCATCTGATTATTGAATATGGTATGATAGATCACGTGATTTTACTCTATGTGCTTATACTAATGTGGATTGGGCAAGCAGTATGGATGATAGAAAGAGTAGTAATGGTAGAGAATTCTTGCTTGTAGGAAGATTGGTTTATTGGCTAAGCAAGAAACAAGATTTTATTTTGTAGAGTACAACTAAGGCAAAGTGTGTAATAGCTGAAAATAATTGTAATCAAGTTCTATGGATGAAGCAAATGTTGAAAGATATTGGGATAGAATTTTCAGAGCTTGTTATCATATACTATGATAAGACAAGTACAATGAGTATGTCTAAGAATCTTGTATTTCATTCTAAGACTAAGCATATATCTATTAAGTATCATGTCTTGAGAGAGAAGGTAGAAAAAAAGGAGATTAGATTAGAGTATGTGAGTACTAGAGATTAGATTGAAAAAATATTTACAAAGCCCTTAAGTAAAGATACTTTTGAGTACTTAAGAGGTATATTTGGGGTTATGTCCCCACCTACCTTAGAGTAGATGATGTAGATATTGCATCAGTCCAGTGGTACAAAGCATTATTGTTTGACTAGACGGGATGTTGATGCTTCTTGTATAGGGTAGTATCTATGATGAGAATATTCATTGAGGACTCTTGGTATTTGGTATTGAATAGTGTCTTTGAACACTTGAGCTGGTTGAAAACTTGGAGCAGTAAATTGACATAATGAGGCCTTTTTCATTGATGTCAATGTGGAGAAGAGTGCATGAAACACATATCCTAAGTATGTATGGGAAGAGATGACTATGAAAACCATCCCCTAGGTGAATGAGGGAGAAATAGTTGAATGGGGAAAAAATCTCTACTTTATTAGGGAGGTTTAGAAAGATTCATGTAAATAAGAAGAAGGAATATCTCTATGGGGGAGATATGTAGCATAAACTTTTTTGATATATGAGGAGAAGCTGAGAGTTGTTTAGTGTGAACAACTATTGCTGATCTTAAAGAAGATTATGAACATAACACTTTTCTAGAAGATTTCAGATTTGATTAATGAAGAGGATTTGAAAAGATGAGTACAATAGTAGTAGTGGAAGAGTATTTTTTGGTACTCTTAAAACTTAGATGTTTTTCATCTATGTTTCCATCATTGCCAAAGGGGGAGATTTGTAAGGAAACTCAGGTGCAGAAACAACTTCCTACACTAATACCTTAAGGAAAGTATTATGCAAATTCTATTTAAATCCTTACAATTTTTTATTTGATATTATGTAAACAACAATATTGCATTCAACCATGAATACAGAAAGAAAATAGAGAAAAAAAAAACACAAACAAAAAGATATGCCAGTGGGAAAAAACCTTTCGGTAAAACAACTCTACCCCTCAAAAACCTGCACAATGTATTATCTTCAACATAAAGGTTACAACACACTTGCAATGCAAGTTCTTTTAGGACATAGAAGGAAAATCTAGTCGCAACAAAATACTACCAATAATAGACTTTAACTCTCTCTATCTTCAACCCCAAAATCACTTATATCATGCACTTTCCATTTTAAGGCAACTTCCAAAGAATAACTATATTAGGGTTTTACCATTTTGTAGAAAAGTAGGAACCCAAAAAAAAATTTGAACCCCACACACTAGATGGAGACTCAAGTGTATAGTACTTAATGATCAATTGCCACATGTCTTTACATCTTCACCCATTATCATGTCTTCCAAAGATAGCTCTTATGCATCATAGGAATCCATCATAACCATTTTAGTCATGATCTCATTACACACAATTCAAGATGCTAACACATGCAAGTGGAGTGACACATCAACATGCCAACTAGACATGTACACTCATACTTAATTACATTATTTGTAAAAAATACATTTACAAAACAAATAATAAGATTAGGAATTATCCAAGGTTGAGACACCTTATTCCTAACATTCTCCCACTTGTCAAACACCCTGTAAGAGCAACAGGAACTAACTACTATAGGAAAAAAGGCCCATACACTCCAAACACCATCTGAACTTCTTTGTATCCACTAGTTTTGTCAATGCATCTGCAAACTTCTTTATAGTATCTACCTTCTCCAAATTTACCTATGCTTTGCTCTGGCATGAAAAGTTGGATTCTTTCCAAGGAAAATAGCATTTTGACTATCACACCAAATAGTAATCTATCATGCATCAATACCAATATCAAAACACAATCTCCTAATCCAAATGGCTTCCTTATAGGCATGAGTAGAATCCATGTACTTAGCTTTTGTAGTGGAAAAAGTAACCACAAGTTGTCACTTAATCATCCAACTAATGACACCACCAAACATAATGAACACATAAGCATTGGTGGATCTCCTATTATCAATATCACCTACCCAATCTAATTCCACAAACCCATGAGTACAAAATAAATGCAGAGCTCTAGAAGAGTTACCATGATAACAAATGGAGTAATCCAATGTACCCCTCAAATATCTAAATACTTTCTTAATAGAATCCTAATGTACCCATCCAAGATTAGCCATAAAATGGCTTAGAACTACCACTACTTGGGCAATTTCTGGTCTAGTACAGACCATAGCATACATAAGACTGCCAACTACACTAGCATAAGGTACTCTACTCATGTCCTCCACCTCACTAGGATATTTTGGACAATCATCTATAGATAACTTTGTTCCCATAAAAATAGGAACACACAATGATCTATAATCTATCATGTTGAACCTGTCGAACACAGACTTCATATACTTACTCTAACTCAACTAAAGTTTTCTATTAGACCTATATCTATTGACTTCCATACCTAAGATGTACCTTGCTACCCCAAGATATTTCATCTCAAACTGTGTTGACAATTGAGATTTAAAATCAGAAATCATACCCCTACCCTTCCCAAATAGCAACATATCATCAACATATAATGCAACAATAAGAAGGCGATCATTTTCAACTCTAAAATTAACACAATGATCTAATTTTGATCTTAAAAATTCAATTGACAACACAAAGGCATCAAACTTAAGTTATCACATCCTAGGAGATTTTTTCAAACCATACATAGACTTCTTTAATCTACAAACCAAAGATTCTTTACCTTTAACAATGTAGGGCTCAGGATGTGACATATAAATCTCTTCCTCCAAATCACCATGAAGGAAAGTTTTCTTCACATCCATCTATTCTATCTCTAAATCATATGATGCAGCAAGAGATAAAAGAAATCTAATCAATGTCAACTTTTCAATAGGAGAGAATATTTCACCATAATATATTCCCTCTACTTGTGACTACCCATTCACAACCAATCTAGCTTTGTACCTTTCAACACTGCCATTTGCACAGAATTTCTTCTTGAACACCCATTTGCTACCAACAAGTTTCCATCCTTTAGGCAAAGGTACAAGATCCCAAGTTTTTTTTTAATCCAATGAAGCCATCTCATCATCCATGGCTTCAACCTAGGAACCTACATCTTCCATATCCAAAGCCTCTTTCATAGACCTCAGCTCATCAGTGTTAGTAATCAAAGCGAAGGCACAGCTAGAAGTAATCAAAGTGAAGGCACAACTGGAATCTAACATAGAATAACCAAACCTTTTTAGCTGCTTTCTTACTCTCATGGATCTCCTCAAGGGTTGAGGTTGAGGTTGTTCTTCCTCTTCTTCTGAACTATCATAGCTACTAGAGCTCTCCTCATCATTTGACCCACCATGGTCTTTCTATTCAGTCTTCTTAGGGGTAGGAGGCAACTAAACAATATCTTCTTTCTTCTCTTTTTCATTTGGTTGTAGCACAATAGGAGAAGATATTAGCTCTCTAAAAATAACATTTTTTCTATACAACACCTTACTAGTTGTAGGGTCCCAAAGCTTATATCCCTTCACACCAACACTATATCTGATGATAATACATTTGATAGCTTTGTTTTCCAAGTTAGATCTTTTCTCCTGTGGAACATGTGCATAAGCTTTACAACCAAAATCATGAAGATGTTTAATTGAAGGCTTCTTACCAGACCACATCTCCATGGGTGTCTTACCAACAAGGGCTGATCTAGGAGATCTATTAACCAGATAGCAAGTAGTGGCCATAGCTCCAGACCAAAACTTTGTTCAAGACCACTAATCATACTCTTAGCTTTCTCCATTAGTATCATATTCATTCTTTTTGAAACTCCATTTTTTTGTGGGGTATAAGGAGTTTTCTTATGCCTCTCAATACCTTGTTCTTTACAAAACTATTCGAACTCTACTATGAAAAAATCACCACCATTGTCAGTTCTCACACATTTAATCTTCTTATTAGTCTAATTCTCTACAAGGGCTTTAAATTCCTTGAACCAACTAAAGACTTATGTCTTACTTTTTAGGAAATAAATCCATTTCCTCCTACTATAATCATCTATGAAAGATACAAAAAATTTAGATTTGAATCTTGAAGGAACTTATACAAGACCAAATACATTAAAATGAATAAGATCCAAAACATAAGAATATTTTTGAGAACTAGAGTAAAATTGAACACGATTTTGTTTACCATAGACACAATGTTCGCAGAAGTCAAACTCAAGATTACAATCATTTAACCCCTCAATGAGGTTCTTGTTTTTCAAGGTTCTAAGACCCTTCTTACCAACGTGGCCAAATCTCATGTGCCACAACATTGTCTTTTCTATGGGAAGTTTTCCTTCCAATGTGTTTGCACCCTTAGGTACACATGCTACACTATTATCAGAACTAATAACCATAGTTTTTTTTACTGCTCATTCAAATGGTGGGAATGAAGTGATAGCTACTCTCTTCTTTGAAATAGAAGAACTATTGCACTGAGAAATACATGCATCAAGTTGAAACAAAGTTCCTCTCCTAGTACCCTTAGCAAGAACCATAGCTCCTCTCATCATCTTACATCTATCTTTAGAAAAAATGACTTGCACACCTACATCATTCAGCATACTTATAGATAATAGGTTTTGTGCCAAACTAGGGATGTGTATTACCCCATTGATCCCCTTTACTCATCCATCAAGGAATCTGATAGTGACCCATCCTTGTCCAACTATCTTTAGGTGAGAATCATTGCCCAAGTACACCTTTCCACCATCAAAAAGTCCATACTTTAAGAACCAACTTCGATGAGAGGTCATGTGGAAAAAAGCACCTGAGTCTATCAACCACACATCATCAGATGCATTTTCTACCAAGGCTACAATGAAAACATTGCCATCTTCTTGAGATTTTTTTGAACCTAAATCTAAGGCCTTCTTCTTCTTCTTTGGCTCTTTATAGTCTTTATGGAAGTTCCTAGTCTTATCACAGTTTAGCATCTTACCTTGGACTTTCTAGGAGTCTTTGATTTTCTATAGGATTTGGATCTACCCTTTCTAGACTTGTTGTCATCTTGCTTCCCTCTATCATTGGATCTACCGTGAATAGCAAGAGCTTCCTTAGCTGAATCTAAAGACTTTCTCCATGTCTCCTTAGATAACAGTGAAGACACCACATCATCCATTCTAAAAGTGACTAAAGTACTTACAAGAGCCATCACAAGATGGTCCCATGAATCTAGTAAGGAACATAATAGGACCATACATCAATCCTCCTCCTCTATCTTGACACCAGATGATGTCAATTGTGTAATCAGTAAATTAAAAACATTTAGATGATCTATAACATATCCTCCTTCCTCCATTCTTAAAGAATACAAATTCTTCCTCAGGAACAACTTGTTCACCAGAGATTTGGCCTAATACACAGACCCAACCATGTCCACAAACTATTTGCGGTCTTCTCATCAAGAACATTCAAGAGAACTAAATCAGCTAGATGGATTCTAATGAGACCCTTAGCTTTCTAATCCTTGAGATCCCAATTTGCTTGATATATTGTTGTGGGTCTTACATCAAGTGAAGCCACCTCCCATAGATCATGATCTTCAAGCAAGTCTTCCATCTTGAGTTTCACAACTCAAAATTATTGCCATTAAATTTCTCCACCTCTATTTTTTTGTATGATGAACTAGCCATCTCAATCTAAAAATAAGATTTAGAATTTTATGCACAAAACTCGCACTCAACTTGAGATTAGCTCAAAAACCCCTACCCAACAACTAGGATCAAAAGTTGATCAAGCTTTGATACCACTTGTAAGGAAACTCAAGTGTGGGGAACAACTTCCTATACTAATCCCTTAAGGAAAGTATTATGAAAATTCTATTTAAATCCTTACACTTTTATATTTGATATTATGTAAATAACAATATGGCATTCAACCATGAATACAAAGACTCGAGTGTACAGTACTCAATGATCAATTTCCACATTTCTTCACGTCTTCACCCATCATCATATCTTCCAAAGATAGCTCTTACACATCATAGGAATCCATCATAACTATTTTAGTCATGATATCCTTACACACAATTCAAGATGTCGAAACATGCAAGTGGAGTGACACATCAACATGCCAACTAGACATGTACACTGACACTTAATTACATTATTTGCAAAAATTACATTTAGAAAACAAATAATAAGAATAGGAATTATCCAAGGTTGAGACACTTTATTCCTAACAATATTTTTAGCATGAATTTTGGTGGTATCCCTTTGGGGGAGTATCCTAAGCATTAGAGAGCATCTAGCAATATTGACATGTTGCATTCATGATTGTGTTTATCATTGATGTCAACATAGCAGTAATTCTGTGAAGACCAATAGAGTAGAAGACAAAGATCAAGGTCATATGAACAGAAGTTTGATGTTCAAGTGATGCACAGTTAAGGACATATTCCACACAACATCTTGATGATGAGGCTAAGTGCACTTAACATAAGTCAAAGATGTAGAGATGTTATAAGTAATTTACAGAGAGCAATATAGAGACAAAATACTCGATAAGTAGTTTTTTATGATTGTACTATATCTTCTAACAGAGCTATAATCTAGAGATACACAATTAGATAATTATATAAGACAATATGATGGTGATGTTAGTGAGTGAACAAGCCCTAGTGTCACACATGTGAAAAGTTGTATAGATTGTGAGCTGATAGTGCTATTGTAGTTGCAAAATAATTATCTTTATATAATTAATTAGGAAAGTCTCAAGTTTGGCTCAAGGAATTATTTTGAAGATATGGTATAAAGGAAAGATGTTTCCCTTGTTTTTAATGTATGTGGCATGTGAATTGTTCAAGGAAGTGTGAACAAGAGCATAGTGTTTAGTGAATGTGAGTAAGTGATCCAAGGGATTATTGTATACAAATTTTGTGATCTAGTAACTAGATCAGAAGGAGAAGAAGTTTTTTTTATAGGATAGAGAAGGAGGAAGGAGTGGTAGAATTAAATTTTATTATTCTACAAGGCATAATATAGAGATCATTTGGATAGTGGGTTCATTGTTCTTTCTCCTGAAGTTGTTTGGATAGTGGGTCCATCTACCTTCTACAACTCCTAACAGGGTTAGCACAACTCCTAATAGGGTTGGAATCTTCTAATAGGGATTCAAAGTCTCCTAATATGGATTAATATGTACTAAAAAAATTTATAAACTCCTAACAGGGTCCATCTTCTAACAAAGAATATGTATATTAGTACATCATCTGGTGGGTACCATCCCCACTAGGGTTTTCCCTCTGATCAAGGGTTTCCCTGGTTAACATATCTGGCGTTATTGTGCATAAGTATTTTTTTGTGGTTTCTAATTATATTTCTCATATGGTTAAGATTTAATAAGGTTAATAATTGTGATATTAGTTGGATAACTAATTCACCACCCAACCCCCCCCTCGATTATTTTGGTGGACTATATATTCTAACAAATACATATTTATCATAATCCTTTATCAAATCAAACACTTCCAAATCCAATCCTAAGTAGTATAACCTCCAAATCTATGGCATTAGACCTTGATCCTTAGTAAACATTTATCATAGTTCAACTCTCTCATTTGGGATCACTAGTCCATCTTCAAATATTGAGTCCTCTACTTGGTGTCCTATTTTACCTATGATCATTTGTTCATCTCTAGTAGGGAAAAATACTATTATCCAATATCACATTTGGTTTTAAAATCCATAAGGTCTCTTGTCCACATCCATATTGTCTTGTATCTTACTCAATTTTTAACATCAAATCAATCAATTCCTTGATCATCAATCCATATTGATCAATCCGTGAGGTGTTTGCCCTCTTTCCACAAGGTTTATTTTTTCTTTTGTATTTTCCCCCTTCTTCCACAATCTTACATCAACTCCTTGTTTACACTTGTATGGTTTACATAAGATATAATAAATTCACTTTCAATCTCATGTCTCTATTATTGTTAACACAAAGGTAATAGGACATTGAAAACCCCTTCCTGTCTAGCCTAAACATCAACATATCTCAACCAACACCATCTATCAAACCTAAAAGATCCTTTCCAAAAAGCCACTATAGGCATGGATGCCCAAAATCAAGAAGAACCTTGTTAAGAGAAAGATCCCACTCATAATTTTAACCCTCAAGATGAAGTTATAGAATTCCTTGCATATACATAAAACTTAGAGATGTTAGAGAAATACATAAGGAAAAACAAGACTGATATTTTCCAAAATCTCTACCATCTGAAGAAATTTTTTGACAATTATGTCACCAGGGGAGCCCATATCAAAGCTTGTCTCCATTGGCTTGAAGTTGGAGACCAAGCTTACAAAAAAATTTAGGCTCTTAGAGCTCACCATGCCTCTATGGGGATCAAAAGAATTAAGGAAGGTCAATAGATTTTATATGAACTTCTTGACATTCTTCAATAGTTAATTTGACACTATGAGAAGGTGTTAATAGCATAGGGAAATTCAGCTAATAGGGACAAATATTTGAAGGAATGCATTTTTGTTACTCCAAACCAATTTGTAGTGGACTAGTATGCTTTCTATGAGTAAATGGTCACCATTAGTGACCTCAGAGAAGTTGTATTTTCCATGGTGGATGAAAAAGCTCCTAGGTGTGATGGTTTCCATTGTGAATTTTACAATACTATTTTGGATTCCATTGGTCCTAACTTGCATAAATTCTACCTTAAATTTTAAACACTAAATCACTAGAAAGAATTATCAATAAAGGGGACATTAAATTCATGCATAAAGCTAAAAATCCTACATATATCTACAACTGGAGGCCTGTCACTTTGTTAAATGTCCCTATAAAATCATAGCTAAGGCTTTAGCTCTCAAGATTCGTCATCTATTGCCCATGATTGTGTACCTCGAGAAGACTAGTTTCATCAAATCCATATTTATTCCTTATAATATTATTCTAGTTTGGGAAGGCATGGAGTTGGCTCATAAGCCTAAATAGAAATCTATTTTTCTTAAAATTGACTTCATCGATGCTTATGACCACATTGGATGACCTTTAAATATACCATCCATTATGCCCTTAGGTTTTTTCATGCTTTTATCCAATTAGTTGAAATGATCTTTGAGGACACTTCCTCTTGTATCACCATCAATGTCAGGAAATCTAAGGCCTTTGGTCTCTTTGGGTCCATCCGCCAAATATGTCCTTTAGCTACAACTTTATATGTTCTCACTATCAAAAGGTTTGGTTAACCACTTACTAGTGTCATTTCTTTTGGTCGTGGTAGAGGTATTTCTCTACCTCATTCACCTACCCATCTTATTAATGGGGAATTCACTAGTTACTCCTTCCTCACTCTCATGGAGGATGAGGAAAATGTTTCTAGTTCTTTGCAATGCCTTAACACTATTTGTGTGGCCTCTAGTTTAGCTATTCAATGGCACAAAACCTTGTATTACAAAAATCCTTTTCTTCTAGCACCATTGTGTCTTGTAGTATAAATGGAAATGGATTCAACATAGAGAGGTTTTCTACTTTTGGGTATCTCTTTTCTCTTCCAAGCTTCAGCTATGGAGATTTGGAATGTTGTCCTTTTGAAGATTGTAAAGATGCTTGACTATTCGATTAACAAGTCTCTTTCTTTGGCTGGAAAGTTACATATTTTTTAAGGTTCTAGTTGCTATGCATGTTTATTATTCCTCTAGTTGGGCTCCTTCTAAGGCCTCTTACATGAAGTTTAAGAAAATCTTGATGGATTTTCTTTGGGATTCTAGAGTTGCTCATCATGGATTTCACAAAGTCATCTAGGAGTATTGTTGTCTTCCCAAGGATTCTAGAGGCCTTGGCCTTATTTCCACTCAGAAGAAGGGTATTTCCTTATGTACCAAATGGGTTATTTGTGCTCTCACTAGAGATGAGGCCTAGAAAATTATTCTAATGCATTGCATTTCTTCTAGTGTCTCAATCAAAAAACTTGCTAGGAAGGGGATTAGTTTTCAAACCCTTCTCATCAATCTTGAACCAGTGCAAATATAGGGTTGTCAAAAGTATTTGGAAAGCTTGGGAATCCATCAAGTTTTGGCTTCATTTGGTTTGTGATGGTTTCATGGATGGGCTCTCTATGAACTAGCATAATATTTGGTGGTCTCCCCTTTTTGTTGTGCAAGGGGTTCAACTTGGTAAAGTGCAAGATGCCAATGCATTGTATTTTTTAAAATATGGCATCATGACACCTAAATATTTATTTTCCAAAGTCATTATGAGCCACAAAATTTGGGATTACATGCATGTCCAATTTTTTCTAACTCATTTAGATCATCAGACATTTGACCTATTGATCTCTACTTTGCCTCCTCACATGCTTCACAAGTTGGGTATTCAACTTGTTAAGCCATCGTGGAAGGATTGGAAATGGCATTTGTGTACTCCTCTTGTTCAGTATAAGCCCAAGATGGAATACCTTTGGTTAGTGCCACACTTTCCTATAATTGATATTCTCGACCAGTGGTGGCATCTTCAATCTTCTCAGCAAAACTGGTGATACAAACTTAACACTATTTGGACCACCATCACCAAGTTGAAGATTGCACATTGTCTTAGTATGTTATGTTCAAAGAGTTTTCCTTGGGCCCTTGACCGAAGAATCTAGGAGTTCTTGATCATCAGTGCCCTTTTTGTGGACAACCTAAGTCTTTTCTCTTATGTTTTAGTTTTTTCGAAGAGCTCAATAGTATTGGCTTTGAATTCATAATATTTTCAAGCTCTTTAGGCTGGAGACTTTTTCTTGGAATATGATCTTGTTTGGAGATTCACCTAGAAATTCTTTAAATATACCCAGATTTGGCATGCTTTTAGGATGATGGTTTTATTCATGTTATGAAAAGATAGAAATGTTTCTCTTTTCAATCACAAATTTCTTGATATGAATGTTTCTATTTATACAAAAGTTTACATAAGTAATAATGTAAAGATGTAGATTCAAGTACAGGACAACAAGGTGGCCCTTTAGATTTTCCACCTATAGGGGTTGTTGAACCACTAGGATAATGCCCCTAGTATGGTGGCTAGAGTGCTACCAGATTCAAGTTCTACTAATTGCACTCTGCCAGTGGCTACCATCATGGTCATAATTTTTCTACCTACCACACTGAAACTCCTAAGTCCCAAGCTCCCCCTCACTCTCCTATCAGTTGGAATGATGTCTAGCATCATTTCTTGATCTCTCCATCACAACACATCTTTGGCTAGTCCAAGAGTGCCCCTGCTCCTGCTCCTCTCTTTTTTACCAATTGATCCATCCTTGGTGGTGGCTCTGTGTCACCTAAGGACACTTATTCTAAATGGTCTTTCCCTCACCTAGCCCTAGAATTTTTTTCTCCCATGACTGAGGAGAAAAAAGATAAAGATAATCATGCTACTAATGATGGTGGTCTCTACCTGGCCCACTGCTTAACTCTGATGATGTATGGAGTTTAGATGATCACCAAAATCCTCATTCCTTGGTTGGCACTACTCTTAAAACCTAAGGTTCTTTATACTAATTTTCTTATGAATGGCTTGTAATTTTTCTGGCTTTGGTTTTGTGTGAACTTTCATAGGGTGATCTTGTATCCCTAGCCCTTCTTTGTGAATATGTAATTTTAATATTTTAATTAATAAAGAAGGGATGATTCATCAAAAAAAAATCTCTCTAAGGTTCCTTTTGGGGAATATCTTCATAGAACATTAGATAAATTTGATTCATACTTCTAGTCTCCATCGTAGTGTATAATAACCCAAGAAAATGTCTAAGAATTGAGGGATGTCGAAGATGGGTGGGAGCAAGAGTGGGAGCATGAGAAGGAGATAGATTTTGAATGTGAGAGTTTCTTGTACTCGTAGGATTTTTTCTAAGGTGCTGGGAGGAGGTGAATTATAGCATGGGGGAAATGATGTAGTTAAAGAAGGGGAAATTTGGGGAAATTTTTTCTTTTTGGGAATAGTTTTCTAGCTCTTTGGCCTTGGGTATCACTATTTACCTTGCTTTTTATTTGGTTTGATGCCCCTCTTCAATGTTTTTAAGAGTAACATCTTCTTCTTAGGATGAGTATTGGCTCCTTTCACTATCTTTGATGGTATGGGTTTCTCAACAAATATTATAATGGTTTCTTTATTCTCATTTTGTAGGGACCTTTGCCTTGTGCCCGACAATGGTGAGAGTTGTTGGTTCCAATTTTGTTCCAAAGGCTTTGGAATTTCCACATCATTTCTAGAGGTTTTGTTGTTGGTTTTTTCTAGTTACTTGTGTTTGAGGCCTAACTTCGTAGTTTGACAACTTTGGATCTTGAAGGCTAACACTTTTCGGTGATGATCCACATCTTTCTCCCCTTTTTGACTTTGTTTGGCCTTAAGAGAGCATTTTTTTTGCTAGTTATTTTATGGGTTTCTTTTGAGTTGCACCTGGTCTTGTAAGGTTTTATTTCTAGTGGTGTGTATCTTCATTTCCCTTGTGGACAGAAGCTTTGTTCAGTTTCTTCTTTAACTTTCCCAGCTCTTTTAAGTTGTTTTTAGTGATGGTATTTTCTTTTCGGTTGGTTTTTCCCCTATTTTTTTCTTGTTTTGTGGGGGGGGGGGGAGGTGGGGGCAGGGTGGGTTGTTCCTATCTTTATTGAGGTATGGTTTTGGTGCAAGGAGAGTGCTAGAAAGAGCTTCTACAACAACATGTATAATAACTCAACTGCAACCTTTTACACTTGCTAAGAGTTACACGCAGAATCTATACAAAAATCAATGAATGCACAGAGAACATGAGACCGGATGCAATATATTTTATGTGTAATTATTTAACTTTTCATAAAGAATAACCATAACATGCCCAGTTGTGAGGTCTTTCGGGCTGCATCCTTGAACAAAATAGAAAGTATACAAAATCATAGCCTTATCTCACATCTTCTAACTTTCCATGTCTTCTAATTCATTATTATCTTCTTATTGCTTCTATCCATCTATATTGTTCCTCTCTTCTACATCAAACCAAGCTTATTTATAGCTAGCTAAGCCACAAGTTAGCTAGTTAAGCATTAATTACAATTTAGGACAATACTTGGAAGATTAAACAAAAAAATCATGCTAATGGTCATATAAATTCTCGTGCACTTGGAGGTAGGCATGCATGTGTGCTAGTATTTAGAACCTATCTATGCAAGATTCCATGTAAGTAATCAAAACCACACCAAATGGGTCAACATGTTACGCAAGGTGAAAATAGCAGGAAAATAGGATCGTAAGTTTTGCATAGAACTTGAGAAAAAACCAACATAAGAATTTACAGATAGGTTCTCAATGTGATGACAATTGCACATAACATTAAAAAAAAGTAGCAACAGCTATTATGCAAACAAAAAACTAGTACAAAAAATTGGGAATATTTTTGGTTGATGCAAGATCACTCAAAGAGCCAAGATGTTCCTGCATCTGACACCTAGGGTTAATAAAGAGTTGATGCTCACATCATTCATTCCTCATATTCTAACCTAAATCATATAAATCTAACTCATCTTGTGTAATCCATGAATTATCTTCAATTAGATTGTCTTTCCATTGAACTAGGTATTCCATGTAGTCTTTTCCTCATACTCTTGCTTATTCTACTATTCAAGATCCTCTCAATATTGTCCCCTATCTATGCATTTCTTGAAGGTAGGTCCACATGTATGCTAGTAGTCATCTCCTATCTATGCAAGGTTCCATGTAAGAAATCAAAACCACACCAAACGGGTCAAAATATTATGCAAGGTAAAAATAGCAGGAAAATAGGACAAGTTTAGCATAGAACTTGACAAATATCCAACATAAGAATTCACACACTTAGGAAAAGGATCAAGGATAGGTTCTCAATGTGATGAAAATTGTGCATAACATGAAAAAAAAGGTAGTAATGGCTATTATGCAAATAGTAGAATGGTACAAAAAACTAGGAATATTTTTGGTTGATGCAAGATTTTTCAAAGAGCCAAGATGCTCTTACATCTAGCACCTAGGTTAATAACGAGTTGATGCTCACATAAGTAATTCCTCATATTCTAACATAAATCATATAAATTCAACTCATCTTTTGTAATCCATGAACTATCTTCAATTAGCTTGGCTTTCCATTGAACTAGGTATTCCATGTAGTCTTTTCCTCTTGTACTCTTGCTTATTCTACTATTTAGGATCCTCTCAATATTTTATCCTATTTTCTAAGGATAGTCTATAGTATCTTCCAACTCATTAGTTGATTCAAAGTATTCAAATATATCTACAATGTTGAATATAGGAGAAATATACATGTCTTTTGGTAACTCTACTTCATAAGCATTTCCACTGTCAAATTTCTTCAGGATCTTACAAGGACCAAACTTCTTCATTTTTAGCTTTCTATAAGTACCAATTGTAAATATATTCTTCTTCAAATGAATCATAACCTCATATCCAACCTCAAAATTTTTATGTATCTTCCTCTTACCATCTCTCTATTTATACTCCAGAATATTGTTCTTCAAGTTTCCTTTCACTTCATCATGCAAAGGTTTCATGAAAATTGCAAACTCCTCAACTTCATCACTTCATCTTGTCTCATTAGGAATATCTTTCAACTATTTGGTTCTCTTAGGATAAAATTTAATAACAATCTTAGTGTCTTCTTAGTGCTCCTATTCACAAAATTATTGTATGCAAACTCTTCTTGTGCCAAAACTAAATCTCAATTAGCAAGCTTATCTCCAACCAAGCATCTCAGCAAGTTACCCACACTTCTGTTCACAACTTTAACTCATCCATCTATCTGAGGGTGAAATGTAGAACTAAACTTCAATTCCATATTCAGCTTCTTCCAAAGTGTCTCCCAAAAATAACTAATAAACTTAGTATCTCTATTTGAAGAAATAGTCTTAGGAAAACCATGCAATATTCTTACCACTTCCTTGAGGAATAACTCAACTACATGTAATGCATCCATTTTTTTCTTACAAGGTATGAAATGGGCCATCTTTGAAAATATGTCAACCATCACCAAAATAGAAGCATTACCTCTTTGAGTTCTAGGTACCAAGAACAAAATCCATAATGATATCTTCCCAAGGTCTGTCAGGTATAGGAAATGGTGAATACAATCCCAAATTCTAGCTAGTTCATTTTCATGTTTGACAAATTCTACAAACTCTAACCATTCTCTGAACACCCTTACAGATATGTGGCCAAAATTCTCTATCTAAAATTAGTTTCATTATTTTATCAATCCCAAAAAGTCCAGCAAGTCCACCACCATGTTTTTGATTCACTATATTCTCTCATAGATCCTCTAGGTATACATAACTAGATTCCTTTAAACAACTATCTTCCTAAATGAAATAATTAGTCCATTTATCAATCACTATTTTTTCCTTACAAGCTCTCCAAGGTTCTGCAAAATTAGGATCACTCTCATACAAATGTTTCAAGTCATCAAAAAAAAGTACCTCAATTCTCATCTCTATCAAAAGCTTTCTTCTTCAAATCAAGGCATGAAAAACCTTGGTTAAGTGTCCACTTCTATGTTTCAATGTGATGGAACCTCAAAATTTGACTACTTTTTCTAAATTTCACAAAATTGAGACCCAATCAAAAACTACCTTCTGATTTTGCAATTTTGTGATACATGAAATACTCGGTCTCTGATTTTGTGATTTTGGAACCAAGTCTCTTGTGATTCTCCAATTTCATGATTTTAGGAATGGACTTTTGGTTATGCTCTGATTTTGCAATTTTGATAAGGGAGATGTCTATGGTCTCTAATTTTTTGATTTCAATGCCAGAGGTTCACTAACATTCTATCATTTTGAAGATTAAAAAAGAAAATTAATTTCATTAATTGTCTAGTAGAGGAAGTTATGATAGGGATTTATTTCATTTGTCTTGTTTTCTTTCAAGTATGACATTGGTCAAGGATGGCTTGTGCTAGGGATTTGAAAGAAATATGGCCATTAAATGTATATTGACTTGATCATTAATATAAGGACATTTTGCAAGTTTATTATTTTATATAAAAGCATTCCTATGCAATTTTTTCTAGGGAAGAAGATATGGGTTTTTTAGTAAAATCACATGACGAAGATGGAGTACCCCTCCCAATCATAAAACCTAGGTTGGCACCTACTGAAGAAAACCAATTTGATGTCACCAACAACATGTATGCAGCTACATGGGATTCATAGACAACATATGCTTGGTACTAGAGTGACTACAATAAGATTTTGATGGAAGAGGAAAAAGGTGAAGCTTTGAACATGCGTATTGGAGTGCCAGATGAGGAGGTGGTTGAATAGTCAGAATAAATCCTCAATATGATGAGAGAATTATAAACCTCTTTTGATTGTAATTAATCTGTGACAAGTTGCAATTAGTTTTTAGTTAGCTAGGATGAACAGGCCTAGAGATTTTTGCATCCTTTTGTATTCTATAAGAAAGGATACCAGAGCCTTGTTATATAGAGGAGAATATCAAAATATATATACTAACATTTTTGATATAGGCATGCATAGCAGAATTTAGATAATGCAACTTGTTACAACTAAGTTGTACCTAATTTTTGAATTAATAAAATATATCGTGTTCTTCTCCAAAAGATAGGGAATTGATCGTTAATTTTACTGAATTCAAATTCCTCTTGGATTTATATTATTTACAGAAAAAAAATTGAGGCAAGCTATTGGAAACAAGACCCATATGCTTATGTATTTTTTGTTTAATTGGTCTTCAGTTTGAAGTTAAATTCAATTAACTAGGGTTTGTTAAATTTCTTAGTTTGGGTGCTCATTATTTATGGTGGCACCCATATCTCCAAAACATAAGAGTAATTCAATAATTATAAAAGTTGACTCTCTTCTCTAATTTGGAAGACACTGGTCATATCAAAATTTGAAAATTAAGAATTACTTTGTGGAAGGTAAACAATCAGTATCAACTAGCTTTCATGTGGTAGTGCATCTTGTTTTGAGAATCTTCCCCTTAATTACTTATTATTATAATCAATTTCTCCTTGAGAACATTTTCCAACTCAATAGTATTGTTAAGTCTACATTCATAACCATCCAACATTCCCATTTAAGATACAACCACCTAAGTCTTGTAGAGCCTAAAGTGTGGAGATTGAACAAAGTGAAAATTCAATCTTCTTTGTAGTCTAAAATTGTGTTGAGTTTCCCAACATCTAGTAGGAAAATTCATAGGAAATCAACCAAAAATTTTGTGCACCTACATATTGACAACTCTACTAGGGAGAGTTTCTCACAATTCATGTTTTGCAGTTACCCAAATACTTTTTAGTTATACATACCAGTAAAGAGAAAATGTAACTTCACTAGAACGAGAACTCGAGAGACTTGGTAAGCAATTTTTTTCAACATAATCTTTTGCACTTCATCAATTGCAAAATTGTGATTAAAGAAATCTAGCTACTCTACCATTTTGTGTATTTAATTCTTTAAGAATAGAATAAGTAATAGACATTCATCCTTAAAGTTTATGTGGGAAAGAAGGTTTGTGCATTCTAGAAAATATTTACAATATACTCTGGAGAAAAGAAGAAGAAAATATAAGAAATCAGTGGATATGTCATTAACTAGATATAAAAAATTCATAGATAGAGAGAAACATTTGTGTGATAATGATCAGATGGATACTTAGTAAGGAGAAAATCCATTTCTTCAATGGGACTCAAGACAATTTGGAGCCCACCAAATTATCGATGAATCATTTGAAAAGGAAGATGAGGAAGAAACAAATGAGAAATTCCAAAATATTACAAAGGCATTATAAATTCTACAGTCTTCAAAGAGGGCTACAAAGGTGTTGAAAGGGGTTCCCAAAGAATTATTGGAAAAGGTCAGTTTAAGCAAAGATGGTATTATTTCACTGAAGTGTACTGAAGAAAGGACAAATAAAGGTAAAGGGAAGTCATCCAAATAAAATCCTCCTAATAAAAATAGAAATTCCTCTTCCAATACTGTACATAAAAATCTATTGTATAACAATGAAGAAAAGAATAACTTTGCTGGCTGAAATAAAAACTAGGTAGATAGAATTGGCAACAATTGGAGGAATAATATTGCTAACAATCAAAATAATGCAAGGAGGTTTAACTTTAATCAAACCAACCAACGGGCAACAGCTCCTATGAACATAAAATGATATAAGAAACTAGATTTTTTAGGAATAACAGGTTATCCCAACCTATATCCAATGATCTAAGAAGCGCCATACCTAAGTTTTATGGGGAAGGAGACCAATCTGCAAAAATACATGTCACTAATCTTAAAAGTACCATTGAATAATTGGAAGAACATAACAAAGATGTATTTATGAAATTATTTTTTCAATCTCTAAGAAATGTTGTTGCACAATGGTATAGAGGATTGCCTAAAAGTTATATAAGTAGTTGGTAGGATTTTGTAGACTTGTTCCTTGATCAGTTTGGGAACCATACCAACACTTCTTTTGTGTCTCATGAATTAACTAGTATGAAGAAGAACCATATAATTTTAGGGCCACCCATAATACATTATGACTTGAATGCCACAAATCAGAGAATTTACAAGAATGGTACGATCTCATGAGACTATTTTTGAGTTTAATAAAATATTTAATAAAGTTTTGAATAGAATACCTCAAGACATTAGGCTTGTAGAGCCTTTTCTCATAGTTTTTTATTTAAGCACCTTTGAAAGCAAGACACGTTATGAGATAAGGTCTTGCAGACCTAATACATTGCAAGAAGCTTTCAAAGTGGCCATGATTATTAAAAATGATAAAAAGGTCACAATTAGGATTAGAAAAAGAGAAGATCCTAGGTTGTTTGATCCCAAAGCATCTAAGAAAAATAAGGAAGAATATAAGATCAACAAAATCCTCGGTATGATTAAAGATTTGCATGTGGAAGGTAAGAATGAAGGAAACAAAAATAATAAACATTATAATAAGGAAAGATATAGAATGTGGGATATTCCATATACCACATCCTAAAAAGATTGTAGACCTATCAAGAATACTAATGCTCCTAATCCACTTCATAGAAATAATCACTATGCTAAGAATAGTCCATGGTGTGAAGTATATATGATGTCACATTCTCCATAACAATGGTTAATGGCTAAGAATGTTTATGATGATAACTCTCATTTTGGGCGTGAACCACAAATAAATTCTTTATCCTCATAACCCTTTTGGGGTGGAGATTCTTTAGAAGATGAATGTGTGTCAGATATTGATGCACAAATGATGAGATACTCATATCAAAAAGTCCTCTCAGATGAAGAACCAATTAGAAGAGTTACAAAAATTGAAGAAAGAAAATCTCTTACAATTGCAGTGGTTGAGAAGGCTAAGAGTAACTACAAGATAAGGAATAGGGTGATTAATCCAAACCCAAAAGGAGATGACAACCCCGCTCTGAACAAAGGGATTGCATTGTGTAAACCTTTACAAAAAACCTTACAGAAGATACTGGAAGAAAATCAGTAGGCATCAGGTACGCAACATGTGAATAATTCTTTTATTTCTAATGCTCTATCTCAATTAAAGGTTTAAGTCTCATTCTTAGAAATAGTGAAAATTGTTGAATATCATAAGGAAGTTCTAAATATTATATCAGAAACTAATAAAATTCATGAGAAGAATCATGTTGCCAAAACTTCACCATTTATTTATTTAGGGACTAATTAAAATGAAACAATTCCTCAAGTTGACCCCTTCTTCTTGACTCTTCTTACAAATAATAAGTTGGTTAGGAATTGTATGATAGACTTAGGAGCTACTATGAATATTATGCCCGCAGAAGTTATGACCAAATTAGGATTTAAAGTAGACATGCCCTATGGAAAGTGTTATGTGATGGATAATAGGTTTGTTCTAGTAACCAGGGTTATTAAGAATTTTGACTTCAGGCTCCCTTCTTATCTTGATGTTTTGTATAAGATTGATACAACTATGGTTGATGTCTTGGCCTCCTATGGTATGTTACTCTCTAGACAATGGTCAAATTTAGTTGGGAGCATATACAATTAGATTTATCTTATACAACAATTTCTAAAATGGTAAAGATGTAAGAATTGATAAGGAACCTAGATTTGATTACATCATTGAGCATTTTCACCTTGCAATAAATAAAAAAAATTCAAATGGATATAGACAATTTTCAAATAAATGTTAATAAACCTATCCAGAATATAGGGCATTCTAATATGTAGGGGGAAAGTGAAGGAATATCATGTTTGCATTTTGATGGAGCATGCAGTAAGGAAAAAAATGGTGCCGAGATAATTTTGACATCCCTTTCAAGTAAAATCTTCATATATGTGTTCCTACTTAACTATATGAAGCATTAATTTTAGGAATTGACATTGCAAAACATCTTAAAATTAAATTGTTGTCAGTATTTGGTGATTATGAACTAATTCGATACCAAATAAGGAACATATGTGTAACCAAATGTTCTAGATTAAAAGGTATAGAAATAATGTATGGTATTTAATTGAACATTTTTATGCTTTTTCAATCAATTGGATAGATAGAAGTGATAATTCCTTCACTGATTCGATGGCGAGTGAAGTTGTTAAACAAATTGATATATCTTTACAAGATCTGGTCCAAGTGGAAATAAAAAATAGGCCATATGTACTGGATAATGTTTATAATTGATAGGTCTTTGAAGATGACAAGGATGGCTTAAAGTTTTTTACATGTCAAGAAAATTACCAAGATACTGAAATTGACTAGAATGAATTAGTGGAAAGTTGAGATAAAAAGGACACTATTTTACATAATGAAATTGTTCAACTTAAATCGAACAAAATACCTAAAGGATTGGTCACATTAGAAAGAGTTTTAAAAGAGTAATAAATTATTAAAACAAAAACCTCTATTGTGATAGAAGACTAAGTAAAGAAGATCAATCTAGGGAATGAATGTTCACCAAGAGAAGTGTTTATTGGTAAGAAGTTGTCTAAGAAAGTTAGAATGGATTTGATTGCTCTATTAAGAAAATATAGACATTTTTTTGCTTGGACATATGATGATCTTAAAGCATACAAAGAAGATCTCTTTTAGCATGAGATTCTTCTTAAACTAGATGCAAAACCATTCAAACAAAAGCAACATCCCTTAAACCCAACGTTAGCACCAAAAATAAAAGAAGAGTTGATTACAATGAGAGATGTTGGGATAATAAAACCAATAAGATACTCTAAATGGGTCTCCAATTTGGTACCAGTCAAAAAAAATAATGGTAATATAAAGCTATGTGTTGATTTTAGGAATCTGAATATATCATCATCAAAGGATAATTATGTTAGAGTGGGGTTTTCATTACACCAAAAGACTGATCTATCAATGTCTGATACAACCACTCAACTTATAATACACAGGAGGCAATTAAGCCCTTATCATGAATCCCAAAGGGAGTACTGAAAAAATTTCCAACAATCTCCCCCTCAGCATTACCTGAGGGTCTAAGGATTTGAACCTATGACTGAGCTCTAATACCACTTGTTAGAGTGGGGTTGTCATTGCACCAAAAGACTAATCTATAAATGCCTAATACAACCACTCAACTTATAATCCACAAGAGACAGTTAAAACCTTTTCATGAATCCTGAGGGGAGTACTAAACAAATTTCCAACAAATTATGCCTTGCCAAATATGGAAGCTCTTTTACAAAAGGTTACTAGAAATGAATTTCTTTCCATGATGGATGGTTTCTCTAGCTATAATCAGGTAAAAGTTAAAGAAACTAAACAATATAAAATTGCATTCACTACTCCATGGGGAAAGCATGTATATGTTAGGATGCCTTTCATCTAAACCTATGTTGGTGAAACATTTCAAAGGGCCATGGATGTTACATTTGATGGTCTGATTGATCACATTTTGGTCATTTATCAAGATGATCTAACAACTTATTCAAAGAAGGCAGGAGATCATTGTAATCATTTGGAAAAAATCTTCAAGAGCACTCTTGATATGGAGTACCTCTTAATCCAAAAAAGTGTCAATTTGGAGTAATAGAAGGAAAACTATTAGGTCATATAGTTTCTAAGGAAGCTATCAAAATATATCCTAATAGAGTAAATTCCATTGATAATATAAAAGTGCTAAAGACAATAAAATCAATGCAATCATTCTTTGGTCAAATCAATTTTGTCAAAAGATTTGTATCCAATTTTGGTGAAATTATTAAGCCAATGTCAAGGATGCTTAAAAAGAGGGCTAATTTAGCTTGGGATGATGAAGCCTTACATGCTTTTGCAAATATAAAGAAATCTATTACAGAAGCACCTGTGCTTAAAGCTCCAGATTTCAATAAACCATTTCAAGTTTTTTTTTCACATCTTATCATACCATTGTTGTTGTGATGCTCCAAAAGAATGAGGAAGGGTATGAGCAACCTATTGCTTTCTTTAGTAGGAGTGTGCAAAATTATGAGTTAAACTATGATATAAATGAGAAGAAAGCTTATGCTTTGGTGAAAGCTATCAAATCTTTTCGCCCATATTTAGTGGATGCCAATAATATTGCTTATGTTCTCAATGCCGCAATTAAAGACATATTTAGACTAACTAAAACCATTTGGAGAATATGCAAGTAGATTAATCAAATCCAAGAATTTAACATTGATATTCAAATAACTGTTAGAGTAAATAATTAATTATTTATTAATTATTTATTCTATTACTTAAGCTTACTTAGGTAAATGCATTTATTTAATATTTTGTATTTAATGCATGTAGTGGTTAGTTGTTGACAACACGGGAGTTTGTTCCCTTCTAGCATGTTCCACCTTTTGTAGATATGTGTTGAGTTGTCATCCTTATCTTCTACCACCTTCCAGCTTGTTCTACAAGCTTCCTTGAGGTCTTTATAAGCGACCTCTCTCATTGTATTTTCATAACATATCATAAGGCATTGTGCATATTGTAAATACATTTTCTTATGTTTGCACATATTGTCTCTCATGTCCATTTAGGGTTTTTCCCTTGTTCCATGTTCTTCCTCTCCTTGGCTTCTCTTTGATAGGTTTTCACATGCAATTGATCTTGGGTGTCTTCAAAGTTGTCTTTCTTCAACTCCAACATGGTATCAGAGCCTTTCTGCTGCAGCTTCATTGAAGAACTTTTGAAGCCATGATTTGAAGTCACAAACCCTAGTTTGTTTTTGCATTTTTTCTTCAAATCAGGGGATCAGCAATTTTTTGGAGCACTTTCAGCCCAAACAGACATCACCATTGAATCCGAAAGGCCGTTTGCAATCAGGATTCATATAAAAATTTTCAATTTTGAAGACAAAGCTCCGGGAGGCAAAAAAAAATTTACTTCAGGGGCTGCCGTACGAACTGTACGGACGATTTTTGAGCTGAAATTTTTTTTAAAAAATTAAATAGGCACACTGCCCAACAGCCACCGTGGGGCTGACTGCACCCGGCTCATGCTTCGTCTGGTCCTAGTTGCACCTCTGTTGGGCCGCTCCGGCCCAGCTGCCGCCGACGGACAACCTCGGCACCGCCCTTTCGGTGGTGCCTCTCTTTCGCAGCGCCCTCTACCAATGAGCTCCTCCCGTCCACCGCTCTCTGCAGGCTATGCCACCAAACTCCACCTCTGCTCCCCCTGGTTCCGTTACCTGCCCAGTCAACGGATAACTCAGCGACTGTTTGCACAGTTAGCGCAACCAATGCATGACACGTGGAAGGCGTGCCACGTGGCACATTGCCACGTAGCCCCTGCCACGTCAGCAGACTGCCACGTGGCATCCATGTGGTACTGCCATCTAGCTACCACGTGGCTTATTTTTTGCTGCGATGGCTGACGGGCCATGAATTTTAAGCCAGTAGTTTGCTGACATCAGTACTGCATCAGCATCCTCCTTGCACCTCTCCTTCAGCTTCTGTTTTGGAGCTATTTATGGTTTTTTGGCCATAACTTAAGCATACAGAGGTATTTTTCTGATCCAAAAGAAGCGTCGAAAAGCTAGTTTCGAGACGAAGACATTGGTGTAGGTATTTTTAGATTTTGATGCATTTTTATTACCTATTTTTTCAGTTGAAGTCCGATGTTCTATTTTTGACTCCGACAAGCATATATTTTGCGTTCCATGCCCTTTTTTGAAAACTTTATATTTCTAGAAAGCTAGTTCTGTGTATTTTTCAGAAATGTGGTCCTTTTCCTGAGTTTTTGGCCCATGATCTTTCTATCATAGTTTTGGCATTTTTTCTATTTGGTGGATATCTTGAGTATTTTAGGCTCGAGGATCATTTTTCTGGCATGGTTTCTCTTGTTTTAGGCTGTACTTTGTTTTGTTGCAGCCCTTTTTCAGTTTTGATCATTGTAGCTATCATTTTGAAGCACTTTTTTGTATCTCACTGAGATAAAGTGCCACTTTTGCATTCCAGGGATCACGAACGTTGTTTTGAGTCAGTTGTACATGCACTATTTTCATAAAGCACCATGGGGGGGGTCATTGTTTATTGTTATAGGAATTCTCCCTTTGTCAAGTGAGTGTCCCTTCCAAGACATTAGCCCCATGTAGAGTCAGTTTGATCGTGTCTTTATAGGTGTTTGTACCTCTTTTCCTCTCTCGTCGTTCTTGGTTCGTCTGCAGAAGAATTTGGCCCACCTTCTCAGTTGCCTATCATCACACCCCATCTACATTAAGGGGGGGTTATGTTGTTGTTCTAATGCATCCTTGGTTCGATGGTTCAATAGTGTGAACTATGTATTCAATGGTTGATCCTATATACAAGGTGATTGCAGTGGCTGGCTACCTATGCATTTTGGTGAGATGGATCATCTACCATATAGACATGCTCGGTTCGTGCCTTCTTCTTCCATGGAGGTTCTTCAGATTAGCAGTTTGGCAGATTTGTGGCTTCTTCATGCTTTAGTGATGCTTCTTCATGATCACTCCTTGTTCCTATTTTAGGGGACATTTCCCTAGTTGGAGGCTTCTTCAGTTCTTCACTAGGTTACCTCTTTTTGGGGGAGGGTTTTTCCCACGTGGTTTTCTCTCTTTCCCCATTTATAGAGGTTGTTTTTTCTTGCATTGTACATGGGTACCTAACATGGCCTTGTTGCCAAGACCCATTCTGCATTCATCTTAGTTTTGTGAGCTTAAGGCATTTCCCTAAGTTGCAATTAAGGGGGGGTGTTAGAGTAAATAATTAATTATTTATTAATTATTTATTCTATTACTTAAGCTTACTTAGGTAAATGCATTTATTTAATATTTTGTATTTAATGCATGTAGTGGTTAGTTGTTGACAACACGGGAGTTTGTTCCCTTCTAGCATGTTCCACCTTTTGTGGATATGTGTCGAGTTGTCATCCTTATCTTCTACCACCTTCCAGCTTATTCTACAAGCTTTCTTGAGGTTGTTATAAGTGACCTCTCTCTCATTGTATTTTCATAACATATCATAAGGCATTGTGCATATTGTAAATACATTTTCTTCTTGTGTTTGCACATATTGTCTCTCATGTCCGTTTAGGGTTTTTCCCTTGCTCCATGCTCTTCCTCTCCTTGGCTTCTCTTTGACAGATTTTCGCATGCAGGTGATCTTGGGCGTCTTCGGAGTTGGCTTTCTTCAATTCCAACAATAACCAAGTTAGTTTGACGTCAAGAATTGGCAAAGCTTATAGAAAATGCTAACCTAGAAGCATCACAAATCAATCAAGTGGAAGAAAATCATAATATTGTTAGCATAGAAAATTTTCCTCGGTGCACTAATGTTGTTTATAATTTGAGAACCATGAAAGCTCATGATAAGTGAAGTGAAAATCAAAAAAGAATAGTTAAGTCACATGCAGCAAAATATGTTCCTATTGAAGGAGATTTATATTGGAGAAATAGAGATGGCATATTACATTTATGCCTTGATACTCATCAAGCACCTGTTATTCTTGAATAATTGAATGGAATCTATGGAGGGCATTTATGTGCTTGAAATAGTGCCAATAGGATTTTGAGAGCAGGATATTATTGGCCTTGTCTCTTTAGAGATTGTTGTAACTATGTCAGGAAATGTGAAGCATGTCAAAGGTTTTCAAGTGAACTAAAATATGATGGAGCTTTTCCTCTTAAGACATTACAAGCACAAGAGCCTTTTTAGATGTGGGGAATAAACTTCATAGATGAGATCAGTACTAAGTCAAGTAGTGGATTTGGTTGGATTTCAGTTACTACTGAATATTTCGCTAAATGGGTTGAAGCTATCCCGACCAAATCTACTAGTATTTTTGTTACATATTTTCTAATGAATAATATATTAACAAGATTTGATGTTCCAAGAAAAATTATTGTTGATAATGGGATGTGCTTTAGATCAAAAGAATTCACAAATTTTGGACTAAATATGGGATAACAGTGTCATATTTATCCCCTTACCATCCACAGGGAAAGGGTCAGGTAAAATCAAATAATAAGAGTATCGTTAAAATTATAAGAAGGATGTTGGATAACAATAAGAGAGTTTGGGACTCAAAGTTGCATTTGGCTATCTAGGCAAATAGGATAACAAGAAATAAGTTAACTGGAATCACACTATTTGAGCTTGTATATAGGCAAGAGGCAAGAATCCTTAAAAACAATTTATTACTAGTATATAAATTCATCAGAACTAAGAAGCTTGAGGATATTGATTCTATGGATGAAAGAATTATTTCCCTGACAGAATTAAATGAAAAAAGAAGAGAAGCATTGTAGCACAACCTTGAAAGACAAAAGGCTGTGAAATACTTACATTATAAGAAATCTTCAAAAAGAGTCTTTACTGTGGGAGATTGGGTGTTAAAATGGAATGTTAAATACCAAGACAAGTGAAAGCATGGAAGATTTGATCCCTTATGGTTGGAACCTTGTATTATATATGATAAATTTGGAGAACATTCCTTTCTTCTTAAAGAGACAAATTGACACATATTAGAGTTTCTTGTCCATGGACAATATCTAAAACTTTTTTTCCTCTCAGTTGGTTGCTTTCTTATTGTAGGACTGATGTTTTTGTTTTTTGTGTTTTTTGTTTTTAACCTAGAGATAGTTGGATTCTAGCCATATCCCAAAGGAATAAAAGTCCCAGAAAGAGCCATTGATGGAACCTCAAATTTTGATTACTTTTATAAAATTGAGACCCAGTCGTGAACTATCTTCCAATTTCCCAATTTCAGGATTTATGAAATGCTCAGTCTCTAATTTTGTGATTTTGGAACCAAGTCTCTTGTGATTCTCTGATTTTGTGATTTCAGGAATGGACTTTTAGTTATGCTCCAATTTCACAATTTTGATAAGGGAGATGTCTATGGTCTCCAATTTTGTGATTTCAATAATAAAGGTTCAGTAACATTCTGTAAATCTGAGGATTAAAAAAGAGCATCTATTTCATTAATTGTCTTGTAGAGGAGGTTATGTCAAGAATTTATTTCATTTGTCTGATTTAATTTCAAGTATGACATTGATCGAGGATGGCTCGTGGTAGAGATTTGAAAGAAATATGGTCATTAAATGTGTACTACCTTGATCATTGATATAAGAGAATTTGGTAAGTTTATTCTTTTATAGAAAAGAATTCATGTGCAATTTTATGTGTTTGTTTTACAGGGAGAAGATATGGGTTTGTCAGTACAATCACGTGATGAAGATGGAGTACCTCACTTGATTATGCAAGCTAGGTTGGCACCTACTAAAGAAGACCAATTTGATGTCACCAACAACATGTGTGCAGCTACATGGGATTTGTGGACAACATATGCTCAGTACCAAAGTGACTGCCATGAGACCTTGATGGAAGAGGAAAAGGTGAAGCTTTGAACATGCTTGTTGGAGTGCCAAATGAGGAGGTGGCTGAACAGTTGGAAGAAATTCTTGATATGATGAGAGAATTATAAATCTCTTTTGATTGTAATTAATTTGTGACAAGTTGTAGTTAGTTTTAGTTAGTTAGGATGAATAGGTCTGAAGCTTTTTGTATCCTTGCATGTTCTATAAGAAAGGATACCAGGGCCTTGTTAATATAGGAGAATATTTTTTAAAAATGCAAACATTATGGATATAGGCATGCATAGTGGAAGTTAGATACTGCAACTTGTTACAGCCCAGTTGTACCTTATTTTTTAATAAATAAAATATATTGTGTTCTTCTCCAAAAGATAGGGAATTCATCATTAATTTTACTGAATTCAAACTCCTCTTGGATTTATATTATTTGTAGAACAAAATGGAGGCAAGATATTGGAAACAAGACTCGTATGCTTATGTATGTTTTGTTTAATTGGTCTTCAGTTTGAAATTAAATTCAATTATCCAGGGTTTGTTAAATTTCTTAATTTGGCTTTTCATTAGTTGATGGTGGTGTGCATATCTCCAAGACATAAGAGTAATTTAGTAATTATTAAAGTTGACTCTCTTCTCCAATTTGGAAGGCACTAGTCATATCAAGATTTGAAAATTAAGAACAGTTTTGTGGAAAGTAAACAATTATTATCAACTCGATTTCATGTGCTAGTGCATCTTGTTTTGAGTCTCTTCCCCTTAATTACTTATTATTATATTCAATTTCTCCTTGAGAACTTTTTCCAACTCAAGAGTATTGTTAAGTCTGCATTCGTAACCATCCAACATTCCCATTTAAGGTACAACTAACTAGATCTTGTAGAGCCTAAAGTGCAAAGATTGAACAAAGTGAAGATTCAATCTTCTTCATTGGTTAAAATTGCGTTGAGTTTCCCAACATCGAACAAGATAAATCATAGGAAGTCAACCAACAATTTTGTGCACCAACATAATGAAAAGGAAAAATTTGTAAGAACTCAACCCACTTCATATGTCTCTAATTCAATTTATTTTGACTTTCCAAATACTACAAAACTTTATGGTCAATATACATACAAAATCCTTAGGCATAAAATAGTGTCTCCATTTCTTCAAAGCTTGAACAATAGCATATAATTCTTGACCATTCAACTTCTCACTAAAGAAAGCTACAGGTCTTCCTTCTTGACTCAAAACAACTCTAATGGAACTTACACTAGCATCACATCCAACTTGAAAACATTTACTAAAATATTTTGTTTTAATGTTTCAAAAATCTTTTGTACTCCATATGTCCTTTTGAAATCATTTTTATCTCCTCATAGCTTCAGCCATAGCATTACAAATAGAATTGAAACTCCTGATAAACTTCCTATAAAAACTTTTCAATCCATGAAATGATCTTACCTCTCTCACATTCTCTAGTGTAGGCCAATCAAGAATAACTCTCACCTTTTCAGGATCCATCCTCAATCTATCTGCCAAAATTACAAAACAAAGATACACAATCTCTTGTCTCATAAATGAAATTTTTTTCAAATTAATCAGCAACTTTTCTTCTTTCAATTTTTGTGGTACTTGTCTAATATGTTCAAGATGTTATTCCTTACTTTTACTAAATATCAAAATATCATCAAGATATACAATCAAAAACCTACCCAATAATTTCTTCAAAACTTCATTCATCAGCCTCATGAAAGTACTAGGTGCATTAGTTAGACCAAAGGGCATAACCAACCACTCATACAAACCTTCATTAGTCTTAAAGGTAGTCTTCCACTCATCTCCTTCTCTAATTCTAATTTGATGATAACCACTCTTCAAATCAACCTTTGTAAAATACTTTGCTCCACTTAAAATATCCATTATTTCATCCATCCTAGGCAAAGAAAATGTGTACTTTACTATTATCTTATTTATAGCTCTAGAGTTAGTGTACATTCTCCCATCTCCATGCTTGTTAGGTGCTAACATAGTAGGTACTACTCAAGGACTCAAACTTTCTCTAATCAGACCCTTCTCAAGCAATTTTTGCACTTGCCTATTCAACTCAATCTTTTCATCAAGTGTTAACCTATGTAGTGCTTTATTAAGCAAACTAGCTCTAATTATTAGATCCATACAATGACGTATACTTCTCATTGGAGGCAAACCATCAGGTACTTTTTCAAAAATGATCTCATGAAATTTAGTCAACAAAGGTTCAATCTTTGGTGCATGTTCCAACACATCTTGGTTCTCATTTTTTCTAGGAATCAAAGTGTAACAAACATATTGTTTTTTCATTTCTCTTGCAAATTTATTACCTTCAACCAAGCACACTCTAACTGTGCTACAATGACTTTCATCATTTTTTTCCACCAAAGGAAAAAATACATGTTTCTTCCCATTAACCCAAATAGTTTATTGGTTCAATCTACGTCATGCAAAGCTCGTCTATCATACTGCCAAGGTCTACCAAAAGAATATGACAACAATTTATAGGCATAATATCACACAAGACTTCATCATGATAATTTCCAATTTTGAATTTAACAAGGCATTGCTCACTTACAAGTAATTTATGCTCCTCATGGATCCAAGCAACATGATAAGGTTGTTGGTTAATAGTTTTTCTTCCTTGATATTTTGATTTATACCTTGACTCTTGACTTTCCCAATGGCTTATGGAAAACAAAAAAGTTAACAATAGAATGGGTCAGTGTAGTAATCTATCAAAGACTCCTAAATTGAAAGGTACAAGTCCCTTATGAGTGCAAGATATGCAATGAATTCATCTTTCAGGTTTTGTGGGTATGCTCTTAACCAGAGAGTAGAAGAGGAAAAAACCAAGTTGTTTAACACTTCAAACAACCAAGGAAAATGAAAGGGGGCTAACTCACACTTATGCAATCTATTCAGACATACAATGCAATGAATGGAAACATTCATAACTAGCTATGATAGCAGGAAGAAAGAAAGAGATGGAAAAATGAGTAATTCCTAGATTACACAGCTAGCTAATGTTTTGACAATACCCAGATTGTTTATCTCTCAGCTACTCCACACACCAGTTTTTGGCCTCCTTATGCAACTAACTACTCTAAACACATGAACTACGACATATAGAAGAGAGAAAAGAAGGCATGCTTGTGCTGAAGAAAGTAAGACATACAATCTATTAAACGAAGGAAACAAAACCAAGTTCATTCACATTCATTCAACTTTCAACATTAACATATCAATTCCATATACTCTCCTTTAAACTAAATGAACAGCAAAGATTAAAATGGACTTAGAGTCACACATAGTAGTCCTAGTTACAAGGGTTTTCCCAAAGTAATTTGTTTTGATCTTATTAACTTTATCAAAGATTACATTTATAGGCCTTCTCAAAATGGTCGATTACATTGACGATTGCCTCATAGAGCATCTCTAAATAGAAAGACTAGAAATAGGACAAGCTTGAATCATTGTCCTTTATAGAGACTGAAAAAATTCCAAGAATGACTAAAATTAGAAAATAGAAGGAGAATGGCAAATGTCTGGAAAAGCATCAAAATCATCATGCCTTTTTAGAAGTAACTGATTTGGCTATGTAAGCTTTCATGGCTTCAATTACTTTGTCTAACTCTTTGACATCTGGAATGATGATATTGTCGGCTTGGACCATAGTCATGCATTTTTGTCATCTCATATATTTTGGCTACCCTTGACTAGAATTTCTCCATTTCTCTCCTTATGATTGCATCCGCTATTGAGGGTTCCTGGATCTTGGACACTTTTAAGTCGAGTGGGTCAACAACCCCATCAACAAATGCCAAGAATTTTGATTTCATTCTCTCAATATCCATGAGTTTACCATTAGGGACACAAAGGACTTTGTGTGCAAGGTCTTCAAATATTGAAACAACTTTTCAATGAACTTTTGCACCAGCTCGTGCACATCCTTAAGCTCATTTGCAGATCTCATGGAGCTTTCTATGACAAACTCCAAGGATTGCTTCTAGTGAAATAGTGACTCCTTGCCAGTCTTCAGAATCTTGTGAGCAATGGCCACATTTGTCTTCATGTCTATCACTTCCTATAGAAGATCCAATTTCTCTGTCAACTTATTTGTTGCCTTCTATATGGTTGTCTGATGGTTTGAAGCTACTTCCCTAATCTTGTGAGCATCCAATACTAGGATTCCCAAGTTTTCAACCAATGGGAGACTTGTAGCCTTCATCTAATCTACCCATGCTTGACCTACCTACCCAAATTGCCTTTCTTGTTATAGCTTTAGGAGTAAGTTCTTGTTCTCCTTTACATTCAAGTCAGATTGACTCAAAGAAGTGCTCTCAAGTGCAAACCTTATGTATTACACTAGCTCTCTATTTGAGGCCTTCAATATCTCCTTCTCTGCTCTAAGCTCTTCCAACTTGTCCTTGATTTTCTCATTAGTAGACTTCCACATGTTCACCATGGAGTCGTGAACTAGAATGCCAAGATCCATTGTCCTAATCTAGAAGTCATCTTTCAAGATCTCATGAAATTTTCCTTCTTTCTATGGCTTAGTAATCTCAACTATCATATGGCCAGTTGTTGAATATGTAGCTAGTGCAACAATTGTCTTCTACTTGTTCATCTTCTAGGATGGCTGAGGGGATGTGACTTGTGTGATCAAGTCCTTTGGTGGGGTTGCATCCTCACATCTCCTCTTCTTCCTATCAATTGTCTCTTCAAGCGAAGACTTTGTAGAGAGTATATTGATAGTGGATTGCAATGTAGTTGGGTCAAACAACTTGCTCGGGATTAATGGAGTTGGCTTGCTCTGGGAAGCAATAGGGAAGGTAGCTACCTTGGTTACTAAAAGGGTTAAAGTATCTCATTGCTAAGATGCTTCCCATTCCTATTCATCCATGGGGTTAGTATCACCATCTGGATTGATGATTTGAACTGGGGAAGATGGCTTGACCACTAATTTATCTCATTCCTTCCCCTTATCCTTGTCATCCTTCTTCTCCCCAATTTTTTTAGTGTTCAAAAGAGATCCATTTCTACAAGTAGGAGTAAGTCGCACATTCTTTTCTAAAGGTTGGTCTCCTCCTTGGCCAATGGACTATGATGGCCCTACAGATGTTGATGTAGTGGTTGTGGTGGTTGTTGTTATGGTTGACTGGGCAGCTCCAGTTGATACTCCACTTGTAGAACCAATACTCCTAGTCCTCTTTTTCCTCAATCGGGTCCACTCCACCCATTTGTTTGTTCTCTTGAGTATTCCCTACATAAGAACCTCCACAATGTCAATGATTGGATCTACAAGTGGGGTGGACAAAATTGGTGTACCTTTGATCTTCTCATAAGATGTGGGGTGCATAGAGGCTCCATCATCTGCAAGGTCAGAAACATCAATAGAATCGTTATATAATTTTATCTCATCAATGGTTAGCCACAACCAAAAATCTCTCCTAAGTCTGGTACTTATTGAGACATGTGGACTAGAAGCTTCAATATTCGAGACATGCCTGTAGGCATATCCCAACTTCAAATGATCCCTTACAAAATTAACCGGATCATATTGAGGCCTGAGCACCTCATAGTCTAACAACTTAATCTTTCTCTCAAAGCTCTTTACCAAATTTTGAGTATCTAATCTAGAGGCACATGAATACAGGCCAACCACTATAAGGAATGAAATCACAGCAATCTTCTTTACATTAGAACACACGATGTTCACTTCAAGTATCTATTGATACAACTCAACTAGAACCACCTTGTCCTCCGGATATCTTGGTAACCTCTTAGGAAATCCATCATAAGCTCCTGTTCGCAAATAGGAGAAACTCGAAAACTAGATGAATGAGCATCTGAATTGGCTTATGGATGAAATTTCCTCTAGTAAGAATCTTCTTTCAGGGCATCCTTGCAATTCCCAACATAGACCCATTGTAAAAGCATCATTGACAGCTACATACTCCTCATAGCTTCTTTATTGTTGCAAATCTAGGTAGAATTCATAGACTTTGGTGCAATCATCATAATTTGGGATGCTAGGGAGGTCGGGCCACAAGTGGTGAATGGCCAAAGCATAGATCAGATAAAAGGACATGTAGAATTGCTTGAAGCCTCTGGCCGAAATCAACCACGAGGTGAGCTCATCATAGATGATCTGTGCCCAATCAATCTACATATCTTTAGCATAGATTGCTTGCACTAGGAAGAAACAATGCTCAATGAAATCCAAAATCTCCTCTTTTCCTTTCAGTTTGAGGAGTGCGAGGATATCTATGATTTCTCTTTTCAGATTTGTGCTGAAAAGAGTCTTTGGCATTTTACTTTTTTTTGAGCGAGTAGTCTGGAACCATGTCCTCTACATGTCTTCCCCTCTAAGGGTCTTCTTCTCGTTGAACATGGATGTGAAAGACCCGAACTCGACATCACAATACTGCTCATTCACAGGGATGCCAAATGTGGATTGCCTCAATGCCTTGTTAATTCATATGAGAATAGATTGGTCAGGAAAAAAAATCTCCTTTCTTCCCGGGTTGTATCTCTCTATGCATTCTTTCACTAACTCAAGTGCATGAACTACCATTGGAAAACCAGCTACTTCTACCAATTTGCTCTCTTTCAATTTCTGAGTGATTGGGTGAATGGGTTGAGAATTAAGTCTTCTATGAAGATCACCCAAATCATAGAATTTGAAGGATGTGCCTGTAAGCTCTTTTAAATCACTCTCCAAGCCAATTAAGTTATTGTAACCAACAGCTCTGATTGCCATTCACTATGATTGCATAGGATGCAGTTCTCAATAAATAGTCATTTAAATATACTTGAGGAAATCAATTACATGCAATTCCAATGAAATAGCTTTGGGAATTAGAACATTGGCACCACACGAATGAAATAAAGTTTGGTCAATGATTATAACAGCAGGATTTGCATTTAATTCCATGAGTAATGGCTATTTAAAGTATCCATTGATTTGCATGTAACATCTTGAATTTCTAAAAGCTTTATTACTTTACTTAAAGTAATATGAGATGACTACGAATCACTAAACAACACAAATGCTTATGCTTTACGAGAAGTGCCTTACTTTGCTTCAAAGTCCAGAATGTAGATTTACTTAATAAGTTTAACACATGTGGGAGAGAGAGAGAGGCTTATCTTTTCTGCAAACCTATTTTCATTTTATCTAGAATCGCAGCACAGGGAGTTATCCTCAAACAGCTTGTGCACCTCGATCATTGAATTTTTGCTTAAATCTTTTAACATTGTATCTCCTTCATAACGGGTTCGCATCTCCAACACTAACTTCTCCAGAAGTATCTTTTGAGCATCTCCAAAGGATCTTCATATTCTAAAGTAACTTGACTTTTTATTCTCAAAGCCCCTAGAGAAGTAGCCCTTTTTATTGTCTTGGGGCGGAAAACTCCTTTCTCAAAAACATTTCATGGACTAAAGCATAGCAAATAGCACTTTATTCCTTTACCTCAATATGATGGCCTCAAAGCTAGATCTTGAGCATGCCTTACTGATTATAAGAACAAAAATGGTTCATTTAATCTCGTGCTCACATTACTTGCTCATTGGGATTGAGATTTGGCTCCAGTTTGGTTCATTCAATCTTGTGCTCACACTACTTGATCATTGGGACTGAGATTTGGCTCCAGTTTATACAGCATCGGAGGCAAAGAAAAACAGCTTCACTTCCGTGAATATGTAGTAGATACTCCATAGACCTGTGTTCACTTGATCTTACCTCCATGAATTTGAATGAGATTCATCTTGGCTTTGATTCATAGCTGCATAGGCCTTTGGGCATGACATAATCATATTCATAGCCTATTAATCGCAATCATGGCTTCATGCTTCGGATACACAGTTGACAGAGTTCACTCAAGGGGACAAACAACTTAGAAATCGTGGGATATGGAATATTAGGGCAAGATAGAAAAAAATGAAATGTGGAACACTTCTCATCAAGAGGATGCAAGAACACACCCCAACCATGCCTAGATCACCTAAACCCTGTGCACACTAGAAAAATAGGAAACCTACTTAGGTGATGGGTAAAGTTAATGCGATGGGAAACTGGCAAACAAAGAAAGTAAAGTTCTTCAGGAAAGATGAGAAGTAAGTTACCTATGGACACTTAGACATCACACTCTCTTTGATACCAAATGACTTCAAGCTTAAAAGGGGTAAGACTAGAACTTGGTAACAAAGGCTTAGGATGTCTCAATCTCCACAACTGCAATTTCTTAACTAGCTCCTCAAATGCCAAATTATCTGAACTTCCACTATCCATGATTACTTTGCAACACTTCCCAGCTATCTTATGTCTAGTTTTGAATAGACTTCTTCTCAAAACGGATTCTTCTTCATTCCACAAGATTCTTCTCAACATCAATTTTTCACCATTTTCAAGTGCATTAGGTGTTTCATCAACTTCTTCGCAAGCTAAAGTATTTATGCTACTACCTCCAATCTTCTTTCTAGCGTTAGTACATTCAAATGCCTTATGCCCTTCTTCTCCACACTTGTAACAAGTACCTTTAAACCAAGATCTCTCTTCTCTTTTCCCACCATTATTATTCCTAGTGTAACCAGTATAGCTACCCCTAGTGCAATTACGTCTTCTGCCAGTAGGTCATTCCTTCCATTCTAACTTTCCTTTATCTTGCATTGCACTCTCAGATCTACTACCTTCTCCATATGTTCTACCTCTGCTTCACTGAAATTTGTCACCTCTTCCTCTTTGTCTTCGATCATGTTTCTTTGCCAATCTCTCTTCAGCCTTCAAAACAAATTGATATGCTTGTTCTACACTATCCATCTTAACACAGCTGGTCTCATCTTAAATTGATGTCCTTGGGCCATTCAAGTATCTAGCCACTTTCTCCACTTCTTCATCCACATGTCTAGATCTTATATCTAAATTATAGAATTCCTCTGTATATTCTTTTATACTCATGTCTTTTTGCCTAAATTTTTCATCTTTCTCAACAAACTAATTTGGTAGTCTATTGGAAGAAACTTCTTCTTCATCTTTCCTAGCATCTTCATCCATGTTTTGATCTTTTAGTTTCCCCTTTTTTTGTCTTTCAGTTTGTAGATGATCCCACCAAAGAGAAGCATGACCTTCAACTTTGTGACTACTATCATAACCTTCTTATTCTCTGGAGTACCTTCAAAATCAAAGTATTTTTTCCATTTCAGAGATCCAATCAATACTACATGTCATGTCAAAAATTTTGGGCAAAAACACACTATTTTTTTTTTTTTTAATTAAGCTAATTAATCCACTATGTGTAATACATGTTACCTTGAAAGTTATGAAAGGTTTGACCAAGCATTAGAGTGAGAAGTGGTTTTTTTTAGTAAGATGCAAAGTTGACATTCCGACCATACTGTATAGGTTTGGGACACTCAAATCATGGTGTTATACAAACACAAAGTTTGGGTTGACTAAACCCTAATTGTTGACTAAGTCAACCTTAATTTTAACCTTCCATAAATCATGTTATTTTAGTTCATAAAGTTTCATTTGTTCTATTAGGTTATCAAGTTATTTCATATTCATTTGTGTGTTGGTTCAATCTCTCAGGTGGAACAGTCTCATCATTTCAGAAAAAATCATCTAATTACCTTAATACTTTGTGTCCATTATTTAAATGAACTTTTAAACTAGTTAAAGTCATTAATTAATTTTTATTAAATCATTTACAATATTCATTCCATCTTCAAACATAATCCAATTTACCAACTCAAGATGTCTAGTCAATTTCATCTTACAACCCCTTTTAAACATTACATGCACATTAACATGTCCTGATGACACCTTAAAATCAAAATATTAATAACAATAAAATCATATCTAATTAATTATTTAATAAAATAATATAAAGCTTATGTTCATTCATTATTTAAATCTAAATATACACATATTCATACATCAAGGGACATGGGTTACCTCTCGTTACTATCACGGTTAAAATTTCAATACTAATTCTATAGACTAATGTTCATAATACCTTTTACCAACCTTTTTAATATTTTCAATCATAAAAATGAAAATCCAATTTCAAATGCCTATTGAATTTAAAACTAAATCCTAACATATAACTTCTAATCATAAAATAATTACTAACACTTATATTTAAATATGAAACTTATAGAGCATAACTTATAATCAAACACTCACTTTATATATCTAATAGTAATAAATCCACCTTTTTTTGAAATAATATCTTACATGTTAATTAATTCCTACTCTAACTTTATTACTCGCCTATTTAAACACTTAACATCTAGCTTATTCTAACACTAAACTTTAACAACTCACTTCCACCTATTAACTAAAAACTAATTATAATCCATTACTAATACTAACATTAAAACTTAAAAACATATCCTAACCCTTAACTAACCTTTACCAACACCTCACAACCACTAACTTTTAACTAATATTAAACAATTCCTAACTTGACTTACTATTCTAACCCCCTACCTCCTAACTAACCCCACCAACCTTCTAACACTTTAACATTTAACCTAACCCCAAGGACATGGGTGCTTCCCCATGCCTCCACACTCTTCCCAAGGCTTGAAAAATGTAGCAACATGATATCCCAAGATTTTTGAGCGCCCAAGTCAAGTGGAGGTAAAAAGAGTTTCAAAAAAGTGCTTTTCATTGCTCTTAAATACATGCTAGAGTTCAATGATTCCCATTTTCTTCTAGCTTGGCCTACTTGTCATGTCAAGTCTGACATAGGGCCATGTGAGAGGTACTTTTTCTGACCTTGGAGGCTTTGTCAACTCCTAGCATAGGAGGGAAGAGAATTAGGAGTTAAGATTTAAAGTTTTCTAGGTGTGGGTAAAGGTAAGAGTCATAGGATAATCTAGATATTTTTTCTTTTATTACACTTTTTTTTTTAATATTGATTAAATTTAAATAAAGGTTTTACAAAAGGGATTTTATTGAGAATATTCTCTATTATAGGGGAATTAAAAGTCTCTTCATGTAAAAGGCAGAGAGCAATTTTGCTCTAAACATAAATTTTCTCAAGTATATATTTTTTTTAAGTGTTTGATTTTTTAAAAAAAATTTCAACTCATTTAATTAATCAAGGGATATATATATATATATATATATATATATATATATATATATATATATATATATATATATATATATATATATATATATATATTGAAAGGTCTTAATTTTGCTAAGTATAGATTTCAAGTAGATATATTACCAAGAGGAAATATTTATTTATTTGTAAAACTAATAAGACTTCTTGCAACTAAATAAACCAAGGGATTTAATTGTCCATTTAAATCACAATGCAAGAATTGAATTAATTCCAACAATCACTAAAACTGAACCTTCATTCATAATAGAATTTTCATTTTCCACATATATGAAAACTTGAAATTTTGCCAAAATGCACAAGATTATTATTTTCCATCCTATTTCTGATATGCATCCATCTAATTTAAAATTTCAATTGAATCACATGAAGAACGATTATACTCAAACACCAATTTTATTGGCCAACCTGATTCAAGGCTCAGCCGAAAAAGAACCAAGAAGAAAACCCGGCTTCGTTGCCAATACAACAAAGTTTGAATTACAAATTTCATAGGATATCAATCCCAATTACAACATTTTAATTGAATTTTCTTCGTGATCAAAATCAAGGGATTTATAATGTTTTTCTGCAACTCATTTCTAGAACCATGGAGGAAACAAATATCTGATCGGGTGACAACCAAGCATAACCAAGAGACAATCAAACAAGCATAATCATATATGGTTTACACAATAGGATTCACAATGAATCAAAAACTAGGGAGAGGTGGATTTTTCCAACCAGGAGAAGTCAAGTACAACACCAAACAGATGCCCAATCGGGGCTATAAACCAAGAACTTCCATTCTTCCATTTCAACATACCATAATCATACCAGGTTTGTGCTAACAGGTAGGGGCCCATAACACCCTACCCTTTCTCCCTCTTCTCATCCTGAGAAGAGACTCTACACTGGATGGAGTCCGACTAAACAGACCTTTCCCAAAATTGGTCACTTTTGCCCTCTCCAAGGGTGAGTAATACCAAAACACCCATGCAAGAAAATCTCAAAATTGCAACATAACATGAAAGGAAATCAACCAAAAATAACATGGTTTCCAAAGCTTCCCAACATACCCACAAACATACAAACATTGAAACAGCAGCAAGGTAGCATAAGCATGAAACAAAAATGTAATCTGAACAAGGGAGATGAGAATTCCAACCTTCACAAAGAGGTAATGGCAAAGAAAAAGTTTGAGTAGAGTTTCCACTTCCTTCCTTCAACCTTCAAAAGCTTCTCTCTAAATGTAGAGATTGGGTAACAACCCAAAACTACTCTAAAAAGGGCCTCTAAATAATATCCAAACTCAACCACCAAAAAGGGCAATAACTTCCCCCATTCACCTAAAAATCTAGAAGTTTCTAACTCAACCAATCCTAAGGTTAACCACTAAGTGGAGATGAGGTGAGGTAACTCAAGATAACCATGGTCAATTTTCGCACAAAGGCAAAAAGGGACTTTTTGAGTGACCTCAAAAGTCAATAAAAGGGGCTTAGGGGTTGGAAAAGACCCCTAACCCATACCCATACCCTTTGGGTATAATAATATCAAGTTTTAAGCCTTAGGAAAGAGGTTTAGAGCCAAATAAAAATCTAAGAATAAAATAGGTCCATCTAACTACTCTAACTTGCAGATTAAACACTAATCCAGATTAAGGGATGACTAACCTCGATTAAGAACCTAATAGAAAACTGACACTAACTAAACCAACTTGGGTCCAAAGGTTAATCAACTAACCCTAAACAGCACACTGAAGCACATAAACAATTTACGAGTGTCAAGCGACACTAAAAGAACATAATTAGGAATATTAACATTCACTGAACAAAGAAGATACATACATACATCTCACAATACAAATACATGAATTACGAACAACAAGGTTTCCAAAATTAGCACATAGAGATCAGTTATGTTCCTCCGTAGGGTTTTCTCGACTAAATATCTGCACACTCATTGCACACATCAGTAGTCCCGTAAAATCACATGTACATAAATGTATACGTATCAAAAATTTACATAAATTAAAACATACATCAATAAAGGTTTCTTCATCCTACATAATTCTTAACCATTTAAAATATCTTAAATCAAAGTCTCAATCCTACATTTACTTACTTCCCAACATACATGTTCATAAAGCATTAAATGACGAACTCAAATATCTGAAAGTAAACATCACACAACATAAAATAATATAATATGTTCAAAGCATTAGGTAGTGTCTCGACATCTCGAGTCGTGAGTATCAAAAAATAATAATAAGGTATCAACTATGCTACGAAGGGTCGGGGCGAGGCCTCACATAACATAACTTTATTCATTAATTCAAATTTAAAATTTTAGTATAATCATCGTTAGGCATGCATATACCTAAACATCATAACATCACCAATAGGGCATATTGTACCATATGAATTGCATATAACTTAATCATCGTGTTACAAAATTAACATCCTCATTATCAGGTGAAAACACTTCATACCATCATTAGTAAAAATTAATATTTTAAACAGTCGACGTGATGTAGTAGTTCTTGAATCACTAAGTATCTAAAACATGAATGAATAAACTAATCTTAGTTTCTTTTAGGACATTCTCAACATAAAACATTAATTCATTTCTGATACAATCTCCTATAACAATTTTAACATAGGATTCATATTTGATAAGTACATATGAGGAGGGTCCTTACATCCTCCCCCACTAGCCTTTGACTTCCTCCTGGAAGTCGCACAACTAGAATGTTCATCTTATACTAGACTTTGTCTAGACCTATTTCAAAATTTTCTCTTATAAAAAGAATGATTAATAATTCACAAACATAATGAGGGGAGATCACATATTTACCTAATATCAGTTTCAAGTCTTCCATCATAGCAAGCAACTTCAACAACAAGTCTAGCATTTTCCCTAAACAAAACTCTCAGGAGACTTTCTTCATCATGTTCAACTTCAGGTTCAAGATTTGGATTAGGTGTTGCCTCTTCTTCATCACTAACATCTTCAAGATGTATACCTCTTCTCTAGGTTGTCTCCACAACTTCAAGCCTGGTTGCAATCTGCCTCAACATGTCCATTATAGAATTGTCCACATTTCCTCTACCACGAACCATCTTGACAATAGTTCTTGCAAGATCATAACCTTTTGCAATTTATAGGTCAAATTTCAAATCTACCACCCTACAACCAATTCAATAAGGTTCTCCACAATCCAATTCATAGGAAAGAACTCCTCTTTGATACCACCTAATGTAGGGAGGGTGCAAGAAAGAGCTTCTACAACATGTAGAATAAAATCGAGTGCAACCTTCTGCCCCTGCTAAGAGTTAAACATGGAAGCTATACAAAAATCAAATGAATCCACAGAGAAAACGAGACTAGATGCAACATATTTTAGGTGTAATTATTTAACTTCACATAAAGAATAACCACATCATGCCCAGCTATGAGGCCTTCTGAGTTGTGGCATTAAACAAAATAGGAAGTGTACAAAATCATAGCCTTAGCTCTCATCTTCTAAATTTTCATGTCTTCTAATTTGTTTTGATATTCTTACTACTTCTATCTATCTATCGTGTTCCTCTCTTCTACATCAAACCAAGCTTCTTTTATAGCCAACAAAAGCCACAACTCAGCTCGTCAAGAATTAATTACAATTTAGGACCATGCTTGGAAGAGTAAACAAATAAACCACGCTAACAAACATATAAAATATTGCACACTTGAAGGTAGGTCCACACGTGTGCTAAGAGTCGACTCCTATCTATGCAAGATGCCACATAAATAATTGAAACCACACCAAACAGAACAACACATTGACAATAGGAAAACAGGACTTGTAAGTTTGGCACAGAACTTGAGAAACACCCAACATAAGAATTGGTGCACTTAGGACAAGGATCAAGGATAGGTCCTCAATATGATGACAACTGCTCATAACATGAAAACAAAAGTAGCAACGGCTACTATGCAAATAGCATACTAGTACAAGAAATTGGAAATATTTTTTGTTGATGGAAGATTTCTCAAAGACCCAAGATGCTCTTGCATTAGGTTTTGTACGATGGCAGGTTTTATACTATGGCTTTTTGATGAGTTACATTGTGCTCCTTCACTCTTCTTACTTGTTTCCTATAGAGGTGGAGACTCTTATTGAGGTGGAGGCATATCCTATGGAGCTAGACTATTGTTGGTGGAAAGAGTTGTTTAGTGGTTGTGTGTGGTCTATTCTCACTTTTGGCTATATAGTGGTTGGTTGGCTCTAGGTTTGGACTTGTTATTTGGTTTACCTTTTCTCTACAACTCCTATTAAGGTGGGCTCTTCTATGGAGGTGCATGTTGACCCTACCATAGGTCATTATTCTAATGGGTGGTGGTGAATCAATATACTCACTAATCTCAACTTTTTCTTCTATATCATACTCCACACTTTTCTACGAGTCAGTGTTGGCTATAACTAAACTAGTCAAGATTAAGAAAAAGCATAGAACATGAAAATAATGACACATAACACAGTATTTATCTCATGGAAACCTAACTAGGGTAAAAACCAAGGTGTGTGAGTTGATCCTCACAAAGCTTACCCTCTTCTGAAGTGCACCTAGTCAAGAGCTTATCCTTGTTAGAAGATTACAACAACATTGTTAGGCATCACCCTATTGGGAGATTTTGATAAGACCTGTTAAAATCTTTCCCTATTAGCAGCAACTTGATTAAAGGACTTTGGAACACAAGTTAATGTGTCACCATGTTAGGAGATTTATACAAAGAACCTGTTAGGGTCCACCCTCGATGGGATTTTTTATTGTAAATATTAGTAAACAATAGGAAATGATCTAACAATTTAGCTACTACACTAGCTTGAAATAGATCCTTCTTCATCTCTCTTGACTAGTTTGGAACTAAGTTATGCCAGCTCTTGCCTCTGAAACTTTAGATTCTAATCACTTGTGTGATTGGTTCTCCTTTCTCTTACACATGTTACACCTTATGTTGTTTGAGCTTACTCTCCTCTCCTCAGCACAATCACTATTCGAAGATGACCCTTCTTTGATCACTCTTCTTCACACTTATGAGATCCTAGTTTAGCTCAGCTCTTTTGGCTCTTTGGGTATTCGCTTGGCAATCTAACCTTTACTCTTGCAACTCTATTTGCTTGTATACTCTCCTCTTTCTTTGCTTGGAAGTCTTGATCCATGAATTCAAAATTTGAATTCTCGCCCTACTACTAGCTCACCCTCTCATTGTAGTAGTGTGTTGCTCTTGTCAGATTTAGCATGTTCATACACGAGTCATAGGTGTCATGCATTTTTTATGGCTTTCTCTTGTTGTAAAGAATCCAAATTTGAATTATTTCATCTGTTCCTCGATCTATTCCCCCATCACCATTAAATGTGACATTGAGTGCACTCTTACCCTCTACAGGACTAGACAATCTCGGGTTCCTTGCTCCATGCTCTTCTTGTTGATCTGGCCAATCCAACTCACTAGTTTTTCTACTTTCCCTTCCACTTTGCATCCTTCTACTTATACAAAATTCACTTTGCATGTTTTGTCAAAATGGATCACCTTTGTCATCACCTCTATTGGGCTTACACATCTTCTCTACTCTAATCGCCCTTGTGAATTAGAGTCGCACATTAGTGTGTTTTTTCGGTCTTAAGACCTTTGTGTGTGTGTAATTAATGACAACACCTTTGATGACCAAGTCTACTAGCATTTTTCAAGACACTCAGACCAATAGTAGAGAGGAGCATTGTTGGCGAGTTATGGACTAGTCGCCTCTTCATCTTGGGAGTCATGATGATGGTTTGTGGAGTCATCCTTATTCCCATTGATTCTACTAAAATTATGATGATCAAAGTCTTGAGCAAGTTTGTGCATATTGGTTGTGGGAGCATCAAAACCCATATTGTCGGTTTAGGGAACCATCCATAACCCCATGTGGAGTTGCTCAGAATGTTTTATTTCTCACAGTAGATGTTTATGATATTTGTATGAGGTTTATTGTGTAGGTTAGGGGAGCCTATTAAAACCCAATGTTCCCATCTCAAAGGTTAGGAGAGCCTTTTTGTTCAACTCTTTATGCTTTTATTGTGTTTTCTTTTTGAGTTGGATGCTAACAATTTTCAAGGGCCCAATATAGGTTATGGTTGTTTTTTATTAAGGACCAAGCCATCTTTTGGTTGCTTGGAGTTTTTGTCTCAAGTCAAGGCAACCAAGAAAATCCATGTTAATGGGTTAGGGTGTTTGTTATTACCTTGTCATTTGCTTCGGATAGTTTGAGATTGTAGCATTCCTAGTGCGGCTAGTCTGATCTATAATGACTATCTATTGATTTTTTGGTTGGCTTTCTATGATTGTAGTTGTGTTGGTGCTTGGTTGGCATTTGTCATTTTAGCTAGGCTTGGGTTGTTGTTCTACCAAGATTGTACTCTTTGGCATATCTAGGTAAAGGCTAAGAGTTTTGAGTCCCTTAAAATCCTAGTGTAAGGGGTTTCAAGTCCCTTAACAAACTAGAGTAAGGGGTTTCGAGTCCCTTAAAAAACTAGTGTAAGGGGTTTCAAGTCCCCTCAAAACCTATTTTTTCCTCAATCGAAAATACAATCAAATATCTAGGATATTGTGCAAACAAGGGTCAATCCAAAATGATCTTCAAATTTCAAATAATAGAGAAAACTTGCCTTAAATAGAAAACCTGGCACAATTCCTAAACCTACAACTTAATATTGTATTAGAGTAGAACAACTTGAATCATGCTATTCTCAGTCATTGCTTAAGGACAAGTAATCTCAAATAGAGGACTATCATGTCCGTAAGGTTAGATATCTAAATAAATATCACAAAATCATCTTACCTGTAAGACATCACGATTTTTTGAAAACCCCCAATCCATAAATTAATATTCCAAGACGATAGGTCTGCAGTTATTTAAGTCCCAGTGTTGCGATGACACATTGGACCGGATGGTCAAAAGAACCAATGTAATATGCAAGGCTAACACACAACAATTGCCTTCCAGAAAAACTAAGGTTTAGAAATAAAATATAATAATATATTAACAAATGTCATGTTAGTGCTTACCCTCCAAAATGTGTGACTTAATCAATGTTAAGAGTATGATTTAGGAAGAGATGTGCTTTAACAAGGTGATGGGGATGCATCAAAATTCTCAAGGGATTGATGTGGAAGAGACATGACTCTTCCATCTCAATGAAGAGATGTACACATGTCAAATAATAGAACTCACGGGCATCAAATGTACAACAGAAGCAAACATATAAACAGAAGAGAAATGTATGCGATAACCTTTTGATTTATTATGGTATGGAGTAGTTATGTATTTATGTCAATTGTATTTAACATAAATTTCTCTATGCAATAATAGATCATGTTCAGGGAAGGGAGGGGGTGCAAGAGGGGGAATGGTAGAAGATCCTCGCTAGGTATACCACCTCATAAGAATGGTTAAGGACCACATGAGGCCAAGAGGGTCAAAGACAAAGGATAGAACCCAATTGGAGGAAAGGCCATTTCTGCACTCATTTTTAGCAAGACCAAATCAAGCATACCTTTCTGCCCTTGAGCCTAAGATAGAAGATATTTGGGGCACCTAATCATGTCTTACATCTCAACCATCGTAATGGTTTGACTCTCACATAACCATTTAGAATTGTTATGTAAATTTCTATATTTCTTAAACCTGGTTTTGGATGTGTTCATGAGCTTTATCTACATTATTATCTAATTTGGTTGCAGGGTACCTAAAGAGACTTATCTTATTTTTAAGTAAGGACTATATTTCTAAATTCTAACTGTATTATGTTCTTTATCGTGTTTAGATATGTGAACTTAGGGCGAAGTACAAGGTGATCCAACAGAGGGAGATTACATTTTTGCATTTCTCTATAAAGGCTTTATTATTGAAACCACTTAGCACGTTTTACCCTCTGAATTTGGGATTCATTCCCTAAAATTCAGGACTCTTCCTTGACCGGTTTGTGATTTAAAGGACCGTGTCTCATGAATGCTAACAGCCAATGTATTAGCATAGTTCATGAAACTGAACCTCACAAGCACTCATAAGTATATAACAGAAAACAACTAGAAATTACAACCACCAGATAGTTTAAAGTCGAATTCAAGTACCTACGACAAAGTAAAACCCACTAACAAATTTATTTCCAATAGTCATTATGTATACAATTGCAATAGTAGCATTAGAACGGCAATCCAATAAGATTTTTCGTTGGGATGAATGAAATTCTGGATTTTTGAAGTAATTCTAACTCCAAAGACCAAAACCACAATTTGTAAGTTAACCACAGAATACCAAGAAGCCGCCAATTGAGCACAATTTAGAATGGTTTGGACACAGCTGACCATTGGAATGGGAATCAACATATGCAAGGAAATTTACCATATTCAACACAAGAGATTCACATGACAGATGATGTCGTCTTAGCATTCAAGCTGCTCATACAGGGTATTGATAGTTTAAAATAGGGTTTTTCTATGAGCAATAATATCTACTAGGGATAAATTCCACACAATAAGAATAACTTAATGACTAGCCTCACCAATTGCTGGAGTTCAAAATAATTTGACCTCACAACATAGTTTATTCCACTTCTACTTCAGTATGTATTCCGCTCAAGCAAATCACAGCCTTCAAAGATGTTCCTCCAACTTTAATCACTGGAAGCAGGATATGCCATACAGAAAGAGAATAATCTCAACTTGCAACCAAAAAATTGATATGAAGTATAGTGCACTCTATTGAGCAGAATCAATCTAGAAAATGAAGACAGTGGAAGAATCATAATAAATCCCGAAGCTTTTATATTTTATGTGTTCAGGGTATTTAATGTTTTGCTATTTACATATAAATTGGGAAAATAAAAAGTATAGATTGTCTCTTTCTCTTTTCTTCTTATTTTACATTTTGCTCGATTAAGAGTTTTTTTCAACCTACCAATATTTCAAGTATTTTTAACAAGCATGGTAAGTATGAGTGAAATTAAAAAGTTTGTACTAGATTTCCTATGCAGCACAAACATCAAATAAATCAGAATATTAAAGCATTTTCCTGTAATTTCCCCTGAATTTAATAATAAAATTAAAGTGTAAAAAATAAACTAAAATTTAATTAAGTTTAATGACTAGTCAAAAGCAATGAATTGAAGAGTTGTGACTTAACCAAACATGACATAAAAAGGAGAAGAGTTTATTTGAAAAAGGATAGGGAAGAAGAAAGAAAGAATGGATCATGTGAATAGAGGAAGGATTAATGGAAGAAGAAAGGATTGAGAAGAAAATATGGAAGCAACTCTTTCAAAGGGTGGAAATTATGAGGTGTTGTACTCTTTCAAAAGATGGTAATTCTGAAAGGTTGTGATTCTTTCAAAGGACGGAAAGTATGAAGGTTTGTACTCTTTAAAAAGGTGGTAATTGTGACATGATGAAAAGGTGTAACTTCTCCCTCGCATTGGAAGATATAAAGAGGAGAAAGTTTCATTTGAGGAGTACATCCAAGGGAGATCAATTTGGAAAATAATTTATTATTCTCAAAAAAAAGCAATGGAGGGTGTCGACTCAATTATTCTGAGGAGGTGACCCTTTTACCAAGAAAGGAAAAATCATTCCAGGCATTCAAAGATCACTTATCAATACATCAAATCACCACATAGTCTTCACTCATTAATCTATGAATTTAACATTCATTCAATCATCACTCACCAATATATAAATTCTTCAAATAAAAGGAAATGATTCGATCATCCACCAACCATCAATTGGGAATAAAGGAATCAAGCAAACAAACCAACAATCAATTCTTCCATCAAGTCTAATATCGATCATTCAAACATCCATCATGTGAGCATCCATCATTCAAATGTTTGCTATTCAAGCATCAACCATTTTATCATCAAATCACTCAAATATCAAACATTAAAGCATCAGTTCATTTAAGCACCCACTCATCAAGCCTCTGAGAAATGATGACAGAAACCAAGCAATCAGCAATACTCTAGAAAACTCCTTAAGCAATCAGTTTTGAGTTTAAAAAAGTGTCTTGCAAATAGGGATGATGTGCCCCCCTTCCAAGTCATGAAAGATGAGAGGATAGAGGATGGTCCCCTTTGCATTCTCTTATAAAGGATGCCACCTAAAGATGGAATCGACGACTAGCCTTCCATGCTTGTGGGCCAAGAGGTGGAATGAATGGCCCACCTTCCATCCTCTTGGGTTCGATCAAGGAGGATGGCCCCACTACCAGGTATAGTCAGAGTTGTAAAAATGCTCCCCCCCCCCTGCATACTTTCAGCAATGTTAAGGATGACTAACCTCGATACTGCTATTTACAAGTATATTTAAAAAATTGCAATATGATTTGCTACGAGGAATGCGTTATGATGTATTGATCCTAATATTAATGATGCTATGATTTATTGATCTGAGTTTTGTGATCATTGACAAAACAGTCCGAAGGAGAGTTATTGCAGGAAATCAGAATAAGTTATATCTTCTGATTTATTCTTAAAGCTTTAAGCTCAATATTATAAAATTATATTTAGATATATATTTGCAATTCTCATATCAACTTGGAATTGTTGTTTTAGGGAAAAATTCAGGAATATACCAAGAATACATGTTACATCTCCCACAACTGAAGTACAAATGGAAGGATCAGCTTCTCATGTAAAAACAGAAGCATCTTAATCTTAATCTTCCCTTATTGCCCATTGATGGGGGCCAAAGTGACAAGGGAAATGTCAAATGGAAATGAAAGAAATCTAGTCGGATCTTTTGTTTCATATGCCTGTAGTGTAGTCAAACTGCCAGATTTGAGAAACTAAAGTCCCAGCAATGATGAATGTCAATGCTAACCCAGTGATGTTGACAACCAGACTGATCCAGCGGACTTCCAAGGCCACAAGGGTTATTGTCACAAGGCTGTAACCTGAAGGGATAAAAATTTGAATAACATAGAGGAAAAGTAGAAGTTTCCCTATAAATGCAATGAGGGTCCATATGCCTAACCTATGTGCTGACCACACTGGGAACTGAAAGCATTACCTTATCTTTTGCATATGAATTCAATCAGAAGCCAATTGCTTTATGATGGACAAGATGAAACATGTAAAATAGAAACTCAAGACATCATGAATTATCAAGAGATTGATACACAATACCGTGAGCAATAGTACCAATGAGGACTAGAAGGAGTATAGCAGCAGTGGACTTGTGCTGAAAGCTCGGGATGTCACGCCGCCATAAACAAATAAACAAAATCACAAAATTGCAGCTTCTCTTAAAGGTAAATTTGGGCAATAGAAATTATACAGCCAACCATATGCAAGAAATACAAATGAAACATAAAACTATTAGTATCAAGGGTTGAATAAGGTTAAGGAAATCATTGGCAGTCATTTAGATACAATTAACTACTCTCAAAAGGTAGCTGTAATGTCCCCCTTTCATACTAATCAGGACACTACGAAAATTACAGGATTCTTTCTACAAACGTGTGATGCAAATATGAAATGATACTTGATAGTTAATTCCAAATGCTATGAAAATGCAATTATATGACTGGTAATTCCAAATGCTTTAATGTATAAAAGGAACTAATAAAATGATGCAATGGTAATGCAGCAAAATATAATGCAATGACAATGTATTGAGATGGATGATATATTTACACTAACAATTTGTGATTCCAATGCCACGATGGAATACAAAATCTTACAGGCTATATCTGCAATGATAGTTTGAATCTCGATGTGATTCTATGGCTGTCTCTGATATTACAATATAGCTTATGCACAATCCCTGCTAGCCATCTCTGACAGACAATTAATTATATGCTGCGATAATAGGGTGATCACTGGCAGTATGCCATCTCTGATATTCTCTGTGTTTATGCAATCTGCAATTTCCTTGGAGCTGTCTAGAGATATAGATATATAATTATGCTGTGTTATTGTGCTGTCTCTGATCTGCTATTATGATACTTGCACTTGGATATGAATAGGTTGCATCAGCAATTGGCAATGCTCGATGAGAGCAAAAGTCCACAAGGAACAAATATAATATTAATTCTTCAATTGACCCCTTCCATAGTCGATTGCCATTGTTCATATAGAAGACTTGAATAGGCACGGTGAACTATCACCTTCATTTGTTAAGTTCACTGCCTTGATTAATTAACAACACAATAAGTGCATCAGTTTACTATGAACCAATAATGTAATACAATTAAGAGTAATCATACGGAAAGATAAAATAATCAAGTGTCGATAAGTATTCATTGCTTGAGACATTTTATTTACTCATTATCATAGTTCAACTTATCGTTATCGGCAACTTATCACGGAGGGGAAAAAAGATATTGGCAAATATCAGAGATAAGTCAAGAACTTCTAAAGAAAAAATTTGGGAACTTAAAATTTGCTTAAGCTTAATTATAAATGCATTTTTTATTTTTTGCAAAAATCAATGAGGAGATGCATCTAATGAGTAGGTAAATGAGTAAACAAACCAAACAAGTTGATCTATGTGTATATAAATGCAAATAGGATACAAAATTGGATCCTCATGAGCAATGCTAGTGGCTTGTAGGCATAGCTTGATAGTTTGAATTCTAAAGAAAGCTAAAAATAAACAATTGTCTTTGTAAAACTATAAGCAAATACAAGTATCAAGTACAATATCAAAATAGGCTGAATCTTCCTCTTCCCCTTCCTAGCAGCTCTAGTAAAAAGTACTGGACTGGAAGGGGGCCTAGCCCTAGAAGACTGTTGTGGTTATGGTTGTGGTTGTGGTTGGATCTCCATCTTGAATGTACATGGTGTTGACATTGGTAATGCCTCCTCATCATCTATATCCTCCCCTCTCAATCCCCTCATCCTTCTCATCAATATCATACTGTTGCAAATCCACCCTCCTCTATAACCTACCTCTCCAAATCATAAATCTCATCATTTGTGAACAATGGAGACTGCTCCTATGATGTCCAATCACAGTAGGGATCTATGTACTCCAAATCAAGTCGACCGGTTGCTGCTAACTGTACCTTTCTTATCTGCAACTTAAGGTTATAATGCACATAAACAAGGTAATTGAGGCGTTTGTGCTAGCTTGCTCCTCCTTTTCGTGTGAATGACCTCGAATAAGCTCCAATTACGCTCACAATTGGATGAGCTACATGGGTGACATAAGATGCAAAGGGCAAGTTTTTGCAGATTTGAAACATTTCCACCCTAATTTCATCACCAAGCATTTGAAAGATAAATAGTAAAGAGTTAGAAAGCAAGGTGAAAACATATTTTAGTAACTTAGTTTTTATCTACTTATCATGCATGCAAAAGACACCAAAAATCGAAAAATTGTACCTAGGGTTTGAGTGCTTCCTCCTCTTCCTACCAAATTTGAGGAGAATAACTTTCCAGATGCATTCAAATACACTTCCATCTTGACCATGATGAGGTCTCTCACCTCAACCTCTGGTACCAATGAATTAAGCCCTCTATGACCTCTCCATTAGGATTCCCATAGGATTGACAAAAGTGAAAACAAGGGTTGAAGAAGTACCCTACTGCATGGATGGCTTGGTGGAGCTGATTATGCCAGCTCTTATGAATAATCTCCCATATGGAGCCAAATTTTAGGTTGTCCCCCATGTAGTAACTTTTACAGCCTCTTTGGGGGACAACCTAAAATTTGGCCATCTATAGAAGATGTCTACAGCATTGATCTACCAAAACCAGCAGAAGTGGAAGCCATGGGGATGGTAGATATGCGGATCCTGCTAGCATGAATGCTGATGATACTACACTGGGGGAGTATCCTAAGCACTATAGAGTATTGATATGTTGCATTCATGACTGTATTTGTCATTGATGTTAACATAGCAGTAATTTTGTTAAGACTAAATGAATAGCAATCAGTAATATTAAGATGCACAGAAGCTGAGGAAGTTTGAGATGATGCACTGTGGAGGATATGTTCCTAAGTTTGTCCTGATGATGTGGTTAAAAGGACTAAGTCTAATTTGATGTTGTACGGAAGTTACACTTGTTTTACTAGAAGTAGTGCAGAAACAGAGCATCTGTTTGGCAGTTTCTGATGATTGCATTATATCTTTTAGCCAAGATGTAATGAAGGTGATGCACAGATAGCAATGATAGAGAACGATCGTGTGGTGACGTCAGCATGTGTGCAAGACATGGTTTCACACCTATGAAGTTTTGTATAGATTGTGAGCTGATAGTGTTGTTACATTTGTGAATTAATTAATTATCTTATTATGAAGATATGGTATAAAGGAAAGTTGTTTTCCTTATTTATAATGTGGACTTAGAGGAGACTTGGATATAGAGGATCAAGTGGAATGCGAAGTATTAGTGCGCAGTGCAAGAAGGAGCTGAATGCTTGCTGAATGCATGTAAGTGATCCAAGGGATCATTGGATGTGCAGTATGAGATTTGGTTACAAGATCTGAAGGAGCAAAAGTCTGATTGACAAAACAAAGACACAAGAAGGAAGTACATTTCAGTTCTATTATTCTGCAAGGAATAATACAAAGATCATTTTGACAGTGGGTTCTTTGATCTTAACCTTGACGCTGTTTGGGCAATGGGTCCAATTGTCTTCCACAACTCCTAACAGGGTTGGCACAACTCCTAAAAGAGTTGGAATCTCCTAACAAGGATTCAAAGTCTGTTAACAGGGACTCATATGTACTGAATGTTGTAACAGAGTCCTAACAAGGTCTATCCTCTAACAAGGAATATTTATATTAGTACATCATCTTGTGAGTACCATCCCCACTGGGGTTTTCCCTCTGATCAAGGGTTTCCCTAGTTAACATATCTGGTGTTAATTATTTATGAGTATCTTGTTGTGGTTTCAGTTTATATTACTCACATGGTTAAGTTTGTTTAAGCTTGATGATTGTGATAATAGTTGGATAACTGATTCACCCCTCCCCCCCCCTCAGTTATATCAATGGACTATATATTCTAATAGATCCATGAACCACGCTTAGAGCCCACTATTCCCTCAAGTGCTTCTTCTTCTTTATCAAGATTGGTTGGGATACCTAGTCACAAACCACGTTATTTTATTATTAAATGATCATTATTTTAGCAAAATGTAGATTCTAAACAAATGATGGTGATTGTAAAATCATAAATAATTCTTTAAAAAAAGACAGTGTGAGCCTTGAGATACCTTATGATTTAAAAAATGGTTGCCCTCGTGACCAATTTTTCCCTTTCCCTTTGCAACTTTTTCTCTTCTTGGGCAAAGAGCAAGGCATTCATCTCTCTCTTTATTTCATCTATGCTAAATAGACAAACCCTTGTGTCATGCCTTACTATCCCTCCATGGCAGTATTTTAAATGAGATATGCCTCCACTAATAACTTTTTCACATTTTATGCATATCACAGTATTATAGTTGAGTCCTTCAAAAGCATATTTCCATGCCTTGTCTCTAGCCCATTTAGGGTGCGTTCCATCAGGAACTCAGTTGTAGAGGCACTCATATTAGCCATTTTGATGAGGAATCAACCTACACGTCACATACAAAATGAGGGCATAAATTTAGAAATTTAATACAGAAATTTAGAAACAAAATAAGTTAGTTTGAAACTTTAGATAAGTTTAAACATAGCTGAAACTTAAAGAAAAGAAAAAAAAGTGTTAGGTTATGAAATTTTTGAGAAACAAACGAAATTTTTGAGGAAACTATCAAAAAATTGCTAAAAATTGGTGTTAGATCTCATTCATTACCTTTTAGGAGTTAGAGTAGATTGCAAATGGTATGGGAGAGTTTGTCACAAACTTGGATGTTAATACAACACAAAATGATTTTAAAACAAAAGAGAGAATCTTGAAAACCTACTTGTGAATCCAAATTTGCTCGCAAAATATCTTCCAATCCAAAACAAATCGATATAGAGGCTATTAATAATGATCTTCCTCCTCTCAAACCTTTCTACCCTCTCCAAATTTGCTCTACCAATGGAAAAAAATGAATATGGCCTCTTGTTGGGTCGTCATAATCCATTCAACTAGCGTGGGCAATTAAATTTCTATTTCCACGAGAAGATCCTAAGTTATCGCCAATATTTAGGCAACTTCTCAAGAAAAGTTACAAAAATTTTGGGCGATATATTGACGTAATTTGTTGCAAAGTAGAAGTTCTCACGATAAGATTACTTATCGCCAAGAAGTTGGCGATAAGTTGAACTATCCTCATAACAATCATACTGATTATCACGAGTAATCATTATAATCATGAATTACTTATTTATCCATAAATCAACAGTGACACCCAATCATGGATCAATGATTCCATCTTTGAATATGGTAGTGAAGCATGTTGTTGTACGGATATAGTCATACATGTTAAAATGGTCGAATAAAAGATCATTGTAGCATGTATGTATACATTCATATATCAATGATGCCAACATGAATGCCATCATAGATAAGTATCAATGATCTTAGCATGGTGTGTTGATGCTTGATGTAGCCATGTATATGTACATATATGCATGTATGTGTATGCTCATGTATCTATGAATGTGTTTGTGTGCATGTGTATATGTATCCGTGCATGTATCCATGCATATTCATTTGTATATATGTGGATATGTGTACATATGAGTATGCATGCATCTAGGATGTAGATGCAAGGGTATGGATGGATGGATGGATGAACGTGTATGTGGTGATGCATCATGAATGAGTGCACTATGAAAATGGAAATGCAATGATGAACTAACTATTATGCAAGAACTATATGTACATGACAAGGTAAGTTTTATTTCCCTGCCTTCTTATTTACATGTTATGTATTTTGATTCAAGTTTAAGAGAGTCTCCCCTCCTTCAAAAATGCTTGCCCACAAGCATTTGATGTTTATGCTCTTATGGATTTCTTCCTATAGTTGATGTAGATTCTGGATGTCCCATCACTTTTGAAGGTTACTTCTACCCTTTGTCTAGACTTGATCTTTTGTAGTTGCGTCTATTTGTTTTAAGAGGGTATAGTTGCTTAGAGTCCATAAAGTGTGTATTTCTTTATTCCCTCCTTGAAAGTAATAATTTGATGGTTCATGTCCTGCTTGAATGGTTCGATGTGATTCATCCATGGAAGTCCTAGTATGAGATCTATATTTTCTAATTCCAAGATGTGAAATTGAGTTTTTTAAGAGCATTCCCAAAAATGTAGTTTGAGGGGAAGTGTTATAGTATTGCAAAATAAAATTCCTTTGTTTGCCAATCTAATCTTGATGGAGATACATGAGAACATAAGTATGTTACACTTCATGGTTCTAGAGTTGATAAAATTATTTGAAGAGCCATTGTCTAAGAGTGCTTTTGAGTTCTCTTCTTCTGATTGCCCGTGAATTTGAAAGGTATTTGAGATAGATCCTTCTTAATTGGCTAGTGTACCTCCTTCAATAGGTTCCTAAGGTGGCTTATCTTTTGAATCAGTGTCACTAAAAACATCTCGTTCGTCATCATTGGGACTCACTTTGATGTAATGAATCTGCCCTTTCCCCTCCGATCGGTGTCCTGAAACACAAGGTTCTTTGCAAGTAGAACACAACTTCTGCCTTCTGAGTTATTGATGAGTTTCAAAGTCTAGCTTGGGACAGACGCTAACCTCTTAGTTTGGGGGATTTCAACTTTCTTTAGGGATTTGGGTTTCCTTCTGATAAGGCTTGCTTTCAGTAGACCCAAAGTCCATGTCTCTTGCTTTCGTGATGGCTTCAAGTAGAGAGAGAGGGTTTAGTGCCTTGACCCATCCTCTTAAGGGGTCTTGTAACCCATCCATGAAAAGGACATTAATCTTCTTTCAAAGATATTGGTTACTAAGACTGATTTCCTTTGAAACTCGGTGATATAGTCCTCTATGTTGCCTTGGTGCCTCACTTGGGTAAGCTCCTTGAAGTGTAATTTGGGACATTTATTGTTGAATATTTCAATGAGCCTCTTACTGAAGTCTTGGTAGGAGGTGATACGAGCATGTCCTAAAGTGATTATTCCATGGTACCACCATTCGTGTGTTATCCTATCTAAATGTAATGTCCGAAATTTATGGTTTCCTCCTCCATAGGGTTTAGTTGTAGGTAAGTATCCACTTTTTGTACCCAAGCTCCCAGATCCGTCATAGTAGGGTATACTTAGTTTCCCAACCTCTTAATTTAATTCTGAAAATCCTTCTTTGTTGCTTCTTTGAGGCATACACTTCATCCTTAGCTTGAGATATTCTTTAAAAGGCATCTCGTTATGCATATCACCTACTTCTCATACATGTTTGATCTGATCTTAAATCTGGGCAAAAGATAATTTGTTTCTTGTTGGTTCCATTGGTGGTGTAAAATTCGGTAACCCTGGTCTAGAGTTTTCCCCTTTGGGGATCTGATTATGTGATTGTTCTTTGTAATTCCTGTGATTTTCATGCCTTTAGTGAGGGTAATGTGTTTGAGAACATCCATTTATTCTGTTAACTTACTTTGCAACTCCCTTTGTTCACAATTTACTAGGTCTACCTTGCTTACCTCACCCATTTCTAGTTCTTTTTACTCCTTTCTTCTACTATATGTTAAGAGGGGTCTTTGTTTACAATTTACTAGGCCTACCTTGCTTACCTCACCCATTTCTAGTTCTTTTTGCTCCTTTCTTCTACTATATGTTAAGAGGGGTCTGCTCATTCACTATAGGCACAAATCATGGCCATGATACCAATTGTAATGTCCCCTTTTCATAATAATTAGGACACTATGGGAATTGGTAGACTCTTTCTACAAATGTGTGTGCAATGCAAGATGAAATGATACTTGATTGGTAGTTCCAAATGATAATGCAATTATATATGACTGGTAATTCCAAATGCTTTAATGGACAAAAGGAACCAATGAAATATGATGCAATGGCAATGCAGCAATGTATTATGCAATGACAATGTATTGAGATGGATGATATATTTATATTTACAATTTGTAATTCCAATGCCACAAAGAAATACAAAATCTTACAAGGCTATGTCTGCAATGGTAGTTTGAATCTCAATGTGATTCAATGGCCATCTCTGATATTACAATATAGATTATGCACATTCCCTGCTAGCCGCCTCTGATGGACAATGAATTATATGCTCCAACATTCTCCATCCAACAAACAGCAGGCAGATAAAATAGGCGTTTGGTTCGGGTTCATTGCCTTGGCCAAGTCCAGTGTTGGCATCATTGATATATATCAATGATCTTAACATGGTGTGCCGATACATGATGTAGCCATGTATATGTGTATGTGTATGTATGTGTGTATGTCCATGCCCATGTATGTATGCATATGCACATGTACATGTGTATGAGTATGCGTGCATGTTTCCATCTACACGCATTTATATATATGTGGATATGTGTATGTATATGAGTATACATGCATGTAGGTATGTAGATGCATGGGTATGTATGTATGTATGTATGGATGCAAATGTATGTGTTGATGATCATGAATGAGTGCATTGTGGAAATGCAGATGCAGGAACTGTATGTACATGACAAGGTATGTTTTATTTCCTTGCCTCCTTATTTACATGTTAATGTCTTTCGATTCACACTAAAGGATATCACAGCAGCAAACAATAAGACACAACCCTTCAAATGGATATATCTTTTCAAAGGGAAGGGGCACCTAAAATCGATAGGAAGGTATAGATCAAGGAAGAAGAGTGAACAAGATTAGATGGGAGGGGCAGCGATCATAGTTAGACACAGGGAAAAAGGATTATCAGAATCTGAAAGAAGATTATGAGCAGAGTCTGACATAGATAAAGAATTAATCATACTTACAGAAGAAGAATAGATCAAACATGATGAGATCTGATTCAAAGCAATCGTACCCAGAAATACAGGAACTTGATATTATAACTGAGATTTGATTCTTATGATAGACAGTATAGGAATTGTAATGCATAATTACTCAATTATAGATAATGTGTGTACAATCTGATGATATAATATTATTAAGCTAAGTTGCCGGTTCGGATGCGGGTTTGGAATTCGCTCAAAGTTTTGCTGGGATGGGTTCGGGTTCATTTTGGGTTCGTCCGTACAAGATTTTTTTTTTTTAAATATTATATGTGTGTGTGTGTGTGTGTGTGTACAACAAATAAGTTCATACACCACTATGCTAATATAAAGCAATTCAGCACAACACACCACCACATATATTAACGATTTTGCTCGAATGGCATGACAAAATGTCAAAATACACTACCATATGAATGTTTCGGTTCAAAAACTTTAAAACGCCAATGTCAACAATACTAATCATTAATCAGTCATAGACTCATAAAATCCAGGATTCATTAAGACCAAGCCAACAATGAATATCCAGACCAAGCAAATAAACAGGGGCGAGCTCCTTCCCATGGGGACCAGACCAAGCCAACAGCAAACATACGCATCCAGACTGCCGCTGCCAAAAATCCCAAACTGTTGCTGCCAAACACAGGTTGCAATACAGGAAAATCCCAAACAGTGTCATTTTAGGTTTTAATATGTAAATCACTACCTAAAACTAAGTTGACAAGTCAATAAGATGACGTGGCCTCAAAATTCACCCAAATTCGTTTCACATTCCTCCCAAGCTCCACTGATGGCAACCAAATTCGCTCAAAATTCCTCCGAATTCTACCAAGATCGGAAATGACGAATTTACAGGGAATTCTGATGGTAACAGGCAAATTTGTAAATATTTCAAACCGACTTCGAATTTGAGTGAATCGAATGTCGAATTTCCTGGTTATTGAGCGAATACGGTAACTTAGTTATTAAGTGATCTTTATATATGGAATATAAGCAGCAGCAGACATGGATAGAAGATTAGTCTGATATAATGAATCAATTATTTAATAAGAGATGATTTCCCATACACATATATCTGAATAAGCAGCACATCAGATTTCTATATAGCAAACAGAAGACTTATGCAATACTCATAGGCCTTGTTTCTATTGTAAGTATTCCTTGACTTCTATTTCTACTAAGTAAATAGATCAATCAAATGTGAGTTGGAGGACATGAGCTAGAGAGATGTGATTTAGGAGATAACCTAAACTAAGGACGTCATCCCAAGGGATGGATGTGGTCATTATTAGCATTCCTGCTTTTTATGGGCCAAGACCTGAATTGATTACCCCAAGGGACAGAACTGATCATAGTTGAACATTCCTGCCACGTATGGGATAAGAGGCAAGTTTCCATGATGTAAATGTTGTGTGCTCTCAGGCTTAGTTGGGCTAGTCAGTTTACTTACACCCTTTTGACTTTCCTATCAAGACTAAGTTACGATTGGTTCTGAGATGGCAAGCTAGTCATTATGCATATCTTAATCTGCTTATTCACTACCTGATACATTTGTTCATTGTTCCTCGAATTATTAATGGTTAATTGAATTCAATTTAGTGTGTTATTGTTGGGATCATTGTTTTAGGGCAAAAATCAAACATGTCCCAAAAAGGAGCATTTCACAGGAGAACTTAACTACATAAGAATGATAAGTTCTTGTTAGAGTGGCAGTTGCCGTAGCACCAAATGATTGACCTGTCAATGACCGATACAACCATTAGACTATAGAATCCACAGGAGGCAGTTCCCTTGCCATGAATCCCAAGGGGCGCGCTAACCATTTTGCCAACAATCTCCCCCTCAGCATAACCCGAGGAGATTTGAACCTGTGACCAAGCTCTGATACCACTTGTTAGAGTGGTGGTTGCCGTTGCACCAAAAGATCGACCTGTCAATGCCTGATACAACCATTAGACTTACAAAATCCACACGAGGCAGTTAGTCCCCTGTCACAAATCTTGAGGGGAGCGCTGTGACTGTTTTGCCAACAGTTCCAGCCTTTTTTAAACTCTTAAGGTGATGAATTTGACTATTAAGCATGGTAAAAAGTATGTAACACAAATCTATGCTAATTTTAATGTCTAAATAGTAATGCAAACGGTACTATACTAAGTTTCTTGTGGGCTGAAAAGCTGCAATAATTTGACACATCATCCAGGAAATCATTTTAGTATTTATATTGTACTCTATGTTTCTTCAAGATTGAGAGATGGGGTTGTAGTAGTATGTGAGGACATGTTTACCACATGCAAGTAACTTTCTCAAAATTTTGAGGTTGGCAACAGATCAAAATCTTTACAATCATGCAATACAAGAAAATTATGAGCACATCTACAGATTTTCAATTATTTTAAATTGTTAAACAACATTTAACATTCTAAAGGGGTGAATAAAAATAATAGTAAGAAATGACATCTAAAGATGAGCATTCAATATTGGCCCTTAATTAATTTCAAAATTGAGTGACATAGATTGGCTATGAAATGTAAATATGAATAATTGATAGTTATACTGCTAAAGATCATAACAATATGACCCACTTTATCTTGTTTTCAATATCACAGATTATTTTTTCTATTTTTACAAACAATGGTTGACATGGGCTTCAAGATATCCAAGGCACGTGACCAACAGATAGAAGATGTCCCTCATATCTCTGAAATAAATGCCTGACAAGGCCAAAACAATCTGAAACGTATCTGAGATATGAGACAAGGTTCAGAAAAGAAGATGCTCTCCGGAGGTCCACATCCAAGCCCCCACATCCCCAAAATATCCTGCGCATTCAAAATGGCCCCAGAAGCCATGGGAAACATCCCCATGGAAAAGTAATTATAAATATTCGCAATCAACAAAACTGATTTAACATTAAAAAGAGATTCATATACCTCATCTTAGATCTCATATACCTCATCTTAGATCTGATATGTGCATGCAACTGTAGTTTTTGATAGTAATCTGATCAATGCAATATCTCCTGTCATTTTAGAATAGTGCCACAATTCAGCAAAAGACCAAATGTGATCACAATTCAATGGCAAAAGATTTCCATGAAAATTGGAGACTGGCCTGCAACCACCTTATTTTTAACATAGAGATGATGGCCATTTTTAATCCATCTGCATAATCCATAACCAGAAGATATATACCCCAAATCTTCAATGCTAATTTGTGAAAATCACACTGCATGTGACAGATATACAGATTCATATACCTCATGTTAGATCTGATATGTGCATGCAACTGTAGTTTTTGATAGTAATCTGATCAATGCAATATCTCCTGTCATTTTAGAATAGTGTCACAATTCAGGAAAAGACCAAATGTGATCACAATTCAATGGCAAAAGATTTCCATGAAAATTGGAGACTGGCCTGCAACCACCTTGTTTTTAACATAGAGATGATGGCCATTTTTAATCCATCTGCATAATCCATAACCAGAAGATATATACCCCAAATCTTCAATGCTAATTTGTGAAAAGCACACTGCATGTGACAGATATACAGACAAAATCAATCTCGACCAAGGCATACATAATTGACAAGGTTTCTACTCGGAGGTGCTGCCAAAACCAAGAAACCCCACATAAAGAGCGTATTAAAACAGAATCAGAAAATGCACTCGAGTTGACAAAATAACTTCAGCCAACTCATATGGCTTATCTCTGAATGAATTTTATACAGAAATTTATAACGGGAAGACATGGTGCAAGGGTTTGAGAGCATTAAGAGAAGCAGAGACTGCTAAATCAAAACTTTTGTTTTGACTGTATAAGAATCCCCACAATGATTTCACATGTTTTAGCTGGTAAACTTATGCTCAATGCTTCCCATTGGAAAATTTTCGGCTAATCCCTTCTCTCCATTCTTTTGCAATCCATTGACTCTTAGAACACAATATGTCACAGCATTGGGTGTAACGCCTACTTTCAACATTTTTCCATAAATCTTTAGAGCATTCCAAGTGTCATGCTGATTGCAGTATCCCCATATAAGGATAGTGAAAGTAAAAACATCAGACTTCAGACCATGATTTGTCATTTCAACATGAAGCTCCAAAGCTTTTCGCATATTTCCATCTTTGCATTGTCCGTATATTAGACTTGTGTAAACAAAAATATTTGGCTTAGAAATAGAATTATTTTCCTGTTCATTAATTGCATCAACCCCAGTTGTATTTACAACATGCGAATCATTTCTCGTCTTTTCCTTATAAAGTTCCATTGCTTCATTCACTTTGCCTTGCTTGCAAAGACCATTTATTAAAGTACTTATGGTAAAAACATTCGGCTTAAGGTCCCTCCTCACCATTTCATTATAAATATTAAAAGCCTCTTGCATATTACCCGTCTTACAATAGCCATTAATCAATGCCGTGTAAGCAACAATATCAGGTGTAATGCCTTTAACCAGCATTTCAGTATACAGTCCCAAAGCCTTTTCCATCTTCCCTTTCTTGCAGTATCCATCAATCAAAATGGAAAAAGTGACAACATTAGGCACCACTCCATTCTCCACCATTTGCACACAAAGTGCCAAAGCTTGGTCGAGTTCTCCCATTCTGCAGAACCCGTCAATCAATGTATTGTATGTGATACAATTTGGATACACGCCCTTCTCGTGCATCTCAGCAAGCAAATTTACTGCGTCTGTAATCCTGTATCCCATACAAAAACCTTTCATGAGTGCAGTGTAACTGAAAACGTCGGGGACAAGGCCCATCTCGCACATCTGGAAATGTAGTTTAGATGCTGTCTCCATATTTCCCTCTTTGCAATTCCCGTCAATCAGGCTATTATAAGTAACAGTGTTAGGTTTTACCCCTCTTTGCTTCATTTCAACAAGCAGTTTGTTTCCTTCGTCCACATTTCCTTCCTTGCAGTGCCCATCAATTAACGTGCCGTAAGTAACAACATTGGGCTTAATTCTTTTCTGGATCATATCCCCATACAACCTGATCGCCTCCTGCATAAACCCCTTTTTGCAATACCCATCCATCATAGCATTATACGTATACAAGTTAGGAATCAACCCATGGTCCTGCATTGTGCTAAACAGATCGTTTGCTTGATACAACTTGTCTACCTTACATAGAAGACATATCAGAATGGTGTAAGTGACAACTGTGGGAACAATTTTATTATTCTTCATTTCGTCAAACAATTCAAAGGCTTTCTGCAGCTTACCTTCCTTGCAGCAGGCATTGATGAGAGTGTTGTATATATAAACATTGGGACGAAGAAGACCACTGGAAGTCATGTCTCCATACACAATCCAAACAGTGTCTATTCTGTCCATTCTCACCAATGTGCTCAGAAGGGTGTTGCAGGCACGAACCATTGGCATAGACATGTGCCCGAATCTTCTACTCCTCTGCATCCTATAAATTGTGTCTAAGGCCTCCTGGACGTTACCCATTTGAGCATAAGCAGTGACCAAGACATCAAAGACATGACAAGAAGAATCATGGCCAAGGCTCTTTACAGCGCCGTTAAGGGCATTAAATACTTGGGTATGAGGATCCACTTCATGTTTTTCAGCAAATGCAATGAACTCCTGCATCAAGGCTTCAGCTTTACCCAGCATCTTACCCCTTGCTAGGATATGAATGATTGTGGAATATGTTAGTGCTGTGTGACAGAAATCTTTCTGTTTTCCCGCCCAAATGAATAAACCCAAAGCTTTTGGGGGATTCTTGAGACGTAGCATGGCCTGCACTGCATAAAATGGCTCAAGATCCACTCCAGCTCTATTGTAATCAAGCTGGGTTTCCCAGTTGTTGCTTTCTTTTATTGTTTGGCAAATATAATTAATAAATTCCTCGTTTTTGCTTGCATTCGAATCGTGCAGGTCTTGTTCAGTAACCAGGCCTCTGCTGATATAAGAGCAATTGCCGATGATTTTCTTCATCGCTCTCGTGGAATGTTTTCTCCGGTATTTAAAGATTTGCATCGTCCCTCTGATCATTACCGGCTACAGTTCTGCTCGACATGTCAACTGTCATTACAAAAATGGTTCTGGCTCATAAAGTAAGACAATAGCTCTGTTAAAGTTCTCTAAAAAAACATCGGCATGCATGCTGTTACGCGGCATCCGTAAGCCTGTCTAGGGTTTCTTAGGAACTTCGTCATCTAATTTTTATGGAGTGGAAGGTCTCATGAAGTGAAACTAAAAGTGTAAATATGCGCTAGTGGGGAAGGTGGGGGGTTAGAAATTGTCTCACTGGCTTAGGTCTTTTGTCTTTCACTTATCAATCAAATATATTTTTTAATTCTTGTCAATATTATTTTAAAATGATTTAGTCATGTAAATTAACAATGCAATTCATGAGACCACGAGCTTTCATAAATTGTCGAGGTTAAACTTTTAAGCATAAACATCACTTCAAGATTCATGGGACCTCCCACTTTAAAATTGTTCTAAAAAGTATCAGTAGCACCTGTTGAATGTTTTTAGGAAGCGAGGGACAAAATTTGTGAGCTGCTAACCAGCAAAGGCCACCATAGAAATGAGTAAACTAGTTTTTGAAGAGGCAAGATTAGACAAACTGGTAACTTCATTACTTTCGATTTGAAATTGAATGAAATGAAAGGGTTTTAATGACGACTGCAAGACAATTGATCTAAGAGATCAAAAGGTAAGTTAAGCAACCTATTGTGATTTCTCCTCCATGTTGTTCCTTTTGTTGTGGATCTACAATAAGAAGTTAGTTGTCTTATGTAATCTTGTCTCCTCGAAAAGTTCTTTCATGTTGCTCATATGCAAGTTATCCTGGTACTACTATGAATATCTTCATGTGCAGCAGGATTTTTGACAAAGTGTCGCTCTATTCCCACCACTCCCTTATTGCAAAAAGAATAGATTTTGTCCTCCCACCCTTCTTTAGGAATTTTTTATCTACCAATTTCACATCGTAAATTATGAGAGTCGGTCCTTAGTTAAGCAATAAAAACTTTGGTCTTTCCTTCCATTGTTGATCCTAAATATTCTTTATCCTCATGTTCCCATGTGTGATTGAATTCTTTGGCATAATAAGTTTTTTTTCGACCTATTTTACTTGTCCACATGGCAGTCCTGAATTTCTCTAACACCCATTTTGTTTTCTCTATATTGGTGTTCAGACACTCATGAGGATTAATGTTTCATTTGTTCAACCACTTGTTATTTTGTTCCCTCCATGTTTTTTTTTCTACATTCTAGCTCCTCATCAACCACCAATTTAGGCTAGTGATCTTTATCCATATTTCTCATTTTTTTAATATAGCATAGCAATTGGTTAATTGTTAAGGCCTCAATTGGAAACATGCACACCTATGCCAAATGAATCCCATAAGAAACCATTGACTTCACCTTGAGGTCAATAGTAACAAGACATTTTTGGATTCTTTCTAGTTGTCATCATGTATGGTTTGATACATTTGGAGCTCTCAAAATTTGCATGAATTCTGAGGTGCCCTATTGTGAACTTTGCAAAAATACCCCTTATTCGAGCTTTTCATGCATATATGTTTGGTTTGTGTTTGGAGGTTTATGATGTGTTTCAGGTGTTCCATGCATTACATTCAATGTATTCATCTCAAGTCCTTAAGTTGCAATCCTAAATCATTTTGTGATATGTCATTTCGAGCATTTGAGAAATTTGCATTTTTGTTGCATCAAACAATGTGTAGAGACCTAATTTGCATTTGAAAATCTTCAACCCAATTAAGTGATCTGCCACTTTAGGGATGTTTGGCAAGCATATCAGAGAGCCTATATTTCAAATTTCAAGTCCTTTTGATAAGTTTTGAAAAGGTTTTGGGTTCCCCAAAGTCTAGTGTTTATCTCCATCATGATGATTCCACTTTGTACATTTTTCTAAGTAACCCATTTTGACCAACTATAACTTTGAATTGTTGATTCAAATGAGAATATTCTTTCACCTCTGCATTCTAGGGGTCAAAGAAATTCTATGTTCCAAGTTTGAGCTCTTGACAAATCCATTTTATCAATTTTCAAACAAGATACTATATGCAATTTTTAACATTTTGGTGCAGATCGGTTTCACAAAATTATCAAGAGGACTATTCATGATGCTATAAATTTAAACTTGTGATAGATGGGGCCAAATTAGTGATACTTCTATATTCTACACTATAAATACTTGCCCCATGCCAATTTGTAAGTTTTCATGAGTCCATCTGCATAGTTTTTTAGGTGCATTCCATTTGCATAAATCATTATTTCACAAGGTTGTTCAATTCTACATTTTCCTATAGCTATCTTTACATGCTTACCAAATTCACCCAGTTAACTTTCATTAGCCCAAAATTTACCCACATACTCTCCATATCAGAGATAATCTATGCCCAAAGTTACAAGTTCCCAAGTGGTTGTTTGATTGGTTTTTGAAGTCGAATCCAAATGCAATTTTTGTTTTTTGACATGTTGTTTGCATAATAAAATTAAAATGGTAGCTTCAACAATTAATAAGTTTTGATCCAAAGATCGTCATGAGACAAAATTTTGCAAACTAAAAGAGTATGGAGCAAAGAATATGCATGCTTAGTCCAGGGGTAAGGTTGGATGATTTCGTCAAATTTGAAAGCTACCAAAGAGGACAATTGGCTTGTCTGTGGCATCTAGCATGGTTGTTAAATTTCCAAGTTCTAAATGATCAATTTGTAATTGATCCTGGTTTAGTTTTTTAGATGAATTGCCCAGATGAGTTTCCATAAGGGGCAGGTGATTGAATTCAAAAAAAGAATTAATCGAGCAACTTTGTGACCCGACATATTTCATCAAGATTGTGTTCCAAGCATAAAGTGAATTATTCTATTTGTTTGGTCTAATGTTTTAAAAGATGGCACTCAATATCATTGTAAACAGTATGTATTGAAATCCTTTTAACAGAGGTTGACCTAACAATCATTTGAAGACTTAACAGTCTATGTAAATCCTTTAACTGGGTGTCATTCTAAATGGAATGATCAAAGTCCTCTTACAAGTCCACTCCTAATAGGGTGATTAACTCATCTAACTAGGTCACATCTAATAGTGTGTATTGTAACCTTTAACAGGGTTGGATCCTAAGAGAGCTCACTTTGAGAGGGTGAAAAAGAGTGACATGTTGATGGTGGTTTTTCCCAAATTGGGTTTCTACGCAAAATCCTAGTGTCAAACTGTGATGAATATTTTATCAATGTTCACATTTCGTAATGTTTTCATTATTCTATGCAAGTTATAGTTTATGAAATTTTCACAATAGAAACCGAGTAACAATAGGATAAGTAGAACAATAAAAGTTTTTAATGTTTAATTGTTCAAATGGTACATATAGACCTTGAGTAACTGACTCACCCCCCACCCCCCGCCCACAATTGTTCTAAACATTTCTTAGAATTGGTATCAAAGCTTAGTTCTTATAGAGAAAATTTTGAAGGTACTTAAAGCTAAAGATCATAAAGAGCAAGAGAGATGTACCCAAGTTGAACAAGAACTTTCCTACATGGCAGACCCTAATGAAGCTGCACATATCCAATATCAACGATGATGTTGTCAAAAGTATGGACACTAAATATGTAGAAGTAACAAATTATCCTTTGACTATTGATGAATTGAGATAGAAGTTAGAACACAACCAAGAAATGGTGGAGATTTCCTCAGACCTAAGCTATGTTGAGTTTGATGAACTAAAAGAATGCAATACTGCAAACAAGATATGGGACAAATTGAAGACCATACACGGAGGTGATGTGGTGCAGGAGCACCCTCACCAAATGAAGTGTCTTGATACACTTCAAGTAATTCTTCAAGGTCCTAGGAACTATTAGGATAGGTTAGGAATGAAGTTTATTCATTTTGATCCAATTGTAAGACCTAGTTCCAAGATTGGCACATTATAAGCCCTTGGTCAACTATTAGTCAGAGGACTCAAATAACCTTTTTTTTAGCATATTTCCTTATTTTTCATGTTTTAGCAAGTTTTGATCCATGTTGGATCATTTAGATAAGATTTGATCATGATTTGATCAAAAATTGCAAAAGTTGCATAATTCTTGCAAAATTGCTAAAAAGTTGTTCAACAACTTTTAGCAAAAAGTTGCATAATTTGTATTTTCACTCTCCAATGGCCAAATTTGGTTGAAAAGGTTGTTATGACCATTTGGGATTCCAACATAAACCCTTTTAGGTGGGTGGTAGGACATAATGTGTACTTATGCTCTTGAATCAATAAAAATAACACTATTTTCCTATCATTTCCATGTTGTAACAGATTATACAGACATGTATGGACAGACCAGAAGGATTGATTTACATTTATGGATTCTTGGATGATTCACCTTTTAGATACATTTGGTTTGAATCCTTGAATCTTTCTATAACTTTAGATATCTATATTTTTACAAAAATTATCATAATTTATTGCTAGACCTAGGGTTTCAAGCAAATTAAGCCATATCTTGGGATTTCACCATGGGAGTCTAATGGCCTTCTAGTGAAATCCAAGTACTAAACTTTTACATTAATATGGTTTTGGTTTGATAAATTAATATGCAGGTGGCAAGGAGAAATTTGATGCCCTAGGCATGTAAGTCTCTGCATGTGCATGCCCTCAATATTGAACAAAAACTCTTATAAATCGCTCCATAGAAGTCATTAGGACTTGGGATTTGGTTTCTAACTTTAATTATTGTGCCCCTCATTTTCCAATTTTTAGATTGGGGTCTTGGCAAGGAGAAAGTATACTTCCTTTGTTATTGGAGGCCTAATAGGGCTAATTGCTTAGGAGAAAAAGTAAGTAAAACCTGAATTGTTTATGTCATTGAGTCCTAATGCTTTCGCATGTTTTGTGAATCCTAAAAGGGTATTCAAATTCATGATTTTTATATTGGTTTATGTGGATTTTTCTCAACTTAAGTTTATTTTACAATATTTAAGGGTTACAAGCCTAAAGGAGGGATTGTGAAGCAACTATTGGAATAAAGTTGCATAGTATGGATTCATCCATCACCCTACTTTTTTTAGGACCTAAATAGACTAGGTCTTCATCCTAGAGTCATCCTTGGTCCTAGTTTGTGTTTTAGGAGTCGTGTGTCAAAGATTGCCAATTTTGCCTTGTAAGCAACTAGTGAGTAGTTGTCTTGGAGAACTTGGAACATCCTAGTGATTATGATTGTCTTGTTGTTTTGGGTTGTGATAAACTTAAACCACTCTTTTCCAACACTTTTGATAAGTTTTTGGGGCACCTTGGCTTGTGGAAGACACCTTGTATTCAACACTTTAGTGTAGAGGATCTCGAAGCTACTTTTGTCCTGTAATACTTACATGATTGGCTCCATTGCATCATGATGATAATATTCTAAGAGCTAAATCAGAAAGCCTAAGAGGTAAATTTGATGGCATGTGAATGATGGAAGGTGAGAACATAGTACAATACTGCATAAGAATTAAAGAGGTTGTCAATGCTATTCAAGGAGAAAATGGAACAATTGAAGATGAAACAGTGATAATCAAGGTATTGAGGACTCTACTTCCTATATATGCCATTAGAGTTTCTATAATACAAGAACTGAGATTCACATTAGGTAATAACTTGACCTTAGAAGGTGTAATTGGTACACTTAATTCTTTTGTGATGTCTAATTTTGATAACTACACACCTGCTACCATTGAATCTTCTTTTAAGTCACAACTTGTTCGTAGTAAGAAGAAAGGGAAACATTTGAAGAGTGAAAGTGGTAGTTTTGATAATGAGATTGATGAACTAGAAGCCCTTATTAAAAAAAGGTTTGGAAGAGGAAGAGGTAAATTACCTATAATTTGTTTTCATGCAACAAAGCTGGTCATATTGCTGCTAGATTCCCTAACAAAGAAGATAAGAATGAAAGGAAGGAAAGAAAATACAAAGGAAGAAGAGATGACAAAGACTACATGAGAAGCAAGGATGAAAAAGGTAAGAAATCTTGTTATATTGCTAAAGAAAAGACTGATAATGAATTTGAGAGTAATGATGATGAAGTTTTCTATGTTGCTATGAAAGAAGATTCTGATGAAGATGAGAAAATTGCATTAATTTCTTATGTGAAAAAAAAGTGATAGATGGTTAATTAATAGTGGATGTTCCAATCATATGACTATTGATAAAGAGAAAAATGAAGATATAGGTCCATACAATGGTGGATGTGTTAAATTTGGTATTGGTATCCCATGTGTTATAAAAGGTAAAGGCACTATTCAACTGACTGACAAGATAACATATGACAATGTTTACTGGGTTGAAGAAATTAACTACAATTTGTTAAGTGTTTCACAGCTGAAAAAATCAAGTTATAGAGTTGAATTTCACAATAGCAAGGCCAAAATACATGATGGTGATGGTAAGCTAATTGGAACTAGTAAGTAGACAAGAGGTGACTTATTCTATCTAGACCTATCAAGTGAGACATGTATGTTTGCACTACAAGAAGATGTTTGGTTATGGCACAAAATATTATGTCATGTAAAGCAATTTGGTGAATATCAGCAAGATAAAGAAAGTAAGAGGATTGCCTAAACTAAAGAAGCCTAACAATTCCATGTGTAAACAATGTCAATCAGGAAAGATGAGAAAGTCTAGTTTCAAGAGTAAGACATATACTACTGGTGATATTTTGGAATTGGTTCATACTAACATATGTGGACCCATTGGTGTTAAAAGTTACTATAGAGATCAATATTTCATTCTATTTGTAGATGACTATTCTAGAATGAAGACTGTGATATTTCTTAAAGATAAATCTAATGCCTTTCAGTTATTCAAGTGGTATTTAGCCAGAGTTGAAAAAGAAATAGAGAAGAGTCAGAAGTGTTTGAGATCTGACAGAAGTGGTGAAATCATTTCAAATGAGTTCAATATATTCTTCAATGATATAGGAATCAAAAGACATATGTTAGCACAAAGGACACCTCCTCAAAATCGGATAGCTGAAAGAAGAAATAGATCCATAATGGATTGTGCAAGGACACTAGTGATGGAGAAGAACATGTTAGAGAAATATTGGAGAGAAGTGGTTAGCATTGCTTTCTATACTCTAAATAGAGTTTAAGTCAAGAAAGGTACATATGCTACACCTTTTGAAATGGTATGGCTATGCTCCCAATGTTAAATACTTCAAAAAATTTGGTAATAGATGCTATATGCTAAAAGATAATAGAAATGGAAAGATTGGAGAAAAAGGTGATTAAGGCATATTCACAAGTTATTCCACTAAAAGAAAATCTTATAAGTGTTTAAATTCCAACACTAATAAAGTTGTGGAAAACACAAGTATGAGTGTTGATGAGTTTGTAGAAAGAGATGATACTTTATGTAATGAAGAACCTGAGGACTATATTACACTCATCTATATGGATGATGATGCTCCCAATACTCAAAGTGAACAAACAAGTCAAGTTGCAAGTTCCCATTAGACTGGAAATGATGGAATGTAAATGCAAATTGCCAAACAAAAGACTGTAGATGCTAAGTGAAATGTCCCTTCCTCTGATTTTATATGATATTTCAAACCTCTAATCAGATCTTTAAGATAAAACAACCAATCTTTCAAAGATCCACCAATTTCTCTATAAACCCCAAATTGAGTATGCCGGAAATAGTGCCAAAAACTTCACAGCTTCACATATTATTAGTAAATTTGAAAGTGGAAATTTTTATAGAAATTTCAGCAGCATAATAGCCTACAAAATGACATTTTCAGATCTGTATAACATTTACACAACAGCTCCCAAATGGAGGATAAAAACAATGCTCATCGGGCTCCCGAAAACAACATAGAATAGCCCGGAAACACCACAAAAACACTAATAATCTATCACAAAAGCATAATCATGAAAAAATACATATATTTAGCTCTATTTTAACATCTAAAAGTCTGAAATACAGCAGCAACCCAAACTGATATGAAATACTCAATCGAAAACACCAAACTCTTACAAAAAACACACCCGAAAAACCACAAATCTGCACTGTTCAACACAAAGGAAAACTCTGCATGAGCATGCACATGGAATGGATTCAAAATCCCATCCTTAGCCTTCCTAGAAACTTACAAACTCCCGTTCTTGGGTCTCCTTCTCCACAGGTTTGGCAGCCTCTGAAGAATAACAAAGAAATGAGCAAAATTCAAGTTCTGGAATTAGCCCAAAATGCCTCCAAACTCCTTAAAAGAGGGAATAACCCTAACTCACATCCAAGAGGGGTTAATAAAACATATTTTAATAATAATTTTCATTTATTAGTCCATTAGCTTCCAAAGATTATCCCCTTTTTTTGAAACTTCACTTTTTTGGGCCTGCCTGCCTTAGAAAAGATTATTATTTTTAATTATTTGAAAAGGGGACATGACAAGTCCTCCCCTTCCAAATATTGCTTGTCCTCAAGCAATGGCTGAACAATAAACCAATCAATCCACTTGGATCCCAAATGTAGTCATGAACTATACTATTGTTAATTAACACAAGCTCCTGTAATATCCTCTGCAATATAACCAAGAGGAATCCATAATCAAACTGACAATTACTGCTCAACCAAACTCCAAAGTCACAACTTCCACAGTCAGAAACCCACGAGACACAAACTCTTAGAACATCAAAACCCAAGTAAAGTGGACAAATCAAACTACCAACATAGTAAATACCATTAATGCATCCCACTGGCCTATACAGAATGTACAATCCAACTCTGCAACAATGGTGAATGCTCCCGAATGAAACTGTACCAAGTATGGAGAATCCACACACTGTACAACTCTTGCAGTCAACACAACTCTACAGATCACCAGCCACTGTCTCATAACCATAACTCCCATGCACCCCTGATGGTGAAAAGCCATCACAAGATAAACAGTAAGAAATGGAACCCAAACGAAAGTTGCCTGCCATCAACTCCTCAACACAAGGATCAAATGCTAACTGATGTACATACCCTGCAATATAATGTTGATAAAGAAAGCCAACCTTAGTCAACAGCTCACCATGAACAAGTGATACAACCCACTGTGACTGATCACCAGCTAAGTTAGGAGATGTCATAGCCAAAGGAGTAGAATCAATAACAACACCTATTGAAGCATCACTCCAAAACTCCTGCTCTAAGTCATGTATTATCAAGCTATAAACTGTAGAACCTATCACCATGTCATGCCCATCACGACTCTCATTCTGAGGCATCAAACTATCCCATAACTGATGATAAGCACTAGGAACCAAAGTACATCTCTGTATCATCATCTCATCAACATGGTCATCAAAGGTAAATTGATGAGCATACCTCACAATGTAATGCCGATAGAATGAGCCAATCTCAGTCAGTGGCTCAGACTACAATCCAAATGTAACTAATTGCAATCGATCACTAACCAAGTTGGAACTGACTACTACCTCTGAAGACATCACCAAGGGAGTAGTATTACTAGCAGGAACTGTGCCAACTGACAGCTCACCAACATCACACATGGTCTTTGATACAACATCTCTAGTCTCTGTGCCGTTAGTACTAGAGGTCACCACCATGTCAGGCATACCACAACAATTTGCTGCAGCACCCAACTTAACTGAACCTAACTCTAGTGGGGAAAAACCCGATATGCCAATGTTAGTATCAAGGATGGATGCATCCCCATCTCCACTATCTTTGACAATCTCGACCATGGACATCCTTGGATTGCCAGACACCACAACTTGTGACTATACAGAATCTAGTAAAGACTATAGTTGCTCTAACTCCACGGTCACCTTAGCCAAATGAAACTGTGACTCCTTGAAAGCCAATTGTGTACTCTCAAGAATCTCAGAAGTCACCTCAAGCTGCTAAGTAAGCTCACTCACCTCATCTTCCTTGGCCAATAATGCGTCATATGCTGTACTCCCCCACTCCATAAGATAATCTCTATCGGCTACCAACTGCATATAATCCTGTCTCAAAATTCGAATAGCCTCCCATAAAGAGTGGATCTCTGTCAAGGAAAGATAACTGCCTTCCTACTCATCACTAGTAGGAGAACCCCATCCATAAACTGCTAACAACTGATGAGCAGCATTGAAATGCTGGCAAGTGATAGCAATGTCTCGCCCACTAACTCTCAACTGATTAGACACATGATGGCACTGGCTAGATTGTCTCCTACAAACCTCCTCTGATGCACTGTCTAAAGGAGTATCCTCAAAGTTACTATTATCTAGAGTATTACCATCCATATCCTACAAATCAACTCCAAAGCTCATATCAACATATGGAGTATCAAAAATTGTGTCACTACTGTCCAACTCCTTTGTACCAAAAGAAACTGCCATGGAAACTAAGTCTTCAAAACTGCCCACTGCATCCTCCTAGATGTCATCAATGCCAATATGATCCTGGGACTCATCTGTACACACTGCGAAATATGAAAGATCATCAACACATTCCAGCAAGTATGGTCGACTAGATATATAAACAAAGCCCAACATCGATGTATAAAAACTAATACCAACATCAGACAAGCTGCTACCCCAAGAAAAGACAACACCATGCAATCTGCTAATCAAATCCATGATAGCACCCAAACAAACACTGCTACCAAAAAGTGTTAAAGATCTCCAATCAATTGAATCCCAAATGCCAATATAACAATCTCGAGTCCATATCCGTAAACTAGAATCAGCTGGTAACTCAAGCAAACTCCTCACTTGAGTAATATGACCAATACCAACTAACTCCACATACCTGTCATGATGAGATAATGAAGTCACAATATTGTCTTTGTTCACTTTTAGCTGGCTGGACAAATCATGTGAAGTACTACCAACCTCAACCTCATGTGAAGAAGCATCTAACTATGCCTGGTACTCTTTCTTAGCAAAGTCATGAATGCTTAATGTTTGCTCATCTCTACCAGGTATCTCACCATCATGCACAACAACATCCTCATAATCATCATCTGAACCCACTACGCTGTAGTCACTACCTGTTGTAACTATACCATCCTGAATACCTGTGATATCACCCTTTAATGACCTGTATACAATTTTCTCAATTTGAGTATCAAGTTGACCATTACTATCAATCTACATAATATCCTTTCTCACTACCTCCTGTGGCAGAGTAGAATCGGAGACCTCTGCCTAGCTATAAGCTAGTTTCTCAAACTCCTCATGCAAGTTCTTGGTAATTGTGTCACCTGCCTTGTGAGAAAATCTGCCAAATAGAAATCTGGTCAACTTATCCACCTTAGTTGTGTCAGACAACATGTCATTCATCATACGGTGGTGCTCAACCAACTGTTCAGACATGTCATGGCTTATTTTCCTAAGTTTATCTCGAATGTCTAAATAACCATCCTTTCTACTGTTTTGATTCTGGATATCAATTGTCCAAGATCGTGTCCTCTGAGACTCTATACTATACTTGTCCATTCTGGATAAAGTAGAGTGTAACCCCAATAGGTTATAACTTCCTCAAATACCAAGAATCTTTATACTTCAAATGTTTGACATGCAACTGATTAGAAGCAACATGCAACCACCAAATTCACCAAGAACTAACATGCAAATGATTAGAGGTAGCATGCAACCATAGATTTTGACATGCAACTGATTAGAAGCAACATGCAGCCACCAAATTCACTAAGAACTAACATGAAAATGATTAGAAGTAGCATGCAACCATAAATTTTGACATGCAACTGATTAGAAGCAACATGCAACCATAGATTATGACATGCAAGATTTGGGTAGTTGTCAAAACTGACATGCAAACTTCTAGAAACCCTCAGGCTGGCAAGATCATAGCTTTGATACCACTAAAATGTTCTTTCCTCTGATTTTATATGATATTTAAAACCTCTAATCAGATCTTTAAGATCAAACAACCAATCTTTCAAAGATCCACCAATTTCTCAATAAACCCCAAATCGGGTATGCCGGAAATAGTGCCAAAAACTTCATAGCTTCACATATTATTAGTAAATCTGAAAGTGGACATATTTATAGAAATTTCAGCAGCATAACAGCCTACAAAATGACATTTTAAGATCTGTATAACATTTACACAACAGCTCCCAAATAGAGGATAAAAACAATGCTCATCGGGCTCCCGAAAACAACATAGAATAGCCCGGAAACACCACAAAAACACTAATAATCTATCACAAAATTATAATAAAAACCAAATAAATATATCCAGCTCTATTTTAACATCTAAAAGTCTAAAATACAGCAGCAACCCAAACTGATATGAAATACTCAACCGAAAACACCAAACTCTTACAAAAAACACACCCGAAAAACCACAAATCTGCACTGTTCAGCACAAAGACAAACTCTGCGTGAGCATGCACATGGAATGGCTTCAAACTCCCATCCTTAGCCTTCCTAGAAACCTGAAAACTCCTATTCTTGGGTCTCCTTCTCTACAGGTTTGGCAGCCTCTGAAGAATAACAAAGAAATGAGCAAAATTCAAGTTCTGGAATCAGCCCAAAATGCCTCCAAACTCCTTAAAAGAGGGCATAACCCTAACTCACGTCCAAGAGGGGTTAATGAAATATATTTTAATAATAATTTTTATTTATTAGTCCATTAGCTTCCAAAGATTATCCACTTTTTTTGAAACTTCACCTTTTTGGGCCTGCCTGCCTTAGAAAAGATTACTATTTTTAATTATTTGAAAAGGGGACATGACACTAAGTCATATACATACAATTCCAACCATTAGATAGTGAATTTTGAGCATTTAGAACCTAAACCTAAAGCTGAATAAGGAAGAGGAAATAAGTCAATGTTTATTTTTCCAGATAAAGAAGAACCAAGAAGGAAACTAGTTATGTTAACAAAATATGTGAGAAGACATCATAAACTTGATCAAATCATTGGTGATGTTGAATCAAGTGCAATGACAAGAAGACAGCTCAAAGGTGAGGCATGCTTGTTATGTGAGTTTGAGTCCAAGTCAATAAAGGATGCCTGAGACAATGAAGATCAGATTTGGGAAATGAACGAAGAAATTGACTAGATTGAGAAGAACAATACTTGGACCTTGATATTAAGATCTAAAGACAAAAATATCATTGGGAAAAAAAAGGTTTTTAGGAACAAGCTCAATGAAAATGGCGAAGTAACAATAAATAAGACAAGACTAGTATGCAAGGGTTATGCACAAGAAGAAGGAGTTGACTATGGAGAAACTTTTACTCCTATGGCCAGACTTGAAGGAGCTAGAACTTTGGTTGTATACTCAGAATACAAGAATTTCAAGGTATATCAAATGGATGTCAATTCTGCATTTTTAAATGGTATACTAGAGGAAGAAGTATGCATTGAACAACCTAAAGGATTTGTAGATCTAGACAAAAGGAACATGGTATGTAAACTGAAAAAAGCTCTTTATGGATTGAAGCAAGCCCCAAGAGCATGGTATGAAAGACTGCATAACTACTTAGTGAAAATTGGTTTTGAAAGGAAAAATGATAACAACAACTTATATTTGAAGAATGGTAAGAACAATGAAGTATTGTTATTTGAGATATTTGTTGATGATATCATATTTGGAGGAAGAGAAGCATTATGTAAATCATTTTCTAATGAAATGAAAAAGGAATTTGAAATGTCTATGTTTGATGAGATCAAATTCTTTTTTGGATTACAAGTTTGTCAAATGAAGTTTGACATTTTCATTTCACAATCCAAGTATATCAAGGAAATATTAAAGACCTTTGGTATGGAAGATTCAAGGCCAATGAGTACACCTATATCTATAGGACATAAGCTATCTAAGATATATGATTCTATTGATGTGAACCTAGCTCTATATAGATCCATGATAGGAAAATTGCAATATGTTGTTCACAGTAGGCTAGATATTGCTTTGGTAGTTGGGATAGTTTCTATATTTTCAGCAAATCCTAAAGTGAATCATATGATGGCTATGAAAATGATATTGAGATATCTGAAAGGTAAATAAGAATATGGATTATATTACAAAAGAAGTGATAAATTTGAACTGAAGGTTTCCATTGACTTAGATTGGGCTGGAAATATTGATGACAAAAAAACCACTAGTGGAGGTGCATTCTTTCTAGGAAAAGATTAGTGTCATGGATAAGAAAAAAGAAGAATTGTATTTCTCAATCAATAGTTGAAGCCAAGTATGTGGAAGCTACAGTGAATTATTCAAACATAATATGGATTAGAAAATTATTGAAAGGTATGAAAGAAGAGATTAAAGATCAAGTAGTTATCCATTGTGATAACACAAGTGCTATCAACATTTCAAAGAATCCAGTGATGCATAGTTCAAGAAAAAGAAGTGAAGCTAGGATATATGAATACAAAGGAACATATTTTTGATATATTCACATAATCATTACCCAAATATGCTAATGAATATATTAGAGGTAAACTAGGGGTGATTCACATAATCATTACCCAAATATGCTAATGAATATATTAGAGGTAAACTAGGGGTGATTCCCCTAACTAAAGCTACTTAAGAAGACAAGGTGCATTACATCACTTGTGCTAATCAAAACATTCTACACATTGGTGCAATACAACTCTACTTTGGGACATGCTTAAGGTAGAATACTTTAGTAGAACATAAATAGATTAGTCATGGATAGATGACAAGTATCAGTCAGACAAGCAAAATCTACATAATTTAGATGTATGAAGAATTTGAAGTTGAGATAGCTACACATCTTTAGCATTGTTGTCAAATAGAGAGAGATTACTAAAAATTCAAATATAAAGAGTGAGAAATTACTAAGAAATAAATATCTAAGGAGGGAGAATGTTAAGGAAGAGATTACTGAGGAAAGAAAGGAAGATAAACCTCAGAGGGAGAGAATCACGAAAGTGAAGAAAACTGATAGAGGGACTTTGCATGGATGAAAATCAAAATGAAACTAAGGATATTGGTTACTCATGGAAGTGAAATCTTTTGGATTGTATGGTAACTTAGCCACTACTAGTATTCAAATGTTTGAGATGTTTCCATCGATGCCAAAGAGGGAGATTGTTGGAAACTTACAATTGGAACAATTGTTCTTTTGTCATTGATGTCAAATCTATGGATGAGACATATTGCTACATAATCTAAATGTCATATCTATTTGGTTGATGAAGAGGATTTGAGAAGTTATTCATAACTATAGCACCTAGAGGAAAGGCTGAATTTATGAAAAGGAAGTTATAATGAACATTTGAGTGGATAGAATTTGATAAAGAAAAGTAATTGTTTATGTCAAGAAAGCTAAGCTAAGCTGAGAAAAGGAGTAAAATACTAAGGTGTACTAAGTAATGCTAGTGTCAACAGACCTATAGTTAGTGCCAAAAAAAACTAGTGTTGACCGAGCTTTAACATCAACCGAGAAAGTTAGTTGATGCCAAGCCAGTAAGATTTACAACAACCAAGTATATTATTATTGACCAAGTATCATAATTTTAGAGATTGTCGAGTGATAGTAAAAGAATGAATTCAAAGAAATTATAAGATCAAGTCGATTCAGTTGATTTCTTGAAAGATGTAAAATGTGTTAAAGATAAGATTGATGAGTTGGATCATTAAATTCAAGGAGGTGATCAGATAAAGACCCAACAAATGGATTCTAGAGAAGTTTCTAGAGGATGATCAAGAAGATGATTAGATGCATTTAATCGAGTTGAATCTTATCATAAACCCTAAGATCTACAATGGATGTAAAAAATGGCAAAGAAAAAATTGCCTATTTAAAGGGATACTAAACCAAACTTTTGGTGTCATGTCTAATCAAGCCTAGCTGAGTCAAGCCAATGTATATGAGCAAGTTTGTATACAAAGAAAGGTTGATAAAAAACACACAAGAGTGTGAGTGCAAAAATAAAGGTGAAAGGTCGTAGATATGATGTTGTTGTTGATAAGTGAATTAGATCAGAAGGCTTAAGTGTTAATGAGAAGAGTGGATTGATTTCTTGAAGGGTGACCAAGTAGATCAAGATCAAAGATGACAATGGAAGGCTTATTAGTGAACCAACATAAGGACTGAGCAGAGATCTAAACCTACAAAAGTGAGTTGCAATCATACAGATCAAGCCTATTATTTTCTTTCTTATCATTGTAAACGATTTGTATTGAAATCATTTTAATAGAGATTGACCTAACAGTCATTTGAAAACTTAATAGTCTGTGTAAATTCTTTAACTAGATGACATTCTAAATGGAATGATCAAATTCCTCTTACAAGTCCAAGTCCACTCCTAATAGGGTGATTAAATCCTTTAACCATGTCACATTTAACAATGTGTATTGTAACCTTTAACAGGGTTGGATCCTAACAAAAGCTCACTTTGAAAGAGTGAAAAAGAGTGACATGTTGCTAGTGATTTTTCTAAAATTGGGTTTCCATGTAAAATACTAATGTCAAACTATGATGAATGTTTTATGGATGTTTACATTTGGTAATTTTTTCATTATGCAATGCAAGTTATAGTTTTTGATAGTTTTACAATAGAGATTAAGCAACAATAGGATAAGAAGAACAATGAAAGTGTTTAATGTTTAATTATTCAAGTGGTACATATAGACCTCAAGGAACTGATTCACCCCCCTCTTAGTCATTCTAAATATTTATAATAGTTCCAACTAGTCTTGAGTCCTCCATTCCAAAAAAATTCAAAATCTCATTGATATACTTTGATTGAGGAATGTGAATACCCTTCATCTGATAAACTATTAAATCAACAAAGAACTTGTTCTCTCCAATCATTGACATCTCAAATTCTTTCTTCATTTCATTAGAAAATGAATTACACAACAAACCATGTCCTCCAAATATGAAATCATCAACAAAAAATTCAACTGTCAATATCATGTTCTCGGATTCACTTGTTAGGTGTAGATTGTTATTAGTTCTTGAAAAAAATATTTTCACCAAATAAGTGTGTAACCTTTCATACCAAGATCTAAGGGCTTCATTCAAACCATATAATTCTTTGTGTAGTTTTCATACCATATTCCTCTTGCTGGAATAAAAAAATCCTTGAGGTTGATCAATGTAGACTTCTACTTTTAAGATTCCATTCAAAAAATGCAGATTTGACATCCATTTGATATACCTTGAGTGCTTTGTAAGCAAGATATGCAAGCAAAGTTCTTACTCCTTCCAACCTTGCAACCAGGGAAAATTTCTTACCATATTCAAATCCTTCCTCTTGTGCTTATCCCATTACAACCTAGTCCTAGTCCTACCTTGTTCCTTGTGACTTCACCTTTCTCATTTAGCTTGTTTCTAAATACCCACTTGGTTCCAATCACATTCTTTTCCTTTCATCTAGGTACAAATGTTCACGTCTTGTTCTTCTCTATTTGATCAATTTTCTCATTCATTGACTTAATTTAATCTTTATTCTCCAAATCATCTTTAACTAATTTAGGTTCAACCTCACATAGTAAACATGTATAATTCTTCAATTTAATTCTTGTCATGGCTCCTAAATCTTTTCTTCCAATGATTTGGTCTAATGTTTTATTTCTCCTCACATATTTTTCTATGACAATTTTAGGTCTTCTTTCTTCTTCATGTATTTCACTTGGTTCTCCCTGCTCTTCACCTTCAAGTATCACTAGGTGCAACTTGACATTGTCTTTCTACGATTCGTTTTTCTCTCTCTGATGTTTGATTTCTTTAGTTTGAAAATCAACTATATAGCGTGATGATCAGTAGCTTGTTGATACCCAACATGTTGGAAATATAGATGGAGTAATTGAGAGGGAGGGGGGGGGGGGGGGGGGGTGGGTGAATCAGTTACCACAAAAACAAATCCACATATCCCTTAGATGTCTTAAAAACTAGTTATTGTTGTCACTTGATAGCCACACAGAAAAATGCCATAACTCGGTAGATGTACTATAAGTTATTAATGATCTTTAAGCATTCACAAAGATTTAACATGTATGCATAAAAGAAATAACATGAACATAAGAGACACCGGATTTAACATGGAAACCCAATATGGGAAAAACCACCAAGTAACTAGCTACCAATTTTCACTCTTTTGAAGTGAGCCCTATTAGGAGCCAACCCTATTAAAGGTTACAAAACACATTGTGAGGTGTGACCTTGTTAAAAGATTTAATCACCCTGCTAGGAGTCACCTTGCTAGAGGACTTTAGAACAATTCAATAGAACTGTCCATCTTGTTAGAGGATTTACAATATGGTTGTTAAACTAGCTCTATTAAGAGATTTGAAAATCACTACTGCAATGATGAGAAAGTAACAATGAAGTGACTTGAATGAGATGCAACTGAACTTTGTTGATGCAGATCTCTATTCTGCTTCACTAGATCCTCTTTGATCAAATACAACTTTTCTAATTGTCAAGGATATCTGATCCTTCTTCAAACTTTGCTCACACTTTCCTCTCCACACTTGCATGCTTGCTTATTCATTCATTCATTCATTTGAATTCACAACTTGACCTTTTTATTTATACCTTACAAATTATCCAGTTAGCTCATTTACAAGTTATAATTACCAATAATCATTACATTAGTCATCTACATTCATTACATAAAAAAATTAAGCTTTATTTCCCAAAATAATGAAATTCTTCATTGGCCGACCCTGCTCGGTAAACACTGCAAACTCTGCAAAATCCTTTGGAGATCAAGTGAACTTGATAAACACTAACTTTCCTTCATTGACCTTGTGAACTTGGTAGAAATTGACTTTTGCCATAGAAACCTTTGACGCCCGAGTGAGCTCAGTAGAAACTATTTCCACAGAGTAACTTCTAGGAATGCTCGATAGACTTTGTAATTTTCTTTGCTAACCAACTAAGCTCGGTAGACTCTGTCTAATAACTAATATGAAATTTGTGTAACATTAAAGACAACATACAATTGAAAAATTGTATCCAACAATCTCCCTCTTTGGCATTGATGGCAACACAACATGTCATAGCAGATGAAATTTGAGAACAAGTCTTTATCTGACAGAACATTTCTCCCTCTTAGATTTTAAGTCACAAAATTCTCAAATACAATAATCTTCCTCTATGAAGGAATTACATAGCTTCTTTTCAAATAGAAAACTCTCCACAAACAAATTCAAATTTTAGAAAGATATGACAGTATACTCTCCCTCTTTGACAACACATGCCAAAGACAACACAACACAAACCAAATGAGTAACAATGTACCTTAAGTATTGATTCATATGCAATATTTCCATGACTATGTTGCATCAACTGAAAGATATTCAACTTGGTTCCTATTGATGCATCACTAAAAACTTCATTTTAGTGAACTTCAGATAGGGGAATGACCCCTAGCTTACCTCTTAGATACAAGAATGCATCCTTAGCTAATTTCTTGGTGAGTATGTCAGCAATTTGTACTTTTGTATGGACATATTCCAATCTGATCTCCTTATCTTGCACCAATTCTCTGACAAAGTGATACTTTATTGCAATGTGCTTGGTTTTTTAATGCATTACTAAATTTTTAGATATGTTGATAGCACTTGTATTTTCACAAAACATAACAACTGGTTCTTTGATCTCAACCTTCATGCCTTCCAATAACTATTTAAACCAAATAATATTAGCACAATTCATTACTACTGCAACATACTCAGCTTTTGCTGTAGATTAGGATGTACAAGTTTGCTTTTTACTTGTCCAAGAAACCAACCTCTTTCCGAGAAAGAATGCTCCTCCACTTGTAATCTTTCTGTCATCAATGTTTCCTACCCAATCAACATCAGTAGATACTTTCAAGTCCAAATTACCTTCAAATTTGTACCATAATCCATAATCTTCAGTGCCTTTCAAGTATCTCATGATCCTTTTGATTGCCATCATGTGATTTTCTCTAGGTTTTGTTGAAAATCTTGCCACATGAATACCAACTATAAGAGAAACATTTGGCCTTGTATGAACTACATACTGCAACTTTCCGATCATTGATCTATATAAGGTTTGATCTACTCTTTTGATTCATCATCCTTGGAAAGCTTTAGTCTAGTACACATGGGAGTCCCAACTAGTTTACAATCTTCCATACCAAATTTCTTGACTATCTCCTTGATGTATTTAGATTGAGTGATGTAGATACCATTCTTGCTTTGCTGAATTTGAAGACCAACAAAGAATTTAATCTCACTAAACATTGACATTTCAAATTCCTTGTTCATTTTCTTTAAAAATTCTTTGCATAAATCATCATTTCTTGTAAACAAAGCATCATCCACAAATATTTATGTCAAAACAATCTTGTTATTTGGTCCTTCCTTGATATACAAGCTACTGTTATCATTAGTTCACTGAAAACCAATTTGAATATTATAGTTATGCAATCTTTCATACCATGCTCTAGGGGCTTGTTTCAGACTATATAATGCTTTGTGTAATTTGCAAATCATGTTCTTCTTGTCTGGATCAACAAAACCTTCAAGTTGTTCAATGTAGACTTCTTTATCTAGAATACCATTGAGAAATGTAGATTTGACATCCATTTGATATACCTTAAATCCTTTGTATGCAACATATGCAAGTAAGATCCTGACACCTTCCAATCTTGCAATAGGAGAAAAAGTCTCTCCATAGTCTATTCCTTCTTCTTGAGAGTAGCCTTTACATACTAGTCTAGCCTTGTTTCTTAATACCTTACCATCTTCATTCAACTTATTTCTGAATACCCACTTAGTTCCAATCACATTTTCATCTTTAGGCCTAGGTACAAGAGTCCAAGTTTGTTCTTCTCTATTTGCTCTATCTCTTCATTCATAGCCTCAATCCAAGTTTTATTTTCTAATGCATATTTGACATTTCTAGGTTAAAAATAAATAATTAAACAAGTTCCTTTTAACTTATTTCTTGTCATAGTACCTTTAGATTTGTCTCCAATAATCTGATCTGATGCATGATGTCTCCTTACATACTTTGCTAATACAGGTTCCTTGCCTTTTGACTGAGTTCCACTGTCTTCATTTTGAATTTCAATTTCAGGTTCTAGCTATTCTGACTATTGCTTGGGTCCTTCAGACTCATTAGGCATTGGCTCGGTAGCATTTGAATGTGACTCGAGTTCCTTCAACTTAGTTTGAACTTCTTGCAACTCGGTGACTGAAGACTCAGGCGTAGAGGTTTCCTAATTGATAGATGTGTCTAACACTGTATCAGGTTCAATGAAAACAAATCTCCTGTAATCTTTTGGTTCCTTTTTGCTTTCTCCTTAATTCATCTACAAACTCATTAACTTTCACATGTGCACTTTCTATGACTTTGTGAGTAGACAAATTCAAACATCTATATGCCTTACTCTTGCAAGAATATCTAAAAAATATGCCTTCATCACCCTTCACATCAAATTTACCTTTCCTAGATTCTTTCAAAATGTAATATTTACTTCCAAATACTTTTAGGTAACTTACATTAGGTTTATAGCCATACCACAACTCATAGGGGGTTTTGAATGAGTCCTTCTTTAGCCGTACTTGGTTCTAGGTATGAACTGCAGTGCTGATAGCTTCCTTCTAGTATTTGATAGCAATATCTTTTCAATCATTAGAGTTCTTGCACAATCCATGACATAATTGTTCCTTCTTTTAGCTATTCCATTCTGCTAAGGAGTTCCAGGTGTTGATACCTATCTTTTGATTCCCCTTTTAATGCAAAAGTTATTGAATTCATGGGAGATGAATTCACCATCTCCATCTGACCTCAAGCATTTCAGTCTTTTCCCTGTTTCCTTCTCTACTCTGGCCAAATACCATTTAAACTTCTCAAATGCTTCTAATTTCTCTCTCAGATACATGACAGTCATCATTCTAGAGTAATCATCAACAAAAAAAATGTAGAACTTTTCTCTAATATAACTCTCAATTCCAATATGTCCACACAAATCAATATGCACAATTTCTAAAATTTCTTCAGACTGATAATTCTTACTTTTAAAGCTAGTCTTTCCCATCTTACCAATCTGACAATTCTTGCATAGACCAACCTTAGGTTTCTTTATACTAAGAATGCCTCTTACTTTCTTGAATTTGCTTATTTTCACTAGGTTATCAAAATTCACATGACATAACCTTCTGTGCCATAACCAACTTTTTTCAACTTGAGCAATAAAATATGAACATTCACCAAGTTCAAGATAGAGCAAGTTACCTTTAGTTTGTATACTTGATCTAATCAATTTTCCTTTGTCATTCAACAATCTTGCTTTTCCATGCATGAATTCCACTTTGAATCTAATATTGAGTAGTTGTGCCACACTCAGTAGATTGTGTTTTAGTCCTTCAACCCAACAGGCATTATCACATACAAGCTCTTTGGTAAGTGAAATTCTTCCTCTTCCTTTTATGCAACAAGGTTCATTATTTCCAAACCTCACACTACCACCATCATAGTCTTCAAAATGTTCAAATTTAGTTTTATCACCAGTCATATGATGAAAGCAACCATTGTTTATGATCCATGTATCATTTTTTCTCATTTTTTCTCACATGAGAGATAAGTGCCATCTTATCTTCCTCATCATTATCATATTCATCTTTCATAGCAATGTAAACAATCTCATCTTCACTATTGTCAAAATCCTTAGAATCTTTAGCCATGAAACATGTTTTCTTACCTTTGTCCTTGAATGATTTGAAATCTTTCTTACCATTGCACTTGTGACCTTTCTTCTCATCCTTGTTTTGCTTGTTTGGGCACCTAGCAACAATATGACCAATTTTCTCACATGAAAAAAAGATCAAAAGAACTTTACCTTTGTATTTCCCTTTGCCTCTAGAATATTTCCTTGCTAGTAGAGCTTCAACCACCTCAAAATCACTGTCAGAACTCTATTCTGATTCTTCTTCACTTTCTGATTGAGATTCCTTTATCTTCTTGCCCTTTTCTTTGAGTGAAAGCTTGGCTTCAAATGCTGATTCAATGTTCTTGGAAGCTAGAACATAGTTGTCATAGTTATCTATCTCAAATGTAGTCAATCTTCCCACTATGGCCTATAAATTTATCTTATGATTTGCTTCACATCTTCTTTCCTAAATTGCAGAAACTCTAATTGCATAAATGGGAAGCAATGTTCTAAGAACTTTACTTACAACTATTTCCTCTTTGATATCTCTTCTAGAAGCTTTGATTGCACTGACGCTTGCTTTGACTCTTTCAATATATTTAACAATGTTCTCATCCTCTCTAATCCTTATCTAATCAAATTTTCCTCTTAGACTTTCTGCTTTGGCTCTTCTCACATTATCATCACCTCCATAGATTTCCTTCAGCTTGTTACACATTTCAAAGGTAGTTTTGTAGTCTTTGATATCATCAAATTCTTCATAACTTAGGGCTGATGCAATGTCTATCATCATGGTGTTATGAGTCTTCTTCTCAGCAATGTCATTGATAGATAGTGTACTAGAATGAGTCACATATTCTTCATCAAGATATTTCAATCATATATCTCTAATGAAAGCCAGATGGAGTCTCATGAGACCTTGCCATGCTGAAAAGTTATCCCTGTTAAGCCTTAGAATTTTCCTCTTGTAAGACATCCTGATCTTTAGCTTAGATCCTTGAAATCCTTCTTGCAAGCACCAAATGCTTTGATACCAATTGTTGGAAATATAGATAGAGTAACTGAGAGGGGGGATAAATTAGTTACCACAAAAACAAATCCACAGATCCCTTAGATGCCTTAAAAACTAGTTACTACTACTTGGTAGCCACATAGAAAAATGTTGTAACTCGTTAGATGTAATATAAGTTATTACTGATCTTTAAGCATTCACGAAGATTTAACATGCATGCATAAAAGAAATAATATGAACACAAGAGACACTAGATTTAATGTGGAAACCTAATATGAGAAAAACCACCAAGTAACTAGCTACCAATTTTCACTCTTCTAAAGTGAGCCCTATTAGGAGCCAACCCTACTAAAGATTACAAAACACACTGTGAGGTGTGACCTTGTTAAAGGATTTAATCACCTTGCTAGGAGTGGCCTTGTTAGAGGACTTTAGAATAATTCAATAGAACTATCCACCTTGTTAGAGGATTTAAAAAATGGCTGTTAAACCAACTCTGTTAAGAGATTTGAAAATCACTGCTACAATGATGACAAAGTAACAATGAAGTGACCTGAATGAGATGCAACTAAACTTTGCTGATACAGATCTATGTTCTGCTTCACTAGATCCTCTCTAATCAAATACAACTTTGTAACTTCTCAAGGATATCTAATCCTTCTTCAAAAGTCATTCACACTTTCCTCTTCACAATTGCATGCTTTCTTATTCATCCATCCATCCATCCATTCATTCATTTGAATTCACAATTTGACCTTTTATTTATAACTTACAAATTATCTAGTCGGCTCATTTACAAGTTACAATTACCAATAATCATTACATTAGTCGGCCACATTCATTACATAAAAAAATTAAGCTTTATTTTCCAAAACAATGAAATTCTTCATTGGCCAACCTACTCGATAAACATTGCTCCAGAATTGATTTCCAATGTTAACCAATTGAAGCTTGGTAAACACTGCGAACTCTGCAAAATCCTTTGGAGACCGAGTGAACTCGGTAAGCACTAACTTTCCTTCACTGACCTTGTGAGCTCGGTAGAAATTGACTTCTACCACAAAAACCTTTGACACTTGAGTGAGCTCGGTAGAAACTATTTCCATAGAGTAACCTCTAGGAATGCTTAGTAGACTCTATAATTTTTCCTTGCTGACCAATTGAGCTTGGTAGACTCTGTCTGATAACTAATATGACATTTGTGTAACATCAAAGACAACACACATTTGAAAAATTATATCCAACACAACAAAGATTTCATGGTGAACCTTAGTAGGGCTTGTCTTAAGATGCTCGAAAACCTCTTTTTCTAGTTCAGGTAAAGTATTAGGTTCTCCTTCATAGATGTAGGTGAAGTTTTTTTACTCTTCAGGTTCTGTATAGCATTCCTTTTCATTCTTTTCTACAAATTCATCAACTCTAACATTTGTACTTTCCACAATTTTTTTAGTGTTAGAATTCAAAAACATATATGCCTTTCTTTAAGTGGAATATCCTAAGAATATACCTTCATCTCTTTTTTCATCAAGTTTTCCTTTCCTTGCATCTTTTAATATGTAACACTTTCTTCCAAAAAATTGAAATAATTGACATTAGGTGCATAGTCATACCAAAATTTAAAAGGTGTTTTATTTTTACCTTTCTTTGCTTGAACTTGGTTCAAAGTATAGACTATAGTACTTACAGCTTCTCTCTAATACTTTAGTGAAATATTTTTCTCCATCATTAGTGTCCTTGCATGGTCCATTATTGATATATTCCTTCTTCTTTAAGATATCTCATTCTTTGTTGGAGTCCTTGGTGCACATTTGTCTCTTGATTATGTTGTCATTATAGAATATGTTGAACTCATCTAATATGAATTCACCTCCTCTATCTAATCTCAAGCACTTCATACTCTTTCTTGTTTCCTTTTCAACTCTAGCCCAATACCACTTAAATATTTGAAATGCATCATAGTCATCATTCTAGAAAAGTCATCAACAAATAGAATGAACTTTTTGTCACAATACTAGCTCTACACTTTAATAGGATCACATAAATTAGTATGAACTAACTCCAAAATATCATTAGAATAATAAGTCTTACTTTTTAAACTAGACTTTGTCATTTTTCCCATTTGACATTGTTTGCACATCACTTTATCATGTTTTCTCAATCTTGGTAAACCTCTTACTCTTTTCAAAGTTCACATGACATAGCCTCTTATGCCACAACTAAATCTCTTCAAATTGTGAAAATAGACAAGTATGTTCGTATAGGTCTAGATAAAATAAGTTTCACCACTCCCAATTAGTTCACCAATAGCATCATGGATCTTTTCCTTATTTTAAATTAAACTCGATAGCATAAACTGATAAACTGATCAACTATTCCATACTCAACAAGTTATATTTTAAACCATCAACCCAATATGCATTGTCACATATGATCTTATCATTTAGTATAATTGATCCTTTACATTTTACATAACATGGTGCATCATTTCCAAACTTAACACTACTTCCATTATAATGTTTTATGTTTTAAAACTTACTTGTATCACTAGTCATATGATGTGAACAAACACTATTAATTATCCATATGCGAAATCAATGCAGTTTTCTCATCTTCATCAGATTCATCTTTCATTGCAACATTCTTCATCATTTTCACTAGCAGAACCATCTTCTTCAACAATGTAACATGATTTCTTATCTCTTCCTTTGTAGTATTTATTACCTTAATTTTCTTTGTTGTCTCTTCTTCTTTGGTGTATTTTGTCCTTCCTTTCTTCCTTCTCATCTCTGATACGACATCTAGCAGAAATATAATCAACTTTGTCACTTTCCTCTTAGTAGCCTTCTTGCAAATAATGCTTCAAGATCATCATCTAACTCAATCTCACTATCCACATGCCTTCTCTTCTTCTTTCTTTTTGATCCATCAAGGGTTAGTTGAGACTTGAAAACACATTCAACACTAGCGAGTGAATGATTCTAAAAATTTGACATCGCAAATGTAGTGAGTCTACCAACTAGACTATCTAGGGATAGATCATTATCAGGTGTACATCTCAATTCTTGAATTACAAATACTTCAATTGAATATATAGGAGGTAAAGTCCTCAATACCTTAATTATTATAGTCTCCTGAGATATGATGCCTCTAGATCCTCTAATAGCATTTACAAATTCCTTGATTTGGCCACAATACTATTCAACATTCTCTCCTTTCATTCTTATGTCATCAAACTTGCCTCTCAAACTTTCATCATTAGCCTTGAACACATTTTTGTCTCATCCACGGATTTGTGCCAACTTGTACATTCCTTTACATCATCAAATTCAATAGAACTCAAGGAAGATTCTAATTCTATCATCATTTGATTATGCTCCTACTTCTCCTTCATTTATTCAACAATCATAGGTCTAGGAACTTCAATGTATTCATTTTCTAGATAGTATGTTGCAGAATCTCCAACTCCATTTAGATTCAATTTCATCCTTTGAAGCTTGAGCTTTAGGTATCTCAAGAAGGAGTACCACTATGTAGTTGAGAACCTAATTTGAAATAAAAATGTCATGGACCTACCAAGGTTACCGAGAAAATCAAGGCCTTATCATTGTAATTGTATAGGATTGACTCAAAATAGATACACAAGGATTTTCGCAACATTACACATGAATCCGAAAAGGATTCAGAGTGGTAACGATGTTGGGTGACTCACAAACAATTGATATTTCCTAAGTTCATCATGAAACTTGATCTAATAGGTAAGAGAATAACTTTTTAACTAGCCAATAGCATACATTCTTTTGTCCAATTGACTTTTCAACTTGATGATGTGGATGATTAGATGTGTTTTGATTCATCAATTCAACTTCAACTTTGGTCTTTGCCACCTTTGACCACATTCTTCACCGTTTCTACATTTTAAGTGTTCATTATATATTGATTTCAATCAATCTTTCTTGTGGCTCATTCTCACGATCTACATATTGTCTTCAATGCCTTTACCGAAACATTTGATTATAGAGTAAGAGTTTCTTAGATATTTAAAGAATGCTTTCATGAAGAACCGCTTGTCAACATGAAGCTTTGTCTTCAACATCATTAGGAACAAGAAAGTAAGAATTATCAGAAAATCTAGACTTTCTTCTCATTGAAATAATGCATAATAAACCCTCCAAACCCTAATTGCCTAGCTTTGGACTGATGCATTGTACATATGATTCTTGCATTAGGTTAACTCAAAGGAAGGTTGAGAAGAAAGGCCATCTTATGGGAAATCTATACTCAGACTCAATACATTGACACTTGACTTAACTTCAAACCCTAAAGCAAAATTATATGACTAAAACTTGGGCATCAGCTAGCTTTGTCTAGGGAATTAAGCATAATAATGCTTGAAAGAATCCTAGCAATCTTTGGTTCCACACAAAGGGTGACAACTTGGAAACAAAGAGAATGGGCTAAACTAAGAAAACAACAACAACTACCTAGGAAAGAAAACATCTAAACTAAACAAAAGAAGGAAAAGGAAACCTGCCTATATAAATATTATACAGGGGTTACCTGCTTCTCAATTTTTCATTTGATACAACTTCAAGTCCTATCCATTATAAGAACATGGCAGGATTTCTCCACTGGGATATGCCAATTTGAAAGAATTATTTTGATTAACTTGTGTGATCTGAAAAGATCCTTTCCATAAAGATTGGAACTTAAAATGCATACCTCTTGGCTCATGTCTCTTATCCCATAACAACACCACGTCACCTACCATAAATTTTCTAGGCCTTTTTCTTCTATCAAACAACTTCTTTATCCTTCCTTGATGTTCAGTAATCTTGTCAACCATCTCTTCTCTTTCTTCTTGCAATTTTTTGAGATATAAGATCCTTTTCTCTTACCCATATTTAAAAACCTCATCTTCAACTGTGGTTTTTAATTTACAAGTAGCAAGTTCTAAAGACAATGGAAAATTAGCTTCTACTCCATATACCAATTCAAAAGGTGAGATCCCAATAGCCCTTTTAGGTGTGGTCCTATCAGACCATAGAGCATCATGAATTTTCTTATGCCGACCTTTTTGATTATCTAAGACCAATTTCTTCAAAATACTAATCAAATTTTTATTACTGGATTCAACCTACCCATTTCCTTGAGGGAAATAATCAAAAGAATGCCCAACTTGAATATGGTGATCATAACAAAATTCAATGATTTTTGAGGAGGAAAAGTAAGATGCATTATCCATTACTAATTTCATAGGAACTCCAAACCTTACTAGAATATGTTCTTTGATAAATTCACATACCACCTATGAGGAAGTTTTCTTCATTGGCTTTGTCTCTACCCATTTACTGAAATAGCCTATGGTAGTGAGTACATATGAATGTCCTTGACTAGAGGGAGGATTAATTGGGCCTATAAAATCTAAACCCCATTGATGGAAGGGAGCTTCAATTACTACTAGCCTAAGAGGAAAAGAAACTAACTGAGGTTTAATAGTAAACATCTTGCATTTCTCACAAATAGCCACCCACTTATATGCATCTTTAAACATACCAAGCTAGTAATAAGATTTTCTCAAAATTTTGAATGCAGTGATAGTGCTAGAGAAATGTCCCCCACATGCTTCATCATGAAAAGATCTTAACAACTTTACCTGTTGCTCCTTATGTACACATCTTAAAAATGTTCCATTAATGACTTTCTTGTATAAGAAATCATCATGGATCACATAATTCAAGGCCTTTATCTTTAGATCTCTCTTTTTCTTAGTAGTCAATCCTTTAGGGCATTCACCATATGTTAGAAAATAAGCAATGTTTGAGAACCAAGGATCTTATAGACTTACCATAAGAACTTTTGGAGTATCTTCTTCTTTGCTTTGTTGATCCTTTGCCAAAGCTTTACAGAGTGCATTTCCTCTTACAAGTATGGTTGGTTTTATTTCTATATCATATTCTAGAACTTTTTCTATCCATACCCCTCTGTCATTACAACCAACTTCTTGTTGTGTCATAATACATTTTACTATAGGATCTAGCACATATATTATTGAATGAGAATGAAATACATAAAATCTAAAATTCTTAAGAACTCTCACCACTGCATATGCATATTTTTCTATTAGTGAGCATCTCATTTCTTTATTCTTCAATGGTATACTCATGAAAGATATTGGAGCTTGTATTTTGTCCTTATTTTCTTGCATCAATATAGCTGACATAATATGTTCTGAGGCATAATATTAAATGATGAAATCTTTAGTGTAGTTAGGATGAACAAGTACAAGGGCCTTTGTAATGGCATTCTTGATATCTTTAAAGGCCTTTTTCCCAACATCACTCCATTTGAAAGTTTTATTGCCTTTCATCATATCAACTATACATTTAACTATTTCAAAGAAATTAGGAACAAATCTTCTCAAGAAATTTACTTGGCCAAAGAAAGATTTCAGTCCAATTTTTCTCAATGGTAGACTTAATTGCTAAATAACTTTAACCCTATTTGGATCAATCTTCACTCCTTGAGATACAATATGACCAAGAAACTTGCCTTCTATAACACAAAATATTGATTTCTTTGAGTTCAGAGAGATACGATGCTCTTTACATCTTTGTAACACCTTTTCTAGATCCCTTATATGATCTTTTCTCTTCTTAGAAAATACTGTCAAATCATCAAGATATATGACAATTATTTTGTCTTTCAAACCTTCAAAAGCCAAATTCATTCCACGCTGAAAAGTTGCTCCTATATTGATTAAGCCAAAATGAATTCTATTGCATGCAAATGTACCCCATGGTGTGGTAAATGCAGTCTTGAACTAATTTGCTTCATTTACCTAAATTTGATTGTATCCTAAAAATCCATCCAACATGGACATCATTTTAGATCCTACAATAGTCTACAAAAGATGGTCCATATTAAGAAGAGATAAATTATCTTTGAGTTAGGCCTAATTGAGATTCATGAAATCTACACAAATCATTATCTTTTCATTCTTCTTCCTCAATGGTACAATATTATCCACCCAAGTGGAATGATGAATATGGTATATAATCCTAGCCTACAATGTCTTGTCAATCTCCTTGAAGCTTGCCCCTTCAACTATAGGATTATAATTTCTCTACTTCTGCCTAAATGGTGGTGCATCTAGTTTAAGAGGGATTTCATGTTTGAACTTCCCACCCATGAAATTATTTATGTCTTCATAAATCCAGGCAAATACATCTTGAAATTCAATGAGAAATTTCTTGATTTCTACTCTCTCTTCTGGTGTGCAAAACTTGCCTATGTTTATCATCTTGGGGATGACTTTTGTCCTTATGTTGATTCCATCATATTCAACATAGATCTTTCCCTTCTTATCTCTTTCTCTCTTTATATATGCATCATGCCTATCAATTTTTTTTTTAAAAGGGATCAAATGAGATAGAATCTTATTACCTTTCAATTGAATGACATCAGATCATGTCTTCTTTTCATCTCCTGCCACTGAATCACCACCTTGTGCTTTAGTGCTTCTTTCGAAATACAAACACTCAAAAGGATCTTCCCCTTAAATTAATTAGAGTATTTTTTTATCATTTTCAAATACCTACCATGAATCCTCATTATCAAGGGCATTAGGCTTAAATAGAACTTCTACTTTATAGGTTTGATCTTTGAAATTAAGGTGTGGTAAGAGCAATAATGCAGAGACCGCCAAAGAATCAACTCTTGAATTGAATTATATAAGTACTAATGTAATTGAGAAGGAATAAAACCCCTCAATCTCATCCCACACCTTACTATGATAGTTTCTCAATCTTGAATTCTTCACTACATATTGATTTTTGACTTGTCTTACTACCAACTTAGCATCTCCTTGTGCTTTAAGCACCTTGAATCCCTTTTTTTTTTTTTAATTATACCAAGAAGGAGAACTTCATATTCTATAGTATTATTAATATTTTAAAAATCCAACTCATAAGAAAAAAAAGTCATTTATCCATTAGGTGATAACAACACCACACCTGCACCTGAACTAGCATTTGTACAACTTCCATCAAATTGAAGGGTCCATAATTGATTACCTTTGTTTTGTTTTGGTTCCTCTAAGATCTCAAGGATACTAAAAAAAAACATAGAATTGCCAAACTACATTTCTTGATACAAGATTTGCAATCTAGGACCATCTGATTTCAAAATAGTGAATTTTGCTTTCTCTTTTGGTTCTATCTTCACCTTTTTGTCTCTAGCTTGTATATTGGCACTAGACCAGTATAATTTTATTTCTCCCCCCATGTCTTTGCACAAAATTCAACTCAAGAGAATTCCAAAGCTTGCAGGGATGTCTGCTACTAGAATGGTAAGTTTCAATCTCTTAGAGGGGTAAGCAGCAAGGGAAACTTAAGCATCTTTAATCTATCCTAGCAATGACACTTGTTTGGCATCCATTTAGTAACATCTACCAAAAGTTTTAGTCAATGGTTATAAAGCTTTTGCAACACAATTACACATCACATTATCAGAGGCTCTTGAATCTATGATGCAATTACTCAATCTATTTCCACTGACGAATAAAGAAATATAAAAAGGATCTGGCTTTAGATTTGGGTAGATAGCTAAAAAAGTAGATTCTTCTTCTTCTTGAAACAATTTAGGAATTTCAAATCTTCATTATCAAAAGAAGTTCCACTAGTGCTAGCCTTATTATGATTTTTAACATTGGCATTAATATTAGCATGATCTGCATCTTTACTATTGCAATGCTCAACTAATATTTTCAATTGATTAGGATTACATTTCAAATAATCCAATGGAGATATTTGAATTCTTGCTTTTTTCACAATATTGTACTCTATCAAAGAAATTAGTAGACTTACCTTTGTGCTCTTTTTGTGAAGATGAAGTTACTATACCACTATCTTTATCAAATTTATTTGATGGTGCATTGTTCTTGATAGGGATTGAATAGTTGTTCTGATTTCTATTCTTTTGACCTTTGGTCATTATTATTAACTGAGGTCCTTCTAGAGTAGAAAAACAATCTCCTCCTACTTCTAAATTTGACTCATACTCCAAGAAATATTTTTTAGAGTCGCCACTAGGAGCATGATCATCCTCACTTTCAAGATATTCAATTGTTTATTCTTTGTTATCCACCATTGTTTGTATCTGATCATATCAACACATGTATCTCCATCATGATCTACTCTTAGGTCAAAAGCACACATATTTTGTCTATTTGGAGTAGATTCAATTGCTAATCTCTATTGAATAGGTGGTATTTGTAATGCTTTACCTCCATTTGTATTTCTATAACCTTCTTGGTGAGTTTGATTAGCAGGTCTATTGATTTGTTTCTTCAATGAGATAAGCTCATTAGAAAACTTTTGAAGCATGGCCTCTGTATAATTGGAAGTACTAGCTATATCGCTTATGGTTCCAGATTGAAACTCTCTTTTCCACTTACTAGAGGCTATCATGTCATCCTCCATCTCTATGGCTAGTGAAGGAGCAACTTTCAAGTTGGCTACATTTTCTCTTCTAATCTAGTATCCTAGCTTAGGTGGCATGGAGCTACTATAGAAAGTTTTCTTGTTATCATCAGTAGGTGCACTTGCGGTAGGAATTCTTTTGAGAAGTTTATTGAATTTTGCATTGAAATCTCTCATAGAAACTGAGGTTTCTTTCTTTATTTGTACTAATTGTAATAACAAGGTTTGTGCATCTTCTGTGCTTTTATATATTTCCTCAAACCTTTGTTTCATGGTGTTCCAATTTGTGATGCATCCTGTAGGTAGATCTTGAAACCAATCTACAACATTTTCCACCAATGTGTCAATGAACATTTTGACTACTGCATCCTCATGTTGAGGATTTACTACACCACAGGTCCTATGGAAAGCACTCAAGTGCTGTTCTACAAAAGTAGAGCCATCTCCATGCCATAACTATTGGTACACTGATTTGATTTATTTAAAAAGTAACAAAAATAGTAAGAATAGTACCAATCAACATCAAAGCATAAAAAATAGAAGGAATAGAATTTATAACAACAGGAGGAGCAGAAGATTGACTTCTCTGTGTTCTATTTGGAGGAACAATTGTAGACAAGAGAGTATCTTGAAGTTGTTTGGTTACATATTCCCTTACACATGTTCTTCCTCTTTTGCAAAGGTCTTCTAGGATAGGAAAGTTAGCCTTCTTGAGCTCTTCATATATTGGGTCAATATTTCCTTTTTCCTTGGCACTCCTAGTACATTTGGAATCCAGAGTGTATCAAATGTTTAGATAAATGGTTTTTTTCAAATTTATATTACCAGTCTTCAACTTTGAATTTGCTACTCTTCTTCTATAGGTTGAGGCTATGAACTGATATTAAGTTCTTATGGAAAACACCTAAATACCACAAGTCTTTTCTTGTAACCCAAATATACATAAAGAGGGTAACTGATTATGAAGGGAAATTATTCAGAAATTTCATTTGAATTCTCTCCAGTAGATTCGCCAAAAACTGTTGGTTAATAGTTTGTCCTCCTATTAGATTTGATAATTTTGACTCTTTGATAACCAATGTTTGGAGAGACAAAAGGGTGTTTAGAAACAAATGGGTTAGTGTATATACTTTATCACTTCCCTCTAAATTTATTTGGTACAACTCCCTATGATTTGCAATGATATGCAATAAATATGCTTTTATGAGATTGGGGGTCTTGACATAATAAGCTCTTAACCTGAGAGTAGTAAAGGATAACCAAATTATTTGTAGGCACAAACAACTTAGACAATATGTATATGAATAATCTATCACACTCAATCAAATGATTTTAGCAGATTATCTTGATATTTTATGACTTCTAATTCTATTCTAAATGCAAAATACTCATCTAAATGTAGAAGTAGGAAAGAAAGAATTATACATATGAGAACAAGTGGAATGGCTTTGGCTATTAGACCTAACTGAAATGGAATTCAAAAAGTATCCAATAGATTCACATACAATTATCCTTTAATTCCCAATGAAATATCTAACATGTATTGAACTATCAAGAGAAGAAACAAAACCATATATGAAGTAACAAATGGAATTATTGTATTGCAAATACCAAAATGAAATGGAATCCATCTAATTATTTACAGGGTCATACACAATTATCTTTCAACTCTAAGTGTAAAACTATCTATTGCATGGACCATAAACATAAAAAGAAAATACTATAAATGGAATTACAGAACCACTCCCTCTCCAACTTTGATGACCCTTGTACTATCAAATGAGGTTGTATTTATAGATAGTTGTTATCCTTTCTAATTCTGGCAGAGCAATAATCATAATATAAAAGAGAATAAATGTGAAAATATCTAGTCATATGAACATGTGGTATCTTCTACATAAGTGATTCTGGATCCATGGTATTCTCGAACACATCATGATTGTTCATCTTCCTGTGATATTAGAAAATTCTACGAAATATCATTGTTTCTACATCTTCTACTATTTTGCACCAAACCCACACATTTCATACTCCAAAGTTCATTAGAACTTTGAAATGCCATTGTTGATCTCAAATTGATGGTTCAGATTAAAATGTTATTACCTTCCTTTATAACTTCAACCATGGGTCTACAGAGTACACGTGTCTTCTTATCGCTTTGTCACTATGGCATTTTTCCTGACAACTTTTGATAGTGAGATAGTGACCAACATAGATCCATCTTCATCTGATGGTGTTCATTTAAAGCTTTTAACTCATTGAATTCCCTTTTCATTATGGGTCTGTTTGTTCCAACTAAGCACGTCGTGGTAGATAGATGACAGAATTTTATTGCTCAAAGAACTCACATAGGCTTTCATGATACCTACAACTATTATGGGCCCCTCCAAACACATGTTGATCTATTGTTATGTCACTATGAAATTTCTTCTTACAACTTTTTATAATGAAATGATGATGATCATAAATCTTGTAAGATCTAATGGCTGAAAGCATTTGACTTTCTCTTAATATTAAAATGGAATCTGATCTGACAGGTAAGCGTATAACTTTTCAACTAGCTAATAACATACATTCTTTCATCCAATTGACTTTTCAACTTGATGATGTGGATGATTAGATGTGTTTTGATTCATTGATTCAACTTCAACTCTAGTCTTCACCACCTTTGACCACATTCTTCACCATTTCTACATTCTGAGTGTTTTTTCTATATTGATTTCAACTAATCTTGCTTGTAGCTCATTCTCATGATCTGCATATTGTCTTCAAGCTTTAGTATTTAATGTTTCTTTACTATATTTGATTTTTATATGGCCGTGATTTATCCATTCTACCTATGTTATATCTTTAATGGAACACTTGATCATAGAGTTAGGGTTTCTTAGAGATTTTAGGAATGCTTTCATGAAGAACCACTTCTCAACATGAAGCTTTGTCTTCAACATCATTAGGAACAAGAAAGTAAAAATTACTAGAAAATATAGCCTTTCTTCTCATCAGAATAATGCATAACAAACCCTCCAAACCCTAATCACCTAGCTTTGGACTCATGCATTGCACATATGATTCCTGCATTAGGTTAACTCAAAAGAAGGATGAGAAGAAAGGCCATCCTATGGGAAATCTATACTCAAACTCAATACATTGACACTTGACTTAACTTCAAACCCTAAAGCAAAATGATATGACTAAAACTTGGGCAACATGGTTGCAATAGGTCTTGAACTTGTGCTATTTTCTACAATTATTTTGGATTTTGAGACTAGTTGAATTGTTATTGGGATTATGATCCACATCTCTCTTCTCCCTTTTATTTTTGTTGAGACATGTGATGGGTGGCATGAAATGATAGTGCATAGAGGTGTGGGGTGCAAGTGATATAGTCATGACTATAAATTTTATGATGAACTTTGAGACCTTCTAGTGATGCTAGGATGATGTAAAACCTATGATGCAAGGATTTCTTAAGAAAGTGAAGATGGTACTAACAAAAAAAGATAGGATGTAGGATGATTCAAAGGATGATAGTGGAAGATTGGTCCTAAGGACATGATTCCTACATGGCTAAAATGATTATCTTGGCATCAAAGATGGTTTCAATTTGTTTCTATGTGAAAGTTGAAGATGATGGTGGATATGTCAACCTAGGGTAGACTAATGACCTTTCAGAAGATGTGAGACCAAATGTGGAGCCCAACCTATGGAGTAAGGTGACGAGGGACACAAGTGACAAGATAAACTACCATATACAAATGTGTGGTCTAAGAGATAGTTGCAATAATGTGATGGATGTAAGATATGGTATAGATAAGTTCTAGGATGATGATACCAATCATAGGATATGATGGGGGGTTTGATTCAGGATTTGATTGGATGAGGACTTGACTAAGGATTCCTAAAAAAATCTATGAGTATAATGGATCTAGAAATGCTTAAGGGATGATGACCTCTATAATAATGCCTAATAATAATTCTATGGTGAGATTGTGAAGTGGAAGGTGTGTGAGGAAGAAGCTGAATCTAGTCCTAGTGGAGGTAGCTTATGTATGTGATAAACCTATGATTGGCTCCACATCAAGTGTCATATTCTAGAAATTTTAATCTTCTATGTTTGTAAGGCTTCCTTAGTACCTTTGTTTCTCAATTTGGAGATCTTTTATAATTCTTTATTCAAGTTTTAATATTTTGAGTTTTACTTCTCTTTCTCAAGAGGCTAGTGATGGTTTGAGCTTGACCTTTTTAAATTTTGGCTTGGTTTGATCGATCATAAAAACTAAACTTGACTCTTTTGGATAATAATTTCATATTTACACAGTGACCATGCTAAGTATACCCTAACATAGGTTAAAAGAAATGTAAGTTTTGATAATGGGTCAAGTGAACAAGCAATCCCTCAAAGAAACTCTGAGGGAGACACATAAATGACCTCTTTTGGAAAAAATGATTTTGATATAACCAAAGTGTGCATGTTAAATAAATGTTTTTCATGTGTTAATCACAATAAAGACACATAAAAAACATGTTATCCCTATGGTCAAATTTGGCTTCAATATGTTATTCACAGGCCCACATGGAGGATCCCAAGCTTGATGTTTCCTAGTTCTAGTGCACTATGTCCCTCTCAATCTAAGAGGTGGGTTGATACAAGAGTCAATTGAAAAAATTACACATCATTGAACTTTCAAAGTATGGAGCAAAGAAGTCTCCTTTCTATGGGGTTGATGACTCTTGGGGACAAATCCTAAGTAGACTTATGTGTATTCTATGGAAAACACATTTGATGAGTATCTTTAGAGAAGCCTTATATTCTCTTACACCATGAATAACATACCAAGGATAATGAGGTGGCTTTCTAAACTTGTTTTTTAATAAGATTAATGGTGTCCTCTCAATTAGTTTGTACATGTATTTCTCACTTAAGAGCCTAGTTGATGATGCCAAAACTATAGGGATACTGACCTACTATTGAGTGGTCATTTGGCATAATGCTAATGATAGAAATTCTCACAAATATCTCTCTTGAAAAGATGATCAATGACTAATTACATGGTTATGGATTGCTATTTTTCAACCCATTGGGTACCTAAATCAAAGATAAACATGGATGTTCACAAGGAGGCCTTTGTTGATATATGTCAATTATGCACAACTTTGAGGAAACGTAACCATAAAACCAATGTATTTTTGTATATTTCCATTTTGTGATAAAATGAATTTCTAACCAATAAAATTGTATGAATTTACATTTTAACTAGACATTTGAAAAGAAAATAACAAAGATAGAGTAACGAGAGATTTTAAGCATATTACTGAAAGGGAAATTCCTAATGAACATGAGCCAAAACAACAATATGTTTGTCAATCAAATTATCAAAAGGACTTAGTAGGAAACCATTAAAATTAGGAGCAATGCTTCCTCAACTCCATTGGTGCACCTTTGAGTTTGGCGCACCTTGTTGAAAGTTTACCTTTGTGTTTGGTGCACCTTATGAAAAGTGCACCTTGGTGAGAGGACCACAATTGACCTAATTTTTCTAAGTTCATAATTTTCCAAAAGTGACATAATTTTTCTAAGTTCACAATTTTTCAAAAGTGGTAGAATTTTTTGAAGTCCACAATTTTCCAAAAGTGAGAGAGATTTTTGAAGTCCAAAATTTTCCAAAGAATTTCTAAGTCCACAATTTTCCAAAAGTGAAATGATTTTTTCAAGTCCACAATTTCCCAAAAGTGACAAATTTTTTCTAAGTCCACAATTTTCAATTTCCAACATATGGGTCTGGTTGACCTTCAACCAAAATGATGTGTGGACGTTCCCCTTTGAACTTTTGGATGGTGGGGGTGATTTCTTCAAGATCTGACAAGTCTAAAGCTTCATAATTTTCCCTCACTTCTCTATGGAAATCATGAAGTGTGACTTCTTGAGCACTCTGTAGAACTTGAAAGTCATAGGTTTGAGTGTGTCATAGCTGCTGCAGAAGATGAGGAAGCCATGGTAGTATTGAGGACCTTTGGATGTTTTAGATATGCACATTTGCACACCTTTATAGATAATTTATTCATCAAATCTTTAAATTTCACACCTGCACACTTATACACATGTGTACTATGGGACCTTGAGGACCTTGTGCATTTGTAAGACTTCAACATTTGAGCACTTACATACTTTTCCACCAGTGCACCTTTAGACTTAGTGCACTTTTGCACTAGTGCACCTTTAGATTTAGTGCACTTTTGCACCATCGCATCTTCACACTAGTGCACCTTTAGAATTAGCACACCTTCAGGGAGCTATGCAAGGTGCTCAATTTGCCAAAAAATTAAAGTTTCTTAATTTGTAAACAATTTCTAAGGTCATCTAAAATGAGGTCTATTGGTGTTTCGAAATGTTATAGTTTCAAATTACCTCGATGAAAATAGAATACATCTAGGGGCAGCTACTTCCCATCTGCAACATATCCTTTCAAACATCGAGCCAATTATAAGGCTAGACCCTTCTTCTACTTCAGGCTTTGCTAAACCTAGGTAGGTGGACCTATTAGATTCTTCGTATGGTACCAGTATTCAAAGCATAGATTGAATCTAAACAAAATAGATTAAACCCTTATATCTTTTGTACTTATGCAAAGATCATAGACATGAACTATCTAATGACATGACCTAAGAAATTGATAAGCTAAGTAAGGGCATCCTTTTAGCTCTTAAATGGAAAGGGGAATGGATGATTATAATGTTGATTTCAAAAAATCCCCATATATGCAACAGTAAGAACAAGTTGACCCTGTAGCTAATTAGTGTCTTATCTATTGGGCAATTCCATGAATCACACACATACATCTATGATACTAGTGACATATTCCATACATCAAGATATCATATCTATCTTTTCGCTCTGTGAATCAGACATTGATGTTCATAAAGAACTCATTCTCATGAAGTATCCTTCTCAAATAACTAACAACCTTGTCAAATACATCAAGCATTTACTTGGCTCTTTATTCCAACAACAAAACATATGAGACGTACAACCTTAAGGGGATGCAAAAGGGTCTAAGTTCTTTGTACCTAAACCATAAAACATTATAGATTACAGAGAGAGGAGATGAGAATCAAAATGAAACTAAGAAGATTCTTGCTCATTGTATTCATTTCTTTGAAACTATACATTCAAGATGCATGTAAACAACTCATAAAACCACTAAATGGATCAAAACTATCTATATTAGCTTAATTACTATTATTTATACAAGATAAATATGTTAAAGAATGGTATTATAGTCATGAAAATATATCAAAAACTAGAACCCGGTCTCACAATACTAAGAAAACTCAAGACTGGAACCCTTACAATGAATCAAAAAGAGAGAGATATAGGAAAAGAATGAAATCCTAGATCTGATCTAGAAGTGACATGTGTCCACTTGAATCTTCATTCCATGCTATTGTAAAAAATCTCTCATCTTTTTATAACTAAAATCTAATATGATTCTCATCATTGTTATATAATGGACTTGAAATATCTCTTCTTCAATGATGAAAACTCTTGTGTTGCCAATATATCTAAAATGCATCTGAAATCCAAATAATACCTTCATCAAGCTGACTTGGAAGTGAGTAAAATCACCCCTAACTCCATTCTTACTACTTCTAGCACACATTTAGTCAATCATCTTGCTAGAAATCAAATCTGAACTTCAATAACTAAATGTGGTTGAAATCTGAGTATCTAAGACAAAACCTTGCATAACTTGAACAAATGGCTTCTTGTGCAAAAAAAAACTCCAAAAATGGAAAGTTCATTCTCTCCTGGTTTCAGAGATATATAATAGTGCTATATCTACTTAACAAAAATACCCAGAGGATCAAATTGAAAACTAGGTTCTTGTTATGACCTTAGGTTTGCATATCATTTTAAAATTTTATGCAAAAAGTTGATTAATCCTAAAGTCAAAAATTTAGATTAAATCAAAATTTATTTAAAAACCTGCATGCTCAAAAATAAGAAAATAATAAATTATTATTTTATGAATTTTGATTTTCCCTCCATCTATGCATTTTGGTCAAACTAGGTTTGACCAATTGGACATGTGTCACCACCAGATTGGTCTGTCTCCTGCTTGGTCATCTAATATGCCCACCTAGGTGCCACATTGCACCACCAAATTGGTCATCAGTTTGTGACATCTACTTGGGTCCTCTTCCATGTGGTGGTCTCTAATTAGGTCTCCATGTTGCTATCCTAGTTAGCATGGTGCCACGTCATTGCAACATAGCAATGTGTGACACCTCCATCTACATCATCTACCTCGTCATCTTGCTACATCATTGCTTCCATGTCACTAGCCCCACCACATGGTGGCTTATCACTATGTCACTATCCTAGTCAGTGATGACCATGCCATTGTTGACATAGAGACCTTGTACCACATGTCACTATTTGTTGATGTGGCCACCTCAAAATTTTGTGCCCTTCACCACGTGTCACTTTCTGGATGGTCCTTGGTTGCTACATGCCACATCACAATTTGTTGAGTGAATCCTTGTCAACATCTGATCATGCATGTGACCAGTCAAAATTTACTCTATGGTTGCCTCTAGCTTGCCATGGGCCCCATGTGCAAGAGCTTGCCTTCAAAAGGTGTTGTCTTTAAGATATCTCTTTATGTTAGTGCTGGGGATTTTAAATGACAAAAAACCTCCCGCCCACCCAATGTCAGACTAAAGTCTAAGGCTTTTCCTCTTTTCTACGAGTTGCTCCTTGCCATGAGGCTCTATTTAATGCAATCCATTTCTTGTGCTAAGTTTGAAAAAGGAATCACAGTATACATACCTATCATATACCTTTAGTCATACTCTAGTTTCCATGTTTTAAGACCATTGCCAACTCCTTCCAATGGTTCTTTTATGCTCTATTTGTAATCATGTGGTTCATTCCAATCTAGTTGAGGAGTGGTTGCACCCTATCTGACATCAACTGGCCCTTTGCCAAATGCTTGGAGGTGAAAATTGAAAGGGACAAAGGAATCACTAATTAAGTCTAATTCTGTAGTTGATGTGTCATTTTTTCCATATACTTCCAAATGCTTGAGCACACTTGTGGATGAACAATTGATTGGAATTGCATGGGTAACATCTGCTAGGGATTGATGCTTGAATTCACAACACTTGCAACTTCCCTCATACCTACCACAAGGGAAAGATTAGCAATTGCTTAAATGTATTATTAAACTCCATGTGACTATGTCTTTCTCCTCTACTTTTATGAAAGGCCAGGCCTTCCTGTTCACTATAATGGTGTCTCTGAAGTACTTTGGCTGCCATTAAGGATGAATGTGGGGATTTTTGCCAGTAGAGTTCATGTAAATGGAACCATTGGTGGAAAAGATCCTATCAAAGATGAGAATATGGTGATCATACTCAAGCCTAGATGGAAGATTTAGTGGCTTTTCTAAGTTGGGATTTTGAATAACATCGGTTCCCACAAGACTAGCAAGGAGGTTAACTCTGATTAAACCCAAGTCATGGTCATAATACCACAAGTTTCTAGGAGACTGGAGATTGTTGTAGTGGTATTCTTCCTTCTTCCATGCTGCCCCTTTCTCCTTAAACTTAGCTATAAACTAGGCAAGTGGGTGCCCATCATATTGTGGCTCATGAATTCCACCATGTGAGTGAACCATAGTTAGGATTCCCTCTTGTTTGGGACTTGCTACCATTAGTGTGGGATCCCATGGAAGAATGTGTTTTGATGGCAGATGGTTTTCCTAGCTCACTAACATTTCAATGCCTTGCATTGCTTCAATGGTTGGACCAAGAACATTTGTACTTTCCTTTGACACTCCATATGCAAAAACATTACTTTCTAGTAGGCCCCTATGAAATTTCCATTTAGCAATCAAATATATGGTGGTCTATGCCCTTTTCATATTTGTGAAAATAAGTCAATGTAATATCTTTATACCATCGCAATATTCCACACTTGAACAACATGTAGGCATTAGACAAAATTGGCTTTGCGGGCTTATACTAAACCTGTTGCCTTGCCACCTATCCATCACAATAACCCTTTAAGATTTTTCATCTCTTTTCATGGAGGGTGATGTGGTTCCATATTTATATTTGGTGTGCAAGAGATCAATACATTATTTTTGCACAACTCACACATTACACTTTGCAAAATATAAAAGTGGTCCCTTTACTTTTATCTTTTACCTTTTCAACTTTGAATGATATGTGCCCATATTTAAATTCATAATTATTACAATCATTATAACCCTTGCATTTAGAAAATTTTTAATCCCCAATATGCCTTATCAGTCTGATACCATTTAGTTGAGCCCCAAAGCAGGTCTAACTATTTTTATTTTTATTTTCAAACAACTAAATTATCATATTGATCCATTAATCACCTGACACTAACCAAAATCAATTTTCATCATTGATTCAACTTTTAAAACTCAATTCACCTCTTTCTGCAATTAGTCAGTTTTGTGCCAAGGGGTCCTCTGAATGGCTTTAAAAATTGACCAAAACACTTGGCCGAGCTCTAAAATTAGACATACTGATTCTTTGTTCCACATTCTATTACCCTATTGAAAATTATGTCATGAAAATCACTCAGTCAAAAGATATTGACCATCAAAGCTACCTTCGTAAAATTGCCTGCAAGCAAACGTCATAAAACCATAAATTGCATTCAATTTTGGCTTTGAAAATATGTCAAACTAACATTTGGGGAAACAAAGACTAGGTCATTAGTTCACTTTCATGAGGAGAGTATAAATTTTTGATTAGGGCTCATGATGAATAACTGGGCACATTTCGCAAGCGGTCAAAGTGGGCCACTCAAAATTGTAGAATTGGAAACAATGTTGCAAAGCATTTTTTGCAAATGGAATGGACTTGGGAAAGTATGCAAACATATTCTTCAAGACTTGTAAATTGGAACACTTGAATAATTTTTAGATTAGAACACAATGGTACAATCCATTTAATCTCACCTATCATGGATTCAAATTTATGACATCCCAAACAGGGGTACCGACTAATCTGCACTTCTTGACACCAGTAAAACTAACAAATTACATATGGAATTATGTTCAAAAATTGATCAAGTCGATTCGTCATAAACTCAAATCAGAGACATAAAAAGTCTCTGACCTCTAGAATATAGTCAAAAATAATTTTTCTCATTTCCATCGACTAGGTCAAAGTTATAACTAGTCAAACATGGCCTTCTAGAATTTTGAACAATTTACATCAACATGACAACAATAAACAACCAACTTTGAGGCATTCAAAACTTAGTCAATACATATCAAAACTACTTGAAATATGAAGCATAGGTTCTTTGGTATAGATATTAAATACTCCCAAAGTGGTGAGTCATGAAACATAATCGGGTGCAAGATATTCAATTGCAAACTAGGTCTCCTATTGTTGTTTGACACTTGGGCAAAAAAGCAGATTTAGACATTGCTCAAAATGGAACTTCACAGAATGACTCAGAATGGAAATTTATCTTCATGGGATGAGTGGATGTGCTGAATTTAAGGTGCTAGAAACATTAAACACCTCTTAGGCTTCAAAAAGATAGTTAGGTACACATGCATTAAAAGGGCTTTAAAGGGCTCAAAAGCTTGGAATGGTACTCAAATTGGGAAGGTGATTTTGAATCCCAACAAGGTCTAGGGCCATACTTGTGTACTTATTCTTGATCTCTTTGATGATTTATGCCCTCTTTATAGTCCAACATTATCATGGATCTAAACTTCTACTTCTTCTATCTAAAATATCAAGACATTTGTGTTGAACATGCACATAGAATACCATGGTAATCTTTTCCATTATAGATGATGAGGATGCCATGATGACCTACAAAAGATAACATCATTATACTATTTCTAGGGGATAAAAATGATGCTAACTGACTAGACTCCTAATCTTGCACTACAAAGGTTCCACTCCTTGAGGCACCTAGGAAGATACCCTATTCTAAGGAATGAGCTTCTAGGAGTCAAATTAAAAAAGGGGGCTCCCTATTTTTGAATTCAAAAATAGGACATGTATTGGAACCATAAAAAATAACCCTAAAAAGGAAGAAATGACAAAGGTATTTCTTTATTGTGAATAAATTTTTAAACCTATATCAAGTTTGCAACTTGCTTCAAAATGTAACTAGTGACTTTTGAGAACTTCAAACAAGAAACACAAACTTTACAATTTTCACGCTCAACGTATGTTCAATGTCTTAATTCCCTTGATGTTCCTAACCATGATTGTTTGGCAACATGGAAACATTTTTTTTCTGATTGGTGAGAGTTTGATAGATCTCCATCAACGAATTTCCAAGCACTATATGATTAGATGTGAGAATCCATTTGGAGGACTCTTAATTAGTCATCAATTACTTGTCTTTTTGTATTTCTTGTGATCCATTTTTCAAATTTGCAAATCTCACATATTTCCACTTGATTTTTTCATGAAATTTTTTTTCATTTGAAGTGAGCCAATGATTATGTTATACTATCTCCACCTAATTATCTTCTTTTTTTCATACCAAGTTTTGGAGCCCTATTCGATGACACCATTTTCTTTACAATAGTTAGACAATGTGGTCAAGGTGGTTGTGTTCCTTTCGTACAAACCTTTTCCAATATGATGACTCTTTAATTCCTCTTTTAATGAACTTTGGGAAAGTCACATGCCAACAAGTGATTTTGGTAATCTCCTAGGAAAATCCCTTGTTCAAACCAAAAAAAATTGGACTATCCCTTAGCCACTATCCACCTAGGTCAAAGGTGATGCAAAGCATCACCTTGGAAAACTTGAGAGGAGATTAATCACTCAACTAAGTTACATCAAGAGGTGCATACACCTTCAAGGTCAATTATAAACTTCCTCATATTATTAACCAATTGACTTTCCTTCATATCAATTCATAAACTGTCATGCAATAGGAACTGTCCTGACCTCCTCTCGCCACATTTTATTTTCCTACATCAACTTAATAGAGACTGACCCAACTCTTGTTCAATGTATTTGAAATACATAGATGACTTGATCATCTTTGGGTAAAGAAAACTTAACATCAACCTGACTATAAACTGACTACCAAATAGCAGTTGCTCATATTCAAATCTACACCACCTTTTCTACATGTGTGGATTTAAGAATCTAATGTTAGAATTACAATAGGAAAGGTGAACCCTGGAGGGGGGGGGGGGGGGGGGTGTGAATTAGTGCTTCAAAATTTTGCCCATAAAAACATTCACCATACACCCATCTCACAATTTAACAAGTTAATTGAAATACCATATAAAGCATATACATATAAAGTATGTAAACAATTAAGCATTAACACATGTATGACACAAGATATGATTACCTAGAAACCCTCTAATGAGAAGGTAGAACTAGGATGGGGATGACACCCAAAAATCTTCACTCCTACCAAAATAAAGTGTATCCAATGAAGGTTACAATATTTGATCATGAAACATGATCTACCTTGTGAAAGGTCTACCCTGTTAAAAACTTACAAAGACTGTTAGGTCTTACCCTGTTAAAGGATTTCAAAACTCTATTAGAAGTGTGCTTGATTAAAGGACTTCAACTCACAATTAAGTAAGTAGCTTATTAGAGGATTTCAATATAGCCTGTTAGGACTACTTTGTTAAGAGATTTAACTAATTCACCTGTTAAAATATCTTAGCAATGATCTTGCAATTAGCACTCTTTTGCTTGAAGTTAGATCACCTCTATACTAATATGTATTTGATCCTTTCTGATAAGATATCTCTCTATTATCCACTATTTCCTTCCTTTGTTCTCCTTTAACTAATTCTACAATATAATTCAAATAATAATACCTTGGTCACCATGAATGTCCTATCTTTGCATGCAAAACTCTCTCTCTCTCTCTCTCTCTCTCTCTCTCTCTCTCTCTCTGCTTAGAAAATTTAGTGTTTTTCCTCCTTAAGTAGACCTAGGTGACTTAGGGTTAGGTATGAATCAATGGTTGTGATTCACCCATATATCCACTTAAACATTCACTTTTTCTGATTGGATGCATGTAATACATAGGGATTCATACTTAAGAATCATCCTTATCAACAAAAGATCATAAATCAATCCTTGTCGGCTCAAAAATGGTTTACATAATAGTTTGTGCCAATACAAATAACTATGTCAAAACTATGTTAGCATCTGAAGTCCCTGGTGCTTAGCACTAATTGTGACTTCAATGTTGTTACTCTGCATCTGAATGACTCAACATGCACTACTTTCTCGGTAACTGAACTACTCAACACATACTATCTGCTCGAGACTTGAATGACTCGGCACATGAGTGACTCAACACTCACTATTTACTCAACATGCTCTAACTTACATGTTGTGCTTAGCATATGTTACTTGTTCAACATGAACTAAGTAAATGAATTAAGTGTATAGACACTCACTTGTCAAAACCAATCTAAGATTAACAATCTCCCCCTTTGACATGAGTGTCAAAAAATGTTTGGTATTACATTAATGATCTTATCCTTATGATCATAACATAGATATTTATTCAAATTCTATACAAAATTTCAAAATATCAAAATTTTGCAATACATGACTTATACCTCAAAATTTCATGACTCCCCCTGAGTTGAATGTTTAGTTTTGTTTAGTATTCTATATCAAAATGTTTCTCTAGCTAAGTAGATTTGCATCAAATAATATTCTTTCTACATGTTTGTCTGAACTGATGTTTGGATTTTGTTATTCTCTTACTCCCCCTTTATTCTTTGTCTCTTACTCCCCCTTGGGTATAGATATCTCTTTTCTCTACTTGCTCGCTCTACTTGCTTGCTCCCCCTTTTCTCTTACTCCTCCTTTTTGACACTGATGTCAACGGGTTATATACTAAAAGTGTATTTGTCCAAAAAAGATTTATGGACCTCAAGTATAATCTTAAGAGCTGCATCCCAATTATCACAAGCTACCTCCAAAGACTTGATTTGGATGGCCAACTTAGAAGTAAGGTGTACTAAGTCATCCAATGTAGAAAGATTGGGGTCTTCCTCAATAAGTATTTATGCATAGCCTAGTTCCTTGTGTAATATCTCCATGTGAGGAGTCAATGTCAACTGGATGCTGACCAGTTTAGCCCTTATGTTGTCTTCATCTACTTATAATGATGCTAACTAACTCTGGGATTGCAAGAGGTTCCTGAAATGTTTCTCACTTTGAGTTGGAGACTTGAGAAAAGTAGCACTGGATGACTACATATGGTTCTCCAAACTTAGGAAACGATTCCTTACTTCTTGTGTGAAGAGTGTAGGATTACATAGTTTGGTGTACAAAAAAAATAAATTCTCTAGTACCTTCTTCACACTTTCTATCTTGGTTGTCGGCTCAACTTGTGTCAGTGCAATAGCACTTGATATCTTCTCATTTACCTTATTTTCAAACTTCCTTTCAGACCATTCTAGTAATTTTAGATTAGTATCTAGGTTTGTGTCACTAACCCTTTCCACTAAATTGGTTAATTGTTCAATGATGGACTTGTTTTCATCTAGAGATGGTAGACTAAATGCATCTAGGAAAATATCTTTGATGTCAATCAAAGCTTGCTTCTGCCTATTCTCCTTTCTAAGTAGTTCTTAATTTTTCTTGTTTGCTAGGGCCTCTTGTAATATACCCATTTTCTCAATTATTATTGTTGCCAAATCAAATTTAGGCAATATAATCTCTTCATCTAGGCTAACATCTCCATAAGTAATTACCTCTTCTCCCTGAGATGAGCTAGGACTCAACCTTGAGAATTGCAACAATGTAGCATCTATGCTTGACCTCTAAAGAGCTTGACTAAAAGGAGTACCACATTCTGGTAATGTCACTAGTGCTTGAATAGCTAGTAGCTCCTTTGGCTTGGGTGTCAAACTTGACTCTTCAGTCTTGTCCTTTTCTTCCTTTGTAGTTATAGTTGCATAGTGCTAGAGGTGTAGGTGTATCTACCTAACCTGTTTGGCCTTGAGTGCCATCATTGTCTAGTGTTTCTATCTTATCTTATCCAACCGTCTTATACTTTTCTTTTTCAATTTCTAGTACATTCACCAAGACTGGAGTGTCTTGCATATGTGTACTAATAGTGAAACTTGTTGTCTCCTTCCTTTGATATACCACTATAGGTTGCGAAGGTTGTACACTTGTGACTTGAGGAGTGATTATAGATGTTTCTTGTGTTTTCACTTCCTCCCTTGCAATTATTGTTTCTGTCTTCTAAATTTCATCTACTCTCACCAGTACAGGGCTGTCACATAGTTTGGCCTAGAGAGTGGACTGGACAAGTATCCTTTTCAAATAATCCTCTATAAGTGGATTGATGGTCTAAGCAATAGTCTCAAAAACATATTTTACTTTGAAAATTTTAGTATTTACACTTGTCTCCTATGGAGGGCTAGTACTCGACATCTGTGTATCTTGTACACTCTATTATATTTTCTACTCTTCCTCAACTAGTGTTGAGTTATCAATATTCATATATGTGCCTCCCTCAACTGTGCCTTGTTTAGTATCATCTTCTTTCTCCTCTCCTACCTCAATAGGTGTCTGGTCAGCTTCTCTAGATATTGATAGTCCATATATTATCTTCCACTTTTGTTTGGACTTCTGTACAACATCCTCTATATTGTTTTGCAATATGTTGAATGCCCTATATTTTGGTACAAATCTTATAGCATACTTCTTAATGGCTTTAGATATTTCAGCCTTACTAAGTTCTGGCATAACTTGAGCAAGGGATGTCTCCCTAATTTGTTTTTTAGTGTCTAAACAATAATTCCATTTTTTCTCAAGTCTATCATATAAATTTTAGGTATGGAGTTGGCAAGTTCTAGAGGAGTCTTTTTAAATATAACCATCATGGCATATGTTGCCTCCTCAACCTGGTTCTTCTCAATCTTCCCTAGATTGTTAAATTCAATGTGAGAGAATCTTGATAAATTAGCATTGTTCCTAATGTTCTCACATAAATTGTCTAACTCTGAAGAGGGACTATGACTTACCATTTGAAATTGGTTGTTGTCATCCGATTTGGTCTTCTCTTCATCAGATTTAGCTTGAGCAACATACTTCCTCCTCAGTCTCTTCTGTGCTTCAGCTTCCTTATCTTTAGGCTTGGCTACTTCTTTAGCCTTTTGTGTAGTGACTCTAGTGCCGGCCCTTGTGGTAGGTGTTGTAGGTTTGGGTTGATTAAGTTGAGCAACCTTCTTTGGTTTGTTCACTACTTGAGTCTTTTCTTTTCTCTTTTTCTTCTTAGTAGTTGTAGGTGCTTCACTAGATTCTTCTTCCTCTGTAATTTGCACTTTATCTTCTTGTTGGTCTTCTCCTTGATCTTATGTCAATGCCAATGGTGCTTGAGCTTGTGTGTCCTCTTCTTCTTCATCAAATTCCTCTTCTTCTTCTTCCTTGACTCTTATACAAAATCTTTCTTTCAATTTCTTTACCAATGTGTTCTTTTTCTTGATCATTGAAGCAATCTTCAATTCCATAGTGATCTTTGATTTGGCCTAGTCATAATTTCCAAATGCTTTGGCTTCCTTATCCACTTCTTCTACAAGTAATGTTTTGATTGCTGCAGAGGCCTCATCAACACTTATTTCACATCCTAATGGTCTTATCCATCTCACCTTGGAAATTGTTGTTTGTATATATGTGAAATCAGTATCAACTAGGAAGAAAAAATCATCAAAATGTTTCTCCACTAGTGAAACTGGTATCCTTAATCTTTTCTTCATAGATTATTTGAAACCTTCAAAATAACTTGACATTACAAATTCATATTTATCACCTAGTTGCTCAATAAATTCACTTATCTAAACTACAATAGGTCTGTTCACCTTCCATGCAACCTTACCAAATGTAGGAAATGTATTCTTCATATAAAAGAAAATACATACAAGAATAGATCTAAATTTACATTGTGCACTTTTGGTCTTCCTTATAGCTCCCAAATTCTCAATCAATTGTTGCAACTGCAACTCGGCAAGATAATAAGTATGATCCTTCTTCACAATTTTGTAACCCATATCAACTGTAATGCAGGGTACACTATTTAATGTTCTAGATTGATAAAACTTGTGTGTTGTGACCCTCACTGCAAAAGCTATCAGGGGATCTGTAATAGTATCAATTTTCATTCCTCTTTTATTCCACACAACCCCTATTTTCTTTTCAATTATTTTATTTGCTTCACTTCTCATGGTCTTTAGATGATCTAGTGTTGGATACCTTGTTAATCTGTAACAATCTTCTTAGTGATTTTTACTGGCCCATTCTCTAACCATATAGATTTCTCATGAATTCTACTCAAAATAATTTTTATCCACACTATCTTGAATACGTTGAGGAAATCTAGGGCACAAGTTAACCCTTTCTTATCAACAATCTTAAACTCTTCCTTCAATGCTCTATTTTTACATAGTTTCCCATATATTTCCCTGATTTCCATATCTCCTATGCTTCAATTTTTTCATGTGTGACAATGGTTAACATCTTGAATCATTAAAACTTGCAGTTGTATCATGAATAACACACCAAAGGGATCCTATTTTTAAGCTAGATCTAAGATAGCCTTAAAAGTAGGTTGTTTGATTTCATTACTCATCAATTGAACATTTAAAACCTCTTTTCCTTCTACACCTTTGGGTGCTAAAGAACTAGACACCATTACATGAAACTAGGGTTTGTGAAATTTAAAACTACGTAGCTTGGCACACGATAAATACCTTGTGAATCCTACTGGAATGATGTCAAACAACCTTTTAAATCTCTTGTAAACACTCAGATCAAATTCTCAAGATTGCCTGCAGCTCTTCATGCTCTTCTTTGAATTCAAATGATGTCAAATGAACACAAATTGATCAAATAGCCCTTAACTTCAATTGAATTTCGGGCTCACTCAACACCCATGCATTTTTACATACACTCAAAAACCATTATGAGCTCGGCCTTAACTAATAAATTTTGTTGGTTTGGCATCCACTAACATTTCACTCAGCAACCATATGAAACTTTTCATGCTTGGTAGTAACATGAAAACTGACAAAACTTAAAGATTTATTCTTGATTCCTAACAACACTTTACATGTTTATTCATGCATATGTAATCTTTTCAAAATTAAGTCCTTGGAACTCATGTATGGTATATCTTTTAAATATCAGTCTCACATACCTCTTGGTTTCTTTATTTGATGAGATGTGATCACCTGACCCATTACGTGAAGTGATCCCATCTACACTTGATGTGATGCAATCTTCCTTTCTCTTCCATGTCTTATTCATCTCATCTCTGGGATTTTCAATATATATCTTTCCTTTGCCTTTGTTTAACTCACAACTTGGTGCTTTTGACCTTGTTGGACTATATCTGCTTACGTGACCAATCTTCAAATAGCTAAAACACATTATTTGACTCAACCACCTTTTGTAATCACTTCTAAAATGTTTTCTAATACAATTCTCAGGAATATGTCCATACTATTGATAGTAGTGACAACTATACCTTCTATTATGATCCCAATTATAAAAGTTGCTATTGTTCTTTACCTTTGTCTGCTTGTTTAATGACCACTTTGGTTTGGATCTGCATTCAAAAGCTTTATGCCCATACTTCTGATAGTTATAATAGTATCCTTCAAATCTTTGAGTCTACATGGTCTTGGTTCTACATTCATGTGTCTGATGACCTTGTTTATTGCACTTATGGCAGTGACCCATGTTCTCTTGCTTAACAGTCTGATTTATAGTCTTGCTCCTATAAACATTAGTAGTATGTCCTATCTTACCACAATTATGACATGTAGTTTTGGAGTTTTTACCTTTGTTACTTCTTTCTTCAACACTTTTGGATGATTCTCCTTCTTTAATACTCGTGCATCCTAGTCCAGATGTATCATTGTTAGATCTATGGGATCTCATCAATTGTTCGAAGTACTTGATGGCTTCACTAGGTTTATTGAAATTTTAGAAAACTCCTTTTCCCTTTTTAGATCATTGCTCAAATGTTAATTCTGCAACTTTAGTGTTGTGATATCAATGTCTTTACTATTTATTTCATGATTAGCAATCATGGCTTGATTCATTGTTTCCAACTGCATGTAAGAAATCCTATTTATTTCTGATGATTTCTCTTCTAGTTTGTTGATCAAAACTCTTTTATCATCTTCAATCACGACTTTTTCTTCCATAGCTTTCTTTTTCTGTACGATCACCTCACATAGTAATATGGCTTGTGATTCTTGTGCAATCTTAAGATTTTTGATCTCTTTAGCTAGAGTTCTATTCTTTTCCATTAGATCTGCAACTGCTGCATCAAATTCATTGGAGTTTCCATTTGCAAATAGTTTAGTAGTGTCCATCTCTTGATATTGTGTGTCATTCTCCTCAATAGCAATTCCTTCCTTCTTCTCAATGATTTCTTTAGATCTTCTCTTGCTTCATTCAATTGATGTAGAATGAGTTGTATTTCAATCTCATGGTTCTCAATAATCTTTCCCAACTTGTAGACTTCCATTTCCAAGATCTTTCCTCAAAGCTGCAAAGCTTTACATTCATAGAACCATGCTCTGATACCAATTTTTAGAATTACAATAGGAAAGGTAAACTCTTGGTTGGGGGGGGGGGGGGGGGGGGGGGGGGTGTGAATCAGTTCTTCAAAAATTTACCCATAAAAACATTCACCATACATCCATCTCACAATTTAACAAGTAAACTAAAATAGCATATAAAGCATACACATCTAAAGTATGTAAACAACTAAGCATTCATGCATGTATGACACAAGATATGATTACCCATAAACCCTCCAATGAGAAGGTAAAACTTGGGTGGGGATGATACCCATAAATCTTCACTACTTTAGTAATAAAGTGTATCCAATGAAGGTTACAATGTTTGATCATGAAACATGATATACCCTATGAAAGGTCTGCCCTATTGAAAGCTTACAGAGACTATTGGGTTTTAACCTGGTAAAGGATTTCAACACCCTACTAGAAGTGTATTTGATTAAAGGACTTCAAATCACAATTAAGTAAGCACCTTGTTAAAGGATTTTAATATAGCCTATTTGGATTACTCTATTAAGAGATTTAATTGATTCACCTATTAGAATGTCTTAGAAATGATCCTATAATTAGCACTATGTTGCTTGATGTTAGATCACCTCTATACTGATGTGTACTTGATCCTTTCTGATTAGATGTCTCTCTGTTGTCCACTGTTTCCATCCTCTATTCTCCTTTAACTGATTCTACATTATAACTCAAATCATAATACCTTGGTCACCATAAATGTCCTATTTTCACATGCAAAACTCTCCTTCTCTTCTCTCTCTCTCTCTCTCTCTCTCTCTCTCTCTCTCTCTCTCTCTCTCTCTCTCTCTCTCTCTCGCTACTTATAACATTTAGGGTTTGTCCTCCTTAAGAAGACCTAGGTGACTTAAGGTTAGGTATGAATCAATGGCTATGATTCACCTATATTGCCGCTCAAACATTCCCTTTTTCTAATTGGATGCATGTAATACATAGGGATTCACACTTAAGATTCATCCTTATCAACAAAAGATCATAAATCAATCCTTGAGTTGGCTAAAAAATGGTTTACATAGTAGTTTGTGCCAATACAAAAAAATGTGTTAAAACTATGTTACTTGGCATCTGAAGTCCCTGGTGCTTGACACTAATTGTGACTTCAATGTTGTCACTTGGCATCTGAATGACTGAGCATGTACCGCTTGCTCAAAAACTAAATTGCTCAGCACATACTATTTGTTTAGCACTTGAATGACTCAGCACATTAGTGACTCGACACTCACTATTTATTCAGCATGCTCTAACTTACATGTTGTGCTTGACATATATTACTTGTTTGACATGAACTAAGTAAATAACTTAAGTGTATGGTGTAACGCCCCGCCAAGGGATACAAAAGAATTAACCTAAAGTTTTTACTAAGTTTTCCAAACTTTTTTTTTTTTTGAAACAAGAAAGAATAACATACACAACAAACACATAGTAGCAGAAGCAATAACACATAATCAACTAAAAGCATACATATCAGGTTACATTCCTTAAGGATCCCATGACATTGAATTACATATAAATTTAACTAATACTAACTCTATCAACTACCACATCCATATGAAAGAATAATTATAAAGTTCAAAGTCCATAATATACATTTGTTCCAAATGCCTCTTGAAAAATTAATTCAGAATGCTCAATCATCCACTGTACATGTCACAACATCATGAAGCACAACTAACTAACTGTGCAGTTCCTCCCAATCGTCAATAGCATCATGTGATCATCGTGGGCCCTAGCCATCCCCTACGTGTAACATCCCAAGCCATCGAAAAGATCGTTGGTACTATCATAATAGGGATGTCACTAATAAAACATACTACAACATATGCATAAGGAAATCTAACATGCTAATCATCAATATAAGGAAATGCGTCAATAAATAAAATCACATAATCATGATAAAAAGGCATCCCAAGAAGCTCCAGCCATGATGACTATGGACAAATCTCAATGGTAAGAGTAAAAAGAACTACCACCTGACCACATGGAACCTAAATGGCCCACTTCCATTGCGCTAAGGAGATAGTCTCAAGTCCTAAACAGGATATCAAATCACATATCACAAGTACTCTCTAAGTCCAGGAAATCCTAAAAGCAATCTAACTCAAAGGTTCTAATAAGGAACAACATCTAATTCCCAGAGGCACACAAGACACATAGGAAACCTACCATGTAAGCAGGCAAGTGTCATCGCATGAATCACATAGAAGTTACCCTGGTAGTTAGCTTAGGACTCTAGGGTCCCTAGTGATCCCCATGTAGCCACTAGTATCCTCTCGTATTGATAAGGCATACTACAGAATGCAAGGTCACAAAAAAGCATTCTCTTTACTCCCATCCTAATCTATACTAGTACTTGAGGCATGGGCAAGACCATACAATTATCTTATTAGGTTCATTTTGATCCCGATTTAGTGTAATGTTTTAACTTATTAAAACAACTTATAATGAGTTACCCTGATAGCCACTTAGGACCCCAACCACCATTGCAAGCCACTTCCCCACACTACAAGTAGATAACCTACCCTAGACTCATACAAGTACAAATCCATAATCATATAAAAATCACCTCAGCCCTATACAAGCAATTGAAAAGTATCAAAAGATAATCCACAATATTCACATTAGTTCTCCATGAGCAACTGAAAAGCATCAAATGATAAATCACAATATCCATCGGTTCTCAATGAGCAACTAGAAAGTATCCCAAAATAATATTGATCGAAGACTCCAAAATGGTCATGTCCAACATGTCACAACAAGACATCATCAAGATCAAAGGAAACACTTCAATCCCATCAAGACGATTGGAGAGTAACACAAGTATAACTGATCGAGGACTCAAAAATTATTAAGTGAAGTATCTCATATACATACACCTTAGCTTCACACAAGAAGACTAGAAAGCAATAACGAACAGTAAAAACAACATATCATAGAGCATATCATCACATTACCATGGTTGGGTTAAAAAGATCGAGATCAAACAACATAACATCACAATCACAAAATCCCTTGAGCCTTTGGTAACATCCTAAAACTAGTCAACAATCTAGTTAACCCCAGTCTCCAAACATAGTCAACACATACAAAACAATAAGTCTCATAGTTTGGTTGAATTATAAAACACATTGTTGAATTAGTAGTAAGGTTTCGATTTTGTTTTAACGTATATTTCAAGTAATTAAGTCTCAAGATCACCCTTACAAATTAACTCGTTCTTAGTTCAAAATTTTACCCTTATTGATTTTAAGTCAGTTTCCTAAAAATAATCCAAGCGTAATTATTAAAAAATAATAATGCTTGTTGACTTCCAAAGAAAATAATCTACGATTTTATAAAAAATAGTACTATAATAATAAAATAAGTTCAAAACTTAATAAAACGTCTTCCATTATTAATTAATCTTAATTAAATTTCATTTAATTAAATTAATTAATAATTGTATAAAATATTCATATTAATTCACAATTTATGATTCTGAATTACTTTATTAATAACTTAATTAACAATAATAAATACATATTATTATATCTCTTAATCATTATCATTTCCACCTCTTCATACTTTGCAGTTTTCTCAGAACATAATGAACATTTTAGAATCAGTTTGGGGTAACAGAGTCATTGATTTTATAGATAAAATTTGTCCCTATTCTAGGAAAGTCACTTGGAAAAATCTAGATCACTTGCCTTTGTCTATTCAAGAGAAACAAATGTTTAGGGACTATTTAGACAAGAGACTTGTTTACATTTTAGATGGGGAAGATAGATTGTTTTGGGCTCTAGCTAAAGATGGTTGCTATTCAGTCAAAGAGGGGTATAAGTTGTTATAGAGAATGGCTACACAAAAGAATCCATCTAGAGCTTATAAATTTTGTTGGAACCATGTTGTTCTTCCAAAAGCTGGATGTTTTGCATGGCTTGCACTTAAACATAGAATTCTTACAAGTGATAGATTGACTAAGTTCAATATTGCTCCTCCATTTAAATGTGTGTTGTGTAATGAAGAATATGAATCAGTGGATCACTTGTTTGTCACCTGCTCGTTCGCATATGATTGTTGGGTTTTTGCTCTCAGAAAACTTCATTATTATACTCCTCTTCAAAATAACCTTTGTGAGATTTTTCAATATTGGCCGCTTCTTTTTTCAAAAGCTTTATTTGCAGGAATTTGGATATGTACTCCAGCTTTGGTTATTTGGGCTATTTGGTGGGAGAGGAACAAGAGGATATTTTAAAAATGAGTTTGTAGAGAAAGAAATAGTGTGACAAGGCATTGAAAAGTCTATATCGGAAGTCACTAATGTAGGCCTTTTTAGATGCAAAATCAATCCTCAGTTTGGGATAGTTTCATTATTCAAGAGTGGAAATCTCTTCTTATTCCATGGGGGAGTGGAATTAGCAACAATCAACATTCCAAGATAGATAGAGTAGTTGTGCAATGGCTACCTCCTAAGTTGGGTATAGTGAAACTTAATTTTGATGGTGTTTCAAGGGGAAATCCAGGTAAATCAGGTCTTGGGGCATGTGTCAGAGATAGTAAAGGTATAGTTCTAGCAATTTCATCCTCTCCACTGCCAGATGGGACTAATAATTCAATAGAAACACAAGTTCTCTTGGCAGGCCTTGTACTACTTAAAACAGGTAATTTTCTCAGAGTCCATATTGAGGGTGATTCTCAAATGGTTATTAACAGTTGCATTAAATGACAATCCTATTCATGGCATTTGCAATATATCTTCAAGCAAATTTGGTACTTGATTGATCAATTTTCAGAAGTTACCATATCACATACCCTACAAGAAGGAAATAAAGTGGCCGATTTCATATCTAATCTTAGGTGTGATGGTGTCGTTGTTAACACACATCAACCCAACTCATTTATTCAACAATTTGAACAATTACATTCATTGATTGCATCTGAAAGTTGTTTATCATGCTCATAAAATTTAGATGTAAAGCTTGACTCAGGACAAAGTTCTCAATGGTATAGTTTTATGAGCCTCGATTTTGTTGATATAATATCTATTGTAAATATCGACAAATATCTTTATGTAGATTTTTATATAAGCAATGATTCCAGGTTTTCTTTTTGGTTCTTTCCTGGTTGAGCTCTTTGAACCAGTTTTATTAATAAATATATTCAGTGGCTAGCCCACTTTTGCAAAAAATAAAATAAAATAATTTATATTAAATTATCATTAATCTATTAATAAAAGATTAACTAATAAAAAGTTAATAATATTTTATAATATTAAAACTTGTTAATATTTATATATATAGTAAATTACATTTAATATATTAATTAACCCTTAATAAAAATTAATAAAAATTATAAATATAATTTTAATGTTTATTACATAACATATAAACTAATTAAAATAAAATAAATTTTTAAAAATACAAATTCTTACCTCATGGCTTTTGATAAGCCTTGCGACAGGCTTGGTTGCTACCATCGGCAACAATATTAACTGCTACCACGTCCAATAGCCTGCCTGCGCACATACGACAGTGGTAGGTAAGGCGGTGGGGTGGTTTAAACCCCCCCCCCCCATATATATATATATATATATATATACATACGACAGTGGTAGGTAAGGCGGTGGGGTGGTTTAAACCCCCCCCCCCATATATATATATATATATATATATATATATATATATATATATATATATATATAAACAACAACCCCCACCCCATTTAAAATTCAAGCAATTATTTAAAAAATAATAATTTAAAATATATATTTATAATTTTTAAAACAATTATATTTAAGTCTTATAGGAAACATATAATCAACCATTTAAATTTTCTGATTTTAAAATTTTCATTTTCAAATTCAAGTCTTTCCCAAATTATCTGATAGGAAGATTCAATTAACCATTCTAATTTCTAAATTAAATTTTCTTTTAAATCTCAAACCATTCCCGTTTTAAATACAATTTCCTTTTTTACCTACGGATGAGGTTTTTAAATGGATTTATTTTCCTTTCAATCTTATTATACAGATAGAATACAAAACAAATATCATAGATTTAGAACAAGAGAACAAGGGATTCATGCAATGAAATTCAGACATTTGATTTCAACAATCACGAAGAAGACAAGAATATCAACTTGCTTAATTGAATCAGTGATCAAAACACAAGACCCTACCTAAACTTGATGCTAATATGCAACCACCCAAATATTGTGAGAGAATTTGCTTCTATCCAAAATCTCTCTCTAAAATTGCTCACTTGACTACAACTTTAAATTAACTTTTATTAATCTTTACTTTTATCTTTTCCATGCACGTTAATTGCATTATTAAATAACTTTATTTACTTTTCACTTGACTGCTTTTTAATTTAATTTATTAAATTTACTCTCATGCACACATTATGCAACTCTTATTAAATTCACTTATTTATCTTTTTAATTAATTTCTTATATTTTAATCTCATGCATAAATCATGCGAACTTAAAACTTTTAATAAATAAATATATTTTCACTTTTAAATTTATTTTCAAACTTAATGATAAAATATTTACTAACTCTAAATAATCAAATTTAATTATTTTTATTTAATTAATTTCTAATTAATTAAAAATAATTAAATATTAAAATATCGTAATAATTTTTCATTAAATAAAATCATTAATTTAATCCTTTAATTAGACTTAATTAACAGAAAATTCACCAAAGACTCATAAAGCAACATACGAAAACTCATCATAAAAAAACACATACCAAATCAAACTAAAGGGTTATAATCATGAATTAACATCATCCGACGCATTTAGAGGGTACTCGACTTAGATACTTGTCCTAATTTTCAATTAGGACAAATGGCTTAAAGGTTTAGGATTTGGACTTAAGAATTTATTTCCCCTCTCTTACCATTGAGATAATGCAATAGGGTACACTCATCCTGGCAATTCAGGAAAGTCGATACTCGGTACCTGCAACCTGCATAAAATCCACGCATGTAAAAACACAATATTCTAAGCTAAACATGCAATGGTAGAAAGTGGTGCATCGTGTAGATCCCAACTAGCAGGTGACTACAACTCCCTTCCTTAACCACATTAGAAATGCCATACATAAAGAAAACAAACACAGACACCATACACATGCAAGTATGGGGCAAGAATCCATAAGAAAACACATATGATAGACCATCTAACTTATCATCATCAATAACTGAAAACACTATAATAATCATCATACATACATGAAGTAAGTAGTATTACGTAACCTCATCATATAATCAACTGAATGAAAAATAATATATGATAACCTAAAACTAATGCTATTAAACATCAAGCATAAACTGACCCAAAAGAATTCAATAAGGATAATAGAAATGCAAACTAGGGGTAGGCACTACATATAGACACTCACATGTCAAAACTAATATGAGATTAATATCTGATACTCAATAAATCATTGAACTTGACCCCCTTTGTCATTCTTCCAATCTGTAAGTTTGTTATTCGAACTCACAATTATCTATATCACATATCAGGTATGTGATTTAAAAACTTTGGTGAATATATGGAGATATTTACCGTATTCAATATCTTTGTTCTACGCAAATAGAAATAGAGATCATTGAAACAAAAAAAAATTTAAAAATGAAAACAATATGATACATACTCTTCCACGATTTCAAAAAAATTCATAGAGAGTTTAATGAATTCCCATCAACTAATACGACTCTCAAAAAAACTAAAGTTTACATTCACATTTTAGGAAAATTGGATTTCCTAAAACAAACTTCAAAATAGAAAATTTGATATGTTTTCAAAATAGATCAATATGTTGCTATTCTAAAACAAAACCATCGACATGTTCTTAGAACTCAAAATATCAATTCATGAAAGAAAACAAAGAAAATCACAAATTCAAAACCATAGACTCACAAAAATAAAAATAAAAAAACTCAAAAATTTCTATTCCTCTACTATGCATCCAATCTTTTGTCTGATTGCAAATCTACCTGTTTCAATACATTCTCCTTCCCTTCTATTGGAAAGATGAAACGTCTTGGCAGAAGAAAAGAAAGAAAGCCATTTTAGAATCGGCAGAATCTACCCCCAACTTTCTAGGTGTTGGAAGTTTGTTGTTGCTATCAATTTCATAGTTGGTCTTTTAATTATTGAACACACACAAAGACACACTTAAAGAAAAATGACTCAACATAGAATGAAAGACACTTTGTCCTAAGTGTCTATAATTGGAGAGTTTATTGAATCACTCCTCCCTTTATGTCACTAAATCATAGAACTTTATTGCAAACATTAAAATTAAAAACATGTAAAACATGACATTAACTTTTTGCATAACTTCCTATGGTATCTTTAATCATGTTAGTTCTAGTAGTAGAATCTGTATAGTCTGCCACTACAACAAAAATAAACTTACATGACCAATTCTTTAAATTTTTAAAGTGTTGAGAATGATTGATCTAGAATATAAGCTAGAGCTTGAAATTCTTTTGTTGCCTATAAGTGACACCTCTATTTAGTTTTTACAAGATTATTTTTATTATTTAAATGCACTGACGAAGAAATACCTCTTCCAAAAATTAGAACCAACTGGGATGGTCCACATATTGGGAATAGCCTCGAAAAAACATAGTGACTCCCTGAATCAAAGACTAAAAACAAAAAGATGCAAAAACCTAAACCAAATAGACTTTAAATAAAGAAAACTAAGACGTAAAAGAACAAAAACTTATATACAGAAAACCTTGAATAATAAGAACATGGGTTAGTTGTCAGTAGATTGCTCATTATGTGCAATATTAATAACCCAAACCATATAGTTCTAAACAAATTTGACTTGTCTTTGTACTCAAAAGAATAAAATTTGGACAATCTTGGTTTGAATTCTAGGCACAAATCACACAAAATCATAAGTTATTGTAACTCTCCATGGTGATGATTAATATAGAAATAAGTTTTCTTACCTTTTGCATCATATTTAAACTGAAAAATCATCAAACTAAGAAAGATACTAGAAAGATATCACCTAATTTAGTGAGTCCCACACCATAAGGGTAAACACACATATAATTTATCCTTATGGTGGTCTTATCTCATGGTACATAATTCCATGCACACTTTGAAATATTAGCATCAACAATGTAAGATATCTATCAAAATAAGAACCAAAAGATAAAACATTGTGTTTATGGTCCTTATTATCACCATCATTAGCTCTAAACCATGATTTGTCACATTTAAGCTCCTTAGGACTAGCAATCTCAATCATAAGCCTTTCTTTCAAATTTGAGGGCACATTATTATCATTAATCAAGGTGTTTTTCTCCCTTATATTTCAAAGAATCATGTTCAAAATCATACTCACCCTCCATGGCAATCTGCCGAGCTAACAAGAAATTAGGAAAATTTACTTCTAAATGGAACCCAAAGGCATGAACTTTGCATGAGTTTTTGATTTCTTAGTTTGATATATGCTTAGAATAATCATAAATAGATATTTCCTCAGTCAAGCATGAGACCAAATCAAGCACTCTATCCATCTCATCTGATGACATATATTGTTATAAGGGAGTAATCTCATCATTATCCAGTGGGGAATCTATATCATAGTAGGAAGCATTGGTATCTTCTTATTGATGACTTCTTGATTAAAAAATCTCAACAACATCAAGATCTTCTACATTTCCATCATTTTTCACAACTTTGAGAATTTTTGCAACTCCACGGAGTTTGGAACTTCAAAATTTTTGATATCCTCAAAATTTCCTAGGATATCCACACTTATTGCAAAATCAAAACTTGAAACAATTTCACTACTTCTGATAATTTTGACAAGCTGATCTATCTACATTAATACATTAGATACTACATCTTGGAAACTAGCACATTCCAACTCTGAATGAATCCTTTGATGGAGGCAACAATAGTTGGGAAGAAAAGGGATGTTTGGAATTTGATCTTCTCCAAGATACTTCAAATTTCTCATTATATTATCCATAAAACCTTTCAAAACCTCATCTTTTACATGTAATTCCTTCTAAATTATTGGGGTGATGTTGGTTAAAGCCTCATAATACATTGGAGTGTTACAGACCTACATGTCTGGAGGAGTAGGATGTAGCCATAGAGAGATGTAATACATTAGAATACCTTCTCTACTTTTCAAACTTTGTGTATTCATATTATTTCTATAATAAACATGTATCCTAGAGTGTCTATGATCTTTCTCTTCATTGAATGGGAACACAAATTCCTCTTGATCATCTTCATCATTTATGTCCTCTTGCAAATTTATCATATGATTCAAACAACATTGTACTAAATTGTGAAGGTTGTTCCTCCATGATTTGGGGAGGTTGATCTGAAACATTATTGCACTCCTATTCATTTTGACTTGGACTCATACCAGTAAGACCATTATTCTCATTGTTGATGCTATCATAGGCCATAATATCTACTCTAATTTTGAGAATAATTATTTTGGGTAGAAAATTGTCTTGGATGATTTCCTTGGCTTCTTGAGGAATTCAACTTTATTTTGATTAGTTCATTGGATAAAAGAGACATTGTCTTCTTCATGGCCTCAAACTCACTAGCCATATTGTTCTCAAGTTTAGCCAGTAGATAAGTCTTTTGCTCAAAGAATGTAGTCTTTTGTGGCTCATTCCCTAAGTATGTAATTGTTGGCATTGGAGCAGCAATAACCTATTGCAGTAAAGGTACTAGATTCAATAGGGGCATTTGATTGGGTATAGTAGGAACTCCTACTACAAATGGTGGTATGACTGGTACATTATTCAAAATGAAGGAAGACACAAAGCTCCCTCAACTATGGTGATATACTTGCTTTGTGAATATAACAACCTATTTGAAGACCTTCTCAAGGGCATCAATGTCTCTAGGAGGGATGCTTGTTATAAAAATAGAAGTTAATGAATCTATTGTTCCCAAATAGATCTAGATGGCACCCTTTTGGGAGAAATTGTAAGGAGACTCCATTATTTGATACATCCTATAGAAGTAATGATTAAACTATGAAATAGACTCATGTGGATCCCTCTTAATTGAGATGAGTTGCTGATGTAGGATAATTGGATCAATGTAGACCTTGAATTATGCTAGAAACTTGCTCTCAAAAGAGTTCCAATCTCTAATTGATGTTGGTGGTAGGTTGAGGTACCAATTGAATGTCATTTCCCCCAAAGTGTAAGGGAATAGGTAGCATACCATGTCCATATGTTGAATCTAGTTCCAATTACATATTTCCTTGACAATTTTCTTACGATCTTTTGTTGTTTGTGATTTTCCATAGATGAATCATGGGAAAAACTTTTCAAGATTTTTGGGTAATTTGTGTAATGCACCAATTTGATTCAATGGTGAACTTTGGTCATAGAAGAAAGTCATTGTGCTTGATGATGGAAATGGATGAAGTAGAATGTAAAGTGGATGATGATGATGGAATTTGAAATGCAAGTGAGCCGAGCTTAGGTGTCCCTTTATTGTTGTGAAGCTTGCAAAAATGGTTGAGTCCCAAGAACTATTTCTTGTTAGGTGAAGACCTCAATTCTTGCTAAAAGGGGGATGTTGGGTGAAGATCTTCCAATTTGTACACCTTTGGGGAAGCACACTATGGATTTTGGTGCACCTATGCAAAAAGGGAAGCTTCTAAAAAGTGCACCTTCTGAAAAGCACACCTTGTGAGTGTTGAAAAATTGTCAAAATAAAATGGTGAAGTTTGTAGAACTATCAAACAATGAATTAAATGGTTTTCAGGCCCTCCTTCTAGTGCCACTTCTATTGAGTAGTTATTTGGCATGACGGTAACAACAAAAATTCTCAAGATCTCTCTCTTGAAAAGATGATCAATGATCAACTCCAAGGTTCTGAAGACTATTTTTCAACCCTCTAGGTAGCTCAATCAAAGATAAATGTGAATATTCACAAGGAGGCCTTTGCTGGTATTTGTGAATTCAACACAACTTTGAGGAAATGTAACCACAAAACCAATAGATTTTTATATTTTCCATTTTTTAATAAACAAAATTTGTTATCAACAAAACTATATGAATTCTTATTTTAACCACACATTTGAAAATAATAATAATGAAGATAGAGTAACAAAATATTTTAAGAAAATTACTAAAAGAGAAATTCCTAACATACATGAGCCAAACCAACAACACATATGTGAATTAAATTATCAACAGGACCTAGTAGGAAACCAATGAAATTCGGAGCAACACTTCCTCAACTCCACTGATATAATCATAAATGGGAACTTTAATGAAAACCAAAAGATGTTTCATGATTCATCAAATCATGCAACCACAAAAAGTGTGTGCATAGGAGACAAAATTCTATGCAAGAACAATTGTGACCCTTTCTCCAATTTATCACAATAATGGAATTCGTTTACATAAGGAAAACAACAAAACTAAAAGATCACATAATTATCATAACACAATAAAACCATTTGCTTCATTACTATTCATGAATGCAAATTCATAAAACATAACAGACTCCAACAAAATTTACTACACTCAGAATGAGAGCACTAATAACATTTAATATTGCATCAAAATATTGGCCTAGAGTACATATTACATCCATTTATTTATAATAAACCCTCTCCTTGTTTTGTGTAAGGAGGGAGGTCTCCTCTAATGATAATATTATGCTAAAAACTAATAAAATAAAGTTAATTATATACAAATTGACTATCTAAATCATGCTAAGTAGGGATCCACCTTTGTTTATATCAATTAATGGGCACATGAGCCTTTACATGGCATAATTTTTTTTAATAGAAATGCTTTAGAATAACTTGGGTGGGGTGGGTGTGAATTAGTTATTCAAGGTCTAAATGTCCTAATAAAACTTTTTCACCAAGTAAATGTTGGAATTTACAAGTGGGAAGATTTAGTTCTGAGAGGGGGGGTGAATCAGAAGTAACTAACTTTAACCTTTTCAAAACTTTTTAACTAAAATTATTCACATGCATCTAATTCATCTAATAAACATAAAAGTAAAGACATGCATGAAAACAGATAACACAAGAATTTTCTAACCCATAAACCCTCCAAAATGAGAAGGTAAAACTGGGGTGGGGATGACACCCACAAAGTATCACTACAACTATATGTAACTATCTTAGGTTACAAAGTTTGACCACTTCCAATGGTCTGCCATGTGAAAGACTTGTCCTGTTAAAGACTTTACACCCTATTAAAAGTGACCTAGTTAAAGGATTTACAAACACTCACTTGGAATGTTACCTTGTTAAAGAATTTAGCACCTTGTTTAAAGGCTTACAACATGACTATTAAACCAACCTATCATCATAGGATTTTCATTCCTAATACAATTGCTAAAGAGTATTAGAAAGTCTTGACTTGATGACTTACAATCCTTAATTGCTAATTCCAGATCCTTACTTGATATGATATGTCTCTTCTTGAAACTGTGATACTCTATTCTTGATCAATTGAATTCTACAATGTTGTTGTGCTCTTTTTAAGTCCTTACACACGTCTACACTTTGCTATAATTCACCCATACACTTCTTACATTCATTTCTCAATATGGGGTTTTCATCCTCCTTTTAAAGGCTTTGAAGAATTAGGGTTAGGTATGAATCTATGATCAATATTCATTCTTCATTTCCTTCTCAATTCTTTCACTTTTCCTATTGGTTGCATGCCTTCTCCATTTTTCTTATTGGCTAGATGCTGATTACATAGGTAATGCAAAAGATTCGATCTTATCTTCAAGATCTTTCAAGATTCATCCTAACTCAGCTCAAAAATAGTTTATATCTGAGTTTGTGAAGGCACAAACTCATATATTGATTTTGTGTTACTCGACACTTACTAGTTGCTGATGCTTGACACATTTAGGAATTTTGTCTCACTCGGCTCCTATAGTGGTTATGTTTCACTCAACATCTATACTTTATCGGTACCTATAGTGACTCGACATCACTTATCACTCAGCCCTTGAACTTTGCTCAATACTTGAAGTTCACTCGACACCTATTAAATCTCTAGCTCGACATACACTATAGCTCAACATCTGTATTATACTTGGCATCATCTTGAGAATTGGTTAAGTGTGTTTGACACTCAATTTTTAGAACCAATTTGAAACCAATAGTAAATTGAGCCCCATTAAACTATTCATGCATCCAAGCTTAAACTTTCCTACTTAGCAAGTTACTATAAAATCAACATGCAAGAAACACAATGATTTATGTGGAAACCCAATTTGAGAAAAACCACTAGTAACATGCTACTCAATTCTCACTCTTCTAAAGTGACACCCTGTGAAAGGCCTGCCCTATTAAAGGCTACAACACACTATTAAATGTGACCTGGCTAAAGGATTTAACCACCCTATTAGAAGTGGGCCTAGTTAGTGGACTTTAGAACATTTACTTGAAATGCCACCCTATTAAAAGATTTACAAATGGTTGTTAAACGAACCTAAGTCCATAGGATTTTACCCTAACTGATACAATTGTTAGAGAGTAACAACAAGGGATTTTGACTTGATACAACTCACAACTTAACTTGCAGATTTCACATCTCAGTTTAGCTCACAACATTGCCTAGATTTTAGTCTCTGCAGCTCTGATAGCTTGTCCTCCTTTCAAGCTTTGTTTCCTTGAGTCTTGATGCTCGATGTACCAATGCAATCTCCTATATGGCCACTTATCAAAGAAAAGTCTATGTGCTCTATTCCTTCCTCTCAATGCCTTCTCCTTGCCACACTTCAACAACTTCACAACTTGGTAGCCCAACAACTCTTGCTTCTTGGCCTGTGACTTCTTAGATAGAAGTCTGGAATACTTTTCCCACTCAAATCTTCCTACTTTTAATTTTAGTTTGAATGGGTTAGGTAGGATACAATGAATCTACCCCATATCTTGTTTCTTCTAGAAACATCATGAAGAATCCTCCTGAATTCACCCAAAAATGGTTTACCTAAAATTTCATGCCACCAACTCATCATCCTTATCCTCTATCTGGTTCAAAAAATTTAGGGTAACAAACTTGTCGGCTCAGATCTGGCGAATCTTTGACTTTTCAAATAGTGCAACAACTCGGCACTATTGAAATTTTGGTACTCAGCACATACTATGTTACTCAACACCAACCATGTTTTATTGATGCTCGATACCTACTGTGGATTCACTAAACATCCACTAAGTTTTTCTAATGCTCGACACCTATTACTTGCTTGTCACCTGAACTTACTCAGCTCCTTCTATTTCACTTGGCACACACTAGATTTTGTATTTGCTCGGCACTAACTAAAATTCTGCTTAGCATGAACTAGCTTTCTTGACACCCACTTATGAACTTAGTCAAGCTTTACAGACAACTTTGTTACAACTTGTTCTTTTAGAGGTTCCAAGTGTGGCCAACCTCTCTATCTTCAAGTATATTATCAATACATCATTTTTTCATTGTCTGAACTGAACCATAACTCAACCTTTCCCTTAGGTGTTTTTGTTACATCTTGTTGATTAAATCCTCTTCATCAATCAACTAAGTGATATTACAAGCAATTGTCATTCCAACAAATAGTAGGTTTGACATTAGTGACAAAACAATTATTGAAAACATTCTTTATCAACCATCTTCCTTCCTTGCAACAATCTCCCTCTTTGGCAGTGATATTTTTCAATCAAATTTCCAACAATCTCCCATTTGGCATTGATGGCAAACCAAACTGATCAACCAAGTTATCAAAATGCTAACTAGGTTAAAACAGTAAAGCAAATGCCAAAAAGAAATTTTGTTACCATCAGTTTTCACATCTCCCTCTCTAATCTTCTATCCTAATTTCTTTGCTTATGGTTCTCCCTCTTAGCTGTTGTTTCCTTTTTTTGTTATTTCTTCTCCCTTTGCATGTCCGATTAGTTCTTGTATGATCCCCTCTTTTTTGTAGCTTACCACTTTGATCAATTTTGCTCTTCTTAACTACTATTTCTCCCTCTTACAATTTGTTCTTTTAAATGTGCCATTTCTCCCTCTGTATACATTGATCAGTTTCTGGTATTCTGGTATCAACTACTTCTCCATTTGTCCATTTGATTCTATAGATTTGATCATTTTCTTCTATTTCTCCCTCTTTGACAACAATGCCAAAGACATACTATTTCAACATCTTATCGTGTAAGTGTAGCATTTGCAAGAACTCCAATTTCTCCCTTTGCCACCTTGCTTGTGACTTTTTTTGAATTTTAGTACTGTGATTACTTCAAGAAAAATCCTAAAGTAAGTATCCTCTACATCAATTTATAACATCTCAACAATCAACTCATTTGATGCAGGGCAATCTTGTTGTTACTTAATTAGCCTTGGATAGGGGTATAAACCCTAACTTACCTCTAAGATACTCTAATGCATATTTAGGTAGTGCTTTGGTAAAGATGTCAACAATTTGTTCCTTTGAATTGACATATTCCATCCTCGCTTGTCTTCCACCAATTCTCTTACATAGTGATACTTAATTGCAATATGCTTTGTTTTGGCATACATCACAGGATTCTGTGATATGTTGATGACATTTGTGTTATCACAATAAAGTATCACAGGATCAATTAACTCTACTTTAGTGCCCTGCAATAGATATTTAATCCATACAATATTGGTGCAATTGATAGCAACAGAAACATACTTAGTTTTTTTTGTGGACTATGAGGTACAACTTTGCTTTTTGCTAGCCCAAGTGACTAACCTTTTACCTAAGAAAAGTGCTCCTCCACTGGTGCTTTTTATGTCATCAATATTACCTCCCCAATCTACATTAGTGTAGGCTTTTAACTCAAACTTTTCACTCCTTTTTTAGTATAAGCCAAAGTCATTAGTTCCTTTTGGGTACCTCAATATTCTTTTTACTACCATAAGATGATTTTCTCTTGGGTTTATAGAAAATATTGCCACTATTCCAACATCTAATGCAATGTCTGGTCTACTATGCACAACATATTGCAACTTTCTAATCATTGATTTCTACATTGTCTAATTTACTTCAGCTAATTCATCATTCTTGGATAACTTATGTCCTGTTACCATTGGTGTATTGACTAGTTTTGAATCTTTTAGGCCAAATGTCTTGAGTATCTCCTTGATATATTTTGATTGGGTCACAAATATGCCATGCTTCAGTTGATGTACTTGCAATCCAACAAAGAATTTTATTTCTCCAAATATTGACATCTCAAACTCATGTTTCATTTGATTAGTAAAATCTTTGCAAAGGGCATCTTTACCTCCAAATATTATATCATCAACAAAGATTTCAGATATCAAAATATCTTTACCATTTTCTACCTTGATATACAAGTTGTTGTTGTCATCTGTTCTCTCAAATCCTATCTTCACAAGATATTTGTGTAGTCTCTCATACTATGCTCTAGGTGCTTGCTTCAAACCATAGAGTGCTTTATGCAGTTTACAAACCATATCCTTGTTATTGTCATCAACAAATCCCTCTAGTTGTTCTATGTAAACTTCCTCTTCCGGTATGCCATTCAGAAAAGCAGACTTTAAAACCTTTGTAAGCAACATATGCAAGTAAAGTTCATACTCCTTCCATCCTTGCAACAGGGGAAAATGTTTCCCCATAGTCTAGTCTTTCTTCTTGTACATAACCTTTGTAGACTAGTCTAGCCTTATTTCTTGTGATCTCACCATTCTCATCTAGCTTGTTCCTAAACACCCATTTGGTACCAATCACATTCTTATTTGCTAGTCTTGGAACTAAGGTCCAAGTTTTGTTCTTCTCTATTTGATCTATCTCTTCTTTCATAGCTTTATGCAAATTATCATCTTGCAATGCATCTTTCACTGTTTTGGGTTCAATCTTTCTCAACAGGCATGATTCATTCTTTAGTCTATTCCTTGTCATTGGTCTAGCTTCCTTGTCACCGACGATTTGTTCTGCAGGGTGATTTCTTCTCACATACTTGGATAGTCTTGATTCTGTCCTTCTTTCCATGTTTGACCTTTTAGCTTTAGAGTCACTGTGCACATCTCTTTCTGATATTTCATCATCTCACTCATGTGTACTGATTTCAAAATCAGAATGTGCATTATCTTCATTCTGCAACTCTTCTTCTGAATGCAACTCAACATTCACTAGGTGTGACTCGGGTGATACTAAAACTTGTTGTTGATTCCCAACTTGATTGGCAGCTTCTTCTTCAGCAGTCATTCCTTCATAGAAATATACAAAGGATCTATACTCTTTTGGTTTCTTGATTTCATCAACCTGAGCTTCTGCATGCTCATCAAAATTTACATTTTCACTCTCCACAATCTTGATAGTGTTAGTATTCAAACACTTATATGCTTTACTTCTAGTGGAGTATCCAAGGAATATGCATTCATCACTCTTTGAATCAAAATTTCCATTTCTAGTATCTTTAAGAATATAGCATTTACAACCAAACACTTTGAAATGTTTTACATTGGGTGAGTGACCATACCATAATTCAAAAGGTGTTACATTTGTACCTTTCTTGACTTGTACTTGATTCAAGGTGTAGATAGCTGTACTTAAAGCTTCTCTCTAGTACTTTAGTGCAACATTTTTCTCCATCATTAGTGTTCTGGCACAATCTATCACTGATCTATTCCTTCTTTCTGCAATGTCATTTTGTGGGGGGGTTCTTGGTGATGATGTTCATCTTTTGATTCCTTTATTTGATCTTAGGCACTTTAGATTCTTTTCTATTTCCTTCTCAACCCTAGCCAAATACCACTTAAACATTTGAAATGCATCAAATTTTTGTTTTAAAAACATGGCAGTCATCATTTTAGAGTAGTCATTTACAAAAAACATTATATATCTATCTCCTTGGTAGCTTTGTACTTCTATTGGTCCACATATATTAGTATGCACTAACTCTAGTATTTCTTTGGAAGTGTACATTTTTCTCTTGAAACTTGACTTGGTCATCTTTCCTAATTGACATTGTTTGCACATTGTATTTTTAGGCTTCGTTAACTTAGGTGAACCTTTGACTTTCTTCATTTTGCTGATGCTAATTAGATTATCAAAGTTGACATGACATAGCCTTTTATGCCATAGCCACACAAAATCAAATCTAACAACAAAATAGGATGCATCTTCCATATCTAGGTAAAATAGATTACTCCTAGTTTGTTCTCCTTTTCCTATCATATTTCCATCAGTGTCATAGATTTTGGCAGTTTTCTTTTCAAATTCTACTTTGCATCCTACATTGCCTAATTATGACACACTCAAAAAATTGTAGTTCAATTCTTCAACATAGTATGCATTATCACATGAAATTTTCTTTGTGAGTTTAATAGAACCTTTTCCTTTGATTAGACATGGAGCATCATTTCCAAATCTAACACTATTTTCATCATATTAAGTAAAGATAATAAACTTACTTTTGTCTCCTATCATCTGATGTGAGCATCCACTATCTATGATCCATTTTTTATTCTTGTTCACATAGATTACCAGTGTTGTTGCATCATCTTCATCTAACTCATCCTTCATGGCTACATAGACTACCTCATCATCATTTTCATTAGAATCCTCTTCTTCAACAATGTAACACTTTTTGCCTTTGTCTTTTTAATATCTACTATCATCTTCTCTTCTATTCTTGTTCTTATTTCCTTCTCTATAGTTCTTCTTTTGTGTACACCTTGTAGCAATATGTCCTATTCATTATAATTAAAACATATGATAGGTAGCTTACCTTTTAATTTACCTTTGCCTCTGTGAAATCTTTTGGCCAACAATGCTTCTAATTGTTCAACATCTTCTTCATCTGTGCTACTGTCACTGGATGCATACTTTACCTTTTTCTTCTTCTTCTTTGGTTTCACCTCCTTAGTATCATTTATTGATAACTTGGCCTTGAAAGTAGATTCAAGATTCTTAGGTCTTTAGTTATCAAAGTTGGACAACTTGAATGCAGTGAGTCTTCCCACTATACCTTCAAAAGTTAACTAGTTTCCTGGTACACACCTTAACTCTTGGATGGCTACAAATATAATAGTATATATGGGAAGTAAGGTTCTTAAGAATTTTCTATTAATAGTTTCATCATCTAAATGACCACCCAAACTTCTTATTACACTTACTATTTCTTTCATTCTAGAGGCATATTGAGCAGCATTCTCACCTTCCTCCATTTTAATGTCATCAAACTTTCCTCTAAGGCTTTCTCTTTTTGTATTTGGACCATCTCCTCCATAAATATTGATCAAGGCTTTCCACATCTTGAATGTAGAGTCACATCCCTTGATATCATCAAATTTAGCATAGTTGAGGGCTGAGCCAATATCCAACATTGCCTGATTGTGCTCCTTTTTCTTCATATCTTCTATAGTGGGTACAAATGGATCAACATGTTCTACTTCAATTTAGGTTTGTGCATGGTCACTTATCAATCCAAGCTACAACTTCATTAACTTTTTCCATGTAGTGAAGTTATTTCTGTTGAGCTTGGGAACTTCTCTCTTGGACATGTTGATCTTCCTGCTTCTAGTACCTTTAAACCAAATCAGTAGATGGCTTTAGTACCAATTTTTAGAAATTCTTTAGAATAACCGAGAGTGGGGGGGGTGAATTAGTTATTCAAGGTCTAAATATCCTAATAAAACTTTTTCACCAAGTAAAGTGAGCCCATTAAACTATTCATTCATCCCATCTTAAACTTTCCTACTTAGCAAGTTACTATAAAATCAACATGCAAGAATAACACATGAATAATTAACACATAACACAATGATATATGTGGAAAAACCACCAGTAACATGCTACTCAATTCTCACTCTTCTAAAGTGATGCCCTATGAAAGGCCTGCCCTATTAAAGGCTACAACACACTGTTAGATGTGACCTGGTTAAAGGATTTAACCACCTTGTTAGAAGTGGGCTTGGTTAGAGGACTTTAGAACACTCACTTGGAATGCCACCTTATTAAAGGATTTACAAATGGTTGTTAAACCAACCTAAGTCCATAGGGTTTTACACTAAATGATACAATTGTTAGAGAGTAACAACAAGGGCTTTTGACCTGATATAACTGATAACTTAACTTGAAAATTTTAGATCTCAGTTCAACTCACAACATTGCCTGGCTTTCAGTCTCTATAGCTCTGATAGCTTGTCTTCCTTTCAAGCTTTGTCTCCTTGAGTATTCATGCTCAATGTACCAATGAAATCTCCTATATGACCACTTATCGAAGTAGAGTCTCTATGCTCTATTCCTTCCTCTTAATGCCTTCTCCCTGACACACTTCAACAACTTTACAACTTGGCAGCCTAGCAACTCTTGCTTCTTGGCATGTGACTTCTTAAATAGAAGTTTGGAATACTTTTCTCACTCGAATCCTCCCACTTTTAATTTCAGTTTGAATGGGTTAGGTAGGATTTAATGAATCTACCCCATATCTTGTTTCTTCTAGAAACATCATGAAGAATCTTCCTAAATTCACCCAAAAATGGTTTACCAAAATTTTTGTGCCACCAGCTCATCATCCTTATCCCCCATCTGGTTCACAAAATTCAAGGTAACAAACTTGTCAGCTTAGATCTGGCAAATCTTTGACTTTTCAAATAGTGCAGCAACTTGACACTATTGAAATTCTGGTGCTCAACACATATTGTGTTACTTTGGCGCCAACCATATTTTACTAATGCTCAACACCTATTGCGGATTCACTTGGCATCTGCTAAGTTTTTTTGATACACAACACTTATTACTTGCTTGACATTTGAACACAACACACTTGATACTCAACACTTATTATTACTTTTAAACACTCAACACCCACTAGATTTTTCATTTTCTTGGCACTAACTAAAATTCTACTCGAAATGAACTAGCTTGCTTGGCACCCACTTATTAACTTAGTCAAGCTTTGTAGACAACTTTGTTACAACTTGTTCTTCTAGAGTTTCTAAGTGTGGCCAACCTTTGTATCTTCAAGTATATTATCAATACATCATTTTATCATTGTCATAACTGATCCTTGTACTTCATTACAAAACCATAACTCAACCTTTCTCTTAGGTGCTTTTGTTACATCCTTTTAATTAAATCCTCTTCATCAATCATCTAAATGATATTACTTGGATCTTATAAGCAACTGTCATTCCAACAAATAGGAGGTTTGACATCAGTGACAAAATAATGATTGAAAACATTTTTTATCAACCATCTTCCTTCCTTGCAACAATCTCCCTCTTTGGTAGTGATCTTTTTCAATCAGATTTCCAACAAAAATAAAAGAAGAAGATAAGAAGAGAGAATCCATAAGATGATCTAGGATTCACTTGAGCTTAAAAAAATATAAGCTAAACCTTCTCTAGGGATTTCCAGGAGTTAAACTATTGTCAAAATGCACTTCTAGTGCATGGAAGACTTAAAAACTAGAACTAGAAGTTAACTGTCAACACACCACTTCTACTTTAAAGCTATTGGCACACCTTGTTGAAAGCATACCTCTGTGTTTGGTGCACCTTAGGAAAAGGGCACCTTGATGAAATGACCAAAACTGACCTAATTTTTCTAAGTCCACAGTTTTCAAAAGAAAATTGAAGTCCAGTTTTTTTGAAAAGTGACAAGATTATTTGAAGTCCAAAATTTTCCAAAAGTGATTGAATTTTTCGAAGTCCACAATTTTCTAAAAGTGTCAGAATTTCTCTAAGTCCACATTTTTCCAAAAAAATTCTATGTTCATAATTTTCCAAGAGTGATAAGATTTTTCTAAGGCCAAAATTTCCCAAAAGTGACAAAATTTTTCTAAGTCCACAATTTTCCAAAAGTGACATAATTTTTCTAAGTCCACAATATTCCAAAACTGACAAATTTTTTTGAAGTCCACAATTTTTAGTTTCCAACATCTGGGTCTTGTTGACCTTCAACCAAAATGATGTGTGGATGCTCCCTTTGAAATTTTGGATGGTAGGGGTGCTTTTTTGAGGATCTAACAATTTTAAAGCTTCATACTTTTCCCTCAATTCCCTATGAAAATCATGAAGTGTGACTTCTTGGGCACCTTTGGAACTTGAAAGTCATGGGTTTGAGTGTGATTTTAGCTGTTGCAGAAGATGATGAAGCCATGGTAATCTTGGGGACTTTTTAATGTTTTGAATATGTACACTTATGCACCTTTAGAGATAATTTCTTTACCAAATAATTAAATTGCACACTTGTGCACATGTGCACATTGGGACCTTGAGGACCTTGTGCATTTATAAGACTTCAACATCTGAGCACTTGTGTACTTTCACACCAGTGCACCTTCAAACTTAGCACACTTTTACACCAATGCACCTTTGGACTTAGTGTACCTTCATAGTAGCACACCTTCACACTAGTGCACCTTCACATTAGCGCAACTTCAAGGAGCTACACAAGGTGCTCAATTCACCAAAAAATCAAAGTTTCTAGATTTAGAAATGATTTCTGGGTTTTCATCAAATAAGATCTAGGACGACACTTGTGTATGTATTCTTGATCTTTTTGATGATTTATGCCCTCTTTATAGTCCAAAATTTTCATGGACTTGAACTCCTTCTGCTTCTTCTATCTAAAATCCCAAGGCACCTATGTTGAACATCCACATGCAATACCATGGTAATCTTTTATGCTATAGATATGACCTACAAAAGATAAACATTAGTATACTAGTGCTAGGGGTCAAAAATGATGCTAGCTTACCAGACTCCTAATCCTAAACTACAAAATTTCTTCTCCCTGAGTCAACTGGGAAGATACTTTATTCTAAGGAATGAGCTTTTGGGAGTCAAATTAAAAAATGGGAGTCCCCATTTCAAAAGTTGAAAATAGGGTGTGTTTTGTAGAGCCACAACACCTACCTTAGGCTACTATCAATGCACCTTACCTAAGCTTTGCAAGATTCCATGATAGGTCAAGATAATCACATCACTATTCCTCTATTAAGGACACTATATCCATTTTAAGAACTATCTATTCCATTATGAAAATACATTTGAATTGTCAACCCAGGAACATAGGACTTGAAATGGGTCAGCATAGTATGTGCATTAAGTTCCTTTAAGAGTCTTAATAGTTATGCTGCAGGAAAGCACAATGCATGAAAGGAATCTATACTATTGATACAAAACAGTGAACACACTTGAACTATCATAGAGAACTGCAAAAACTATAGAAAAGGGATTTCTAAACTAGTTAACAATTCAAACATCCACTATGATCTTTTTCCACAAGTGTTGTAGGAACTTCATAGTAACTATGCTGCAGGACTTATATAGTAAATCTATCTTAAATAGGAAATTGCAAGAAATGAATCTACTCTACCTAAATCTATTCCACCTCCCAAGTGGGACCCCTTGGTTGGCTTCAACTAACTAAGAACACAATAGGTAGTCCAAAATTACTCTTTCATTAGAACTCTTATTTTGTTACATGACTGAATAATTTGTAGAGAATAGAGAAAAAACTTCAAAATCCTTCCAACTCCAACTTTTCCTTTTCCTTCGACATATATATATATAGAGGATTGGAACTTATTACAAACACAACATAAAAATCATGAGCAAACATTGTCAGGAAAAAAAGGCTGAATGTCAACCATGACTTTAGAACATTGATTGAGCAAAAAAATAATGGTTCGTAGATAATGTAACAAGTTAGGTCTCCTGGAATAACTCCTCTTGCGGATGTGGCTTATCACTTGGAACTAACCTGTGCTTCTCATGCTATGACTAGTCTTCATTACTTCTTCTTTAATACGATGCTCACCACTCTTTGTGCCACTTCATTTCCTGAACATTAGAAAAATTCAAACACATATGTGTAACAACATTCCTACTCTCATTCAAAATATTATAACATAGCTTAAAATATTTATATGAAATACTGCACTTTATATAATATTAAGAAAGGTATGTCATATCCACTATCCATAGGTTTAATAGGTTCTAGCTACATTCAACATAAGTTTACAAGACATTTAAACAGATATATTGGAAATGTTTTTCACAAGGCTCAAAGAGCAAGTTCACACTATATAAAAACTATATCAAATTTGATACACTAATATGCCTCATCATCTACCCCACACTATGCAAATGCTTGTCCTCAAGCATTGGACTTCTTTGCTATTGCTTTGAAATCTCCTACTATTTTCTTCCCATGTTTCCCACTTTTGAAGGTGTAGAAATATCCTCTAGTTCATCTCCAATGCTCACCCAAGTGTTCTTCAACTAATGGGTCTAACCTGGTAGCATTGCTTTCATATAGGGGCCAGAGAAGGGGAGGAGGTCAAAAATTTAGTGGCATCCATAACTCTTTCCTGATTTTCCTTCCCAATTGCATATATTTATCCACTCTATTCACCTCTACCTCAAAATTAATAGGGTTATGTGGTTCAACCTTCTTGAAAGATTTTGACAGTTGAATCCATCTATTTCTAAGCCCTGCAATTGCTCTTTGTTGTGTGAAATTAGGAAGTGTTTGATACTCTCTGTAAACTTTTTCCCTTTCTTCAAAAACTTTCTCTTTGATTTTTGGTTTTGGCCTTCTACAAGTTAATCTAAACCAATCTCTCAAGAGGTCATAAGGCTTATGGGATTCAGCCCAGAGTTGTAGTGGTTCAAACTTTTCAAGGTCTCTATAGGTATCCAACTATCTATCACAATTTGTTTCATTGTGCATCCATGACATTAGAGCTCTTAAGTGAACATCCCCTATGTAAAGTACAAAATTCCACTATATTTCTTATGGAATTATGAAATTATGCAAATAGAGCTCATGCAACAAGTTCTTTTTCCATTAGGGAAAAGTTTGATACACATTATAAAAATCTTGAGCATTCTTAAATTCACAATCAATATTTCTCATTGTCATCATCAAATGGAATAACAGATACTATTCTTTCAAACACATAGCATACACCCTTGGGGGTGGTCTACAGACCATCGCCTAATTAGCTAGCATCAAAGCTTTATTCATTTGTTGCTTCTATTTTTCTTGTTGCTCCTTTAATGATTCAATTTCCTTGTCTTTTTCAAATATTGCCTTTTACATCTGGTCTCTCTCTTGCTTCCACAAGGCTTTCTAAAAAATAAAAAGATTGCGTAGACCAAACAATATTGACTAAATTGTTGATGACAAAAATTCTTGAGTTTCAGATTTCATCTTTTGCTCTCTAGCAACTTGTTGGGAATCCTGGGTATACTAGGAAAATTTATAAGGTATAAGAGAAACATTGGAATATTCAGGGGCTGATGGCATGGCGGGTTGATCATTGTTAGGAACTTTTTCTAGAATAGTAGTAGGATTTGATTTGCACATTTCTTGATTCTTTTACGGTGTCTCCTTGACAAGCTTATTTTCATGTGTTTCTACATTTTGGGGCTCTAATTGCACAAGAGAATCATCTGGGACATTTTTAACTACTAACTCTATATGAGACTTTGAATTTGGGGCATCTGGTTTTTCAATAGAAGCTGGAGTTACTCAACCTCACATATGAGGGCTTCTATGCACAGTAACCTCTTCGACTTCAACCACTTTGCAGGTCTGTTTTGGTTTAGGCATGACTGGAGTAAATGCTATAGGATTAGTTGCTACAAGAACATGCCTCTTTCTTTTTGTTACCCTAACAGAGGGATTTTGTACTTCATTTTCAAGGTTAGGGCTAACCTTACACTTGCCTTTACCCCTAGAAGAGCTCAACATATCATCCTCTAAATTAGGCTTAGCAGACTTATCAGGGGAGGGTTCTTTTTCCATCTCAGTTGCATTTTAAATTGGCTTTATGGGTTCTTCCTCATTTCCTAAGTTTTGAGGAACAAGGTTGGCTTGTGGCTATAAGGTCTTGGATTCAACAAATTCTACCCATGAAACAGGGGAGGAATCCGTAAGAGATCTTTCAACTAGAAGCTTAATAAGGGCATGATGGGAAATATAAATTTCCTTTCTTTTTTGATATTTGTCAGCACTTATACACAACATATTATAAAGAAAGTTGGGGACATTAACTTGCATGTTATGCCTTATACAACTAAGCAATTTAAAATGATGAGCATTCAAAACCTACCTTCACAGGTTAAATACCCGATAATGTGGGTTGCTAACTCTGGATATGGAGGTGGAAGAGAAAGTCTCTTACATCCTTGTTTTGTAATGTCTAGTTGAGGGTCACCTTGTTGAGTGAATTGTGCCCTTGTAGACCTGGCATCATGTTCATTTGGATGATGTTCCCCAATTACCGATATTCCTGTGACCTTTTCTATCCTTTCCTTGGTAGCAACCATTGTTAATCCCCAAACTAAGGCTTCCCCTTCATCAAATTTTGTCATGAACTCCATTGCCACTTCTTCATTGAATTTTGTTAATTGTAAGAAGTAAACGAGCCATCCACAAGCATGAAATCATTGAACTAATTCAATGTCCACAAGTAAAACATTATGAACAACTGGCTCATACCTCTTTAGCTATCCCCCCATCTTTAAAATGTTTGGCTTCCACTCTTGCTAGTGCAATAAAATTTTGCCCCTTTCTTTGAACTTCAAAACTAATCTTTGTGAAAAATGAAAAATGGCGTATATCGTTACCACTTCTCGTAATCAAGACTCCATTGTTTCTGGTATATAGAATAATGATACATTAATGATGAAGGACATTGAGGCTTTAATTGGAGGTGTTCCCATAATAACTCTTAATCCTTTTAATCATGCCAAGTACATGAGATCTTTTCCCAAAAATCACAATAAAAAGGTATGACAAATACAAAAAGATTTTAAAAATTAATGAAATGAAAACTATTAGACTGCTACCAAAGTACATCCTTTAATGTAGACATGACTAGGATAACATGGAGATGACATTTAAAAATTACTACACTTTCCTGACCCCCCACTAAAATTTGACAAGTGTCCCCACTTAAAAATTTTTGGCATGGGAAGGAGAAATTGGCTTAAGCTTATATGATATATATAATGTAGTATTAGATATAAATATTGAAACCTATATGCTAAAAATGAATAAAGAGTAAAAGAAATTGTTATACCTAAAAATTTGAGAGTGTATGTCTATGTGTAAGTTGATGAGGTGGTAAAGTCTGATGACTGGAGAAAAGGTATTGCTAATAGATTTGTTTATTGAAAGCAGGAAAAATAGAATGTGTGGGTGACATGGAGTGTGGGTGGATGGTAGATAGAGAAATGAGATGGGTTGATATGAAGAAAGAGAAAAGTGAGTGGAAGAATGGACCTCATATTAAATGAGGTTTTATTATGAAGGCTCCTAAAATTCTATCATGGTATGGCTGCAGGAAGAAGGTTTTCACCTTCTAGTGCAGGAACTATGTTCATACGAGTTAATGAATTGGTTGGTTGGAACTACTACAGAAACTGTTCTTTAGTTTATGGCTTATGATAGAGACACAACCTATGTCCATTTGTAAGTAATTTAAACTAAACATGATCAATGGTTGTTAGTTGCACTGTGCCATTTTCAAATACATGCTGAATTTCATAAGGCCCTAACCATCGAGTCTGCAATTTCCCTGGATTCTCTTTGAAGAGAGAATCATAGAGGAGAGCCCAGTCTCTTGCTTGGAATTACTTATTCTTGATGTGTGCATCATGCCACTACTTTCATTTTCATCGAATAATTTCTATTCTTTCCAAAGCTCTTTTACATATTTCATCCAACAAATTCAAGTGGAGGAGTCTCTCTTGTTGTGCTGTAGGAAGACTAATGTTCAACTCTAAAGCAATGCATAGTGTTTTATGTTCAAATTGGATGGGCAATATTGTTGCTTTACCATAGACAAGCTTAAATAGAGTGAATCCATTCGTTGTCTTCCATGTGCTCTGGTATGCCTAAACAACTTTAGTTAATCTGCTAATCCAATCCTTCTTGTGTATGTGCACTGTTTTAGTCAGAATGGCTTCAAGTTCTCTATTGGTAACCTCTACTTGCCCATTTTCTTGAGGGTGATAAGGATTGGATTTATGGTGCCTTATGCTATACTCCTTCATAACCTTGGTGATCAAGTTTGATGTAAACTAAGCTCCTTGATCTATGACAAGTTCTTTGGGCACTCCATAATGGGTGAATATTTCTTCATATAGGAACTTAGCTACTTTCTCATCTCTTGCATTTTTCATTACTCTAACTTCCACCCATTTAGTTACATAATCCATACATACAAAGATATAGGATTTTCCACTTGATGGTGGATCAATTGGACCTATGAAGTCCATGCCTCACTTATCAAAAGGTGTGATTACAATTTGTGGAGTAAGTGGCATCTCATCAATTTTGGTTGGTCTGCCCATCCTTTGGCATTTTTCAGAATTAGTTGTATAAGTCATTGCATCATTATGTAAGGTTGGCCAATAATATCTAGTTTTAAGTGTCTTCAGTGCTATTCTTTTCCCTGCAAAATGGCCTCAACATAGTTCATCATGACAAGCATGCAGTATATCATATATCTCATCTTCCCTAACACATCTCATGTGTGGTCCTACATAGAAGAGATTTTTATCTATTTAGGAATATTGAAAACTTTTCTTTGCTATCTTTCTCCTTTCTTTATAAGGCAAGTGTGGGGGCAGTCTATTTGCAGCAAGATAATTTGCAATATTTGCATACCGTGGTGTATGAGTTGCTATATGGAACAAGTGCTCATCTGGAAAGGTGTCTTCAATTGGAGTTGGATCTTTATCAAAAATGGTCAATCTTGACAAATAATCTACAACTTTGTTGGATTTTCCTAGCTTATCAATAACAGTAATATCAAACTCTTGTAACAACAAGAGCCATCTTGCCAGTCTACGAGTGACAACTAGTTTGTTTATTAAGTATCTTATAGCTGAGTGATCAGTATGAACAAAAATAGGTTATCCAATCACATAATGTCTAAATTTGTTAAATGCATAGACTACAACTAAAAGTTTTTTAGTTATTGTGTAATTCAGCTCGGGTCCAAAAAGGCTTTTACTAAAATAGTAGATGGCATTCTCAAGATTAGCAGGCTTTTGTCCTAAGACAACTCCTATGACATAGTTTGATGCATCAATATGAATATGAAATGGAATTGACCAATTTGGTCCCTTTAAAACTGGTGCCATGGTGAGGAGTTTCTTAAGCTGTAGGAAGGCTTCATTACATTTAAGTGTCCAAATAAATTCAGCTTCCTTAGTTAGCAATGTGTACAAAGGACTAGCTATTTTGATGAAGTATTTTATGAAATGCCTATAATATCCAACATGACCTAAAAAATATCTTACATCTTTTGGTTTTGCAGATATGGGTAGTGTTAGAATTACCTCTATCTTAGCTGAATCCACTTGTATTCCTACAACTGATATGAAATGACCAAGTACCACTCCTTCCTGCATGAGCATGAAAATTTTTTCACTATTAAGTGCTAGATTATGTTCTTTATAATAGATAAGAACCTTTTCAAGATTCATCATGGCTTCTTGAAAGGTAACTCCAAATGTTGTGAAATCATCCATGTATATTTCCATACAATCATGTGATATATTAGCAAAAATGCTGATCATAGCTCGTTGGAATGTTGCATGGGTATTACATAGGCCCAATAACAAAATAAAATGTGCAAAAGTACCCCATGGGCATGTAAATGTGGTTTTTTCTTGATCTTTGGGAGCAATACTTATTTGATTATAACCACTGTACCCATCTAGAAAAGAGAAATACTTCTTTCCAGCTAGAGTATCCAAAACTTGATCAATAAATGGTAAATGAAAGTGATCTTTTTTTGTTTCCTTATTCAATTCTCTGTAATCTACACAAATATGCCATTTCTCTCCCTTTTTAGGCACTTTGACCAGGGTGACACCTATCTACTATTAGATGTAAGATAGATAAAACTAGCATCAAACAATTTTTGCAATTCAGTTTTAACTATTTCTCTAAGGGCTAGATTAATCCTTCTCTAGGGTTGACAAAGTGGTAGACACCCTTCATTCATGTATATTCTATGAGTACATAATGTAGGACTCAACCCTTTCATATCCCCATAGTCCCATGCAAAAGCCTTTTCATGTTTTTGAAGAGGCTTTGTTAACTGTTTCATCTATATGGAAGAAAATTTGGGATTAACATGGAGATTATGAATTTTTGATAGCTCAATAGTAGTTGTAGACTCAATTATAGCAGCTTTAGAGATTGGACTTGTATCTAATTCAGATAATAATAATTGACGAATAATGTCTAGCTCCTTGAGCAAAATACAACTCTCATTACATTCCTCATATATGGTTAATTCTAACACAGAACTATCAAATACATCTTTTTCTACCACACAAGTGTTAGTAAGAATACTCTGAATTATTGAATCCTCTTCCTATAGCTTTAGAAAATATTTTCTATGTAACATCATAAGCTATGCTATAGAGTTTAACTCTTCTTCTCCATCCCCTAAATCTAGCCATACAGATGTGCTTAGATCTAGTTGTGGTTGTGCTAGAGGATATAAACCAAATTTCTTTGTTGCTTGACCATTAGATATGGTCATATTACCTAACCTACAACTTATATTTACATTAGTTGTAACTAGCCATGGTCATCCTAAATGACAAGGTAACTAGATAAATTTACTTTGGGAGACATAATCATGAAATCTATAGGGTAAGGTAACTAGGTCTTCTATCATCCCATCATGAGTGATAGTAGAACTATCTGCAAGTTGTAGAATTGTTGGGGTAGCCCTCAATCCTTCTATTTTCAACTTCTTCATAGTATCCTTAGTCATGGTATTTATAGCGGCACCAAGATCAATTAAAGTATTTTTAATAGACTGATAATTTATAATCACATTCACAACTAGACTTCCTGGATCAGAATATTTAGGAGTGATCAATTTTCCTAACATAATGTTAGCCAATTATCCTACAACATGGACTATAGTTGGGTCCTTTTTCTTCCTCCTAGTCTGATGGCTTTTCCATAGATAGGAACATCTTTAATAGCTTCGAATAGGGGTATTTGGAAATTCATATTCTTTAACTAATCAATAATATCAAAAGACTATACCTCTATTTGTAAAAGTTTATTTTGTATGAGCTTCTTTGGAAAAGGAGGTTCAACTACTAGCTGGGCTTGAGCTGAGCTAGTTACATTAGTTGGGTCAGTCTCTTTAGAAACTATGAGCTTTGATGCTACAAGAGTATCTAGTATTTTAGTTATAAGAGGCGGTTTAGGCATTGTTAGGGTTGTACCAGATCTCAAATGTATATTTTCAACATTTAGAGTGTATGCAAGATATTGCCAAGCATCAATAGAGTACATGGGAAGTTGTGACAACTGATTATTTGGATTTGGATGAGGTTGTGTAGGTAACTAGGTTTGCTTCTGTGGTCTAGGACTTGTAGGTGTTGGCATTAGTCTAGGTTGTTAGACTGGAGGTGGTAATTATGGTAACTGTGGATTACCAATATTTTGGTTAGGCCATTGCTAAGGCCCTTTCGATTGATTTGTACACTATCAATTCCCCTGGGGTGGTTGCCATTGGTTTTTTTTATTTTTCCATTGATTATTATTTTGGTTTGGCTAGGAAAGTTGAGAATTCTAAGGCCATTGAGGCTATTGTGGGTTATTTTGCCAAACATTATTCCAATTAGGTTGAGTATATTATGGAAGACCTTGGGTATTATGGTTTATCCATTGATTACCATATAGATTTGAATTTTATAAAGGGTCCTGAGGCATACCTTAATGTTGGGCCCATGGCCAATGTTGAGCAACAAAGAATACTTGCTCATCATCTCCATCTATCTTGATATACTCAGTTAGAAGATGTTGGTTTTCCATGCTAGTGACCAATTTGCATTGACAATCTTTCTTCTACTTTCGACAATGTGGGTAGTACTTAGCTAATTGTACCTCAACTTTTGCATGCTTCTTCTTTGTAGTAATTGTGTCAAGATGTTTAGTGACATCATTTATAATGTCCTGCTTGAAATCTGAGAGCAGATTAGATATCTTGAGCTTTGAAATACCCTGACTGATTCCTTTAGTAGCTATAGTCCGGTGTCCTTTTCCTTTCTTCATTGTTGACCTTGAACAATTAAAACAAATTTTCTTGAGGTCATCCCAAGAATATTGATATACATCTCCTCTAGCCATCAAGTCTAATGCTTCTAGACAACTATCATTCACGCCCCTCAAAAAGATTAGCTTTTGTGAATCCTCAGACAACACATACTAAGGGTTCTTCTACAGTGTATACAAGAAATGAAACATAGTCTTCCAATGTTTATTCCTCCTTTTGTGATATTCTAAAGATATCATCTCCTCTTAAATCATTTGCTTTGCAATACTCTTTGTATTTGTCCAAAAATAGAGTTTACACTTCATCCCAAGTACTTGCTGCATTGGCTCCTAAACACATGAACCATCATAAAGCTGACTCTTTTAGTGTTGCTAGAAATAATTTGAGCTTATGGGTGTCAGTATTATAGTCAAAGCTACAATAGAGTATGTCAAACTGAAACAAGAAAGTATTAGGATCTTTAGTTGCAAGGCCATAAAACTTTGGAAGAGCATTTGGAGGTATATTTTTGAGATTAGCATTGGTTACAAGGCTTGGGAGAGGAAATGGAAAAGTAGGTTGTGCCATTACTAGAGGTATTTGATTATGAGGATGCTACTGAAAAGGAACATTGGGCACTAGATTATTAACAATTGGTGGATTTGGAGCAATACTATCAAGAAAACTAGCCAAAATTTTAGCAAAAGGTTGAAGACGATTTGTATCCAAAGGTTCTACTCTTGAGGATGATTCTGTAGGAAAAATAGGGCTTACGTCCAAAAAAGGAAACTCAACTTCTTCTTCAATTTCTTCATTTATATTAATAGGCTCCCGTGGAAGAAATATCCCATATTCATCTCATTGTCTCCCTCTTCGGTGAATGCCATTGAATTGGTGACTTGTGAATCAAGCACTCAATCTTGTGGTTTCTAACACACTAATCTAAAAATAGAGGACTCATGAAGGTTCCTAGTTTGACACCATCCTTGGCAACAATGCCAAAAAATACAAGCTTCCATAATAGGTCAAGATAATCACACCACTATTCATCTACCAAGGATACTATATCCATTTTAAGAACTATCTATTCCATTATCAAAATACATTTGAATTGTCAACCTAGGGATGCAGGACTTGAAATGGGTCAGCACCATAAGTCCACTAAGTTCTTTTAAGAGTCTTAACACCTATGTTGCAGGAAAGTAAAATGCATGAAAGGAATCTATACTACTGACACAAAATAGTGAACACACTTGAACTATCAATAGAGAACAACAGAAACTATAGAAAAGGGAATTCTAAACTAGTTAACAATTCAAACATCCACTATGATCTTTTTCCACAAGTGCTATAGGAACTTCACAGTAACTATGCTACAGGACTAATACAATAAATCAATCTTAAATAGGAAATTGTAATAAATGAATCTACTCTACCTAAATCTATTCCACCTCTGAAGTGGGCCCCCTTGGTTGGCTTCAACTAACTAAGAACACAATAGGTAGTCCAAAATTACCCTCTCATTAGAATTCTTCTTTTGTTACATGACTGAATAATTCATAGAGAATAGAGAAACAACTTTAGAATCCTTCCAACTAACTCTAACTTTTTCTTTTCCTTCCATATATATATAGAGGATTGGAACTTATTACAAACATAACATAAAAATGATGAGCAAACATTGTCAAAAGAAAAAGGCAGACTATCAACCATGACTTTAGAACATTGATTGAGCAATAGAATAATGGTCCACAAATAATGTAACAAGTCGAGTCTCCTAGAATAACTCCTCTCATGGACGTGACTTATCACTCAAAAATAACTTGTGCTTCTCATGCTATGACCGGTCTTCATTAATCCTTCTTTAATACAATGCTCACCACTCTTTGCGCCACTTCTCCATTTCCTAAAAAAATAGAAACATTTGAACACATATGCACAACAAAATTCTACTCTCATTCAAATATTAGAACATAGCTTAAAATATTTATATGAAATACTACACTTTTTATATAATATTAAGCAAGGTATGTCATATCCACTATCCATATGTTTAATAGGTTCTAGCTGCATTTAGCATAAGTTCACAAGACATTTAAAACAGATATATTGGAAAAAAAAATTCACAAGGCTCAAAGAGTAAGTTCATACTATATAAAAACTATATCAAATTTGAGACATTAATATGCCTCACCAAGCTTAAGGGACTAAGTGAGAGTTTACTCAGTAGTAAATTTTATATACTAGTTTGAGATCATTCTTCAAAGGGGAAGCACTCCTATGTTGGATACAATTGTTTAATTGTGTGTTGTCTTTGATGTCACATAAATGTCATATCAGTCATTAGATAGAGTCCACCGAGCTTAGATGGTCAATAAGGCAAATAATAGTGTCTATCAAGATCAAATGGTTAGAAAGGAAAAGAACAGTGTCTATCGAGCTCAAAAGGTCAACAAGGAAAAGGACAAAGTCTACCGAGCTCAGATGGTCAGCAAGGCAAAGGACATAATCTACTGAGCCCAGAAGGTAGTAAAGAAAACTTGTAGTATCTACCAAGTAAATAGTTGTTACCGAGCTTTCAAGGTAATCAAAGAAATTTAGTTCTTATCGAGCTCACTCGATCATCAAAGGAAATGTGGCAGAAGTAGTTTTTACCGAGTAAACTTGGCAGCCAAAGGATTTTATAGATATTGCAATGTTAACCGAGTCAAGAAGGTTAACTCAGGAAATTTTTGGAAGTAGTATTTACCGAGTAGGGTCAGCCAGTAAAGGATTTCATTGTTTTATGAAATAACATTTATTTGTTTAGAGTAATATTTGTAGCCAACTGATGTATGGTTTATTGGTAAATGTAACATGTGAATGAGTCGACTTGACAATTTGAATGGTATAATTAAGAGGTCAAGTTGCAAATTCTAAGTGTTTGTGAGATGGAAGTGTGGAATTAATGAGATATGAGGACTAATTACTGTGAAAGCGAATTTGAAGGATGATTAGAGATCATTGAGGAGCAACATAGCCATATTTGATCAAGGAGGATCTAATGATGCAAAATAGAGACCTGTAATCAACAAATTCAGTTGCATCTTGTTTAGCTTAATTTATTGTTGCTTTCTAACAATTGTAGTAGTGATTTCAAATCTCTTAATAGAGTTGGTTTAACAGCCATTTTGTAAATCCTCTAACAAGGTGATAGTTCAGTTGAATTGTTCTAAAGACCTCTAACAAGGCCACTCCTAATAGGGTGATCAAAATCCTCTAACAGGGTCACACCTAATAGTATGTATTGTAACCTTTAATAGGGTTGGCTCCTAATAGGGCTCACTTCAGAAGAGTGAAAAATTTGTAACTAGTTACTTGGTGGTTTTTCCCATATTGGGTTTCCATGTTAAATCTAGTGTCTCTTGTGTTCATTTTGTTTTCAGTTACATGCATGAATGCTTGAAGATAAGTAATAGTTTAATTTACCGAGTTACAACATTTGTTTACTGAGTATCAATAGTAACTAGATCTTTAAGGCATCTAAAGGATCCGTGGATTAATTTTTGTGAGTAACTGATTCACCCCCCCCCTGCCCCTCTCAGTTACTCTATCTTTAAACCCAACAATTGGTATCAGAACATTTGGTGCTTATAGGAAAAGATTTCAAGGATCTAAGCTAAAGATTAGGATGTCTTACAAAAGGGAAATTCCAAGACTTAACAGGGACAACTTCTTAGCATGGCAAGGATTGATGAGGCTTCATATGGCTTCTATTGGTGATACAGGACCTCAATGAAAAATATGAAGAACTTTCTGGTACATTATCTGTCAATGATATTGCTGAAAAGAAGACTCACAACAACATGATGATAGATATAGCATCTGCTCTGAGTTATGAAGAATTTGATGACATCAAGGATTGCAAAACTACCTTTGAAATGTGGAACAAGCTAAAAGAGATCTATGGAGGAGATGATAATGTGAGAAGAGCCAAAGCAGAAAGTTTGAGAGGACAGTTTGATCAAATGAGGATGAGAGAAGATGAAAACATTGCAAAGTATGTTGAAAGAGTTAAAGCATGTGTTAGTGCAATCAAAACATCTGGAGGAGATATCATGGAGGAGACAATTATAAGTAAAGTTCTTAGAACTCTACTTCCTATCTATGCAATCAGAGTCTCTGCAATTCAAGAAATAAGATGTGAAGCAAATCATAAGATAAATTTAGAGGCCATAGTTGGAAGATTGACTGCATTCGAACTAGACAACTATGATAATTATGTTCCAGCTGCCAAGAACATTGAATCGACATTTGAAGCCAAGCTTTCACTCAAAGAAAAAGGGAAGAAGATGAAGGATCCACAATCAGATAATGATGAAGAATCAGAACAAAGTTTATACAATGATCTTGAGGTGGTTGAAGCTCTACTAGCAAGGAAATATTCAAGAGGCAAAGGGAAATACAAAGGTAAGGTTCCTCTAATCTATTTTTCTTGTGAAGAAATTGGACATATTGCTGCTAGGTGCCCAAATAAGAAGAATAAGGATGAGAAAAAAGGTCACAAGTACAATGGCAAGAAAGAATTCAAATCATTCAAAGATAAAGGTAAGAAAACATGTTTCATGGCTAAAGATTCTAATGATTCTAATGATGAAGAAGAAGATGAAATTGTCTACATTGTTGTGAAAGACGAGTCTGATAATGATGAAGAAATGGCACTCATTTCTCATATGAGCAAAAATGATACATGGATCATAGATAGTGGTTGTTCTAATAACATGATTGGTGATAAAACTAAGTTTGAACACTTTGAAGACTATGATGGTGGAAGTGTAAGATTTGGTAACAATGAACCTTTTTGTATAAAAGGAAAAGGAAGAATCTCTCTAATCAAGGAACTTGTATGTGATAATGCATATTGGGTAGAAGGACTAAAGCACAATCTTTTGAGTGTGGCACAACTACTCAATAATGGATTTAAAGTAGAATTCATGCAAGGAAAAGAAAGACTACTGAATGAGCAAGGTAAGCTGATTGGATTAGGCACTCAAACAAAAGGTAACTTATTTTATCTTGAACTTAGTGAATGTTCACATTTTATTGCTCAAATTGAAGAAAGTTGGTTATGGCATAGGAGGTTATGTCATGTAAACTTTGACAACTTGATAAAAATTAGTAAATTCAAGAAAGTAAGAGGCATTCCTAACATAAAGAAACCTGAGGTTGATCTATGCAAGAATTGTCAAATTGGCAAAATGGGAAAAACTAGTTTTAAAAGCAAGAACTATCAAACTGAAGAAGTTCTAGAAATTGTGCATACTGATTTGTGTGGATCTATTGGCATTGAAAGCTAAAATGGTGAGAAATTTTTCATTCTTTTTGTTGATGATTATTCAAGAATGATGACTATCATGTACCTAAGAGAAATCAAAAGAATTTGAAAAGTTCAAGTGGTATTTGGCTAGAGTAGAAAATGAAACAGGCAAAAGACTGAAATTCTTAAGGTCTAATAGAGGTGGAGAATTCATTTCACATGAGTTCAATAAATTTTGCATTGAAAGAGGAATCAAAAGACAAGTTTCAACACTTGGAACTCCTGAACAAAATGGAATAGCATAAAGAAGGAACAGATCTGTCATGGACTATGCAAGAACCTTAATGATTGAGAAAAACATTGCTATCAAATACTGGAAGGAAGCTATCAGCACTGTACCTCATACCTTAAACCAAGTACAGCTAAAAAATGATTCATTCAAAACAACCTATGAGTTGTGGTATGGCTATAAACCCAATGTAAGTTATCTAAAAGTATTTGGAAGCAAATGTTACATTTTGAAAGAATCTAAAAAAGGCAAATTTGATGTAAAAGGTGATGAAGGAATATTTTTGGGATACTCTTGCAAAAGTAAAACATATAGATGTTTGAACTTATCTACTCACAAAGTCATAGAAAGTGCACACGTGAAAGTTGATGAGTTTGTAGAAAGAACAGAAGAAGAAAGCAAAAGGGAACCTGAAGACTATAGGATATTTGTTTACATTGAACCTGATACAATACCAAATACATCTATCAATCAGGAATCTTCAACTCTCTAGTCTTCATTAACCAAGTCACAAGAAGTTCAAACTAAGTCAGTACCTACCAAGCTACAAGAACTTGAGTTGCAAACAAAAGCTACTGAGTCACAATCTACCAAGCCTGAGCAACCAGAAGTTGAAGCATAAAAGATTAACAAAGCAAGTCACCTAAAAGGCAAGGAGCCTATGTTAGCCAAGTATGTTAGGAAACATCATGCACCAGATCAGATCACTGGAGATAAATTAGAAGGAACAATGACAAGAAGTAAGTTGAAAGACACTTGTTTACTTGCTAATTTTGAACTTAGAAATGTCAAAGATGCACTAGACAATGAAATTTGGATTGAAGCTATGAATGAAGAGATAGAACCGATAGAGAAAAAAAAAAACATGGACTCTTGTACCTAGACCCAAAGATAAGAATGTGATTGGAAATAAGTGGGTATTCAAAAAAAGCTCAATGAAGATGGTAAAATATCAAGGAACAAAGCTAGGTTGGTATGCAAATGATACTCTCAAGAAGAAGGTGTAGACTATGGAGAAACTTTTGCTCCTATTGCAAGATTGGAAGGTGTTACAACCTTACTTGCATATGCTACATTCAAAGGATTCAAAGTTTATTAGATGGATGTCAAGTCAGCATTTGTCAATGGCATATTGGATGAAGAGGTTTACATTGAACAACCTGAAGGTTTTGTTGATCTAGACAAAAAGGACATTGTCTGCAAATTACATAAAACATTACATGGTCTGACGCAAGCACCCAAAGAATGGTATGAAAGATTGCATAACTATCTTATTCAGATTGGTTTTCAAAGAACTAATGATAACAGTAGTTTGTACATAAAGGAAGGACTAGATAATAAGAGTTTTTTGGCAAAAATATTTGTAGATGATACTTTGTTCACAAGAAATGATGATCTTTGCAAAGAATATTTAGAACAAATGAACAAGGAATTTGAAATGTCAATGTTTGGAGAAATCAAATTTTTTGTTGGTCATCAAATTCACCTAAGTAAGAATGGTATCTACATTACTCAATCCAAATACATCAAAAGTTGAAAAAGTTTGGTATGGAAGACTGCAAACCAGTTAGAGCAGAGTTAGACTTGATAAACATGATTTTTCTCTTAGCCTCTGTAGCTTGGGCTTCATTTTCCACCTTCTCTAGTTCCTTAGCCAAGTCTTCCTTATCCTTTCTTGATTTTTCCAGCTCTAAATACAGCTTTGTCATGAAACAAGGAGTAGACTTACTAGGGGGTTGTGGCTCATTGATTTGTACTCCAATTGCCTTTTGTTTTCCTTTGTCCAAATCTCTCCTTTGGGGCTCCTCAACTGTAGTCTCTAAAGGCTTGTAAGGTTGAACTTGTGTGACAACAGGGTCCTACTTTTCTTTGAGCAATTGTTCTTGTCTTTGAATATCAGTTCTTAAAGCACCCATATCTCCAAAGATATCAGAGTGTAAACTAGAAGATCTCTCCTCCAACTTTTTATTTTGTTCCTGCAATGAAGCCATTCTCCTAAGCAAGTTATCTCTTTCAATAATAGTATTCACAATAATTTTCTCTTTCTCCTTTTCTAGATGCATACGTCTAGTTTCCTCATCTGCAACTTTCTTTCTGAGGAGGGCAAGCTGTGGGATCACTTCTTCATGATCTGTAGTAGCAGTCTCAGAGTCAACTGGGTCAAATCCATAAGATTTGCTACATATGGCTCTTGTCTAGGATTAAAACCCCTTTCCATGTTTTCTCTATAACCCCAAATGTGGTCCATCTCATTTGCTATGTTTGATCTATATGGAAAATTGACTACAGGGGACATACCTTTATCTTGAAAATTTTTGGGTGGAGCTGAGAAAGTTTCTCCCAAGAGTGCAACCCCTTCTGATTCAGTAATGTTAGAAGAAAACTCCCTTTCTTCAATAGGATGACATAATGATTGGGGTGATAGATTACTTCTAGGAACCCATGCAGAACTATCAGATCTCTTTTTATTCTGATGTCTTTTTACCTCATGGGATAACCCAGCTGACAAAGGTATCTGAGGATGATTCTTAGTAAAGGCACGTGTATTATTCCTCTTTTCAGCCATTGATTGTGTCTCCCTTTTTTTTTAAAACCTTCTAGCACTAGTTGCAAAACTTTGACTTGAGTCGCCACCCAAAAATGGGAAATATGAAGTAAGGACAGAAGAATAAAGACAACACAGGAGCCTTGAATTTGTTAAAAATTTTTAACAGTAATCTTTCAACAAGCTCCCCAACAGAGTCACCATTTTGTTGGAGTTCTTTATGGTAAAGAACATACCAGGTAGATTTAAACCTGATACCAAGAACAAAGACCAGGGACAAGCCTAAGGATGAGCTAAATCCTATAATCAACAAGGCTAAATCTCAGTTCTGGACCAATTAACAGAGTCAACCGGACTCACTTCACTTTAGGCTCTGCTAAGCCAAGGCGGGAAAACCTAAGGGATTTGTCTGATTTATCTTGATACTTCACTGCAAGACTACCCTCTATAGCAGATATGGTCAATATTCTTCTTCGATTTGCTGGTAAATCTCTTGATCACAGTAGCTAATCATAACCAAGGAAAGTAACCACAAATAAGCCATGACCTACAATTCTAGTTCTTCAAAATATAAAATAGGAAATTCATATTCATTTTGATTTGGTTTCTCAGCATAACCAGGTATGCAACAACAGAGAACATGTATCCTTCAAGCTGACCAGTCCCTTATCCATTGGGCATCAACTAAATCTTCAACATACAGATGGATACCTAAAATATGCTCACATATTCAGGCATATGATCTATCTATTTGACTTGCAAATAGACATCAGTCTTCATAAAACTCTCGTACTTATGATGATATCCTCCTCATGTAACCCACAATCCTGTCAATGTAAATAAGCACTTACTTGGATTCTTTGTTCCAACAGCAAGTTTATCATGACATACAACCTTAAATGATTGCAACTGAGTTCAAGACCTTGGTTCTTAAGCACAAAACATTGCAAATAACAGAAGCAAGAGATGAGAATTAGAATGAAACTAAGAAGGTTAAATTTTTTGCATTAATTTCATTGAAAATAATACATCATCTGCATACAAAAATTCAAAAGATACACAAATAAATGACTGTGTAATATATTTGTACTTCAAAAGGAATACAACATGCTGTTCATAATAGAATCAGATTGAGAAAATGGTATCACAACTGTAAGAAAACCCAGGAGATTGGAACCAAACTTGTGGCCTCTCAATACACCCAAAATCTTTTTAAAATTGGAACCTGTACAAAGAGTAGAAGAAGGAGATATATAGGAAAGAAGATCTTAGGAAATGCAAGCTGAATTTGACATCTGTCCCACTGAGAAATCTTCACAAATGGAGTTGATGAAACTAAACTTCCTCTAACTACCTGCACTTGAAAAACCATTAATGACCCCAAAATATCTGTACTGAGGGTCCAAGAAATCTGATCTGCCATGAAACGCAACTTGTGTTGTTGTTACCAAGATCATAACTTCTCCAACTACATTAAAAGAACATCTAATTAACTTGAAACTTTCTGGAGAAGTTAAGAATGATGAAAAATCTTTATACCAAGTTGCAATTTCATCTGCAACATTCAAATTTCACAATTCACCATGAAGACCCTGAAATCAAAAAATTGCCTGTAGCTGGTTTCTGCTGATATCAATACAAAAACTTATTGCATAAATGAAGAGTTCATCTTCTCTCGGTTCTGTCGGTATATAACACTCTATATTTTGGATCAAAATAGCTCCCTGAAGATCATACTGAAAATCAGGCTCCCCGGGTAGTACAGAACCAATTAAAATGAAAAATTTAAAAGTTCATATAGTGAAAACTATATAAAACTTAAAAATAAATCAAATCCAAATTTGAAAATTTGGGCGTTCAAATCATTTGCAATCTTGATTTTATATCATTTTCCTTTCTCCCCTTGCCCCTCCAAATTGTCTATGACACTTGGCGGATTCCCATTGGACCATCATCATTTAAAATGCCATTAATTAATTAGATTTTTTCAATCCTATAGCTATTTACTTCTTAAACTTTCCTTATAACCCATCGTAGCATCGCTGGCTCAAATCCAACCCCCCTCCGATCATACAACAATAGAAAACTCGTAGCATCGGGCTGCTTCATTCTTGGGCCTCCGATCATACGATAGAGTCGTAGCATCGCGTGGCCTTAAAAAATTCTGCCTCGATCTTATGACGAAGTCGTAGAATCGGGGACCTTTTATTTTTCATTTACGATTCCACGAAGATTGTCGTAACATTGCACATCACCAAGGCTCATCCCCTTGACCACGCGACAATGTCGTAAGGTTGGGGCTCCACAATATTTGCCCTCCGATCATATGATGGGGTCAAAATTTCATTGACCATCGATGGGGCCCTCCATGTGAGCAGCGGCTTCATAGATAACGTGTCTTTCAAAAACAACTGAAGGAGTGACCGCCTAGGTACTAAAACACTTAAAAGTGTTCAGTTCGGATGCATATGGGACAAAAACAATAGAATTATCCCCCTTTCTCACCCTGACATTTTTCTTCTTGCAGATGGTCTCCTCTGTTGCATCTTTATCTACAAATTGTGGCTTTGTTTTGTGATGTGCTTGGAAGTCAAGCTAGGCGTCATATCTCCTCTACAAAAATGTGGAGACCCATCACATGCCCCTGCAAAAACTTGGACCTTCCCCTTCTTACGCTGAAGCTTCCATATAGCATGATGCACATAGATGCATTTGTTTAATGACCACCAAGCCGCCTATAGCTGCTATCATGTCCTGCCTCATGCAAAAACATGAGCTGTCTTGATCACTACAAACGCTGACCCTCTATTGGTGCCCCTGCCTCTTATGGCTTCACCTCCATCTTGCAACCAAAAACATGGTCCCTACAAAAATGTGAATGATCCCCTTGTTGAAACTTGGGTGAACTGATGGTGACTGCTCCTACTCAAATTTCAAATTTAGTTTTTCCAACACAGGTCTCCAATTCCATTTGCCTCTAAAAGGTAGCATACCATTATTCTCTTGGAATAATCATTAATATTTAGAGCAAAAAAACAAAACAAAACATAGTTCCTTAAAAATAATGTGGTAGAAGAGCTACATTGGCATGTTCATTTTGCAAATCCCACCTGAACTCAATATATTTGTCAAACACAATTAATTTTCACATCACTGCCCTCTCTTAAAACTACAACATTTTATCTCATTATTTTATCGATTTGGCCAAAGTAGTTGGGACAGAAAGTAGGTGTGGCTAAAAATTTGTTACTAAACAACTGACGTGGAAAATTGATCCATCAACCTCCTCGAACTGATTGGAAACCAATTTGAAGGCTGGATCATCATTGAAGACCTACTTTGATCATTTCTGCACCATTGTGAAATCTCTGTCAGGAGGCCTGTTGCTTGCCTTTTAAAAACTGATTAAACATCTGACAGAGCTCTGAAACTCTGGATATATCATCTCTCTAACATGCTCTACAGGCCTGCAAAATCTCATTGCATGATGATATCAGGGTCAAAAGATATCGACCTCTGAACATGCCTACTTCAAACTGCCTGTAGATAAACATATCAAAAAGATGGAAATTGCATTTGGTTTGAGCCTTGAAAACTGGGAAAATGGGCACTTGAGATTCTAAAAATTGGAGTATTGATACTGTTTCTCCCAAGAGTGCAACCCCTTCTGATTCAGTACTGTTAGAAGAAAACTCCCTTTCTTCAATAGGATGACATAATGATTGGGGTGATAGATTACTTCTAGGAACCCATGCAGAACTATCAGATCTCTTCTTATTCTGATTTCTTTTTACCTCATGGGATAACCCAGCTGACAAAGGTATCTCAGGATGATTCTTAGTAAAGGCACGTGTATTCTTCCTCTTTTCAGCCATTGATTGTGTCCCCCTTTTTTCTTAAAACCTTCTAGCACTAGTTGCAAAACCTTGACTTGAGTTGCCACCCAAAAATGGGAAATATGAAGTAAGGACAAAAGAAGAAAGACAACATAGGAGCCTTGACTTTGTTAAATTTTTTAACAGTAATCTTTCAACAAGCTCCCCAGCAGAGTCACTATTTTGTTGGAGTTCTTTCTGGTAAAGAACATACCAGGTAGATTTAAACTTGATACCAAGAACAAAGACCAGGGACAAGCCTAAGGATGAGCTAAATCCTATAATCAGCAAGGCTAAATCTCAGTTCTGGACCAATTAACAGAGTCAACCGGACTCACTTCACTTTAGGCTCTGCTAAGCCAAGGCGGGCAAACCTAAGGGATTTTTCTGATTTATCTTGATACTTCACTGCAAGACTACCCTCTATAGCAGATATGGCCAATATTCTTCTTCGATTTGCTAGTAAATCTCCTGATCACAGTAGCTAATCATAACCAAGGAAAGTAACCACAAATAAGCCATGACCTACAATTCTAGTTCTTCAAAATATAAAATGGGAAATTCATATTCATTTTGATTTGGTTTCTCAGCATAACCAGGTATGCAACAACAGAGAACATGTATCCTTCAAGCTGACCAGTCCCTTATCCATTGGGCATCAACTAAATCTTCAACATACAGATGGATACCTAAAACATGCTCACATATTCAGGCATATGATCTATCTATTTGACTTGCAAATAGACATCAATCTTCATAAAACTCTCGTACTTATGATGATATCCTCCTCATGTAACCCACAATCCTGTCAATGTAAACAAGCACTTACTTGGATTCTTTGTTCCAACAACAAGTTTATCATGACATACAACCTTAAATGATTGCAACTAAGTTCAAGACCTTGGTTCTTAAGCACAGAACATTACAAATAACAGAAGCAGGAGATGAGAATCAGAATGAAACTAAGAAGGTTAAATTTTTTGCATTAATTTCATTGAAAATAATACATCATCTGCATACAAAAATTCAAAAGATACACGAATAAATGACTGTGTAATATATTTGTACTTCAAAAGGAATACAACATGCTGTTCATAACAGAATCAGACTGAGAAAATGGTATCACAACTATAAGAAAACCCAGGAGATTGGAACCAAACTTGTGGTCTCTCAATGCACCCAAAATCTTTTTAAAATTGGAACCTATACAAAGAGTAGAAGAAGGAGATATATAGGAAAGAAGATCTCAAGAAATGCAAGCTGAATTTGACATCTGTCCCACTGAGAAATCTTCACAAATGGAGTTGCTGAAACTGAACTTCCTCTAACTACCTGCACTTGAAAAACCATTAATGATCCCAAAATATCTGTACTGAGGGTCCAAGAAATCTGATCTGCCATGAAATGCAACTTGTGCTGCTATTACCAAGATCATAACTGCTCCAACTGCATTAAAAAAGCATCTAATTAACTTGAAACTTGCTGGAGAAGTTAAGAATGATGAAAAATCGTTATACCAAGTTGCAATTTCATCTGCAACATTCAAATTTCACAATTCACCATGAAGACCCTGAAATCAAAAAATTGCTTGTAGATGGTTCTTGTTGATACCTGTACAAAAACTTATTGCAGAAACGAAGAGTTCATCTTCTCTCGATTCTGTTGGTATATAACACTCCATATTTTGGATCAAAATATCTCCTTGAAGATCATACTGAAAATTAGGCTCCCAGGGTAGTACAGAACCAATTAAAATGAAAAATTTAAAAGTTCATATAGTGAAAACTATATAAAACTTAAAAATAAATCAAATCTAAATTTGAAAATCTGGGCGTTCAAATCATTTGCAATCTTGATTTTATATCATTTTCCTTTCTCCCCTTACCCCTCCAAACTGTCTATGACACTTGGCAGATTCCCATTGGGCCATCATCATTTAAAATGCCATTAATTAATTAGATTTTTTCAATCCTATAGCTCTTTACTTCTTAACATTTCCTTATAACCCATCATAGCATCGCTGGCTCAAATCCAACCCCCCTCCGATCATACGACAAAAGAAAACCCGTAGCGTCGGGCTGCTTCATTCTTGGGCCTTCGATCATACGATGGAGCTGTAGCATCGCATGGCCTTAAACATTTTGCCCCGATCTTACGACGAAGTCGTCGAATCGGGGACCTTTTTTGTTCATTTACGATTCCACGAAGATTGTCGTAACATCGCACATCACCAAGGCTCATCCCCCTGACCATGCGACAATGTCGTAAGGGTGAGGCTCCACAATATTTGCCCTCCGATCATATGATGGGGTAAAAATTTCATTGACCATTGATGGGGCCCTCCACCTAAGCAGCAGCTTCACAGATAATGTGTCTTTCAAAGACAACTAAAGGAGTGACCGCCTAGGTACTAAAACACTTAAAAGTGTTTAGTTCGGATGCATATGGGACAAAAATAATAGAATTATCCCCCTTTCTCACCTTGAAATTTTTCTTCCTACAGATGTTCTCCTCTGTTGCATCTTTATCTACAAATTGTGGCTTTGTTTTGTGATGTGCTTGGAAGTCAAGCTAGGCATCATATCTCCTCTACAAAAACGTGGACACCCATCACATGCCCCTGCAAAAACTTGGACCTTCCCCTTCTTATGCTGAAGCTTCCATATAGTGTGATGCATGTAGATGTGTTTGTTTAATCGACCACCAAGCCACCTGTAGCTGCTATCATGCCCTGCCTCATGCAAAAACATGAGCTGCCTTGATCACTACAAACGTTGACCCTCTATTGGTGGCCCTGCCTCTTACGGCTTCACCTCCATCTTGCAACCAAGAACATGGTCCCTACAAAAACGTGAATGATCCCCTTGTTGAAACTTGGGTGAACTGACGGTGACTGCTCCTACTCAAATTTCAAATTTAGTTTTGCCGACACAGGTCTCCAATTCCATTTGCCTCTAAAAGGTAGCATACCATTATTCTCTTGGAATAATCATTAATATTTAGAGCGAATAAAAAAAAAAAAACATAGTTCCTTAAAAATAATGTGGTAGAAGAACCACATTGGCATGTTCATTTTGCAAATCTCGCCTGAACTCAATATATTTGTCAAACACAATTAATTTTCACATCACTGCCCTCTCTTAAAACTACAACATTTTATCTCATTATTTTGTCGATTTGGCCAAAGTAGTCGGGACCCAAAGTAGGTCCGGCTAAAAATTTGTTGCTAAACAACTGACGTGGAAAATTGATCCATCAACCTCCTCGAACTGATTGGAAACCAATTTGAATGCTGGATCATCATTGAAGATCTACTTTGATCATTTCTGCACCATTATGAAATCTCTGTCGGGAGGCCTGTTGCCTACCTTTTAAAAACTGATTTAAACATCTGACAGAGCTCTGAAACTCTGGATATATCATCTCTCTAACATGCTCTACATGCCTGCAAAATCTCATTACATGATGATATCAAGGTCAAAATATATCGACCTCCGAACATGCCTACTTCAAACTGCCTATAGATAAACATATCAAAAAGATGGAAATTGCATTTGGTTTGAGCCTTGAAAACTGGGCAAACGTGCACTTGAGATTCTAAAAACTGGAGCATTGATACTTTTTTATGAGGGGAATGTACTTCTATGAGTTGGGCTCATGACGAATCATGGGATGCATTTGGCGAAGGTCTGAAGTTAGCTACTTGGAATTGCAGGACAGTGAACATCAGTAAGGTAATGTTTTTTGCAAAATGGAATGACGCTAGAAAAGTGTGAAGACGGATTCGTCAAGTTCTGAAAAATGGCACACTTGTAGTATTTTCAGATTAGAACACAAGGGAACAAACCATTTGGTCCTACCAATCATGGGCACAAAGATATGATGCCTCGAACAGGGCTCTCGATCAATCTGCACCTTCTGAATACCAGTGAAACTTTAAAAATTGCAAATGGAATCGCGTCTGAAAACTGATCAAACGGATTCGTCATAAGCTCAAAACTAGAACGTAGAAATTTTTTGACTCCTAGAATATGATGCAAAAGGAATTTTCTCACTTGGTTCAACCAGTCAAAAGTTATCGCTTGTCAAATAGGGCTACTCAGAATTATGAACAAAATACAAATTTACAACAAGGGCAACTGACCAACTTTGAGGGGTTCAAAACCTAGTCAAACGGATTCAAAATATCTTGAAACTTGAAACATAGGTTCTCTAATATGCATACTAAATATCCTCAAAGTGGCGAATCATGAAACATAATCGGGTAAAAGATATTCAAATGCAAACATGGCTCTATGTCGTTGTTTGACACTCAGGCAGGAAATGCAAAACTGAGAACCACTCGAAAAGGAACTTTGCTGAATGGCTCGGGATATTAGTTTAACATTATGAAACATATGTGCAGGCTAAATGAAGGGTGTTAGAAACATAAAACACCATTTAGTCCTTATTTCCACATCCGGGTACACAAGCATGAAAGCATTTATAGGGGCTCAAAGTAACTCAAAATTTGGAATAGGCACTCAAAATGGGATGCAATTTTGAGTGCCACCAGTGGCTCTGTCTGGGGATGCATAACCCTTGTGGGCATGGCAAGGATTCAGATCTCTGGTAGAGTAGACCACAAATAAAATTCAACTTGACAACTTCTTCAGAGGGCACTGGGACAAGACACACAGAAAAAATAAAATAGAACAAGAGTATTTACAGAATATACAAAATGTACAAAGGCAAAGATCAACCTAAAACTACTGTTCATGGAGAAAATAAGTATTTTTCAAGAAAAATACCTTTTCAAGAACTGTCCATGAACTGGCAATTCAAGAATATTGTCTGATAAATCTTTGATAATATATGAATCCTCTCCCCATGTGTTTTCAATCAAATAAGGACCAAGCCAGATTGGGTCAAACTTACCATGTTTTCCTTTATCTTCAATTTTGGCATTCCACATTAGAACAAGATCCTCAGGCTAAAACTTCCTAATCACTGTCCTTCTGTCATATAAATGTTTTGTTTGCAACTGTAATTTCATATTTCTTGCAGAGGTATCTTTCCTTGTTTCTACTAATCCAGCCAATTCATCAATTCGCTAATGCATGTCATCAACAATCTCATCATCATAGACTTGAATAAAGTTATATAAACCTATCATATTATTTTGAGGCATTCTGGCCTGAATTCCATATACAAGGTCAAAAGGTGATACACCAATTGCCTTCTTGACTGTCACTCTATCAGCCCAAATAGAAAACTACAACTTTGAATCCCAAGCCCTCTTGTTGTCATCCAAAGTCCTCTTAATGATTTTCAATAAACTCTTATTGGTAGATTCTGCTTGTCCATTCCCTTGTGAATGATAAGGTGAAGAAGCTAACTTGGTAATGCCATATTTTTCACAGAATTTAATGAATTCATCAGACCTAAAGCACATAGCATTATCAGTCACAATTCTTTCAGGGCATCCAAATCTTGAAATAACATTATTCAGTAGGAAATTATTCACTACTTTACTTGTTGCATTTCTTGTGGGGATAGCCTCTACCCACTTTGTGAAGTAATCAGTGGCAAGTAGTATCCAGGAAAAACCACTACTAGATTTGGGAGAGATCTTACCTATAAAATCCATACCCCATTATTGAAAAGGTACTTGAACCTCCACTGATTTTAAGGGAGTATTACCTAAAATTTTTAGCTTTCCTGCAAATCTTTGACAAGAGTCACACTTTCTCACCAGAACTTGAGCATCTCTAAATAGATTAGGCCACCAAAAACCTACCCTCATAACCTTATGGGTTGTAGTCTTTGCCATATAATGTCCTCCACTTACACTGGAATGCATTTCTCTTAATATTTTTTTTAGAATTATGCTGATCAATGCACTTTAATAATATACCTTCAAAATTTCTCCACCATAAGACACCATTCACAATAATGTATCTAATTGAATGCAATTTTATAGTTCTTTTTTCATTCTCTGTTAAGTGGGGTGGTGACTGCATGTGTTGCAGGAAATATATTATATCTTTGTACCAATCACAATTTTTTATGTCACATGTACTAAGGCTAAGACCCTGATCTTGAGCATTGATTTGATTAGCATCCAAATTTGCTTGTGCCATGAGCTTAGCTAATCCCTGACCTCTTACTAGCTTAGTAATTTGGATATCTATATTGAATTCCTGAATTCTGTTAATCCATCTACACCTTCTTCCAGATACCTCTTGCTGAGAGAAAATATCCTTTACTGCTGCACTTGGTACAAAAGCAATAACAACAACCCCTACAAGATAACATCTGAAAGCCTTAATAGCTTTAACTAGAGCATATGCCTGTTTCTCACTGATATCATATTTCAATTCTGCAGGCTGTAGGGACTTACTAAAAAATGCTATTGGTTGCTCATGTCCATTTTCATTCTTCTGAAGTAGAACTGCTGCAATAGTATGAAAAGATGCAAAAGAAAATATATGCATAGGCTTTCCATAATCAGGGGTCCTAAGTACTGGGGCATTCTTAATAGAATTTTTTATTTCTTGAAAGGCAAAATAAGGTTCACCTTTCTTGAGCATTTTTGAGATTGGTCTACTAACTTCAGCAAAATTAGTCACAAATCTCCTTAGAAAATTGACCTGTCCAAAGAAAGACTGTATGCCTTTAACATTTTTTGGTTTTTGGACCTTGTCAATTGCTGCTACCCTTTCAGGATCAATCTTAACCCCCTCTTTTGAAACTATATGGCCCAGCAGTTTGCCTTCTGTGACCCCAAAAGTACACTTCCTTAGATTCAAAGATACTCCATATTCTAAGGCTTTGAGAAAAATCTTCTCAAGATGTCTACAATGATCCTCATCTTTCTTTGAATATGCAGTCAAATCATCTTGATAAACTACCATAAATTTGTCAATGTAATCTTTGAAAGCCACATCCATAGCTCTTTGAAAAGTTGCCCCTGCATTTATGAGACCAAAAGGCATTCTCACATATACATAGGTTCCCCAAGGGGTGGTGAAGGATGTCTTAAATTTCTCTTTTTCATCAAGCAAGACCTGGTTATAACCTGAAAAACCATCCATCATGGACATCAACTCTAAACCAGTGACCTGTTGGAGCATAGCCTCCATATTGGGCAGTCCATAATTATCTTTTAAGGATGCAATGTTTAGATTCCTAAAATCCACACAAAGCCTAATGTCACCATTCTTTTTCCTGACAGGTACAAGATTAGACACCCAAGAAGAATGCCTAATTGGTTTAATTATTCCCCCATCTCCGAGTTTTAATAATTCCTCATGCATCTTTGGGGCCAAAGTGGGGTTCACAGGTCTTTACTTCTGCCTAAAAGGTTTCACATCTTCTTTAAGTGGTATGACATGTTGGAATAAATCTTGCCTATAAGCTTTGAGGTCATCATAGGACCATGCAAACACATGTCTAAATCTTCTTAATAGATTAATCAAAGATCTCCTAATATCAGGGTTTAAAGTTTTTCCAATGTACACCTTTTTTGGGGAATTAGTTGTACCCAAGTTAATCTCTTCTAACTCTTGTGGCTTGTCACCATTTGCATTTGAAATTATCCTATCTTGATTATCAAAAGCACTTTCCAACACAACCAATCCATTTGGTACCTTGTTATTTTTCAATTGCAGAATCTCTTGTCCAAAAATTGTTTCTTTTCCATCAGCTATTTCTACCATTGCACTACAATCAAGTTCCTGTCCATGATATTTATCTTCATTGAGTAGAAAATTTAGAATATCTTTGTCATCCTCGAAAAATTGCCAACTATGGACATTATCTGGAATTGAAGGCCTATTTTGTACTTCTATGGTGGACACACCAGCAAATGATATGTCATCAGGTTTTATAGCCACATTTTCCAAAAGGTCTGCCATCTTATTGTTACTTCTATCTTTCCACATTATCCCAAAGGCATCAACAGACTCAATCATGTCCCAAACAACATTTCTATATTGCTTTAGTCTTTTATTTTTGGACACATAAACATTCTTTACTTGAGAAATAATTAATTCAAAATCACCAATGACATATATTTTCTTAATTCCATGATGTACTGCAACCTTCAATCCTAGCAATAGGGCCTCATACTCTGCAACGTTATTGGTACATGTAAAATTTGGAGAAAAAGAATACCTAAATGTATTCTTGTCAGGAGAAACAAAAACAATTCCAACCCCTGATCCCTCCTTCAAACTTGCTCCATCAAAATACATACTCCAAAGATTTGGAGAGTCCAAACAAAATGTGACCTCATGCCCAATTAAAGGAGGCAATTTTTCCACTTCTTGAATAGTTAGTTCAGCTCTGAATGCATTTACATCTATGTTTATGAAACAAGTTGCATCATTATCAATACTCTCCTCAAAGATACGAGTCACTCTAGGTTCTCTATTGACCTTGATGGCCTTGTCCTTTATCTTGAAGGTGGCGTATGACAGATCACACTGCATACTTCCTCCCATTGCAGCACTCCACTTTCTTGAAAGCAACATCCCATAGTGGGGGGGAATATCCGCTACCAAAACTAACATAGTTAGCTCCTCATCAGGATGTGTAGCAAGTCTGAAAGGTAAAGCATTAATAGTTCCTATGATGGGTACTTCTCTAGCATCCATTGCTCTACACTTGCCTTGTCTAGTATCAACTCCTAGACCAAGGGCTTGCATAAACTTGAAAGACATTATATTATTTGAAGCTCTTGAGTCAATCATGCAATTTTTTAAAGTTTTACCCTTTATGATCAGGCTTAAGAAAGAAGGATCAATATCCTGCAAATATGCTACTAATGAATTGTCTAAATACATTTGGGGTATCTGAGACATGAACCCAATCTCTTCCTTTTCTTTATTAATCTCTGGGATCAATAGTGTGTTGGCTGGTGCTTGTGTAATTACTTCATTATCTTGTATTCCTCCCAACCAAGACAAAGCCTTTCTTTTATGTTCCTCTATCCTAAACATTTCTGCTAAGGGGACCTTAATAGTGATTTGTGATAGCATTGAAACCATATCAATTGGATCATAGGCAGTATTTTTCACATTGACCTCTAAAGGGGAAGCAGTTTGAATAGTAGATGAAACCTTTTGCTTCACAAGATCAGAACTTGCTTCCCTTTCCAATTTGTTTATCTTACCAAGCTCTTCATTTTGAAAATGGACCATCTTCTTTGGTTCCCATTTCTTAATTTTGTTTTCTTTAATCTTTGGGACCTTAGGGAGAATCTTCTTATTGTCATGAGCAACCTTTTCTATATTTTCCTTGATGAATATGCTAGATGACTTAAGAGGGATACCTTCTACAACCCTATTTCTCAAATTGTAAGTGCTCTGGACTTGTGCCACTAGCTCTGAAGTAATTCTATCAATTTCCTGAATGGAAGGCTTCTTCAAGATAATGTGATTAGTAGGAGTTAAAGTGTTACATGTAACATTTTTATTTTGGTCTTCATTGTCAGAAAAGACTTGTTGGTGATGTGTGTGATACACCATTCTCTGATTTGTAATATCATGGTTAGGCTCATTGACATTCGATTCTCCATCACTGTCACAAAGGTGAATCATATTGCAAGTGATATCTTCTTCATCCTTATTGTTTATGTCATCATTATTTTGCAATTGTTTTTGATCATCACAAAAAGACTAAGCAACAACACAAAAATTTGGAGAGTGTGGTGACTGACAAACATGACACCAAGGGATGTCATCATTCATATTTACTGAATTTCTTTGTAGAGGATCTGGTGTCCCTTTACCTATGTTCCCTTGTGCAGGATTAGGAATTGGCTTTCCATCTTTCCATTGAGTAGTGTAGGGATAATTTTTCATTCTAGGCTGCCTATTAAAATTATTATTAAAAGGAGCCCTCTCCGGGATATTTGGTTTGTTAGCTAAGGGAGCTGGGACATTTAACTGTTTTAACAAGCTCAAAACCTGTCCCATTTGGTCATCTTCAGATTTCTTTCCTAAAAAAGGTTTTTCATTATCTCTCTTTCCCCTAGGATTGAATAACTTGGGGCCATGCCTTTTTCCAAGATTTCCTGCAACCCTTCTATTATTCTCAATATTGACAGCCATTGTGAATGCATCTCTTAATGTTTTAGGTTCCTTATCTCTAAGGACATAGGCCATCTTACTATCAAAGGCATTAAAATAAGTAGTAAGACACACATCTTCATTCAATCTCATTACTTGGAAAAGTTTGTACATACCTTTTTGGAATCTGATATTGAAATCAAAGGCTGATTCATTAGGGCTCTTCTTGATATTGTTGAAATCATTCAACATAAAACCAACATTTGTCTTGTCACCATATTGTTCTTTAAATAGGGTCTCAAAATCGCTCCATGAGTTGATACTATCATCAGGCAGTCTTCTGAACCAGTCTCTGGCATCCTCAGTTAGTGAATGAACAAAAAGTTTCATCACTATATCTTCATGTTCCACCTCATAATCATTTAGCATATCAATGAATTTTCTAAGATGTTCTTCACTAGTGACAACATTATTTCCAGCAAATTTGGTAACTTTATCCCTGAGCTCATTTGGTACAGGATGAGGAAAACCAGGAATACTAATAAAGGACATCTTCTTATATCTTTCCATATAAATTGGTTTTCTTTGGAGAACTAGGATAGCTGAGGAACTTGCTCCCATAGCTTGATTTTGAAAAGGAGCTTGAGTTTGATGGGGAAGATGGAGAAGGGGAATCTGACTAGTAATAGTAGGAGTTGTAAAAGGGGAAAAGAGTGGGGCACTTTGACCTACTGTAAGAGTACCAACACTAGGAGCAGGAGGTAACACAAGTGGAGGTTGACTAGATTGAACTGTTAGAGTAGAGTTAGACTTGATAAACATGATTTTTCTCTTAGCCTTTGCAACTTGGGCTTCATTTTCAACCTTCTCTAGTTCCTTAGCCAAGTCTTCCTTATCCTTTCTTGATTTTTCCAGCTCTAAATCTAGCTTTGTCATGAAACAAGGAGTAGACTTACTAGGGGGTTGTGGCTCATTGATTTGTACTCTAATTGCCTTTTGTTTTCCTTTGTCCAAATCTCTCCTTTGGGGCTCCTCAACTGTAGTCTCTAAAGGCTTGTAAGGTTGAACTTGTGTGACAACAGGGTCCTACTTTTCTTTGAGCAATTGTTCTTGTCTTTGAATATCAGTTCTTAAAGCACCCATATCTCCAAAGATATCAGAGTGTAAACTAGAAGATCTCTCCTCCAAATTTTTATTTTGTTCCTGCAATGAAGCCATTCTCCTAAGAAAGTTATCTCTTTCAATAATAGTATTCACAATAATTTTCTCTTTCTCCTTTTCTAGATGCATACGTCTAGTTTCCTCATCTGCAACTTTCTTTCTGAGGAGGGCAAGCTGTGGGATCACTTCTTCATGATCTGTAGTAGCAGTCTCAGAGTCAACTGGGTCAAATCCATAAGATTTGCTACATATGGCTCTTGTCTAGGATTAAAACCCCTTTCCATGTTTTCTCTATAACCCCAAATGTGGTCCATCTCATTTGCTATGTTTGATCTATATGGAAAATTGACTACAGGGGACATACCTTTATCTTGAAAATTTTTGGGTGGAGCTGAGAAAGTTTCTCCCAAGAGTGCAACCCCTTCTGATTCAGTAATGTTAGAAGAAAACTCCCTTTCTTCAATAGGATGACATAATGATTGGGGTGATAGATTACTTCTAGGAACCCATGCAGAACTATCAGATCTCTTTTTATTCTGATTTCTTTTTACCTCATGGGATAACCCAGCTGACAAAGGTATCTTAGGATGATTCTTAGTAAAGGCACGTGTATTATTCCTCTTTTCAGCCATTGATTGTGTCTCCCTTTTTTTTTAAAACCTTCTAGCACTAGTTGCAAAACTTTGACTTGAGTCGCCACCCAAAAATGGGAAATATGAAGTAAGGGCAGAAGAATAAAGACAACACAAGAGCCTTGAATTTGTTAAAAATTTTTAACAGTAATCTTTCAACAAGCTCCCCAACAGAGTCACCATTTTGTTGGAGTTCTTTCTGGTAAAGAACATACCAGGTAGATTTAAACCTGATACCAAGAACAAAGACCAGGGACAAGCCTAAGGATGAGCTAAATTCTATAATCAACAAGGCTAAATCTCAGTTCTGGACCAATTAACAGAGTCAACCGGACTCACTTCACTTTAGGCTCTGCTAAGCCAAGGCGGGAAAACCTAAGGGATTTGTCTGATTTATCTTGATACTTCACTGCAAGACTACCCTCTATAGCAGATATGGTCAATATTCTTCTTCGATTTGCTGGTAAATCTCTTGATCACAGTAGCTAATCATAACCAAGGAAAGTAACCACAAATAAGCCATGACCTACAATTCTAGTTCTTCAAAATATAAAATGGGAAATTCATATTCATTTTGATTTGGTTTCTCAGCATAACCAGGTATGCAACAATAGAGAACATGTATCCTTCAAGCTGACCAGTCCCTTATCCATTGGGCATCAACTAAATCTTCAACATACAGATGGATACCTAAAATATGCTCACATATTCAGGCATATGATCTATCTATTTGACTTGCAAATAGACATCAGTCTTCATAAAACTCTCGTACTTATGATGATATCCTCCTCATGTAACCCACAATCCTGTCGATGTAAATAAGCACTTACTTGGATTCTTTGTTCCAACAGCAAGTTTATCATGACATACAACCTTAAATGATTGCAACTGAGTTCAAGACCTTGGTTCTTAAGCACAAAACATTGCAAATAACAGAAGCAAGAGATGAGAATTAGAATGAAACTAAGAAGGTTAAAATTTTTGCATTAATTTCATTGAAAATAATACATCATCTGCATACAAAAATTCAAAAGATACACAAATAAATGACTGTGTAATATATTTGTACTTCAAAAGGAATACAACATGCTGTTCATAATAGAATCAGATTGAGAAAATGGTATCACAACTGTAAGAAAACCCAGGAGATTGGAACCAAACTTGTGGCCTCTCAATACACCCAAAATCTTTTTAAAATTGGAACCTGTACAAAGAGTAGAAGAAGGAGATATATAGGAAAGAAGATCTTAGGAAATGCAAGCTGAATTTGACATCTGTCCCACTGAGAAATCTTCACAAATGGAGTTGATGAAACTAAACTTCCTCTAACTACCTGCACTTGAAAAACCATTAATGACCCCAAAATATCTGTACTGAGGGTCCAAGAAATCCGATCTGCCATGAAACGCAACTTGTGTTGTTGTTACCAAGATCATAACTTCTCCAACTACATTAAAAGAACATCTAATTAACTTGAAACTTTCTGGAGAAGTTAAGAATAATGAAAAATCTTTATACCAAGTTGCAATTTCATCTGCAACATTCAAATTTCACAATTCACCATGAAGACCCTGAAATCAAAAAATTGCCTGTAGCTGGTTTCTGCTGATACCAATACAAAAACTTATTGCATAAATGAAGAGTTCATCTTCTCTCGGTTCTGTCGGTATATAACACTCTATATTTTGGATCAAAATAGCTCCCTGAAGATCATACTGAAAATCAGGCTCCTCGGGTAGTACAGAACCAATTAAAATGAAAAATTTAAAAGTTCATATAGTGAAAACTATATAAAACTTAAAAATAAATCAAATCCAAATTTGAAAATTTGGGCGTTCAAATCATTTGCAATCTTGATTTTATATCATTTTCCTTTCTCCCCTTGCCCCTCCAAATTGTCTATGACACTTGGCGGATTCCCATTGGACCATCATCATTTAAAATGCCATTAATTAATTAGATTTTTTCAATCCTATAGCTCTTTACTTCTTAAACTTTCCTTATAACCCATCGTAGCATCGCTGGCTCAAATCCAACCCCCCTCCGATCATACAACAAAAGAAAACTCGTAGCATCGGGCTGCTTCATTCTTGGGCCTCCGATCATACGATAGAGTCGTAGCATCGTGTGGCCTTAAAAAATTCTGCCTCGATCTTATGACGAAGTCGTAGAATCGGGGACCTTTTATTTTTCATTTACGATTCCACGAAGATTGTCGTAACATTGCACATCACCAAGGCTCATCCCCTTGACCACGCGACAATGTCGTAAGGTTGGGGCTCCACAATATTTGCCCTCCGATCATACGATGGGGTCAAAATTTCATTGACCATCGATGGGGCCCTCCATGTGAGCAGTGGCTTCATAGATAACGTGTCTTTCAAAAACAACTAAAGGAGTGACCGCCTAGGTACTAAAACACTTAAAAGTGTTCAGTTCGGATGCATATGGGACAAAAACAATAGAATTATCCCCCTTTCTCACCCTGACATTTTTCTTCTTGCAGATGGTCTCCTCTGTTGCATCTTTATCTACAAATTGTGGCTTTGTTTTGTGATGTGCTTGGAAGTCAAGCTAGGCGTCGTATCTCCTCTACAAAAATGTGGAGACCCATCACATGCCCCTGCAAAAACTTGGACCTTCCCCTTCTTACGCTGAAGCTTCCATATAGCGTGATGCACATAGATGCATTTGTTTAATGACCACCAAGCCGCCTATAGCTGCTATCATGTCCTGCCTCATGCAAAAACATGAGCTGTCTTGATCACTACAAACGCTGACCCTCTATTGGTGCCCCTGCCTCTTATGGCTTCACCTCCATCTTGCAACCAAAAACATGGTCCCTACAAAAATGTGAATGATCCCCTTGTTGAAACTTGGGTGAACTGATGGTGACTGCTCCTACTCAAATTTCAAATTTAGTTTTTCCAACACAAGTCTCCAATTCCATTTGCCTCTAAAAGGTAGCATACCATTATTCTCTTGGAATAATCATTAATATTTAGAGCAAAAAAACAAAACAAAACATAGTTCCTTAAAAATAATGTGGTAGAAGAACTACATTGGCATGTTCATTTTGCAAATCCCACCTGAACTCAATATATTTGTCAAACACAATTAATTTTCACATCACTGCCCTCTCTTAAAACTACAACATTTTATCTCATTATTTTATCGATTTGGCCAAAGTAGTTGGGACAGAAAGTAGGTGTGGCTAAAAATTTGTTACTAAACAACTGACGTGGAAAATTGATCCATCAACCTCCTCGAACTGATTGGAAACCAATTTGAAGGCTAGATCATCATTGAAGACCTACTTTGATCATTTCTGCACCATTGTGAAATCTCTGTCAGGAGGCCTGTTGCTTGCCTTTTAAAAACTGATTAAACATCTGACAGAGCTCTGAAACTCTGGATGTATCATCTCTCTAACATGCTCTACAGGCCTGCAAAATCTCATTGCATGATGATATCAGGGTCAAAAGATATCGACCTCTAAACATGCCTACTTCAAACTGCCTGTAGATAAACATATCAAAAAGATGGAAATTGCATTTGGTTTGAGCCTTGAAAACTGGGAAAATGGGCACTTGAGATTCTAAAAATTGGAGTATTGATACTTTGTTATGAGGGGAATGTACTTCTATGAGTTGGGCTCATGATGAATCACAGGGAACATTTGGAAAAGGTCTAAAGTTAGCTACTTGGAATTGCAGGACAGTGAACATCAGTAAGGTAATGTTTTTTGCAAATGGAATGACACTGGAAAAGTGTGAAGATGGATTTGTCAAGTCCTTAAAAATGGCACACTTGTAGTATTTTCAGAGTAGAAGACAAGGGAACAAACCTTTTGGTCCTACCAATCACGGGCACAAAGATATGATGCCTCGAACAGGGCTCTCGATCAATCTGCACCTTCTGAATACCGGTGAAACTTTAAAAATTGCAAATGGAATCGCTTATGAAAATTGATCAAACGAATTCTTCATAAGCTCAAAACTGGAACGTAGAAAGTCTTTGACCCCTAGAATATGATGCAAAAAGAATTTTCTCACTTGGGTCAACTAGTCAAAAGTTATTGCTTGTCAAATAGGGCTACTCAGAATTATGAACAAAATACAAATTTACAACAGGGGTAACTGACCAACTTTGAGGGGTTCAAAACCTAGTCAAAAGAATTCGAAATATCTTGAAACTTGAAACATAAGTTCTTTGATATGCATAATAAATATCCTCAAAGTGGAGAATCATGAAACATAACCAAGTAAAAGATATTCAAATGCAAACATGGCTCTGTGTCACTGCTTGACACTCGGGCAGGAAATGCAGAACTGAGAACCACTCGAAAAGGAACTTTGCTGAATGGCTCGGGATATCAATTTAACATTACGAAACATATGTGTAGGCTAAATTAAGGGTGTTAGAAACATAAAACACCATTTAGGCCTTATTTCCACATCCGGGTACACAAGCATGAAAAGCATTTATAGGGGCTCGAAGTAACTCAAAATTTGGAATAGGCACTCAAAACGGGATGCAATTTTGAGTGCCACCATACTGAGTAAATAGTTGTTACCAAGCTTTCAAGGTAATCAAAGAAATTTAGTTCTTATCGAGCTCACTTGATCATCAAAGGAAATGTGGCAGAAGTAGTTCTTACTAAGTAAACTCGGCAGCCAAAGGATTTTACAGATATTGCAATGTTAACCGAGTCAAGAAGGTTAACTCAGGAATTTTTTGGAAGCAGTATTTACTGAGCAGGGTCGGCCAGTAAAGGATTTCATTGTTTTATGAAATAAAATTTATTTGTTTAGAGTAATATTTGTAGCCAACTGATGTATGGTTTATTGGTAAATGTAATATGTGAATGAGCTGACTTGACAATCTGAATGGTATAATTAAGAGGTCAAGTTGTGAATTCTAAGTGTGTGTGAGATGGAAGTGTGGAATTAATGAGATATGAGGACTGATTATTGTGGAAGCGAATTTGAAGGATGATCAGTGATCATTGAGGAGTGGCAGAGCCATATTTGATCAAAGAGGATCTAATGATGCAAAATAGAGACCTATAATCAGCAAATTCAGTTGCAACTTGTTCAAGATAATTTATTGTTTCTTTCTAACAATTGTAGCAGTGGTTTCAAATCTCTTAATAGAGTTGGTTTAACAGCCATTTTGTAAATCCTCCAACAAGGTGACAGTTCAGTTGAATTGTTCTAAAGACTTCTAACAAGGCCACTCCTAACAGGGTGAACAAAATGCTCTAACAGGGTCACACCTAACAGTGTGTATTGTAACCTTTAATAGGGTTGGCTCCTAATAGGGCTCACTTTAGAAGAGTGAAAAATTGGTAACTAGTTACTTGGTGGTTTTTTCCATATTGGGTTTCCACATTAAATCTGGTGTCTCTTGTGTTCATTTTGTTTTTAGTTACATGCATGAATGCTTGAAGATAAGTAATAGTTTAATTTACTAAGTTAGAACATTTGTTTACCGAGTATCAACAATAACTAGATCTTTAAGACATCTAAGGGATCTGTGGATTAATTTTTGTGAGTAACTGATTCACACCCCCCCCCTCTCAGTTACTCTATCTTTAATCCCAACATCCTAAAGGACAGGTCTCTCTAGAAGTGCCATGAGAGTGGACTTAGGTTTGAGTCCAAAATTCTTGATTTGTGCCTAAAATTGTGCAAGTGAGTTAGGGAGGTGATTAGGCTTAGATAAAGGGCATGCATTCCATTAGGCTAAACCATTGGGTTGATGGTTAGTTAAGGTTTGAGGAACTAATTAATTGATTTACTTAATTACATGAGGTGAATTTGGAATTAAATTAAATAGTTTGTGTAATATTTTAATTTAATAGAGGAACATGGATTTAATTAATAAATCAAACTATTGGTTGTCATTTTATTATTAATTGGACTATAGTCAATTAATTAACTAGGTGATAACATAAATTAATTAAGTATTAAAGATTTAATTAAAATGCCTTAGGAGATGACTAAATATAATTACTTAATTTGTGTGATCATATTTAGGTGTCTATAGATGCAATCTCTAGTTTTCAAATAGTCACTCTGCAAATTTGAAACTCATGATGAATTTGGGTCAAAAAGTACAATATGAACATGCTTGGTTTAATTTTTATCTACAATTGAATGCATCAAAATTATAAATTTTCTTTCATATGGCTCTAGTAAAAATGCCAAATGGAAACTCATGGGGGCTAAGACTTAGCAAGTGTGTATATTAATACACCACTAATATGGATCACTGATGGTGATTTCATGATAGTTCATAGGAAAAAAAATACAAATTCTCTAACATAGGTACTTTTAATGCTAATTGATAGAGCAAGAAATTTGAATAAAATGTATTTGGATTTGACCCCCAAAACTAGGCAAATGACCACTTCAAGATCTAAAACTTGGTGAACTGGTTCTTTTTTATATGAAGAGTATGTGGATGCAAATTGGGTCTCATGAAAATTAATTGAGAACATTTTACAAACTTTCAAAGTGGGCTACTACAAACTTTGCAACTCTTGTCCAACAAAGAAATGAATAAATTTTGTTTCAAATGGATCCAGAAAAGTGATCAAATAGATTAATCAAGCTCTAAACATTGGCATGGGGAAAATATGTCAAGTGTAGAATGTATGGGTACAACCAATGTAGTCTCATCAATTACTATTTCAAAATATGACATCACTAAAAGGGGTACTTGAACTTTTGTAAATCTGATCAACACCAAATTAGAATAATTCGTCTTTCAATTCTCATTTGGAAACATGACAAATGGATTCATTAAGCATTCAAACTTGACATGTCATATTTTTTATATCTTCAACATAGTGCTGAAGGAATTTCATTGATAGGTTGAGCATTAGATATTAACCTTCAAAGTAGGGCACTCGAATTTTTGATAAAACGTGATCAATAGACCCAAATAAAACACCTGACTTTGGGGAGATGAAAGACTTATAAAAATTAATCATACAGACCTCAAATTTGGATCATAAGCTATCTGATATAAAATAAACACATCTCCAAATTGGTAAGTTATAAAACTTAATAGGGCACAAATTACATGTATGTAAATTAGGCATTCTCACACAATTTGATACTTAAGGCAAAATGTAGATTTGCAACCAGCTTTAAATGGCATCTCATAAAATGATTCAATACTACAAACTAGGGATTCAAGATGCATGAATAGGCCAAATGAAAGGTAATGAACACATAAATCACTAGGTAATGCATGAAAACCAAGTAGCAAAATATTGCATGAAAGCTCACATAGGGGTTCATTTTTTGCAAAATTTTAACATGGTACTCTCAAGAATTTGAGAGTGCCAATAGAAATATTTTAGGTTGGTCTCATATTCACCTAAAATTGGATTTTTTCATTAAATTAATATTTTAAAATCATAATAAAAAGAGTTGGACATATCTAGGAAGCACATTGGTGGTTTTTCTAAAGATAAAGGAAAAGAAAAGTAAATGCTTGACCAACTAAAAGAAAGGTGTCGAGTTTGACTCTAGACGTAGAGATTAAGGAAAAAAAACTAGCATGTACCAAAATTCACATTTGAATCTTGTAAGTAATTATTCATGTCTTGCAATTAAATTTCATCTATTAGATCAAATGAAGAGATCTAGGGGTGATCTTATAAATTAGAGTCGAAAACAAAGCCTTTTTACTTACATTCGAGCATCGATGTGAATGTTTTATAATTGATTGAACTAGTATAAGGTGCCACATAGAGAAATCTAAAAGATAATGTTACATTTTTTCATATAATAATATATTAAAGGATAAGTTCTATTAATTTTCATGCCACAAAGAGTCGGGGACTAAATTAGTGGATCATCATCAAATTGGCATATATATCTATCTATTTTAGGCACTTACATATTATAATTTAGGAGAAACCATGGTGTAAGAGAAATATTGCACCATCAAAAAGTATTATTTAATTGTCAATAAGGGTTAAAAATTGTAGTGATACTATTTTTTAAGTAAGTTGGTTATTTTGCATAAAATCTTACACCAACCTCCTAAATAATGAAATAAAGATAATGGTTAAAAAATCATCCCAATATCTAAGACATATTCAATTTTTCTACGAAATTGATCTGATACAAATCCAAATATAATTTTGAGATCCTTAACACCTTGTACAAGTTTCAAAGTTGAACAAGGCTAAACCTATTTTTGATTAAGTGACAACAGGTTCTAAAGGGACCTTGAAACCCTTTAAAATAGATTACATAAAATATTTAGACATGATAGGACCACAAAATATTACAATAGAAAAAAGATAGGTTGGGAGCCAACCAATTGAAAACACAACAAGGGACAAGCCCATTGAGAGATAATAGAACAAGAAAAGGACAAGACAAAGACTAGTTACCCAAGGCTCTTGAGAAGCTCAACAACTTCTAACTCAATCTTTTCCATTTCATCATATGCCCTCTTAATATGTTCATTCTCTTTAGCAACTGATAGGTCCTTCTTCCTATACTAGCTTTGGTCCTTTTTCTAGGGCTAGATGGAGTGTCCCCCGGAGAGTCCATATTATTGGTTACATAGATTATAACATTGTTATGAGTGGAAATCTCCACCTTTCCTAAAAGGATCCTCATATGATTAGCTAACACCTTGAGAATCTCATAGCTTTGATCAACAATATTATTAAATGTCTTCTCCAAACTAGCATAATTATTTTCCAATAGGGTGATCCTATCATTCATTCCCTTAAGCTCAACATCCTCCTTCTATTTTCCAATTGAGTCCACATTTCCACCAAAATTGAGGGTAATCTTATAAACAAAGTCTCTTCCCAAAATAGTAGCATTAAGGATATTTGGTTTTCTCTCTATAGCCCTAGTTTTAAAATTGTTTTCCTTGAACTCATGGACAGACCACTTGATGGCCCTATAGAAGTCAAGAACACCATTCTTGGTAGTAAAAAATATATCAAGGCTATGTTCCTTACTAATATCACTCAAGATCAACATTGAAGGATTAATGAGATGATATTAACATTTCCCATGTCCTTGAAATTAGTAGAAAAAGTTCATCTTCTTCCTATGAACTCTAGTCTATAGATTGTTAGCATCCACAATTGTCCATTCCATATTATCTTTAATAGGGGTAGTGTTCTCCTCAAGAATATCCACCTTCCCAAGGTTAATGCAATTGAATTATTCCACATTTGAAGTGGGAGAGGGGGTACACATCCCTACCAATATACTCTAGGCTCTTAGCCTTATTATGGATGCGAGTAGTTTTCTCCTTTATCTGCTCCCTAATCTCTTCCTTGCTAGTGTCCATGTTAGCCTCCTCCTTATTGTAGTCTTCTTTAGAAAACAAGGAAAACATATTTTTGTAGTTATCTTCACAAGCTTTTTGATATTTTATGTTTAAGGATCTAAAACCTAAATTGAAAGTTATGGCTCCTAGATGTTCAACTACTAGAAATCCAAGTTTTTTATTTCTAAATATGTGAAACTAGTTAGTTAGGATTTTTTCATCCAAAAATATTGTTACACTATTCCATAATATTCTACATTGGTCTTACATTCTAGATAAAGTTAAGAAGTTAGGATTTACACAACGCAACTCTAGCTGTATAGATAATGTCTTTAGTTTATAAATCATTTTAATAAAAAATCTTATGAGCTTGTAGCATGTTATTATTTAAATGTTATAGTCAATTTCATTTGGATAAAAGAAATAAAGTATTTTATTTCTTACATTTCATATTTATTAATCTATTTTTTTTTTTGTATTTAAATGTGTTAGAGGATTACCCACAATCGAGTGCTATTAGAATATAATTTTTTGTGTAAAGGCATTGCCAAATATGGGGCAATTTGTACAAGGACTATGGGTGTGGGTCTATGAGGGAATTGATAAAAATGCCTCTATGAATGAATAATAGTGGAAGAAGCCCTATTATGATAAAATGAGATTTTATTTCTCTCCAAAGAAAATTTCAATCACTACAAGAGTAACTATATAGAGGGGTTTACATCAAAGAAAGAGACAAAATTAAGGATGATTGTAAAGAAAAAGAACAATCTAGTAGAGAATAAGAAGTGAGTGGTGAAGGAGCACTGGGATCACAATGAAGTAGAAGGACCAATTTTTGGTCAAAACACTTAATAAGGCCAAGGAAAGGACATTTTTATTTTTATTAAGATTAGATGAGTCTATTGTAAAAAATTGAATCTATTTGTAAGGTTTTGAGAGACATTGAATGCATAATGACCCTTAAACTAGTCAAATAGGGTTGAAGGGTATTGAATTGTCTAAATGGGGGAATGATGTAATTCATTTTATTTGGTCTTTTTTGACATATTTTCAAGTTTCTAGGTCAATAGGAAGTCATTTGAATGAAAAATGTCAAAAATTGTAAAATGTTGCAAAAGTTTCTTTTGCAATATTTGCACAAATTAGTTGTCAAGAAGTTAGATGTTGGTAATTTAGAGTTCTTGATTGGCTCTTACCAATAAAATAATTCTATATATGTTGTATTTATATTGCAAAAGGAGATATGTATTGAAGATAAATATATCAATGACTAAAATGAGAGTAAGCTTCTTATTTCAATTGATTTTCTTGCAACAATCATGTTTTTATGTTGATCGATAACTTGTTTCTCAATGATATGGATTGAAAATGTTCTAACAATTATTGTATATGGATATTTATTAGGTTCATTCCACTTTTAACTTATCTTGATGCCTAATCATTCAGTATGGACATAGTTTGATTAATTTCTTTCAGAACAGCTACAAAACCTTCACCTCCAAGGGTTTAATGATTAATTATTTTTGAAGCAAGAGCATCCTAGGTTTAAAGGAAACCTTGCATCACCCAAAAATATTTCTATTTCCAATTTTTGTGTATTTAATAAGAGTTATCCCTATATAGAGTTGTTATTTGTGGGAGCTTGCTAGTTTTAGTAAGTTGGTATTATGTGCTTAGATTGTTCTAGTCTCATATATGGAGGTTCGTCTTTACATATCAGCCTATTGGATGAGTTTTATTGTCATATCATATGTATTGGTGTAGTTGTTGCATATTTTTGGTATGAATTTTGGCTTTCCAAAATTTAGGCCTAGCAATAAAGGCCTAAATTACTCCAAAATGAGGTGAAACCTCGATTGGTAAACAAGTGTGCAATCAATCATTGTAGATTACTAGTCGAGGATTCCTAAATGGGGTTATAATAGCCCATTGAATCAACGGTTTTCTAGTTATGGTCTCCAAAAATGGACCCATCTAAAAATATAATTTGTAAATTTTCTTGAGTTGATCTTATGTAATAAAGTGTAATGAAATTATATAATATGAGGTTGGTTGGCCTCAAGGTTTAAGGCTTAGTGTCTAGAACCTTCTCGGGTGGTAAAAATTGTCTATATAAGGAAGACCTGTATGTTGTCTAGGGAAATTCTAGGTGATAGTCGCATCTCTATCTTGTATATTGTTGTAAGAAAGGTGCCTGTGTGGGTTTTCATATTATCATTCCGTAATTTCGTATTTGCAGTGATAATAAGAAGCCCATTTTTTGTTCTCTTAATTTGTGTTGTTCTCTATTTCTATTGTTTGATGTGGTATTAAGGGGAGCACCCTTCATTAGGTTTATTTCTCTTGTTTGAACCATCCAAAAATTATAGATGTTAGGAATCTATTAGTCTTTGTATTCTCTTTCTATTTGAATTTGTTTTATATTGAAAGATTTTTTCTACGAGGATAAATTAGAAGCCCTATGCATGACAGTGGCATTAATTTTATGACTGTGACAAAGCATTCAATTATTTTTATTGGTTTCATTTAAATTGAAGTAGTCAAACATTATGAAGGTTGAATTAAGTTTTTATTGGTTTAATGTGTCATTCTAAATTGCTAGAAAAAGTACTTTTTAAATCCCAAATCTTTGATCCATCTATTACTGATAAGAAATATCAAGAATTAGTCATAAGTATTATCCTTTGAGACATGAAATTAAATTGTTCAAAGCCATTCTAGATTGACCCTAAAAAGTGTTTTATTACCCTTCCTTATAGTTGGTATTTTTAAGAAAAGGTTGTCCAAACACCTAAATAGTTGTTTAGAAATGAAAGCATAAATCTTCACAACTACTAATTAGTTAGTAAGATAGTAAGTTGACTATTCATATATATCGCAAGTTATGATGAAGCCAAAATGTAGATTATTAAGATCATATAGTTGTTCTTAATAAATTTCAATGGTTGATGACCTTGATCCTATGTTGAAAGGTGCATTTCAAAAATGGAATGTATTTTGATTAGATAGAGGAGCCATAATAGTCATATTGTTGGTTATATATTTTTTATGTTTTAATATTTATCTTCTTTGTTGAGAACTAACCATAAAGTTTTGAATGCAACAGAATCACATAAAGAGTTTAAAAGGGCTAGAAGGGTTGGATGGGAGTTGTTCCAATTCTCAATAGAGTCTTTAAGTGTCATCATGTGATCAGATAATAAGATTTTCAAGAGTACAAATTAATTTGTTGATGATTTTTTATTCTTTAAAATGATTGATCAATATTGATCCATTGATGGAGTCCTCATTTCCTTGAGTGATTAATAGTTGTACCATGGTTTGTAAAGAAACATAAGGTGATTGGGATACTTAGGAGTGTGTGGCATTTGTATTAAGGGTCATGATTATTCTTTGAAGGTGAAGGCCTAATATTTCTAGGTCTGATTGTGATGGGTTATTGGCAAGTTGCTAAGTCAAGGATGATAAAAGTGAAGTGAGATGAAAATTGCGATCAAGTGTGGATCCTAGTAAAAATTGTCAAGTTGAGAGAGAGTCTTTAATCTTTTCAAATACCTCAAATCCATGAAGCAAGAAACTTGTATGGTATTTGGGTTAGTGAGTGCCCTAGGTGTTGTATTGGAGTATGATGCTTTGCATTAGTCAAAAATCCTAATGAAGATATACCTTTTAGGATCATTTCCACAATTATAAGGAGGTAATGTATAAATTTTTCTACATGTTCTTGAAATATAAATCTAGAGAAATTAATTAATTGGATAAATGATATTTAAAGGAAGAGGGAAAACCTATCAAAGAGTAGATAGAGTATTTATATCAATTTCTATCCAAAATTAGTCAATCTAAGGTAAAAAAGGATAGTTTTTTTAGTTGCATAACTAGGTCAAAGCTAAGTATCCAAAAGGAGTTATTTTTCATAAGAATATCTACTATTGAGGATGCTTACCTTTTTTTCCCTAGAGTTAGAAGAGAGTATAAATAAAATATTTGAAACAAAGTAAGGAATATGCCACAATGGAATCTACCAATGAATTCCTTTTTCATGTAGGCATTTAATAAATTTTTTGTGGGTTTACTTCTAGTTTCCACCTTTTGTTTTGCCTTTCTTAGTTTTGCTTCATCTATAACACTAAAAGTGGAAGAAGGTCATGAGGCTAGCCTTGTAAATGATGTTGCTCTCAATTGTGATCTAGGAATAGGAATATGTGGCTGCCCCTAGTTTTTACTCATGCAACTATTGAATACATTGAATTTTTCTCCTACTAGATAAGGTAGTGGGAATTTCAATCACCAAGTCATCTAAAATGTCTCAAAGCTTGTTGAACTGAGTTTTGTAATGCAATTTTTTAGCGAGATACAAAAAATCACATGCCCCAGAACCTTTTCCTTACAAAAAGAGGATGTGTGCATTCACTCTAGTGATGCTACCAAACCAATCTATGTGGTGGGAAAAGGAAGTGGAAATGCAACATATGTGGATTGAGATTCATTTTTCTCATACCCATCATTGGTCTCATCATCGTGCTCAAGTTCATATTCTTGGCTACTCTAAGAATGAGTTTCTAATTCCATCTAATTGTCACTATTAATTGTTTCATGACCATGAGAGCTCATTTTCACACTACATTTCACCAAATGAAAAATAAATAAATACATGGTTTCAACCTATCCCCTTCTTTAAAATAAATTTTTTTAAGCCAAACTTAAGCAACGTGAATTTCTCAAGAATCTATTTTAATCTAGAAATGAAATTCAAATAACTATAACAAAATTATTGAACAAGAAATATAAAAATTAAAAACAATGAACATTCATTTGAAAACAAGAAAAAATAAATAAAAAATCACTAAACAACTCTACCTTTTTCTTGAAAATTCTCTTCAACAAGGTGAAGAATATTCCTTCTCCTCTTGCTCCATGTCACTCTTCTTTGACTTGCAATCACTCTTTTCACTCTTACAAGAAATCTTCTCTTATCTCTCCACTCCTTTTCTTCTTGATGTTGCAAACAATAAGAAACCAAAAATGAATGAAAATAAAGCCACTTAGTGAATGCAAGAAATACAACACAAGTAATGGGCCCTACATGTCCTAACATCAAAAAATGACCAATAAAATATAAGAAAAATGTTTTGTTTTCTCTTAAAATAAACTTTATTCTTTTCTAGATGAGAGACATTTAGTCATCCCCTACAGGGGTTGATGGACTATTTATCTCAGATTGGTTTTGACAAGTGAGTGTCAACACACTTAAGCTATTTACTTAGTTCATGCCAAACAAGTAGTAAATGTCGAGCAAAACATGTATATATTAGACCATGTTGAGTCATAGTGAGCACCGATCCACTCATGTGTCGAGTCATTCAAATGCAAAGAAGACAATATATGTCGAGTGACACAAGAGTTGAATAAACACTAGATGCCAAGCAATACAAGTGTTGAGTCACGTTAGAGAGATTAGTGTATGCCAAGCATCAGAGACTTTAGATGCCGAGTAAGATAGTTTTGACATAGTTTTTTGTAAAGGCACAAACAACTATATAAATAGTTTTTGAGCCAATTTAAGATTGAATTTTGATATTTTTGAGATAAGGATGAATATCAAGTTGGATTCCCTATGCAATTACATGCAACCAATCAGAAAATGGGAAGGATTAAGAAAAAAAATGTATGAATCTCAGTCGTAGATTGATACCAAACCCTAAGTCACCTGAGTCCTCACAAGGAGGACAAACCCTAAACTCCCTAATGAATGTTGAAGGAGTGAAGAGAGAATTTTACATGCACAAATAGAGCATTCATGGTGACTTAGAAGTTATGAAGTGAAACTACATTATAGAATTAGTTAGAGTAGAACAGAGGATAGAGAAAAGGATATAGCAAAGAGACATCTGATCAAGAAGGATCAATAAGACATTGTTTAGAGGTGATCTGTTATCAAGCAATCAAGTGCTAATAGCATGATCAAAGCTAAGACGTTCTAACAGGTTATTTTAGTCAAAATCTCTTAATAGAGTAGTCATAATAGGCTGTATGAAATCCTTTAATAGGGTGCTTACTTAGTTGTGAGTTAAAGTCCTTTAGCAAGGTACACTTCTAACAGGGTGTTGAAATCCTCTAACAAGGTGAGACCTAATAGTCTTTGTAAGCCTTTAACAGGGAAGACCTGTCACAGGGTAGATCATGTCTCATGATCAAAACATTATAACCTTCATTGGATACACATTATTACTGTAGTAGTGAAGATTTGTGGGTGTCATCCCCACCCCAATTTTACCTTCTCACTTGGAGGGTTTTTGGATAATCATATGTGTGTGATTGCTTATATGTTTTACAAGTTTTAGATGTACATGCTTTACATGTTATTTTAGTTTCTTCATTGAATGTATGAGATCAATGTGTGGTGAAAGTTTTATGTGCCCAATTTTAAACTATTGATTCACCCCCCTTTCTTAGAAGTTTACCTTTCCTATTGTAATTCCAACAATGGGTATCAGAGCCTAGTTCTCTGAAATAGAAGTTTTGTAGCTTTGAGAAAAGATCTTGAAATAGAAGTCTACAAGTTGGGAAAGACTATTGAGAACCAAGAGATTGAAATACATCTCATTCTAAATCAACTGAATAAAGCAAGAGAAGAACTAACGAAATCCTTGAAGAGAAGGAAGGAATTTTTTATTGTAGAGAATGACATACAATACAAAGAGATAGACACTACTATGTTATTTTCAGATGGAGACTCCAATTAATTTGATGCAATAGTTGTAGATCTAATGGAAAACAATAGAGCCCAAACTAAGGAAATTAGAAATCTCAAGTTAGAGCAAGAATCAAAAGTGATACTGCTATGTGAGGTGACTAAACAAAAGAAGAAAGCCATGGATGACAAAGCTATGATTGAAGAAGACAAAAGAGTTCTAGCTAATAGAATGGAAGAGAAATCATCAGAACTAACCAACATTTCCAAAATACAATTGGATACTCTAAGTCAAATGATGAATCCCAACTATGAATTGAATGTCAAGGACATTGAGATAATAACATTGAAACTACAAAATGAGCAATTGCATAATGACCTAAAGAAGGAAAAGGAATTTGTTAAAAGTTTCAACAAACCAAATGAAGTCATCAAATATTTTGAGCAATTATTGAGATCCCCTAGATCTAATAATGATACATCTAGATTGGGATACACAAGCACTGAAGAAGGAGAGTCATCCAAAAATACAAAAGAAAGGAACAAAAAAAGGTAAGAACTCCAAATCCTCTTATCATAATTATGGTAAGAAAGGATATATTGCTAATGTGTGTAGTAGCAAAGTCTACAAATTAGAATGTCAAACCTAAGAACATTGTTTAATACCATAAGTGCAACAAGCAAGGTCATCAAACACATGAATGTAGAACTAGGACCATGCACGCATAGAGATTTGAAGGATATTGCTACAAATTTCAAAAGTATGGACATAGAGATTTTGAGTGTAGATCCAAACCCACATGGTCATCAAACAAGAAAACAAAGGTAAGGAATGATGATAGCTCTTATAACTAGGACTATAATACAAGATATATCTATCATTATTATAAAGAATATGGATATGTTCTTGAGAATTGTATTAGGACACACTTTAGAGGTAAATACCAAAGGTGGTTGAGCCAAACCACACATTTTAGTTATTTGAAGACTAGTCACATTAGTAGGTATTGTCCAACTAGGTCAAAGGCACCAAGTTGTGAATTTGATAAAAACAAAGGCAAGGCAGATGTTGAACACAATAGAAATGAACAAGCCATGGAATAGAAAGGATGATTACAATACATGAAATGGAGAAGGGATCACTTCACCCAATGGGTTAGGTGATCACACCTCATCAAACTAGGCAATAAAGAGGTATGAGGGACTAATATTTAATGGTTATATCATACATCAGTTCCAAAATGACTTAGCACTGAAAATATTACATTAGCATGAATATGTTGGAAATGATTGAAATATCATGAATGAAGAGAAATGGAATTGGTAAAGAATGTTTCAATCATTGTTTTCTCATTGATGTCAAACTTGTTACTTGTAGGAATGACAATTGCTTAAGTGATCCAAATACTATCAATTGGTTGATTGAAAAGGAGGTGGCAATCAATAAGATGTAACTAGAGCACCTAGAGAAAGGTTGAAGTTATGATGTTGTAGTGAAGTATAAGGATCAAATAAGCCATTGATGAAATAGTCTATTGATAACATACTCTAAGACATAGAGGATGGACACACTGAGACACATCAAAGATGTAAGGATTAACTAAGTTCATCGGAGAGAGCCGAGCAAGCTAGTTAGTGATGAGCAGATTCTTAGTTGAAGCTGAGCAAGTTCAACTTAGTGTGTGCCGAGTAATATTCAAGTGCCAAGGAAAAAAAAAATACTACAGGTGCCGAGCACCAATAAAATAACAATAGAAGCTGAGTAACACAGAAAGAGCTGAGTATCAGTAAATCAATGATGTCAAGTTGCTGCATTATTTGTTAAGTCAAAGATTCTCCAGAGCAGCAATGATAAGTTTGTTACATCAAATTTTGTGAAATATTTGGATGATAAGGATGATGAGTAGATGTCACAAAATTTTATGTAAATCATGCAAACCAAACTAAGGAAAATGCTAATGGATTTATCATGAAGTTTCTAGAAGAAACAATTTGGAGGGAAAATAATACCATTTTCTCAAAAGATTTGAGCAGGAAATTGAGAACATAACTTATTTATAAGGAGTTACAGGTCAGAGATCAAATGAGAATGGATGAGAGGGAGTTGGTCATAGGTGTGATCATGCAAAGAAGCCAAGAGGAGTAAGAACAGAGCATCACGACTTTGAGTTGATCAAGTGACCATAGAATGCATTGACATAATGAGTGGAAGAACTCAAGGAGATAGATCTTGAAGGGTGAACAAGCTATCAGAACTACAAGGGAGGAAAGCCAAGCAAAGAAATGAACTAAAGAGTGATCTAAAATCTACACAGTTGGGGTTGCAATCTTTATCAGGTCAAAACCCTTCTAATACTCTCTTACCATTGTATTAGATATTGAAATCCTACATTGCTATGTTAGCTTAATAGCTAGGTGGATAAGCCTTAGGAAAAAGATAAAGAGATCCCCAGGAGAAGGACAAAGAGATCCTCAGGAGAAGGATAAAGATATCCTTAGGAGAAGGATAAGAGATCCTTAGGAGGAGGATAGGAGATCCTTAGAGAGGGATGAAAGATTCTTTTGAGAAGGTGACTGTAAATCCCATGGACTTGGGTGAGCCTAACAGCTCTATGTAAATCCTTTAACAGGGTGACATTCCAAGTTGAATTTTCTTAAGTCCTCTAACAAGGCACACTCCTAACAAGGTGTAGAAATCCTTTAACAGGGTCACATTTAACAATGTGTTGTAGCCTTTAATAGGGTAGACCATCAGAAGTGGTTGAAATCAATTGTGCAGTTATTTAGTGGGTATCATCCCCACCCCAGTTTTACCTTCTTATTCCTGGAGGGTTTTTGGTCATCAAAATCCTTAGTGTTATGGTGTGATGCATGTTTACTTTTCATGGTTGTTTAATGTTTAATTGCATGCATGATAAGAAAGAAGAAGGACAATACTTCTGATTCATTCCTATTTAATTAGAAAGTTTGAATTGGACATCATTGGACCTTGGATAATTGATTCACCACCCTTCTTAGTTATTCTAAATAATTCTAACAATTGGTATCAGAGCTCACTGCTGATTTGTTTCAAGGTACTAGCAGCAGGAAGATCAAGATGTCCAAGAGAGAAGTTCCCAAGCTAAACAAAGACAACTTTATTAAATGGAAAAGTTTGATGAAGCTACACCTTGGATCAATAGGTGACTATGCACAGACCTCAATCACAGTTGATCATGTAGACCCTGCAAGACCCCTCACTGCAGATGACATGAGCAAGAAGAAGGAGCACAATCAAGTGATGTTAGATATTGCTTCAGCACTAAGCTATGCCGAGTATGATGACATCAAAGGATGTGATACTTCACATTAGATGTGGGAAACATTGTCAAGAATCTATGGAGGAGATGATAATGTAAAGAGAGCCAAAAGAGAGAGCCTAAGAGGAAAATTTGATGATATGAAAATGGAAGAAGGAGAGAATGTTGCTCAATATGGTGCAAGAATGAAGGAAGTAGTTAGTGCCATAAGAAGTCTAGGAGGATAGTTAGCAAAAGAAATAGTATGTAGAAAATACTTGAGAACTTTTCTTCCTATCTATGCTTAAGAGTATCAGCCATCCAAGAGCTAAGGTGTGTACCAGGAAATGCATTGTCATTTGAAGGAATAATTGGAAGACTCACTACCTTTGAGCTATCCAACTTTGATAACTACAAGCCAAAAAACTTTGAATCTACATTCAAAGCCAAGATGACATTAAAAGACAATGAGGAGATTCAGACAAAGAAAAATAGTGGAAAAGGAAAGTATGTATCCAGTGACAGTAGCACTGATGAAGATGATGTAGACCAACTGGAGGCATTACTAGCAAGAAGATTTCATAGAGGAAGAGGCAAATTCAAAGGTAAGCTACCAATCATTTGTTTCAATTGTAATGAAGTTGGTCACATTGCAGCCAGATGCACACAAAAGAAAAATTACAAGGATGGAGGCAGTTTCAAGAACAAGAAAGAGGATAACAAGGACTACAGAGGTAAAGGCAAAAGATGCTACATTGTTGAAGAAGACTCTGACGAGGATGATGATGAAATAGTCTATGTGGCTATGAAAGATGAATTAGATGAAGACGAAGCAACTGCCCTGGTAACCTAAATGAACAAGAATGATAGATGGATCATAGACAGTGGATGCTCTCATCACATGACTGGAGACAAAAGTAAGTTCATTACCTTTACTCAATATGAAGGGAATAGTGTTAGATTTGGTAACAATGCACCATGTCAAATCAAAGTGAAAGGTAGTATCAAGCTTACTGAAAGGATAACATGTGATAATGCATACTATGTTGAAGGCTTGAATTATAACTTGTTAAGTGTCTCACAGTTAAGCAACATAGGATACAAGGTTGAATTTGAAAATGGAATTGCTAAAATCTATGATTCTCAAGGAAGTCTAATAGGAAAAGGTGATTAGACTAGGAGTAATTTGTTTTACCTAGACATGGAAGATGCTTCTTGTCTCATTGTTCAAACTAATGATGTATGGATATGGAACAAGAGGCTATGTCATGTAAATTTTGACAATCAAATAAGCATCAGCAAGATGAAGAAAGTCAAAGGTCTACCAAAGTTGAAGAAACCTGATAACACCATGTACAAACAATGCCAACTAGGGAAGATGACCAAGTCAAATTTCAAAAGTAAGGCTTATACTTCTAATGAAGTATTAGAGTTAGTTCATACTGACTTGTGTGGTCCTATTGAAGTACAAAGCTACAAAGGTGATAGATACATAATGTTATTTATAGATGACTATTCAAGGATGATGACAGTCATGTTCCTAAAACTAAAATCAGATGCATTTCAAATGTTCAAATGGTACTTGGCCAGAGTGGAGAAAGAGACTAGGAAGAGCCTAAAATGTCTCAGACCTGATAGAGGAGGTGAATTCACATCAAGAGAATTTGAAGAGTTTTGCAATGAAAGAGGAATCAAAAGGAAGACATCAGCACCTAGGACTCCACCTCAGAATGGTATAGAAGAGAGAAGGAATAGATCAGTTATTGACTATGTTAGGACCTTAATGATGGAGAAAAATGTTGCACTCAAATACTAGAGAGAAGCTGTAAGTACTGTAGTCTACACACTCAACAGAGTTCAAGTGAAGAAAGGTACAAATGCAACACCTTTTGAATTATGGTATGGGTGTTCTCCTAATGTAAAATATTTCAAAATATTTGGATGTAAATACTATATATATAAAGAGTCTAGAAATGGAAAGTTTGATGCAAAGAGTGAGGAAGGTAAATTTCTAGGTTATTCTACTAGACGCAAAGCTTATAAGTGCTTGAATGTTAACACTAACAAAGTAGTAGAAAAAACAAATGTGAAATTTGATGAGCTTGCAAAAGTTCAAAGTGGTGAGAACACCAAGAAAGCAGAAGAATACAAAACCTTTGTATACTTTTATGAAGGTATACCTAATAATGGTGAATTTGCAACTCAGAATGACAATCAGAACCAAAATCCAGTATCTTCCAAATCACAGACAATGAATGCTGAGCAACAGACACATTCAAAAGCTGAGCTACAAAATATAGACAATGTTCATTTAGATTCTGAGAATAGCCAACAAGAAGAAAATGAAAAAATACCTGATGAAAATATACATGAAGATTTATATTCTAAAAGAGATAACATGCAAACAAGGAAAGAACCAGTATTGGAAAAGTATGTAAGAAGAAATCATTCTGTAGATCAAATTATTGGAAATAAAGAGGAATAGACTTAGAAGTGAAACATGTCTACTCAGCAAAATGGAACCAAGAACAGTAAGTGAAGCCATAACATATGATGACTGGTACAATACTATGAAAGAAGAAATAGAACAAATTGAGAAGAATAAGACATGGACCTTAATCTCTAGACCAACTGATAAGAATATAATTGGAACCAAGTGGGTGTTTAGAAACAAGTTAGATGAGAATGGTAAAATCACAAGGAACAAGGAAAGACTAGTTTGTAAAGGGTATGCACAAGAAGAAGGACTAGACTATGGAGACACTTTTGCTCCAGTTTCCAAAATGGAAGGAGTAAGGACTTTATTGGCATGTGTAGCCTTCAAAGGATTTAAAGTCTATCAGATGGATGTAAAGTCTGCATTTTTGAATAGTATACTTAAAGAGGAAGTCTACATAGAGCAACCAGAAGGTTTTTTTGATGAAAAGAACAAAAATAAGGTATGCAAATTACATAAGGCTCTATATGGATTGAAGCAAGCCCCTAGAGCTTGGTATGAGAGACTTCACAAGTATCTAGTGCAAATAGGATTTGAAAGAATTGATGACAATAACAACATGTACATCAAATCAGAAGAAGGTAAGGATATTCTTGTATTTGAAATATTTGTGGATGATATAGTTTTTGGAGGAAAGGAAGTACTTTGCAAAAGTTTTTCTAAAAAAATGAAACATGAGTTTGAGATGTCTATGTTTGGAGAAATCAAGTTCTTTGTAGGATTGCAAGTACATCAACTAAAACATGGCATATTTGTGACACAATCAAAATACATTAAGGAGATACTCAAGAAATTTGGATTAGAAGACTCCAAACCTATCAGCACACCAATGGCAACAGGACATAAGCTATCTAAAAATGATGAATCAGCTGAAGTCAATCAAAAAATGTACAGATCCATGATTGGAAAACTCCAATATGTTGTACATAGCAGACCAAACATAGCACTAGTGGTTGGAATAGTGGCTGGATTCTCTGCTAATCCTTGAGAAAATCATCTCATAGCAGTAAAAAGGATAATGAGGTATCTCAAAGGAACTGATGATTTTGGCCTATATTACAAAAAGAATGAGAAGTTTGAGCTCAATGCATACAAAGATGCAGATTGGGGAGAAAACATTGATGATAGGAAAAGCATAAGTGGAGGAGCATTATTCTTAGGTAAATGACTAGTTAATTGGACTAGTAAGAAACAAACATGCACATCTCAGTCCACTACAGAAGCAGAATATGTGGCAGCAGCAATCAATTGCACAAACATTGTGTGGCTTAAACATCTATTGAAAGGAATGAAAGAAGAGGTAACCAAAACTATGATACTATATTGTGATAATACAAGTGCTATAAACATATCCAAGAATCTAGTAATGCATGCAAAAACCAAGCATATTGCAATCAAGTATCACTATGTCAGAGAATTGGTGGAAGACAAACAAGTGAAGATGGAGTACATTCACACAAAGGAACAAACTGTAGATATCTTCACCAAACCATTGCCCAAGGATCCTTATGAATATCTTAGAGGCAAGTTGGGGGTAATGCCCCTAACTCAAGCAGTCTAAAGCAATAGACAAATTGCTCTGCATCAATAGGAGTAGATCATTGAAATATTAGAAGAATGATGCAAAGGATAAAAACAGGAACATAAACTCTAGATTAGTCACATGCATGGTGACAGAGGGAGAAAACATAAGATGCAAAGCTTATACTTAGCATGTTGAAGGTGCTACATCTTTGGCATTTATGTCAAAGAGGGAGATATATGAGAAACTGATCAATACAAAGTAAGAGGGAGATATATATATGAGAGATGTATATGAAAGAGGGAGATTTAGAAGAGTAAGGATTACAATAGTCCAGAGGGAGAAGCAAAACAAAGGATTCAATTTGTATCAGCAAAATATACCAAATAGAAAATGTATGTGATTTTGGTGGTAACTAAGTTGATTAGCTTAATCATTTGATCAGTTTGGTTTTCCATCAATGCCAATGAGGGAGATGGTTGGAAATGATTGAAAAGATCATGAATGAAGAGAAATGGAACTGGTAAAGAATGTTTCAATCATTATTTTGTCATTGATGTCAAACTTGCTACTTGCAAGAATGACAATTGCTTAAGTGATCCAAATACTATCAATTGGTTGATTGACAAGGAGGTGGCAATCAATAAGATGTAACTAGAGCACCTAGAGAAATGTTGAAGTTATGATGTTGTAATGAAGTATAAGGATCATTTAAGCCATTGATGAAATAGTGTATTGATAACATACTCTAAGACACAGAGGATGGACACACTGAGACACATCAAAGATGTAAGGATTAACTAAGTTCATTGGAGAGAGCCGAGCAAACTAGTTAGTGCCAAGAAGATTCTTAGTTGAAGCCAAGCAAGTTCAACTTAGTGTGTGCCGAGTAATATTCAAGTGCCAAGGAAAGCAGGAATACTACAGGTGCTGAGTGTTGGTAAAATAAAAATAGAAGCTGAGTAACACAAAAAGAGTCGAGGATCAGTAAATCAATGATGCCGAGTTGTTGCATTATTTGTTAAGTCAAAGATTCGCTATATCAGTAGCAATAAGTTTGTTACATCAAATTTTGTGAAATAGTTGGATGATAAAGATGATGAGTAGATATCACAGAATTTTATTTAAATCATGCAAACCAAACTAAGGCAAATTATAATGGATTTATCATGAAGTTTCTAGAAGAAACAATTTGGAGGGAAAACAATACTATTTTCTCAAAAGATTTGAGCAGGAAATCAAGAACAAAACTTCTTTATAAGGAGTTATAGATTAGAGATAAAATGAGAATGCATGAGAGGGAGTTGGTCATAGGTGTGATCATGCGAAGAAGCCAAGAGGAGTAAGAACAGAGCATCAAGACTCTGAGTTGATAAAGTGACCATAGAATGCATTCGCATAACGAGTGGAAGAACTCAAGGAGACAGATCTTGAAGGGTGAACAAGCTGTCAACACTACAAGGGAGGAAAGCCAAGCAAAGAAAAGAACTAAAGAGTGATCTAGAATTTGCACAGTTGGGGTTGTAATCTTTATTAGGTCAAAACCATTCTAATGCTCTCTTACCATTTTATTAGATATTGAAATCCTACATTGCTATGTTAGCTTAATAGCTAGGTGGATAAGCCTCAGGAAAAGGATGAAGAGATCCCCAGGAGAAGGACAAAGAGATCCTCAGGAGAAGGATAAAGAGATCCTTAAGAGAAAGATAAGAGATCCTTAGGAGGAGGATAGAAGATCCTTAGAGAGGGATGAACGATTCTTTTAGAAGGTGATTGTAAATCCCATGGACTTGGGTGAGCCTAACAACTCTATGTAAATCCTTTAATAGGGTGACATTCCAAGTTGAATGTTCTTAAGTCCTCTAAAAAGGCCCACTCCTAATAGGGTGTAGAAATCCTTTAACAGGGTCACATTTAACAATGCGTTGTAGCCTTTAACAGGGCAGGCCTTTAACAAGGCAAACCATCAGAAGTGGTTGTAATCAATTGCACAGTTATTCAGTGGGTATCATCCCCACCCCAGTTTTACCTTCTTATTCCTAGAGGGTTTTTGGGTCATAAAAATCCTTAGTGTTATGGTGTGATGCATGTTTACTTTTCATGGTTGTGTAATGTTTAATTGAATGCATGATAAGAAAGAAGAAGGACAACACTTCTGATTCATTCCTATTTAATTAGAAAGTTTGAATTGGACATCATTGGACCTTGGATAACTGATTCACCCCCCTCTTAGTTATTCTAAAGAATTCTAATAGAATAAAGATCAAAGATGTTATTAGAAATCCAAGAACAATCTTTGAGTTTTTCATGTTGTTTCCAAGCATGCAATATTTCCTATATATGCTAAGTGAAATGCTAGAAGATGCCAAGCTAACAGTCTAGCTAGTTGATGTTGAGCTCGTAGTGGTTGTTGAGTGATTGAAATGTTAATGGATGTCAAGTGAGCCTTAAATTGGTTGATGCTAAGCTTACAGTTGTGTAAGCACTCAACATTTATTGTAAGGTTTTCAAAGGGTATTTGATCAATTTTAGCTCATTTTTTCATCACTTCAAATTTGAGAAAGAGCAAGCAGACCAAAAGGAAATCTAGAAATCCATCCAAAGTAGTTGTAGAAGATTCTAGTAGCAATTTCACATCAGTTCATTAGATTCCTTAAGGTATTTATCAAGAGCCAAGCTATCCAGTTTAAGTTTTTGCAAACCCTAGTTTTACATTATGGCATCAAGTTTGAAGAATATAGAGGGGAAGGAAGTTTTAAATGTTTAGTTAGTGATTAATGAGGTCAAGCAACCCATTTTCAAAGCTATTCCTAACATTTCTTATAAGCAAGACCCTTCTAGAGCATTGCCAATGATTCTACCAAATGTGATAATGATACAAGATGTAAGAAAATGCTATAAATGTAAGATAGGTAGCATTGGTGATATGGAGATTTGGGAAGCATATGGAAGACCTTGTGATAATGGCATGTTGATGGAAGAGTTCAAAATCATTGAGAGGAAAGGGTTGGCATAAGCCCTAGATTTTCCAAATATGTTTAAAATAGAATGGATAAGGATAGTCCTTAGCCAAATTCATGATGGTTCATTATGGTTGGACAACGGACCTATCAAAATTACTAAGAGAATAATTCATAGGGTTACTAGTTACCCAACCCTAGATTGGCCTAAGACATTGAGAAGTGATTTAAAGGAGGTGATTGAGAAGAATATTGGAGTTGTCTAGAACAAAAGAGGCATGAAAATTGATACAATTAGTAATCCATTGATTGACTTTGTTGTAAGGGTGATTTTGCACAAATTCTACCAATCTAGTAGATTGAACATTGTGCCTTGTATAGTTGTGGATGTGGGATACCAAATTGTCAAGAAAGATCACACATATGATGTAGTAGAGCTATATTTGCAACAATTGATGGAGAACCTTGGAGCAATCAGAAAGACTAAGAGTTCACAATGCAAATTTGGTTCAATATTGATTTGTATATTCTTTTATGTGCAAAACGCATTCCCTTCATTTGGCACCGTGGGATGGAAAACCAATAGATCAGTATTAGTACAGATTGGTGAATACATTGAATAGTTAGGAGAGAATTTTGAATCCTTAATGACAAGATACTTTGAAGACTTCAAGAAGTCAATGAAGGAAAGATTGAGAATACCAATGTCACTAGTAGAGAAACACTATGATGATGTATATTTTCTAGTGGATGTTGACTATACTTATGTACATGATGCTACACCAAGGGTGAGATGGTTGAGACCCTTAAGTTATGAAATTAATGTGGATGAAGCCTCTATAGCTATTACTACATTACTTGTAGAAGAGGTAGATAAAAGTGCAAAGATATTTTGAAACTATGAGATGGTAAAGTCCAAAATTACCATGGAATTGAAGAATTCCTCTACCATGAAGAAAAAGGAGAAGATAGTGAAGAAATTGAAAGCCAAATTTGGAGAGGGAGTCGAGGAGGAAGAAGAAGAAGAAGAAAAGGATGAAGAGGAAGAAGAAACCCAAGCACAAGCACCACTAGCCTTGACACAAGGTATGGGAGAAGACCAAGAAGAGGAGAAGACTAAGGGTGCCAAGGGAGAAGAAGCCGAGGAAGCACCTACTCTTGCTAAGCGAAAGAAGAGGAAAGCTAAGGTCCAACTAGTGACTAAAGCTAAGAAGGTAGCCAAGCCAAGTTAGCCCAAGCCTATTGCATCTACTACAAGAGTTAGTACACCACAATTGAAGGAGCAAATATCTATCCAAGCCCTGGTAACCTTATCAGTATCTGGAACTCCATCAAGTCATACTCTTTAGAAGCTGAGCATAGGTGCTATTCCATTGCAAATCTTAGTGTCGAGCCTGAGTTCATCAAAGGCTGAAGAAGTAGTTCAATATGGAGATGTGAGATTTGATGAAGAAATCATTTTGCCAAAATATGATTATGATATCATGACTATAGAATAGATGGGCATACTACAACAAGCTCTAGCAAGGAAAAAGCATCAAGAAATGCTTAGAAGGGACCACAGGTAGAAGCAAACACTACAAGATATTAAAGACATCTTTTTCGACGCATTCAGTTTGCCAACTCTAGATGAGACCAAGTCACTAATGGAACAAGTGATAGATATAGTGGAGAAGGCTAGTAATGAAGACCTATATACTAATGCAAAATTACTTGAATGGTGAGGAAATAAATTCCAAAACAAAGTGAATGAAAAGATATCAGCTAACATAACACTAACACAAGTTACATTGGCAACTAAGGTTGAGGATGTGAAGAAGGTACTTAAGAACACATTCTCATTGTACACTAAATTGTGCAATCCATCACTCTTCACCCAAGAGACTAGAAGTCACATTTTGAGTCTAGAAAGCCAAATTAATGCATCAAGTGCAAAACTACTAATGAATCCAGCTCAAAGTGAGAAGCACTTCAGAACATTGCTTCAAACCTAGAGTCAATTAGCTATATTGACAATAGATGAGACCAACATTAGGGCCAAATAGATTAGCATCTAGGCCACTCTCACCCCCCATATGGAAATTTTGCACAAGGAGCTACACTATGCCAAAACCTTAATTAAGAAAGACCCAAAATTTCTACCTTAGATGGTCAATTTCACTTTGCTATTGAGCTATAATCCAAATCAAGTCATTGGATGTAGCATGTGAGAACTGGGATACAACTCTCAAAATGATATTGGATGTCCATAAGTCTTTTCTAGACAAACATACAATAAGTGTATAGCCCATTTGACATAAGTGTCAAAAAGGAGAAGAATAAGATAAAGGGGGAGAAATATTTTGGGAAGAATGAGAGAATGGGGGAGACAAGAAAGTGAGAAATGGTGGAGATCAAGAAAAGAGGGAGAAGCATCAAAATACAAGAAGTATCAGATGAAAGAGTATCAACAAAATAGAGCATGAAGTCAAAGTGTATTAGCAAAGACACATTTACTTAGCAAGAGTACAAAATTTTGGTTATAGAATAGACATATTAACTCAGGGGGAGTTATCAACTTTTGAGGTGTATAAGTTGTTACAAAATTTTGAAATTTTGAAGTTTTGTATATAAGCCAAGTTGAGATATGTTATGCTCATAATATTAAGGATGTTAATGTATACTCAAGTGTTTTTGACACTCATGTCAAAGGAGGAGATTTTTGATCTTAGATTGGTTTTGACAAGTGAGTGTCAACACACTTAAGCTATTTACTTAGTTCATGCCGAAAAAGTAGTACATGCCAAGCACAACATGTATATATCAGACCATTTTGAGTCATAGTGAGTGTCGAGACACTCATGTGATGAGTCACTCAAGTGCCAAGAAGACAGTATACGTCAAGTGATGCATGAGCTGAGTAAACAATGGATGTTGAGTAATACAAGTGTTGAGTCACAACAAAGAGATTAGTGTATGTCAAGCATCAAAGAATTCAGATGCTGAATAAGACATTTTTGACATATTTGTTTGTAAAGGAACAAGAAACTATGTAAACTATTTTTGAGCTAACTTAAGATTGAATTTTGATATTTTGGAGATAAGGAAAAATCTCAAGTTGGATTCCCTATGCAATTACATGCAGCCAATCATAAAATGGGAAGGATTAAATGGAAAAATGGATGAATCTCAACCATAGATTCATACCTAACTCTAAGTCACCTAAGTCTTCATAAGGAAGACAAACCCTAAACTATCTAACAAATGTTGAAGGAGTGAATAGAGAACTTTGCATGTGCAAACAAAGCATTCACGATGGCTTAAAAGTTATGAAGCTACATTGTAGAATTAGTTAGAGAAAAATAGAGGGTAAAGAAAATGACAAAAAAAAGAGACATCTGATCAAGAAGGATCAAGAAGACATTGTTTAGAGCTGATATGTTATCAAGCAATCAAGTGTTAATTGCATGATCAAAGATGAGACATTCTAACAGGTGATTTTAGTCAAAATCTCTTAACAAAGTAGTCCTAACAAGCTATATGAAATACTTTAACATGGTGCTTACTTAGTTGTGAGTTAAATTCCTTTAGCAAAGCACACTTCTAACAAGGTGTTGAAATCCTCTAACAAGGTGAGACCTAATAGTCTTTGCAAGCCTTTAATAGGGCATGCCTTTCATAGGGTAGATCATGTCTCATGATGAAAACATTATAACCTTCATTGGATACACTTTATTACTACAGTAGTGAAGATTTGTGGGTGCCATCCCCACCCCAGTTTACATATGTGTGTGATTTCTTATATGTTTTAAATTTTTTAGATGTACATGCTTTACATGTTATTTCAGTTTACTCATTGAATGTATGAGATGGATGTGTGGTGAAAGTTTTATGGGTCCAAGTTTAAACTACTGATTTACGCCACCGCCCCCCCCCCCCCCCCCCCCCCCCCCACACACAAAATTGTAATTCCAAAAAGGAAACCTTCCCTTTCCTATGTCCCCTTAGGGTGCATGGGGATGTCTGCCTATCTTAGCTAGAATGGTGGCAGCTAGGTGACACTGCTAGAGATGTCAGAACAACATCGCCCCATCCTTGGTGCATCCCCATCTTGAAGACATAGTATTTTATCTTGGAGGACATGTCCCTATATTATTTTGGTTTTATAATTTTATAATTTCAAAAGGATTCCATATCCATCATTCCTTTTATATTTTTAAAATACAAATTTTGGACTCTATCTTTTATCCAATAGTTAATATTTCTCATTAGACTTTTATTTGGATTTATTAGCATTTTCAATATCTCTTTTAAACTAAAAATTTTGTACTCACTATTCTAGTTTTATCAATCTTTGTCTCATAGCCATGCTTTCAATGCATAAAACTACTCACAATTCAACCACTCTTCATATCTTTTATTTACTTGTTTCATAGACATAAATGACCATTTGATCTTTACCTTAGGTTCTTTCTCTCTTGTTAATTTTTTTTTCAAGTGTGTGTGTGTGTGTGAGTGTGTGTTTAAAATTTTAGTATTTGACAATGTTGTAAGTTCTTTTTTATCTCTAACCTCTGGCATTTTAGGTTTTTGGTTTACCTTTGTATGCTTCTGTTCTTTTTGCATACATATTTGGAAGTTTACTCTCACCAACATCTATCAAAAACCCTATTTTTTCAGGGGTAGTTGGAGTCATATGATCAAATGTGGCACTCTTCTTGCTGCTCCCAACACTATGGACGTTATATCCACAATTAAAATTGGTCAAGTAAAAACTTATATGCCTTTCTTTTATCCCAAAATTATTGTAAAATATTTTCCAAACTCATTTTAAATTTATCAAGTCAATTTATTTTTGTCTCAAAATGCACAATTAAATCCCAATAAATCATCACAAGTCCTTTTGTTGTCAAATAATTTTTTGTAAGCCCTCTTTGGCTTGCATCCTTTATCAATTTAAATATAGATTCAATCAATTTATCAAATTAAGAAAGGTTTGTTCTGATTTTCAGAAATAGTTTGGTTATGATCACACAAATCATTCTAGAACTCCAACACAAAGTAAGAACAAGATTCCCAAGCAATCTCATTGGTTTTTTTTGCAAGTAAAAACATTTCCAATTTTTACAAGAATAAAATCACGAAGACTAAAAAATTCCAAAGACTAGTTAAACAACATGAATTATTGACATTTTAGGTAAATTATTATTTAGAAAAGGTTTTTTTAAAATAAAAAAATAATATCGGCAAGAAACATGGTTCCTCTACTTTCTACTTCCAACATGGAGGATTAATAATGTTTATAAAATTTGACTAAGAAATATCTAAAAAGAATGCTCTATATGTTTATAATCGAATGGTAAAGGAAACCCACCAAAGTTCCTTATTCTTTGAGGTATTATGATTGTTTAAATTTAGATAGAGTTCCCAAACAAAGAAAAATACTAAGATATAATGCACAATGAATAGTAAGAATACGATGCCAATGTTATGGCTTGAGCATTCATAATTTTTTTAATAAAAAAACTAGTTTCAACAAGTCAAAAGGTAAAAACTATTTATCACACTAGGACAAAGAAAATATTATGCAAGGAAGTTCTCCCCAAAACTCATAAATATAGACATTTTCCCCCAAAATATTGGCGGTCAACTTCCATCCATTGCTTGAAAATAAATGTCACTTTCTAATACGTCATACAGAAAGAAAACTAAATGGATATCTTATCATGAATTTCATTTAAAATAAAATAAATAAACACAAAACTGTTTTCTCATAATTCAATGTTTAGCCGAGTATTTACGACAACAACAACATTGTAGTGAATAAAGAACTTAAGCAAATATAATAACCATAGATATGGTTTTAGTAGCATATAGCCTAAAATATTTGTTTGATTCAAATGATTACCACGATATAACCCCAACAACCAAAAAAAATCATCCAAACACTAAAACAAACCAAAATTAAATATGATTAATTTTATTTTTAGGACAACGTCAATGTTGGAAGGACAAAATGAGATTGTAAATTTTATTACTATTGTTAGGTCATCTAAAGGCATTCTAAAGAAGAGCTTATAATTTTTTGATGTCAATGTATCCACATTGACTCCCAGCTTGTCCACCAATCAACACAATATGGTTAAAATGATGGTTATCTAATCTAAATTATCTAGCCATATATGGCTTCTACAAATGACTTGATTTTGTGCCAAAACTATGATGTGAAACTCATCTTTGATGGGAGATAATTAAGAGTATAATAAAGAAAGTAAGAAAAAAAATTCCACTTATCATGTTACCGAATATATGAACCTTCATTAATGAAAAACATAGAGAGTATATATGTAACAATTAAAAATAAGGAAACACATATGTACCCATAAAGTTTTTCTAATTTGGCTAAATAAAACAAAACTTTATGTAGTTCTTCAAGAAATAAAATCAAAATACTTAATTTCCATTCTAAATCTAAGACTGATTATCTATGTTTCAAAATAGAAAATTCTTCAAACATAATAAGAGAAGAACCTAGAGGTAATGCAAAATATTTTTTAAGCCTCCATTAGATATTCCTTATTTTTGAGTCTTATGCTTCTTCTTTAGGGAACTTCTTCTCAACTTTGGCATGCTTTTTCTTCTCTACTACAAGGGATTTGTCTAACTTGGGCTTCTTCTCTAGAATTGTCAATAGCTTGATAGGGTCAACAAAACATCAAAAATAAAAAATCAAATTACTACCTCCTATTAAGACACTTAGAGCCTTGGACTATTTCTTGGTGATAGGCACATGCAAATGACATTTTCTATTTTGAACAATTGGCTGGTTGTGCTACGTGAATCTACCTCTTGTTAAACATGGCAATCATCCCATTTGATTTTTTGGAATTTTTCAATGAGAAAAATAAAAGATTACTAGAAAAATTGAGGCTAGCTAATCGAAAAATTTTTAAAAATGTATTAATAGAAAATTTCTTTAGACTATAAGATAAACAACATATGCATAGCCCCCAGAAAGTAAACTAATAGAGGAAGATGCAAATGAAAACATTAGTTTCCTTCCCTAACAACAGTAGGGACTAAAATTTCTTTGACATTAGCGACTTATGTTCTTATGTGAAAGTCTCCAGTGAAAATGATTTCCCCCTTCCATTTTACATTCTTATAACAAAGTAAACTATATTAAATTTATTTTTATTGCTCTTGCATAACATACTGGTCTACTTGTGTATGAACTTTAATAACCTTAGTATTAATAAATTCTTCCATAAAGGAATCTCTTTCATAAGATTTTTTTTAAAATAAAGTCATTACTCTTCAATATTTGGGATTAAGTCATTTGTTTCAATAAATTTGGAAGATCACATGATAGAGCTTGGTTAAGAATAACTTCGGGAAATGCATTATTAAATATAATAATATTCATATTTTTCTTTAGAATTTATATTAATTTTCTTTTTTCAAATGAAACAAAAAAAATAGTAAAATGTATGTGTAAGTATATTAATATTATTTTTAACTATAGAGGGAAGAGAATCTTATATTGATGAATGTATATATTTATACTTTATTTCAATAAAAGGGTGGTTTTTTTCCTTATGATTTTGATATTAAGTCAATTGTATCATTGAAAATGAAATGATTTGTATTATTTAATAACTAATTGTAAATAAATGAATATTTTGATTTTTCTTGGTGTATTAGATAAGGTGACATCATTATAAAAATATATATTTTATCTTGGGTACAAGAATCATAGTGTGACCATTATATATGCATAATAGCTTCTTATGCAAATTATTTATGTTCCACAATATCGTATTTTGTCTATTATTGACAAGTGTAATATGGAGTAACATGAAGGATATGCATCTTATGTTGACCTATCTCCCAGGAAACCAACTAAATTATGCTTTGGCCAAAGTGATTTTAAACATTCATATAATACTAATGAGTGCTATGTTTTTATTGTGTAGTCACAGTCATATCATTGTGTAGATACTACATTAAAAAATGTTACATAGGACACATTATTACACCAAATTCCATCCAACCTATCAATTTCAGTTTCATAGGTTCATCATGTAGGGTTGGGAGCTCACTTTTTATGTTGAGCACAAAGGGAGCTAACCACTCTATGGTTGGGAGGAGAAAGTACCTAGACCTTATTTTTTTCCTCAAGCATAGTAGATGGAGAGTGGTCCAATGACTAAAAGAGGTGAGATCATGTATAGTATCACTTTATGTTCTTATGATGTATTAACCCTTCGATGGTCCATTGTATCAATTTCATTAGATGTATTGTGAGTAGGTCGATCTTGAAGTTTCTATGTTGTAAAATCTCCTAATATGTGAAAACTTTTGTAAACTTGTTATTAATCAATTACATTTATATTAACTGGGAATGATCTTCATTATTTTTGAACTTTTGATGTTACATGGATGTTTTCACCTTACACAAAAAAATTTTGTAGTCTATTTTGTTGCACTAATGAAACGTAATGTTCATTGATTCTCTACTTACACTCCTCTAATGATACCTTGACATTACTAGCTTAAAGAGTACCCCTCACACACCTTGATAGATTATCACCACTCTTTCTTACACTCTTATAATGCTATCATCACAACACCTAGTTATATCTTGTAATGATAGAAGTGACCAAGAATATTGATGAAAATTACACAGAAAAACAAGTTATCTATTATTTATATACTTAATTTTCTGATACAATTTCATCATTACTAAGATATAAAATACCTAAATAATTAATGTTCAAATATATTAAAATGGTAAAAATTATTCACCATACAACTTTTTTAGATGTCTTCCTTAGAGATAATTTCTTGCATATAGAATTCCTAAAAACAATAGATCTCTTCCTTGGTATATTTTGAAAAAATGTTAGTCTTACTTTAACCAGCTATAAAACCAATTAATACGTGAGGAGATTCATTAACAAATAATGAGTCTTATAAAGATGAAGGGTCCTAAATAGTCATATGAAAATAACTAGCACTTGCACCATAGGAGTTGCAAGGGAACCATCGATAGGCAATTGTGGATTAGACGATTTTGATAATTTTTAACTTATTAAAAGGTTTAATCCCTTTGGAAATTTGTAAACAATTCAAATAATTAACTTTAATTTATAAATATAAAATATTTCTTGTGCATGATCAAAATGTAACATTGATTCATTAGTCAAAGTCTTAGTTGGAGTATCTTTTATCATTGATTAGAACTGATGTTCTGGTTAATTTATGTTGTACAACTTAGAAGGAAATGCTATATATAATTAGAATGCGATTTTATTTTGCAATTATATTGTTTAGCAAAATTGAAAAAGTAAGTATAATTTGGGTTTGTAATATTTGTTTTGTATACATGACAAATTAGTAAACATTAATTTAATATCAATACATTTGTCATAGTAATTAGATTACAATTTTAAAATTATACTATTTCAACATGACATTGTTTGTTATTGTCAAATATAAATCCAAATATATTTAGTGCTAGATTCAAGATTACTCAGTAACCCTAAATGTTAGACTAATAATTTATATGTATTTTAATTGAATACACATAATATTTGTCATTATGGAAGAAGAAGTTTGTGAACAAGTGTATTACAATGGGTTGTTGTAGCCAATTTGGTTTGTATGCATGTCAAATTAATAAACATCAATATCAATACATTTTTTGTAGTAATTAGATTGCAATTTTAAATTATACTATTTCAACATGACATTGTTTTTTATTGTCAAATATATATCCGAATATATTTAGTGCTAGGTTCAATATTAGGCAATAACCCTAAATATTAGACTAATTTTTTATATATTTTTTAGTTGAATACATCTAATATTTGTCATTACATGTAATAAGAAGTTTTTGAACAAGTGTAGTACACTGGGTTGTTGTACCCGTTGAGCTATCATTTTGCACGATGCTTAACAACATGAATCCTTTCAAACTCCTCTCTTGAAAAGCCAGTCTAAGGATCAACTCCAAGGTTTCAAGTGATCTTGTGACCTATTGGAATCCACTTAGTTGAAGATAAATGTGAATGTTCACAAGGAGGCCTTTGTTGGTTCTGAAATGATTCGGATAAGATGTATGATCTGCTTGTTGTTTCAAAAAGAATAACCACACAAAAAGGAATATATATTTTTTGTATTTTTTTGTTTTTGAGATGAATTCAATCTAAAAATGTAACTATATGAATTCCTAAATTTAACCAAGGGGTTAGTAAAGGAAATAACAAAGTTAAGGTGATAAGAAATTTAAGCAAATAACATGGAACTTAAATCCTAATGGACATAAAACATGGTAACAACATGTCTGCGAGTTAAGCTTTTGAAAAGATTGGTGGGTAACTAATGACAATAGGACCAGCACTTCCTTAATTCCATTGATGTAATTAATAATGAGAATTAAGTAACCATAAAATGTTTCACTTTTCATTAGATCGCAAGCCCATGGAAAGCACACTCATGCGAGACAAAATGTTATGCAGGAACAATATGATGATCTCTTCTCAAACTATGTCAACAAAATTTGTAGACCTATAGCAAACACCAGAATTAAAAGATCGCACAACCAAAAATAACACAATAAACTTTTCGCTCAATTACATTCCATGAACATAGATCCACAAAATATAACACACTTAGGCAAGAATCACTACACTCCAAATGTGAGCACCAAAAGCATATATTATTGTAAAATAATAGCAACCTTTAATACATATTATATTCCTGTATTTATATGAAATCTTCTCCTCAATTTGTTTTGACAGTGATAGATATCTTTATGCAATCATATTCTTCTAAATTAATAAAACAAATCTAATTATGTACAAATTGACTATCTAACTAGTGCTAAATAGGATTCCATCCATATTTATATCATTAATTGGATGCATGAGCCTTTACATGTCATAAAACAAAGAAATCATGAGAAAATATGAAAGAGAAAGCCTTCAGTTAATGTAGAAGTATCTAGAAGTGCCAAAAATAGGAGCTCCTTCTTCACTAGGCATCTATAGGAGTTAAACTACTATCAGAATGTTTTTCCAATGCATGGAAAGCTTTAAATTTAGAATTGGAAATTAACTATCGACACACCTATAAATTCCTCAAAATCTTCCAGAACACTATTGAAAAAGTGCACCTGGGCACATGGCACACCTGCATAGTAGCGCACCTCGGGAACATGTTCCAAAAATTGCAAAATTTCACTAAGTGTCAAAATTGAAATTTTGGCTTCTAGGTTTTGTTACCCTTTATAACAGAGCTATATCTGGGTATTTTCTCTTGAATTTGTCAATTATCTTAGTGACTTGAGTTGCATCTAGCAAATCTAAGGCTTTATATTTATCTTTTACCTTCTACCTGTAGTTGCCAACCTCGATACGAGTTTCTACAAAATCTCCTAATTTCACGTCCATATCTAGCAATGCTTCTTCTATTCTAAATCCTTACCTAATATCATCATCATTAGTAGCTTCCTCAAAATTTCTCTATAATTTTTCTACTATAACTTCTACCTTTATTAATTTCTCTCATGTATCATCTTCAAAAGTGTCTAAACAAGCATCACTGTAATGCTTCTCAACTTCCAAAATTTGTTCTTGGGCTTGATCCTTGAGCCTGTGAATCTCTACATGTAATGTTTCCATTACTTTATTGGCATTTGTAATATTTTCAATCCAATCATCAATCTTGTATAATTCCTCAGCTATATATACATTCATTAACGTCTGATACCTTTGTCCTTTGATGGATTCAAATGCTTGCAAGTCTTTTCCCTAGGTATGTACTTCATCCATTAGACCAAAATCTTGATTCAAAATGGCTACTAGCCTATCCACATTCTCCTACATGACATGTAACAGCTTAAAATTTCCTTGAATGATCTATACACCTTTCTCTTCAAAACTTTCTCTCCATTGTTGACAAACTATAACAAATCGGTCCAACTGTACCGCTCCCTTATCCCTTCTCTCTAGTGCTGCGTTCAAGGTCTCTTTCAAATGCTTAGGATCTAAGGGACCAACAAATTTTCTTAGATATCCCTTTAGGATCTCATTTTGTAAATGAAGTGTTATCAATTCTACCCCATCTTGTTCTAAGCTCATGAATACCTCCTTCATTCCTATTGTAACCATTAACTTAGCAGTATCCAAGGTAGGCTTCCCAAGCATGACCTCCTTGATCTGATAATCCCTCATAGTCAATTCTTTAACATTTGAATGTGGAGGAGGAATAGCCATGTGAGAAAATAAGTCCTGGCTTTGATCACTCATGATAAAAGCTAATGCATGTGCATCTTTTGGTGGTGACTTACACTAGTACATTTGGGTTCATTTTTTGACCTTTATTGGTCAAATTTTTGACCCAAATTTTGACCAAATTCGAACAACCCATTGGTCGATATTTTTTTGGTCAAAATTTTGACCAACTCATTGGTTGGTCAAAATTTTGACCAATCTATTGGTCGAAAACCCACCAAAGCCATTGTCTAAGTTCATATAGGAATTGATCAAAATTTCAACCAATGAAGGTCAAAATTTTGACCAACAAAGGTAGAAAAAAATTTGCACGTTGGTGGAAATTTCAACCAATAAAGGTAGAAAAAAATTAGGTGTTGGTGGAAATTTAGACCACTGAAGGTCAAAATTTCAACCAACAAAGGTAGAAAAAATTTTATGCGTTGGTGGAAATTTTGACCAAAAAATGTAGAAAAAAATTTAGGCGTTGGTGGAAATTTCCACCAACAAAGGTAGAAAAAACTTAGGCGTTGGTGGAAATTTTGACAAATGAAGGTGGAAATTTCCACCAATAGCTAGGTGTAAAATTTTTTTAGGCATTCTATAAAATAGTTCACATGTCTTGCCTATGATATGACATTTTACATGCATCCTACACTCTCTCATCTGGCTGATGATGGATTACGCAGAGTGATCTGAAACCATGATTCTAAAAAACAAACAACCAAATCCAAAATGAACTTGCACTACAAATGGATTTTGGAAATTTGATATTGTTAATTTTGCATGCATGTCTACTAGGACAAATATATGTTTAAGTTGTGATTGTCCTAGTAGACATGCATGCAATTTTACCAATATTAGATTTCCACAATCCATTTGTAGTGCAAGTTCATTTTGGAATTGATTGTGTGTTTTTTAGCATCATGGTTTCAGATCACTCTACGTAATCCATCATTAACCGGATGAGAGAGAGTACAGGATGCATGCAAAATGTCATATCATATGCAAGGCATGTGAACTATTTTATAGAATGCCTGAAAAACACCGACAGTAACTAATATGAAGAATATATAATTAGTTATATGATTGAGAAAAATCATGTACTAATGAGTTAGTCAAAATTTTGAGCAAAAAATTTTTGACCAATGGGTTGGTCAAATTTGGTTGAAATTTGGTCAAAAATTCAACCAATAAAGGTCAAAAAATGAACCCAAATGTACTAGTGCAATTATGCTCGCTAAGTTGACTCTTTGAGTTCGGTCATCAAGTCACCCCACCAAAGTGCCTCATCAAGATCAGTCTTTAGGTCCACTCATCGAGCTTGCTCACCAAGTCAGGTCACCATGTTGCGGCTCTAAGTGGCCTTGCTAAGTCGGCTCGCCAACTTGCCCCACCAAGTTGCCACTTTAAGCCCACTCACCATGTTAGATCGCCAAGCCAACTCCCCAAGTCAGCTTGCAAAGCTGACAATTGAAGTATGCTCACCAAGTTGATTGTTCAAGTGTGCTCGCCAAGTTGACTCAGAGTTCGTTCATCAAGTCGCCCCACCAAAGTGCCTCATCAAGGTTAGTCCTTAAATCCACTCACCAAGTCAGCTAGCCAAGTCACCTCACCAAGTCAGCTCGCCCACATGTCCTACCAAGTCCCCAATCCCACTCACCAAGCCGAAAATTCAAGTGCGCTCACCAAGTTGACTCTTTAAGTTTTCTCACCAAGCCCATCCCCTAGGTCAACTCTCTAGGTTAGCTCGCCAAGTCACTCCCACCCAGTCACCTCAATGAGTTGACTCTTTCAGTCAGCTCACCAAGTCTACTATTCAAGTATGCACACCAGGTCAAATTGCCAAGCCAGCCCACCAAGTCATGTCACAAAGTCGACTGTTCAAGTATGCTCACAAAGTTGACTCTTTAAGTTTGCTCATCAAGTCACCCCACCAAAGTGCCTCATCAAGGTCAGTCTTTAAGTTTTCTCACCAAGTCAACTTGCCAAGTCATCGCACCAAGTCGACTCACCATCTCACCTCACCAAGTGGACTTGCTAAGTTGGCTTGCTAACTTGCCCCACCAAGTTGGATTGTTCAAGTATGCTCACCAAGTTGACTATTTGAGTTCGATCATCAAGTCACCCCACCAAAGTACCTCATCAAGGTCAGTCTTTAGGTTTTCTCATCAAGATTGCTCACCAAGTCAGCTCGCCATGTCATATCTCTAAGTGGCCTCGCTAAGTTAGCTTGCCAACTTGCCCCACCAAGTTGCCACTTTAAGCCCACTCACCATGTTAGATCGTCAGGTCGACTCCCTAAGTCAGCTCGCCAAGCTAACAATTGAAGTATGCTCACCAAGTCAACTCTCTAAGTTTGCTCACCAAGTCTGCCCCCAAGGCCAACTCTCCAGGTTAGCTCACCAAGTCACCCCCACTTGCCCCACCAACTTGCCACTTTAAGTCAACTCACCATGTCAGCTTGCTAGGCTGACTCCCCTAGTCAGCTCGCTAGGCTGACAATTCAAGTACACTCACCAAGTCAACTCTTTATGTTCGCTCACCAAGTCTGCCCCCTAGATCAACTCACCAAGTCACCCCTAAAATAGAAAAAACATTTCATTTTTCATCCTCATTTGGTTCTAGTTTTGTTAAATAAGTTTAGGAAGGTTTATGTCAAATTTTTACACAGTATCCTGCACAGTCTAAAAATTAAGATTTGTTGGGCTCGTGTGGGTATGTTATCTAATATGTATCCATATTGTATCCATACGGATAGGATATGTGTGTACAAGGAGGGGCAAATGTCTATCTAGCTATTGTATGTTTAGGAGAGAAAAGAATGTGTACTTTGTAACTATAGCCCCAATTTGGAAGAAGAAATAGAAGAAATGGAAATGAATCTTTTAGGTTGCAGAGCTAAAAAATTGAAGAATAGCACCCAACAAATCTTGTTTCCAATCTTGAAACACTATTAGAAGAAAAGCACTCAAGCATATGGTCCCAACAGAACACTTGTACCTATCTGTTGTATCCAACTTTCCTAAGGTGCCTTTAGGAACATGTGTAGATTGTGTAGAAGGGCGTCATTTTTGGCATCAAAAAGTATATTTTGCATTTTATTATTTCACACCATGAGTTTGATTTGTGCAATAAATGTGACCATTCATAGGTAACTAGTGGTAGACAATGCATGCTCCCATCCTCTTCTCTCCTTCCTCTTCAGGTAACAGTTGTAACTACAAAAAATGATTGTGGTAGTTGAGTTGTCATGCAAATGGGTGAATGGATCATATATAAGGTTTAGTTTAGGATTTTATAAGGGGAAGAAGCTTGCAGGAAAACCAAAGTATCCAACTTCCCTGGGGTGCCCTTGGGACCACTTGTAGATTTTGTATAAAATCATCATAGTTTGCATCAAGGAAGGTGTATTTTGAATTTCAAGATTTAAAGCCATGAGTTTCATTTCTATGAGTAAAGTGAATACTCTAGGGTGATGTGTCATAAACTATACAAGTCTCCTTCCTCTTCTCCATACTCTCCAAGTTGAAAGCTGTAAATGCAAAAAGGATTGTTGTAATTGTGAGTGGCATTGCAAATATGTGCATAGGTTATATTTAAGGTATGTTTACCATTTCATAAGTATCACAGAACAATATGTGGGCCCCAACTCCTTATTTTTCTTTCAATTGCTTTTAGTAAGTGTCTGTGATTTCATATATTGGAACTGCAATTCCTTCTTGTTAAATCAATTAAATTCATGTACAATGTTCCTTTCTCGATTGGAGGTTGAGGCATTCTGTAAAAGAAGCTCTTTTGTTGGGCTCTTAAGTTTGTCAATGTTAGGTTTCAAAATTTCACACTCCATTTAAATGTGATAGAAGGCATTTTCGCTAATATTGGAGTCAGTCAAGATCCTTTGCATTATAAGATAAGCAAGGATTGATGTATGAACAAGGAGAACATTCTAAGACAACAAATTTTAGAGCATATCAAATTGAGAAACCTAATGAGATGCCAACAAATCAGACCAACAGATAGAAATTCAATGGAAAATGTTTTACATGAAACAAGCTTGATCATAGGGCAAAGGAATGCCAAAGCAATTCAAATGCTATACCCTTTTCCAGATATTGTTCCCAAGCTGACAATATGGACATAGATCCAGAGAAAGCAGATCAGATCTATACCAAAGGTGAGACCTAATAGGAATGGAGGAAACCATACATGCTACAAATATAACAACTTTGGACACATTGCAAGAAATTGCAGGTTGAGGACTAATTCGAACAATCAAAGGTATGTAAATTAGAATGTTGTTTATTAAAAATGCAATATTTATGGACATATTGCTAAGAATTGCAGAGATAGAGGTAATGAAACAAGAATAAATGGTTTAGTTAAGAAGAGCAATGCAAATAGTGATGATAGAGGAAAGAAAATTGATGTAAGTGAAGTTAAGGATGAAACAGAGATGACATGGGTTAAGAGAGAGTAGATAGACTCTACAGGATAGATCACACTAGTCCTTGATGTGAATTCTTCATCAACAACCTCATTAGGTCAAAGACCTAAATGGGGAGAATATAGCATAAAATCTAAAGACCCTTAGAGATGGCATCATTTTTTTATGTGGCATTAAGTATAGTTGGAGATTGATCATAGAATGCTACATCTTGGATTATAGGAAGAGATATTGTCATATCGATGATCACACAGGATTTTTCAGTAAACTAGTTTTTATCATTCTTTTGGAGGTTACAACATGAATGAAATTTAACAACCAAATTGATCATATCAAAGGGTAAAAAGAGGATAAGAAGTCATATTGCTTTACAATACAACTTGAGAGCTTTTAAGAGAGAGACTAAGAGGTGATTTCATGTTTGGTTTGAACAATTTATCAAATTTAAAAGAAAACCCTAGCAAAGTTGAAAAGGTAATCAATACAAAAAATCACATCTATCTTCAATATAACTCTGGATACACCATAGATTACTAGTGATTTGGAGAAACCTAGGTGTGAATTCAAATTGCACCAATTTTAAATGATAGAAGATGACCCTGAAGACACATTTTTTCATGTGCAACATTGTGGATGCATGTTGAGGACATTCATGCCTACATCCATTACAAATTGGAGAAATTGGTAGTTTGGATATTCACAAGAAATTTAAAGACTCTATGGAGTTCAAAGAACCAAAAGCAGAATTCATCATCATTTTATTTGGATTGGTGATCAGCCAATCAAGATCTCAAAGGAGATAATTCAAGAAGTCACTGGATTTAGTGCCACCAGTGAGCCCCTAATCTGAAACCTACCAAAAAAAAGATTGTGGAATAGCTTACTAAGCCAAGATGGGCTAGAGAGTAATGACAATCAATGATATCACTCAACTAGATGCCAAACTTTCCTCTGTGATTCTCGGTTACAAGGTATATTACAGTAGGAGCCTTAATTTTATTTCAGCAACTATTATTCACATAGCTTAGCAAATGTTGAAAGAAGACATATGTTTGATATTTGTGAGATTTTTAGAACTAAGTTGTTGGAAAGCTTAATAAGATCACATAGCTATGGAAACAAGCAAAGAATAATAAACAAAAATAATATGCATGCTTTATTACTTAGGATTTCATGCCATCCAAAATGGGTTAACAGCATCTAAAGATTTCATGACACAAAATAATAACAATAGTTGAATGGAATGCGCTCAAGTGATAAATGCACGTGCCCGTTTGAGAGACAAGAAAAAATATTAAAACTAAATAAAAGACCTACTCCAACATGTCGGGCAATGCTAGGTGGACGTGTTTCACAACATAGACAAGAGAGATTCCCCCTCATCAGCCTTGGGCAAGCCTACAAAACATATTCCATGCAACCTTAGAACTCATTCACATGCCAAATGAGACTATTAATCTCTCTGAGAAATTAATGAATGAAAAAGATTCATCTCAATACTATTAACATATTCGCAGGGATATCACAAAATTATTGTGTTCAATAATTGAAGCAAAGAAAAATTTGGTGTATTGTGCAAGTCTAAATAATGCTATCATTTTATATTTATAAAAACACTTACTGGGAAAAATAACGAAGTGTTCTCCCCTTAGATTACTTCCCATTTCACAAACCAAGGAAAATGCAATAGATATATTTATCAACAAAGAAATAACATCAACAAGAGTAACCATGCCATCTCTTAGCATTCTCAGTATTGCCATTGGCACATAAAGAACTGGGCTACACTTCACAATGCCAAAACCTTGAGAAAAATTCATTGTGGGAAGAAGCAAATTATGTTTCCTTGGCACGTGTTAGCTAGCAATCATTTCATATAAAATCTTATAAAAGAATTCCTAAAGCTAACAAAATTTTGAAATGAGATAACAACTAATATATATCATTTCAAACTCAATTTATTCCTATTTGTGCATAACATTAGTAGGTTAGTGTTATGCCAAGAGAATGGAATTTATGTGTCCTCTTGACTCTAACAAAGAAAAAGGGCCATTCTTGTCACTCTTTGGAGGTAAACCATAAACTTTGAAGAGACACTAAGCCAAAATTATTGGGCACACAAAGGTTAAAAAACATGGCAAATGTATAGGACAAATAGAGTCAACTTTTATGAAAATGATAAATATCTCCCAACAACAATTGAGAAAGGTTCAAAGCATATGCCTCCTCATACAACTTTAATAGCATTTCTGGATGAGATGTTATCACAACAAACAAACACTTAGTTGCTGCCCTTCGAACCTTCTAGCTGATATCCTCATCATCACTATATTCATTAGCACTCTCTCTACATCAACAGAATAGTATTCACATGTTGGTAATAAAATTCATAATTACATGAAAATAAAAGACACCATTGTGCAAAAATTAAATTTTCTCAAGAAAATAATTCTCTTAAGCAATTTTAACATACTCATCCTCCTCTCCATTACTCTCTTCTGTATCTTCTTCCATATTATCAGTGTAGTTTGGATCATAGCTTATGTAGTCCAGAGCAAGTTCCAAAATCGTATCACAATAAACATCCACAACTCTAGCACAACATAGGACAAAACTCTCCAATGCCTTCAAATTGCATCTTTAAAGTGATTATTTACAAATTTTTGAATAATCAGGGTTTTCTATTTGAAGAATGAAATCTGAAGATGCATTTCACCAAGCATACATATACTTTCAATATAGATGATATGAACTTTTAAAATGGAACCACTAATGTTAACAAATAGTGTGAGATGAAAATACATAATTTCTCTACAACCAAACTCTTTTAACACCTGCAAGCTATATTCTCTTAGCTCCTCATCAGCTTCAGATGCACTTTTACAATAGTTAATAAGCAGGGGAACAATTTCATTTAGATGCGGTCCAAACCTGTACCCAATAGCTTGACTGCAAGGGGAAAGAACATATATTAGAATAAGACTATAGCTTATATAGCTAAAGGCCATTGATGATACATTGATGAACACGTGGACTACAAGATTAAAAAATGGAAACAAAATATAGAATCGCATTTTTAAGTAACATAAAATTTCACAAATATTATATTGTTTTTATATTTTCTGTATTAGTTACAATATTCAATTATTTTTCAAAAGGCCTTCACTTTTTTAGCTTCTAAAACCATTTTTCCCATAAGAACCAACCATTAACTACCCAACATAGCAATATATTATTAGTAAGTAGCAGATATTTTCCACAACAAGTCAAATTATGATATTGCTATGCAGATTCAACTTTGTAGATTTTAAGTCAAACTCATTGACCCATGTTTCATGAGTAATAGTTGACAAGGACTCATCTCTCATGAGAATGAATGGAACACTTAGCACTCATTGCAATTATATGATGCTCAAAAGTGGTGGATAAGCTAATATTATAATTTATTAACCATAAACTAACACTATGGATCATAAACAAACAAAAGGCTAGTAGATTGAAAATGTGTTCTTAGCAACAATAGTTGTCTATTCATTTAATGTGACAAGAATGTATTCAGAGCCATGCATGAGAATCTCAAAAGAAGTTCAGCCTTCACTGTTTGACTGTCATGGCTATACTAGGATAATTGTGGTAAAAGGGTTGAATTGATAAATCTGTCCCTACAATTGGGACTAACAATAGCAACAAATAAATAAGCAATATTTGAGAGAGATTTAAACAACATAGATCACTTGGAAGGCTCTTAAGGTTGGTGCTAGATGAAAAAATCAGAGGTTTGAAAAGCATAGTTGAATTACTAGTCACAATGGAAAATAGAGGCTTGCTACCTACCACTTGGAGAGCTAATGTGGATCCAAAACTGTAACATTTCTTGTTCCTATACATGTGATTTGAGATATAACAATGCCTTAATATTGACTATGAAACTCAGTCTTTGCTTCTTTATAGTCAATTCTACAATATATATTGCCAAAGCATTGATGAGAACTATCATTCAGTGTGAATCTACAATTTTCTCAAGTAATCTAGTTCCAGATGTTTGGTGTAATAGGATCACAATGTACTAGTCATTTGAGTTCTTAGTTTTCAATATTGGAATCAAAGTTTCTTTTTAAGATTGAGGATTTGAGTACCAAAGGAACCACATTTTCAAGAGTGGTGGGTCTTTCCTTGGAAAATTTGCTAAGACTAGAACCTTTCACACCGAGGAAATTCATATCCCTTTCCAATGAATCAAATTGTGAAGGAAGAGAATGAATCCCTTCTATTGGATAATATTGTCCTTTGAGAATTTCAATCATAACACCTTTCCCACTATTTTCTTGCATTGTCAAACCTCTTCCCTATCCAGAAGTTCTAAAATTATTCATATCATACAGCATTTGGCTTGTTCTCTATGCAATGGGCTTAGTAGTTCTTGTTTGACCTGTATAAGCAAGATTCAAAAGCATTTTATTCCAGGGTAGCTTACATAACCTTGTCGAGGCTTGGTTACTGTCATCTACACTTTCTCCTCCAAAAGCTTCATACCCATCACTGGTAGATCTTTGGAGCTTGGAGCCTTTGGTAATACATGAAGAGCCAGCTGAAATAGATGGTATGTCTACAATGCCTGACGATGATTCCATGAAAGATTGAAGATCGGGTGAAGCAAAGCTGCTTTGAGCAGACGATGCAATCAACCTTCCAGTTGACATTGCCAAGCTAGATCAAAATGCACTTTATGCCTGTAACTATAAAGGAGCCAATCTCTTTAAATTTTCTACCACGTGATTAGGATGATTACACAAGAATGCTCTGGGTATTGTGTTACAGGTTGTATGTGACTTGTAAGGAGGCCAAATTTTATAAGTAGATCATCACCCCCACACATTACACATGGTGATCCAAATGTTATAACATGCAGCAACAAAGACATAGGCACCACTCTCCTTATCAGAAGCATCAAATTTACTGACATGGAGAGACTTCCTCCAAGTGAATGGCCCATAAAATGGACAAGACCATCCTCTCCATGTGTTTTCAAATGAGAATAAATCTCACAAAAATTTGCTTGTAAATACCATTAGCTACTTCATCAGATCCCTCGTGTTCAAGAAATTCCAACCCCTAAAAAGGCACAATCCAAAATCAACTGTTAGTTTTCGATCCTCAGGTAGAAATATCCTAGTTGTCTTCATGAAAATATAAAATCAGTTACAAAGTTTTATTCCCATTTGAAATGTATTTAGTACATTGATATTTATAAATCCAATCTGCCAGTTCTATTAGTGCCTCTGATGTACATCAATAAGTTCCCTATTACTAGTGACAAAATGGCAAAATCATGACTTTTCTTTCTATTATATCCTTTGTAATAGAAAATATAAGGTTGTAGATAATCACCACCAATATGGATGCCAATCATATACAACTCAATTCATGCTAATTTCCATTTTTTGTATATCCCCGTGCATATGTGTGTAAATAAAAAATACTATGAATGGAGACTATAATTTGCAAAAAAATAATGCTCCATCAGGGTATAGAATGTGAGTAAGTCGAGGTAATAAATAAATACATTAAGATTAAAGTTGAAACTTTCACATGGGTTCATAATAATCATAAGGCAAAAAAAAGAAGATTTTGTAAAGGAAAAAATAATAAATATAAAGTTGACCAAAATAGCATTAACCATAAATTTATAAAAGACAAAATATCACTCACCATGAAACTTCCAACCTGGTAACCACTTTAGACATCTTAGGACAGTGTCCCGAGTGAAATTAAGTAGATGAATGCCACCTGGACCATTTCCACAAGTTTGACTCTATCATAATTGGTTTTTAGATCTTTGTCTACCAGAAGGTTCAACCTTTTCTCTTGATGTAATTTTTTGAGCTAACCAACGTACACCAAAAGATATGAATACAAATTTAGGATCCTCTTAGTGATGGTATTTGTGATCATGATAATATGTTTAGAAAAAGTGAATTTTAGGTTGCTTACCATACTAAATGTGTGATGTCTTAACAAAAAACCTTATATACTTATCCAATCCAGTATCACTCCTTTTTTTTTTCTTTCTTTGCCAAAATACAATGCTTTTCACCAGCAAGAAGTTCTAGCTATAGTACGCCAAAAGCCAAATACATCAGTGTTGTTAGAAGATTGTCTTATCGAATGGTATTCAGGAGCAATGTGCCCAACAGTGCCTCTAATAGTTGTAGTCACATATAAATCCCTATGGTCTAGAAGCTTTGTTGGACCAAACTCACCGACAACAGCTTCAAAGTAATCATCTGGTAGGATGTTCATTGCTTTTACATCTCAGTAATTATCTTGGGATCACAATGCCAATGCCAACATAGGAGTCCCCTTGTGGCTCCTACGGCTATCCTCTTCCTCATGGCCCTTCTCCAATACAAGCCTTCTATCAATGTTATCAGTCACTTTACAAGATTTCTCTACAAATGTGAATTGATGGCTTACAACAAGACAATTACACAATAGTTGTAAAAGTGTTTGTGAATCTTGCAACTTTGGAATGCAGAGCCAGAAACCATGTAAATGTCAGATAACAACTTGCATTAAATCTCCTCTTTGAAACCCAAGGACTTGTACTCAAACAAAAGACTCTTCCTGCAACTAGTTTTCCTTAACCCACATTATTCATAAATGCATAAAACATTAAAATTCTATAGATTTACTAGAAACAAAATAGGACACTCATGAATATCACCAATGTGCTTTTCACCTCCAATATAAGAGAGAGTCAACATACCAAATCTGTCTTTTGTGCTTCCTTGCGAATTCATATGCATGTTCACAGAAAAAAAATTAGCAAGAAACCTTGTACAACTTCTAGTTCATCCGAGTGATGAAAAACCCCTCCACCTTTACATTCTCTATAGGTTTTAAACAAGGTTTTTGAGAGTTTCTTACTTTGTACACATTTGGTTATTAGGATAGAACTCATGTCATTATATTTAACCATTCATAGCTCTTCAATAAATCCCCCAATGTAGAATGCTTGGACTGAAAGAAATTAAAAAAATAGAATTTGTAACAGACCTGCAAAATTTGTAACAAAGTTCCTCTTCCCCTCATATTAGTATCTTAAATTTTGTTTTAAAGCATTCTCAAGATTGAAACATGATTTACAATGCACAGCAAGGATGGTTGAATGACGATGCTATTGGGTAAGATTCTCATGGTTTGTGTGATTTCTCTTTAGTTTTGCCTACTATAATTTGCCCAGATTATGGCCAGTATCTGTATTGAAATGGGCCTCAATCCAATCACAATACTATCAAGTGAGTTCTAGCACTTTAACTTTTTTAGTTTTGTTAAGCTAATCTATAGAATAACAGACCAAATTTAGTAATTACCCTTTTATTATCTTGTCCCAATGCAAAAAAGCACTGAGCTTGAAAACTAGCTTTCAATACATTTCTTTTTAAAACTCCAGGCCTCAGCTTCTTTTTAGGAGGTTATTCATCTTATCATCGACAGGGCTTGAGCCCTAACTTAATGCAAAAAGCTTCATTTTTAAAACATTCGTAACCCAGTTAACAATTCCAACATACTGCATTTGGTTCTGTTGGGTTTTTTTTTATAGTAACGTGACTTGCCAAGGCCCAAGTTAATTTCTCTATCTCACTACATCCTTCAAGGTTCCTAACATATTACACTAGTAGCTCTCTTTCTATGAAGTGAACTCTAACCATTTATCTATCAATGAAGTATAAAATTACTATGAACTTTTTTTTGGATGAATCCTATATGAATTTTCACATAAATTTATTATAAATGATTTTATATTATTTGAAAGATCATTTTTCTATTTAACATAAGTGCACGAGCTTTAGGCTACAATCTTCCTAACTGAATGCCAAGAACTAAAGAAATTTTTCTTCTGTTCATTAAACTTCTAACTATACATCAAGGACCTTTTTCCTGCATCAAATTTTGAATTGCACTTCCTGATTCCATTATTAGAGGAAATAAATAAATTTGAATAGCTTTTACTGAATTCTTTATTAGATGATGAAACATAATGAAAAAAACCCACAATTTTGAAATTTTCTAATCGGCCACCAGTAACTACTATTTTATCTTTGATAAATAAATGTCAGTAAATGGACAATTTACATAATAACTCTTCATAAATAATGAATTGGGACCAAACAACTCTTCTTAGATGAGCATAATAGACACATGCTTTCCTAGTATTCTTATTTGCACTATTCTCTCTGATCTTAATAGTATTTTCGATATTCAAAGTTTCATTTGCCCTCCATCAATTTCTAATGTCACAAAGGAAAAAAAGGAAAAGGAATAAATACCAAAAGTTTTGATTGTGTGAACTTAAAAAAGAAGGGAAACAAAAAAAATCCTACAAAAAGAATCCAAACAATAATGAACATTTGAATACCAATAAGATGAGAAAGGTATAACTTAAAGCTTCTTAAATGAGAAGAGAAAAAAAGAATTAGGATCAATAAAAAAATTATCTTCGAATTTATATTTTTAACTCTATTAACACTTCTAGTAAAGATGTTTGGTTTAGCAATGATTTCAGATGAATTTGCAATGGCAAATTAGTTGAGAGGTTTAGGGGAAGAAGTTGGGAATTCCTCCAAAGCATTCAACAACTGTGAAATATCTCCATTCCCTACGCTTTCTTCTGAACATACCAAAGAAAAAACTACCAGATTGGTCATAGGGTTGGTCCATTTGCATTTTTCTTCAAGCCCACCTCCTCCTGGTAAATAGAGCAAGTTGGGCTCACAGTTGAAGGCAATGTACCAATTGGAAATGGAAGCAAAGTAAAACTGAGACCAGGAAGCAAAAGTCTAGTATGTTTGGCAATCAAATTATTCACAAAATGGATAAAGAAATCAGAAAAGCACACAATCCTGTTGGCAAAAAAAAAATGCCCTCTTTTACTATGACCCATAAGTCAAATTCATATGAATTTGCCCTTAAATTTGTACAAAACCCATTTATTGATTAATAAAAATGAAAATTTTACAAAATTCATATGAATTTATCCTAGTTATTTTTATAAAACCTATGAATTAATCCATAAAACACAAATTTACAAATTTATAAGAATTGGCCACCTATGCATACTTCTGGTTAACAAATCACACTAAAATAAGGCTTACTTTCTAGACAACTTGGAACTATGTTACAAACATTTACACCAAAATTTTGCATTCAATGTATATTCAGTATTTACTAATACAATGGTGACTTAATCATTGCTACATATACAGATTTTTTGATGCAGTTAACTAATTTGTGCATATTTCCATATCCCCAATGTCAGTTATGAATGTCTTTGTTTACCATACTTCTATTGTATCTATTATGTATAATGTTGCGGGCATCTATTATATTTTTTGTTGAATGAAGTTGATTATTAAATATGTGATTTCTGGAGAAACTATTGGTAGCATGCTTTGTCTATGCTCTTATCATTATGTAGCATGTTCAATCATTCCATTTTTTATTTTCATTATTGCATCTGACTGATTCATGTCTTATTAAATGTTTCATAAACATGTGATATTGAATAAGCTCTATATTATTTGGTCATATCTCAATGTAGTCTTACTTTGTGATACCTTTGGTCTAATTTAAGCAACATCAGAAGTGTGCCAATAGTTGGCTTCATCCAAGTTGCAGCATACTTAGTTACATTTTCCTTAGATTATCAAGCCTAGCTTGTAGATTTCTGTCAATCGTAGTATCATAACTGCCAACTACAGTCTGTTGGGAAACTTGTAGGTACACATGCTGAGATTAATGATGCTAGAGCATTCAAAATCTGCATTATGTTGAATTTCAGTTACAAATCAGTTGCATGATAAACCCAAAAGGTGTAACATTATGAATGCCAAATAAATCAGCTACCTGAGAATCAATATATGTCCCACTCTCATCTAGCACTTGATTGAAAAGTTCTTCAGTGTGTTCCTCTTCATCTCCCTTCGAGCCAATGCCTATGGCATCCTCCATTACTTTTGTTACCATTCCATCTTTTCATTTTGCCTTTCGAACTGGTCCATTATTTTCTATAAAGTTGATAAATTTCATAGCAACTCCCATTGCGTGTGTCAATTCCATTGTTTACTTGTTCTTTGCTCGTGTATGGAAAGAGAGAATTATGGAGGGGATCCAATATTAATTTCTTATTTTTGCACCATTTTTAGCAGTGTTGAGTAGGATGAATAATACAAATAGTCTTTTTCTTCCCATCTCTGATGTACGTATAGTTATAGCTATTTTAAGTTGAAGTCCTTTATTTCATAATTTCAGATTGATTGTAAGGGAGTTTTATTTATTTATAGATCTAATATCCTTTCAATATAGTGTAAAAGCATCGTATTGTTTTCCTTTATATATGTGCCCTTGAAAAAGAACATGGGCAATTATATAACCACAAAGAGGGAATACGATGCTCCGCAACCCCATAAGGATCCAAATATATGGCGACTTAATAATGGCATTGCTATTATAAAGCTTAGTCTCCTTCCATAGATGATTAAAATTAAGTTTATCTATTGTCAATGGTGGAAACCTAGCCATATATGAGATCATCTAGACTATGGTATAACTTTTATAGACAACAAAATAGTATAAACAGTCCTTATATGTGAAAGAAAGCTATATGCATATAGAACCAACCCTACAAGAGAACACGAGCAAAAATTCCTTCAATGATCTATTTAAACCCAAATCTAAGGTTTTTTGTACAATCTAAGGTTTATAAAACTTTATTTTTAATTCTTGTGTTTGCAGAACCAAGGCTTGTTAGTAAAGAGGTCCCTCACCCAAGTTCTCTGAAGCTTTTGATGTCTGTCATCGATCCATAAGTTAATCATCACATATGCACAGATGGTGCAAGGGGTGTGTCAATAGATATCTAATTTGAAATCATAAATAAAACTTAATACAATAAACTATCATTGACAACTATTCCTAGGAAATATACATCCTTTCTTTATTAGTGAAATAAGAGGAGACTTAACCTTTGGTGTAGTGGCTATCAAACAAGCTTCTGAGTTTTTCTTGTTGATTATGGAGAACATATATGACTATGTTTTATGGAATCAAGGATTTTGAGCAATGATACTACTTGCTTTAAAAGAAATCTTATGATTGTATTGCAAAATTTTATTCTTTCTTCTTCAAATAATGCCAAATGTACCTATTAAAAAAAATTGAAAATAAAGTTAGTCATTGCATTGATAACAAGAGAACTCAAATTCGAAAGGATCTAGATTCAGCAAGAATTTTTCAAAAAACTTCTACAAATTCATTCTAAAATAAGATGTTGATATAGATTCCAAACTAATTCAACAAAACCATGTTATGTTTCACAGTAACTATTGATTCAATCTTAATGTCAACAAATTCTTGATGTAGATTCCTAAGATAAATTTCATAATCGTCTAGAAAGAGTATGTTTTTTCTCTTTTTGGAGCTTAAATTCAAATAATGCCATATCAGTTGGCACGATCAACGCATCTATGTACCAGTTCACTTTTGATTAATCTCATTGGATGAACTAACAACTATATTTAAGACTTTACATAGGACCTATCTACCTCATTCTTGAGCATATCCATAGATCTGGTTATGATTAAGCCGATTGAGAAATAAGTTTCACTTTTGGTGACATACATATACTATGTATTTTAAGAAAATATAATGGACCATATTCCAATCACCAATAATGTGCCTAAATCAAAAATCATCAAAAATATTCTAAACACATATTTAATTGCATCACTCTTATTAATACAAGATTACACTACTATAAAAATCACAATTGTAATGATTGAGATATGATAAATATAAAATGGTAGTCATCCAACAAAGAGCTAGTGATCCAAGCATGGAGTAAAAAACATTTTGTAGCTAGTTCAGACACAATTCAAAGAAGCCATTTGCATATTTAGAAGTTACACAAAGAACCTTAGGTAGAAATTTAACAAGCAACTATCCTTAAGGAGGATTAACAGTTCCTTCAAAAGACAAGTACAATATAATATGAGAAATATTGCACATGATGCCCATTGCCACTAAGCATTGTCAAGGTTACACAGAGTAATTAAACACATTTGCAACTCAAACTGAAGGCTAGTGCCATATTTCATCAAAATCGATAACCACTAATACTACCTCCAAACAATGAATAAATACAATAGATTTAGGGGAGAGGGTCTGGCAATTGAACATATTCTAATAGTTATAGCATTTTTTGATTTAATACTCAATATTTGTATCTTATAGAAATAACATTTGTAACTTTCAAGTTGTTAGTATTGATCATGTAGCGATAATAGAATGAAATGTACTCTTTAGATCTAAAAAGAAATGTATCACATGATGAGACATCAGTGCACCAATAAAACATGACTTAGCGCATAACTATCATTCTATAATTTTGGAGGCTTTTCTGAATGTTTCAATAAAAAGAATGCTGAGAAATGCAAAGCTAGGATGCTCAACTACTAGGAAGCTAAGATGTTGACATGGAATAAGATTGATGCAGATTATTGTGGGTGCTATGTTGGAGATTACTATGTGCTATTGGAGCCAAGCGGATGCAGGTGAAAGCTGGTTGGAACCACCTGCCTTTGGCTAGCTGGGAGCGGCTTCCAGCCAGCTTCTGCCCACATCTGCTCTAGAATCCACTTCCATCTATTTTTGTTTCTGCTTCTACAGCCAGGAAGCCCGCATCAAATTCTGTGAACCAAACCAATCTCTCTATAACTGCTCCAATCTATTCACAGTAAACAAAAAGTGGGGATATGAAAATATTAGTGCTTATGGGTTTTTAGATTCTTAAGCTTGATGCAAGATTTCATGCACAACTGTCATTTGATTAGATTTGAAGATCTAAAAGCAAAAAAATAGCAAATAGGATTCAAAATTTGTTAGAGATGTGAAGCAATTTCCATTGTTCAAAAACCATTTGATTAAACTTTCCAGTGTAGGAATGTATTTTCCCAGTGTGAGAATACTGACCTCCAATAGGTAATGCCACAATATATAGTGGCTAGCCTATTGGCTAAAAATAAACAATCCTTGTTGCAATGGAGTAGAACACAAAGAAAAGGAGGTATTGGAACTCTGTAGGAACCTAAAAACCCTTTCAAAATGAAACAAACTGAAACTGAAACTAGATCTTTTCAGAAACTTATTGATAAGAGAAAAAATTAGTTTCAAACTGTCTTCTTCCTAAATTGGAGCTGGCGATATGATAAAATTAGGTTCCAATAGCACATGTAATTATTGATGAAATGGAATAAAGCATAAATAAAAGTGGATACTCCATAGAAACTTGAGAAGCCTTTTAGAATCGAAAATTTGAGAATGCATTGAACTCAAAATCAAATGCTACATGCAATAATAATAGGGAGTGCATTGGATTTCCAAATGTCTTCTTTGGAAAGCCTTTCACAATTAACAATGGGAGAATGACTTGAACTCAATGCAATAATAATAGGGAGTGCATAATTTTCCAATTAAGTCATCTTCCTCAAATAGAGATAATAATAGACAATATCAGGTTAAGGTAGCACAACCAATAATTGCTAGAACCGAGTAGACAATAAAGAAAAGGAGCTAATGGAACTCTTAGGAAAATAATTATCTTTTGCAATAATTTTAAGGGGAGAATGACTTGAAACTAAAACCAGATGTTATCACATACACCAATAATATCATAATATGGAAAGTGTCAAATTTTAAACTAAGTTTTCTTCTTGGTAGAAATGATGATATGACAAAATCAAGGTAAGGTGGCACATCCAGATACAATTCTAGATAGAAACAAGGAGGTCAGCCAGATTATGAACAACAATTTGATCTTATTTCCTTGGCTGATAGAAGTGACGTTAATCAATAATTGGGTAGATCTATGACTGATAAGTCAGATCTATAACAGTGAATTGAAAGATTCCAATGTTTATCATTGATGATGTAAAGAAAAGAATAGAATTTATAGCAAAAGAAATAGTCTTAAGATTTCAGTGGAAGAATCCTATAAAAAGATGGTCACACTCTATTGCAATATTTCTAGAAAAGGAAATACTTATTTGCCAATACATTAAGGCATTACATTTCAAATTAGTCTGATGGTTACTGATGCAGTTTTTATAGTTGAAAGTAGGAGAGTAGAACTATGAAATTTTAAACAAGTTGTAAACAATTCTAGTATCAATCTAGCTTGTTAAAAAAGAAAAAGAAAAAAGAACTTTCACAGTGTTCAATTTTATATTTTATGCCTATAAAATAACATTTCAAATTCTATCATCAGATGGAACGGCTATCACGTAGGTATTGGAAAATAAAGGCAATAGATTTAAACTTGTATCATAAGGTAAAAAATAAATAGCTTAATCAAAAAAAAATCCCCTCAAAATAAGATTCTTTGAAAGACTCAAAAAGAGAAGTCATCCATTTTCTTATATTGGCATAGGTGTTAAAGTTCCACCTCCACCACGTCATGTGAAATGGTAATCAGAACTTGCCAATTTATTTAATTGATAAATGAAGAAAAAACTCTCACAAAAGCATGTACCTTAATTGCATATTTTTCCATATCTATCCTACTTTCTAGATATTCTAGAGGCGCTAGTAGCTCAGCCATTTTCTACTTCTCCAGCATGTCTACGGTCTCTGAATCGGGAGCAATATCCTATTTCTTTGATAATCTTGGTTATCTGAGCTTAGTCAAATGATCAAGAGGCGATCCAAATTTCTCCCAAAGCTGAGGCTGGCCTGTCTCAATGGGCTTTCTTTCTATCTCCTGACATGATATGCTATAACACAGAAAACCCACGCGTGTGAAAGAGAAATTGAAATTGAAATGTTTCTTCTTTTGTTTTGATGTATAAGCCCTTGTTGGTCAAAATTTTGACCAACACAGGCCTTACATGTAAAAAAAAGAATTTTTTTGCCTTAACATTTCGACCAACCTAAACTTATTTAGTTAATGGTCAAAAAGTGTGGTTAAATTTAGTAGTGTTAGGTTTCATCAGCACTTCAATTAATTCCATTCTATCCTCCTCCTCAATGGTAAATTGTTGTTTCTTATTTCTTATTAGTTCTTTTCTCAGCCACCTTGGGATATGCTCCAACAGAGATTTTCCTTTTGAGGATGAAGGAGTCAGCTCTGCTATGCCCTTTCCCTTATCTCCCCTTTCTAGAATCCTTTCCTTTTGCATGAGATTTGTACTAGGAGTCTCTATGTCCATAGAGTCCATGGTCCTTGCCTTAGTATCTTGGGAAGTTTGCTGAGGTTGTTCACTTATCTACCCTTCCTCTAACACTTCCTCAGTAGATGTTTGTCATGGTTCTCACTCTTGCTTTGTTTGGACTTGTTCTACTTCTGTGCTTGGAGGAAGAGGGGTAGTTGATCCCTTATCTACACAAAATGTGATTTATACTAGGGACACTAATACATTTGGCATCGATTTGCGATTGCTATGTGTTGCAATCACAATAGCAATGTGTCACCACTGTAACAGTAATAAACATCATTGTTTTTTAGTCACAAATTATGATTTCTATCCTATGCTATCGTAATTATGACTCCTATCCGTTGCTATGCAATCACTTTATTGTGACATTGACCCTGTCGCAATGCTTGTGCCAGATATTGCAATCATGACGTCCACCACAAGCATTGGGACAGGGTCACTATGGCGATGATGCCAACTGCCATTGCCATGCTTGTTGTGGATGTCACAATTGCGAAGTCCACCACAAGCATTGCGATGGGGTCACTATGGCGGTGACGCCAATTGTTGTCGCCATGCTTGTTGCGAATGTCGCAATTGTGACATCTACCACAAGCATTGCGACGGGGTCGCTGTGGAAAAAATGCCAACCGCCATCACCATACTTGTTGAGGATGTTTCAATTGTGACATCTGCCGCAAGCATTGTGACAAGGTCATTGTGGCGGTGACGCTAACTGCCGTCGCCACCACAATGACCCCGTCGCAATGCCAGTTCATCGTAAAAACCAAGTACATAGCCTAATGTTTCAGACGATGATTTTAACTACTCAACTACTCAAAGTTTTAAAAGCAATGGGAAGGGAACAAGGTCTCGAATATTATTTATTAGTTTTCTATCACTCTTGCACATTTGAGATTTCGACAAAGTTTAATTTTTATTCAATACATAAGATATGCTGCTATTATATCGAGGCAACATCCTTTATTTAATGTTCCACCTCTAACAATGAGTTTAAAGGAAATATCCATTATTACCTTCATCACTAACCACTTGGATTATATATAACTAAATGAAAAATACTGAAAGTCAAACTTGGAACAGTTAGCTGAAAAAATTGACCCAACAGAACTCCATGCAATATGTAACCTATGGACCACATTTTCTTGTTTGACAGTTCTGCATTCAGCCTACTGCTTCAGCCACAAACATATTTGCAAGTTTGACAAGTAGAAATATATCTCCATTTCTCACATTTATTTGATGAATTTTGGAAGTATAAGGAAATATTGGCTGCAGGGATCTAACATTGAATCATTGAAAAAGTTTGAAGTAATGCATCTTTTCATGATATTTTGACTTCATTATCAACTTTCTACAGTGTTTTCCATGTTTTCTGAATGGTTGCTAGCAATGTAATTTTCCCTCTGTTTTATAGGTTTTGCCCCAACATTGGTTTGGTATTGAGTTTGACAAAAAACTCTATCTTGCATTGTGTTGCAGTTTCTCTTGATTAGTTCTTGTGAATGAATTCCCTTTACCAGTAATCTTGGCTTTTCTATTTGAAAGTGATTAAAAAGGATTGCTCTGTCGATTGGAATATTTTCCATAAGAGTCATCTATGCCATCTTCATCCTGTACTTGTTTAACCTTTTTCCTTCTACCACGGTCATATTCTTCATCCCTGCATAAACCACACAAGATTATGGAAACACAACAACATAGACATAGATAATTGATTATTGTCCATAGAAACACTTTATGCATGAATATACTGCTATGCCAAGTCCCATGATGCAATTGTATTTGTACAAAGATAACCTACCATTCATCTAAGACATAACCAACATGGTTTGCATGTTTGTCTGTAATTCTGCTACTTTTTACCAAGCCATCATCAATACTATCCCAACATGGAACTGCACAATAGCCACAGTAAACCATCGTCAAAAAAGATTAAATATCCAACACATAAACAGAGGATGAACATTGAGCTTAATTGAGCTACATTACATAGAATAAAATAAAATTGTGACTATACCTGCTAGCCCATGTAATCTAGCCTTTAGAAAAGATGGTTCAAAATCTTTTATAGATAGAGACCCATCTTGTTGGCATGTTTCTCCTCTATTTGTAAAGCTATTATTTGATTGACGGGGAGCAGACAAGTTTTTCTCCATGCCAATTTTAGAGTCTTGCTCAACATCAGAATATTGTCTAGCTTTACTTAAACCAAGTCTTCCAGGAACTTCTCTTTGTTTATTTAGCTTAGTACCATTTCCACTAGAAAGCTGCTTGTTTACAAGGGGCATCGGAGTATCACAAAATTTAGCAATGTTACACCCATTCTGAACCACACCAACTATAATTTTTGATGTCTCAGTTTGTTGTACAGAAACATAGAGAGCAGACAAGTTTTTCTCTGTGCTAATGTTAGAGTCTTGCTCAACATCAGAATATTGTCTAGCTTTACTTAAACGAAGTCTGCCAGGAACTTCTCTTTGTTTCTTTAGCTTAGTACCATTTCCACTAGAAAGTTACCTGTTTACAAGAGGCATCAGAGTATCACAAAATTTAGCAATGTTACACCCATTCTGAACCACACCAGCTGTAATCTCAGATGTCTTGGTTTGCTACACAGAAACACAACCATTTATTTTGTTTGACAGACCCTTTCCATAGGATTGTTGTGGATACTTAGAAGTGACTAAACATGCAAAACTTTTTGCAGTTGGATACTCTTTTCTAGAAGGCATTTTTGCAGAGCATTTCTGCTTAAGAAAAATGTCAGCCTTCTTAAGTTGTAACTTCATGCATTTCTTCCTTTCATTGGATCATTTCTTCCTCAAAATATGCATTGCTCTTAGAAGAAAATGCCTCTTGAAAGACAATGCTTGTAAAAACTGAGGACATGGAAGATGCTTCATAAGCTTCAATCTATTTCTACTAAAAAGGTAGTGGTTGTCCTCATGGTGTTTTTGGTACTTTTGGCTGGAAATACATTTAGTTTCTTAACTATATTTCTGCAACCTATGTGGATGCATAGCTTTTACACATGACCCATTCATTTCCCTTTCCTTATAGAGAAAAGTACCATTTTTGCCTCCCTGCTAAAAGGAACATATAAAGATTCATTAGGACTAAAAGAAATTTTCTCAAAAATAAACATATACACTGTAGCATTAATACAAAAAAAAGCACCTGAAATAAGGAACCATCTTCCAGGGATAGGAGCTTAGCAACCTCACTCTCATTATCTATAGAATTGTGGACCACACTACCATTCTCTAGATTCTCATTAGCTACAAGTTTACCAATTGAATCATTTTTTGGAAGTTTAGTAGCATGATGTCGAGTAATAATACCTATCAAACCATTTGTAGAATGTTTGACATTCTCATGAATATTACCATTAATTTTTGAATAAGCTTCAGAATTTCTACCAATATAGTTCTCATTATCATTACTCACATCACAGTTTTGAGAATGTCTAATAACCATATCATTAAAATTACCCACAAGATCAGTTCCCTTTATTTCAGATTCCTGCTTCTTAACATTATTACTAGACTCATTCGATGTCCATCCATTACTTATGGTATGACTTGAGAATACATTATTTGTTTGAATACCATTAGTTCTTGGAGGCACCATCTGTAATGTAGCATCATGATCTACTAATGATCTGGATTTACTGCATGACTGGCCAGAACTTGTGTTTTTTTCTAGACTTTCTGAAATGAAATTGACATTTGACAAATTTTCTACCTATTGGGGTATCTTGTTTACACCTGCAACATTAAAAGAGATTGTTGTCGTTTGGAAAGAATACATGTTTTCTATCACCTAGGGGGCATATGAATCTTCTACGTGGTTTTCCTTTGGATGTCCAATGTTCAATGACACCCTCTTCTTTAGTTTAGAGCCATTATACTAATATTCAGATCTACCCGCTGTTTGAATGCTAGTTTTCTTAATCTCTTATATAGAATAACATGTAAGCTTTCTGGGAAAGCACACTTTTCTCACTAACTAAATAGACCTAAAGTACAAAATTTCATAAGAATAACTTCAATCAATCTAAGCAACTTCAATATAATTAGTGTTACCGTATAAAGAAAAGGTTCTACATAAAATTGTAGTTCTTTGTTGTATTTTGTTATACACAAATTATAATGAGCTTGCTCCACAAAATTAAACATGTCTTCACAACTGTAGAAAATGTATACCTGATTATCATCTAAAGCATGCTTGATGCCTGTGGATGAACGAATAAAGTAGAAATAATGACCAGAATGTGTGCTCTAGCCATCATGAACAAGAACACCATAAAGAGTGTACTTAAAATTGCCCTCCTATGATTGATCAATAGACAGAGAAACTATAATATCATTCAAATGTGCAAATTTTATTAAAAAACCAGTAGATATTAATAAAACTATATTATTAGATTCCACTAAAAATGTGATCCACTGGCAAATAATATTGTAAGGGCTACTTAGATGTGACCTGCTAACAAATGGTTTGAGATCCAATGTACAACTAAAGTCTACTTTTTTGTCAATTTTTCCTCCAGATCCAACTACAGTGAAGTGCTTGAGATGAATTGCAAGAACATGTGGTGGTTTATCAATTTTGAGTTGTTTTAGAGCCTTTACTTTTACTTTGCATCATTCACATTGATATCTTTTCACACCCCCATCTAACTGTTCCAGTACCATGTAATGGGATAATGCTTTCAACAAGGAATCTGCTCGAATGATCTCTAGGCTCAAATCTAAGAAAGGATCAAATTTATTTGAGCAATAAGAACATTGTGTGCACTTCACCTACAAGCTAGGTTGAAGCAATTGTTAATGAATAAAATACTTTTCTAAGACTATAACCTAGAGTTCCCAGCATAAAAATAATTTTGAAAGGTTTAAGTGACTCAAAAAATCCCATTTATGAAATGAACAGTAAATCCTGGAGTTGTCTATAAGCCCCTCTCTATTCCCTTGCTAATATTAAAAAAGATGATGTTTAGATATGAATAACTTCTTCTGATATCTTCTTATATTCACTCATCCTTGTTAACAAAGTACAATTTTTTTTGAAAATATAAACAACTAAAAATCACAACCTAACTTATGAGTCGGCCACCAAATATTTTATGTACTAGACTCTTCTCATAAGCAACAAGTGATTCAATTAAACAATATAGATAAATATACTCATACTGGTGAAAGATAAAAGCTAGACAGCAACAGAATAAAGTACGCTATGTAACACAACTATTAAAAGTATTACATATGGCATTCTCGCTAAGAATAATAATAAATAAATGTGAAAAAACCATAGGAGGCAGTGCAACTTCAATTGTAAACCACATAATCTAGATTTTCAAATAGGCCTACATGTGACTTCTGGTATAAAAATGTATACATTGAGAAGAATGAAGCATCTCTCACCATACAAGGTTGAGCTCTTTATGAAGAAAAATATTAAAACAATGAATTATATTATGTATTGAATGATCAATCAAGATTCTATGAACAAAGAGACATCTTAAAAAACCATGAGAAAAGTAAATAAACAACTGTAAATGCAAAAAAACAAAGAGTACGTACAAAAATAACTCAAGAGAACAAAAAGATAACAAGACACTACAACAAAATATAATCTTAACTACAAAGATCATAGCCATTCCATTTGCACACATTGATGTGGTGTAGCAAACATGTAATTAGAATGCAGTTACTTGGTTTTAAAATGGGAAAAATTTTGCATAACCTCTGGGAACTAATAAAATCATATAATAGATAAAAAACTATGTAGAATCCTTTGGGGAGAGCTTGGATATTTGGTTGCTGATGGTTTGGGATGAAGATCTGAGGTTTGAAGACAAGGAATCCTTTCTTGAGGCCTTGGAGTTGAATTATCCTCCTTGAGTGTTCCAAAGTGGTGATTCCAAGTCAAATAGATCTTGGATTGAAGGTGGTTTCTGAGGTTGTTGTATGAAGAAGAATTGATAGTAGGTATGGTTGTCATCATGGCTAAGGATACAAAGCACAATTAGGGGTACCAAATGTTCAAGACACAATGCAGATGTAAAGGTAAAATTTATAAGGTTATTGTTTCAAGTGGTTCATTTACAAATGTTGTTTCATTTGAGATGGTTAACAAATTGAATCTACCAAGAATAGCACATGTTAGGCCTTACAGCACAAGGATTGGATGTTGGATGGTGTGTTGATGTGAATGAGCAAGCTTATGTTCCCTCAACCATTGGATCATATAATGATGTTGCACTTTGTGACATTTTACCTTTGAGTGGTTGTCATATAATTTTAGGAAGGGCTTGGCAGGTTGAGAAGAGATCCCTACATGATGGCAGAAAGAACACCTTCACTTTCACAAATAATGGAGAGAAGATGGTATTAACACCATTGGAGGAGCACAAGACAACTTGGAAGGTGTCAGCGAGCATTGGCATCTTTGAGAGGGAAAGGTTCCTAAGAAAAGAGGAACATGGTGAAGCAATGGAATATGTTTTGATCAAGAAGGATGATGCTTTGAAGCAAATAGCTAATGAGAATGAGGTTGAGGAAAAGAACCTAGAAAAGGATGATATGAAGACAAGTTGTCCATTTGGAGGACAAATAAAAAATGAGCAGTAGTCAAGTGTTGAAGAGCAAGGAGAACCTAACACCAAAAAGGTTCAAAAGGTTGTAGTAGAGGTAAAGAGAAAGGATGCCTGAAGGGCTTAAGGGAAAGGAGATGATTGGAACAAAGATGAAAAGTACAAATGCTGATGTAAATAGCAAAGAAACAAGGCTTGGAGAAGTAGACATGATATTGATTGGTTCTATATGGTGTCCATTGAATGATGACTGAATCGGATAGAAGAGCCACCAACTAGGAGTTGGTATACCAAGGCAAATGGCAAGGGTGTGAAGACATGTTGCAGACAGCAGTAGAGGTCTCAAGGTGCAAAGAGACTAAGGATGAGAAGACAATGGAGATGAAGAGCCAAGGGAAGGCTAAACAAGGTGATTATATTCCAAGCATGGAGAAGTATGAAAACATGAGTTATTTTTGGTTTGTTATTCTAATTTTGTTGCAGGCATATAAGAATATGATGGAGATTCCTAGTGTGGGGAAGATAGCAATAATTGGTAAGAGTTATGTTCTAGAAGGAGCTTGTTATTGCTTCTTGTTTCTACCTATTGTTAGTATCTTATTCAGCTTCACTTTGTTTTGAGAATAGTTTAATATCCTCTACTAAATAGGGCCAACCATGTGAAGGTGGAAGCTCATTTGGCCCCACCCCCCTCCCCCTAACATCACTCTACATTCCCTGTTAACATCTAACATTCATTCATTCTTTCAACCATTAATAAAATGTAACATTCAATCAATATCACATGATAACTATACACTAGATTTGTTTCACACTCTAAACCCTTCTATCCAAACAATTCCATGAGTTGGAATGCTTAGATGTAGTCTTAGAGCTCCCTATCAGCGGAGTGCAAGAAGCTAGTATTCAAGCATGAAAGCTCTCAGCCAAGCCTTAGAAATGTGCTTCTTACTAGTAAACCATGCAACGGGAGGTTCTTTGAGACAAGAGCAAGAGTGCAAATATCTTCAAGGAATCCCTCAAGAATGCAATGCAAGTATGGAAACTAAGCTAAGATGATAATGCAAAATGCAACTATGCTAAGCATGTATGAGAGTATAATAAAACCAAATATTAAGCTATGTGAGATTATTTGCAAGAATGAAAGCTAAACTAACATGCAACTATGCTAAGAATGTCATATGATCTTATGCTAATATGATGGAATGAGAGAATGAGACAAGAAATGATAAGTTCTTCACAAAGCTCCCAAGAAATCTGTTAGAAAACCTACAGCATGAAAATATTCAAATGAGGATCGATTGAGGGGGAAAGCTCTCTCCCTTTTAAAGTTGTACGGACAGTAGAGATCAAGATGAAGATGGTGGATGATCAACGGTGGAATTTTAAAAGAGGAGTGATCCATGTGCACACACAAGTCAACCAATAGAATATAAGTTGACTTGTCATATAAGACAAAAGTCACAAAGCCTTTTCTTTTAATTGCAAAATAGAAAAAGAACTTTATGTGTGCACTTTAAGTGGGTTAGAAGAATGGGGTCTTTTATTTAATTAAAAGGGGACATGTTCTTTTAATCAAATAATGAACTTAGGATAGCATAGTCAAACTATAGGTTATAATCAAATAAATTGATTATTAGCAATTTGGCTTAGGTAAGTGATTAAATTAATTTAGCCAAAATGTTGAAAAGGGGGCTAATAGTCTAGATGACCATTTTTAGGTGATTACATTTGCCCCTCTTTGACTAATGTGTGATCGATCTGGGAACACATTATGTCAAAGAAAATAGAAAGCCAAGTAGGCAGTGATAGATATAGATATCTGATTTTGAAGAACGAAATGTAGAAAAAGATAGCAAGTCCTAAATGCACAGCCTGATAGCGGTAGTACTGAACATTAGGAAGATGATGTTAGGATCCAAAAAGAATTCTAACATCTAGCAAAGCGAATAGATCGAGAGCAAGTGATAAGGTCAAACAAATGCTCCTAAGAAATAGATAGCTGTAACAATCAGCAATAGAGTATTTCTGCCCCCTCGGGATCGAAATTGAAATGAGGTAAGGGAATGCAGAAACTAGCTAGACATGAGAAAATTAGAATAGAGCAATGTCCAAGATGACAGATAGATGATTAGAACCCAAGAATGACTTATAAGAAATTGATAAAATGCCCTAGTTTGACTAGAGTTGACCTTGAAGGATATAGCATAAAAATTAGGTCAAATCTAGTAGAGAGATTATTTAGATGTGAAAAGGTGAATAGAAGGAGATATGAAGTATAGAAATGATGAAGACATGAAGATGCCCCAGCGATGATTCAAAGATTAGACCTCAAACGGTCAGCTAACTGCTCAGAAGAAGGTAAAATTTTAAAATGTGATTTTGACCATTAAGATGAACTCAAATTTCAATTTTGATCTCGAAAATGGATCCAGGACATCGAAATTAGCTCAGGGTGCAATCTTTGCACAATTCTAAGGAGTTTTAAAAATTAGGTCAAAATGAGGTTGGAGGCTATAAAAGGGATCCAAGTGTCATTTTCACTATTCATTTGTCTTTTTGTGATTTGAGAGATTTTTTTTGGTCTACATAGCATCATGGCTCAGGTGAACATTCCTCTTCATCGACACCCTTTTGAGCGCAGCCAGTTGCACAACCAGCCAGAGCGATATGGGGCGCCGGTAAGTGACTACCTTTTTGTTGCTTTTTCAAGCTTTTTGTGAGTTTTTTGCACGTTTTTAAGTTTTTTGAAAAAAAAGTCGCGCAATAATTTTAAAGTATCGCATGGCCTCAGAAATATTATCGCGCGGCACTTTTTTTCGAAAAAAGTTTTGCACCATTCACGAAAATGTGTCGCGGGAGCCACACCCAAATGTCGCAAGACATTGTGCAAAATGTCACATGACATAAAAATGTCGCACTCCTATTTAAAAATGTGTCGCGCGACACTGTTTCAAAAAAGTGTCGCACTCTCTTTGTAAAAAGTTTCGTACAACTAGTTTTGTTATTTTTCTGAATGCTTTTTTTTCGTCATGCGACTATTACTGATGATTGGTTGTTTTACCTGGACAGGACGTATTCTCGGCATTATAGATTAGAGCTCCCAAGGTGGTTGGTTTGTGCATTGTGCAGCATTTGAGCGATGAGGAGCAGACTGCACTAGTGGCTATGGGCTTGTAGTGGGTTGTACAGATGCCCCATATTCGGGCAAACCACAGTTTGCTGTTTGCGCTGGCAGAGAGGTGGCATAGCGAGCATAACACCTTTCACTTACCGACCAGCAAGGCATCGATTACCTTGGAGGACGTATATCACATTCTACGAGTGCCATGTCACGATGAGCCGGTAAGTTACTTGGTTAGTAGTTTGTTGATTTAGCCATTTCAATGTTGGATGACAGGTGTATTGATGTTTAAGTTTTGGTGATGGCACAGGTGTACTATGATACGACCCCGACAAAGGGGCGAGCGCGAGTGCAGGAGCTTTTCCAGGATGTGACCATTCTGGACCATCACCTGAGTTGGGAGAGATTGATGAGTGAGTATGGATATGATTATCCTTTTCCCAGCTTGTTCTGTTCTTTGGTAGCCCAGGCCCTAGTGATAGACCGAGGCCAGAAGGGCTTTCCACTAAGATGGGGTCGACTGGTATATGATCTGATCTCCCGACCACGTAGGATGGCATGGGGGCCTGTGATATTGGCAGAGATGTACCACGAGCTTCATGATATAGTATATCATGAGGGTGGATCATGGGCATGCGGAGTAGTGTTAGCGCAGATCTGGGCTTGGGAGCACATCGCTGTGATCCGACCATGGGTGCAACCACGAGAGCGTAGCCAGCCGTACATTTTTTGCTATAGAGGTTTCATCCCACAGAGGCATAGTGGAGATGTGACCTATTACCGACGCATGTTTGATGAGCTGACAACATTCACATGGCGACCATACCAGGAGTGTCAGCGGTGGTCAGATTCATGGGAGTTAGATTACATGCAATATAGCAGACTGCTGGTGGGTCGGAGCACAAACATTGTGGAGCGGTTTGTGATCAGTCACGTATGGTGACAGTTTGCAGAGCGATAGGTGGAGGTGGCAGCGAAGGAGGAGGAGGCAGAGGAGGAGGGAGAGGGGGAGGCAGATGGAGGGGGAGAGTTCCCGAGCAGGGCAGAGGAGGATGTGAGCGCAGGCAAGGCAGGCGGCAGAGGAGTCCTCAGAGTCTGATGGTGATGATGGTGGAGAGGAGGAGGTGCCCTTGAGGAGACAATGAGTAGTGAGGGTAGAGGCACCTGCAGAGCAGCTAGCAGGAGGAGAGGAGCAGGGTGTGAGGATCCATGCCTTGGAGGCAGAGATGCAGGCATTTTGGGTGACCATTGTAGTACAGGATCAACAGCTGATGGACGAGCGAGCACAAGCAGATGAGTTGCGCTGAGAGCGGGTTGCTACGAGGCGAGAGGCAATGCATCATGGTTCCCGAGCTGCATACTATTATGCCGCCTATAGGAGTGTGGTACCACCAGGATAGGGTCTTCCTGATTATTCAGAGCGAGCAGGCAGATCAGCAGGTGCAGTGCAAGCACCAGATAAGAGACAAGCTCCTCCACCAGGGCCAGCACCAGCCGCAGAGGGTGGTAGTCAGACATGACATTGTGTTTTTATTTGTACCTTATGTATTTTTGAGACATATATCAAGATTTTGGATCTCACATTTGTATATGTACCATGACACATTTGATATATATATGAGATACTGGGTTTATCGATATTCTTGTGTACTTGTCTCAAAATGTATGTTTTAGCTTTCATGTGATGTTTCAGTTTTTGTTTTCAGCTCATGTATGTGTATATGCTTATGTGTATTGTTTTTGGTCTCTCATATGGGTGGTATAGATTTAAATTTTTTTTGAAAATGTGACACTTGGATAGATCGTATGTGATGATTTTTTTGGATTAACCCCTTGTGATGACAAGTTAGCAAAGAAATGTAGTGAAAGATTAAGAAGGTGAAAAGACAAGTAGAAGTGAAAGATAAAAGCAGCTAACTGATATGTCCATGAAAAAGATGAAGAGAGAGAGCTCTTCCCACATGTAGGAATGTGCAACTAGAAAAAAATTACATGAAGCTAAAATGCAAGCTACTATGCAAATTGGTTTACCAGCAAGAAGCGCATAACATTTAGACTCTTAATTTCATCATTGAGCATTTATTAGGGACATCATGAGATCATACAACCATCACTAGTATAACTATGAGGATATGAATATGATCGATATCAGATAGGTATGTGGAAATCCAATCTAAGCATCAGAGACATGTAAGTCAAGATAACTATGCGATTAGATTCCCTAAGTTTAATTTAGCAAGATTACACATGTATCAAGGCATAAGCGCCAGGATAAACCCTGAGTGCGGTCTTGCAAAATAGTCAAGGATGATACATTTATAAGTCAAAGTCTTGAATAGGACAAGCACGAATGCTTACAACACTATAGACAAACAAAGTATACCCACAAGCAGAAATCAAGAAGACATGCCCCATGCCCTCAGTCTTCTAGTCAATGACATCCTCAAAAGACTATTAGGGAGGGAACACATGGCAAAGAAATCATCATAGACAGCACACAAAGTAGATAAATATCAGCATAGCTTAGTCGTTTAAGTGTTAAAGTGTGTGTGTGTAAGTCACTTGGCCATTTCTTCTAGACTTGATTTTGATAGTGAGAAATATCGCGACATCGAAGACCGTAGGTAAACTATCTGTAAAGTGTTGAAAAACACTTGATGTCAAAGTGGGTGGGGGTAGTGTTGAGAAACATTTTTTTGTGAGTTGTCAAAGGAACCCTAATGCACAAGAATGCCTCAATAGGCTAAGTAGCTATGCCCCCAAGATGAGGACAAGAAACAATTCCAAGCTAGAAAATGTGTAGCAAAATAGGTGATTGAGACTGATAGACAGAGGTGCAAGGATCTCAAGTAGCACCTGTTTCCAGATTTTCACCACTTGACAGATTTTTTCAGGACTTTTTAAAAAAAATTTGTATTTTTGTATTTTTGATTTTTTTGATGATACATCAAATTGCCTATTGCTAGGTTTTCACTAAGAAGATCTTTTTTTCAGGACATTTTCTGATTTTTAGGATTTTTTTCAGGATCATATATGATTTTTTTTGGATTTTTTAGAAAGTTTTAGAGATCACTAGTTCTCAACCAAGATCACATCATTTTCTCCCAATGTCTAGCAAGGTATAAGACACGATGGAGAAACAAGCTAGTGGATAAGCAAAGATGGATAAGAAAGGAGTATGAAGCAAGTAAAAGTGATCCTCAAGGATTGACTCCTCAAGAGTACCCAAGCTAGGGAAAGAGGTGAAATAGTCATATGAAGCATGTTTTGGATAAGCAATGGAAGTAATGAGAAAGATGGTGTGTAGGATAAGCAATGAAGCCAACAAGTGAGATAGCATGAAGTGTGTAGTCCAAAAGAGTAGCCATGTCAAGAGACCTATGAGAACCATTTTTCATTTATTATGATCAAGACCAAGGGGTCAACTAGATAGGATAGCAATGGAATAGAGAAATAAAAATAAATCTCAAGATGGAGGCTATGAGTGAATTGGAGAGCACAATAGAAAATCTCATGGATAAGATAGCCAATATGCAAAGATAGCTCAACATTGCCAAGATCAAAGAGAGAAGAAGGGATAGATGGATGATGGAAGAATTACGCATGATGCCTGTTTGCCAGGTTTTCATCATGGTACTTATCCAAGGTACCACAAGATGTATTTTTCACCATAGGATGCATTTATTTCTCTTTACTTTTGCTACCAAGGTGCCACAAGAAGTAGTTTTCACCAAGGCACATTTTTTTTTTTAAATTTTTTTTTCTGAATTTTTAGAAAGAGCTTAAGCTTTTTGAATTTAGATAGTGCTCCTATTGGAAAGATAAGCCATGATAAGCTAAGACCATAGAAAGGTATGCTCAAAGATGTTGATAGGGTGATGAAAGGGAAATGGTAGTAGGAAGAATATATGGAGGATAAGAGTTCATGTATAGAAAGGAGGTGTAAGCTTTAGAGGATTTCATGTGGGTAGCTAAAATATTGGACAAGATCAACATTGACACACACCTTGAAGGGTATTGGAACAATGGAGGAATAATGGATGAAATAGCTTGAGATTTAGATGTATGAGGTGGTAGAAGAGATTTGTAAAAAAGTGGAGTGGAAGGCTTTGGAATATTTTTAGGAAGATTTTTGGAAGATGGAATGGAAGCCTTTGGAAGTTTGAATGTCAACTTTGAAGTATTTTCAATCTTCAAGTCTTTTAAAAGAGACTTGGGAATCCATATAGCTTTAGATTTTCCTTGTTCTTTGGGTGCTTGAGATTGAATTTCTTCAATGATGGATTTAGGAACCCACATTTGCTTTGATTTAGCTCTCTTAACAGTGGACCTTTGTAGTCTCTTTTGTGCATTTTCCTTCTTAGCATTCACATGTCGATTAGATGGGACATAGCAATCTTCATTTTTCAATGGATTCTTATGTTTATTCTCACTTCCAAAGGACTTTGGATTTGTGGATGAATAAGGATGATATGACTGGTTTAGATGTATAGATGGGTGAAAAGTCATCAAGGATGAGTGTCTTTGTTGATCTTGAGGTAATATAGGAGAGCTAGAGAGTGAGCTATGAGTGAATGTAGGAGATGGAGGAACATAAGGCCCCAAAATGGATGGAAGGTTTGAAAGCTTTAGCTTAGATGGATAAGGACCAAGGATAGATTTAGAAGATGCAAAGGGATAGTGGGAAAGGATATCAACATCTTTAGAATGAGCAACATGGTCAAAGCCAACAATAGACTCTTGAGTACCTTTGATAGGAACAACATTTTTAATAGTAGCACTTGAAGCTTGAGCACAATTTTGAAGTGGATATGGAGAAGTAGAATATGAGGGGATGCTTTGATCTTGACAAGTAGCTTTGGATAGCATATGAAGAGAACTTTTCTCATAATTTTCAGTAAGCTCAAGGGAGATAATGGAAGTTGTTTCTTCATCATACTTAGGAGGTGGACAAGATATAGGATATGGAATGGAAAAATCTTGAAAGAGATGAACGGGTGCTTGATCTTGATCTTTCTTGACATTTATAGCTTTTTCTTTTTCAGATTCCTCTTGACATGGAGCCACTTCCAAGGACAAGGGAGAATGAAGAGTGAATGAATTAGTGCATGAAGGTTGAGGATGTTTAGGATTAGTAGCATGGAAAAGGTTTGCAGCCAAGTGAAGGTTAGCTTGAGTTTCTTTTAGAGGTAGCCTTTGAGGATACACGTAGTCAATGTGGAAAGTATTAGGTTCTTTATTTGATGGAGGCATGCTAGAAAGATTTGAAGTGTTGGGAGATGCATGAGTGTTGGAAGAAGTGGAAGATGTAATAGAGATTCTACTAGACATAGGTGAATTAATGTAATCTGGCTCAAGAAAAGTATCCTCATCGCATGAATCATTAGAGGTATCAATAATTCCATTATCAATAAGATCTTGGATTTTATGTTTTAGCTCAATGCAATTTGAAGTACTATGCTCATTATGTTGATGATAAGCACAATATATATTCAAGAATGGGTTTCCATATGAGCCAGACTTTGGTAACATGATGATCTTATTGCTAAGAAGTTTTTGCAAAGTGTCATCATAAGAATCTTCCAAAGGAGCAAAAGTTCTATTAGAAGTATGTCTAGGATCTTCTTGTTGTTTCTCAAGTGAATAGAATGCATTCATGTCTTGATCATTATCTTGGTCAAAGATAGGTCCATCATGAAATTTTGGAATAGGCTCAAAGTAGGTATCACTTGCTTGTCCTCTAAAGAGGTCTTTAGATCTAGAAGATGAAGACATTTGATGTCTTGAAGTAGAGCATGTAGACCTAGAAGAAGAAGTTGACCTCAAATAAGGTGACTCACATGCATGTAAAGACCTTAAGGAAGATTCATGTAATGATGCAATCTTCTCCTCTAACCTTTTCTCAAGTTTAGACTTCATTTCTGTCATGCGCTTAGAGAGATGAAGGTAAGAAAGATCATTTGTCTCTTCTAGTTCTTTGTATTGCACATATAGATCTTGAAACTCTTTAGTGACATGGAGGATATCATGATCATCTAGATTTGGTTGAGGTTTGGTAGCACAAGCTTTGAATTCCATAGTGATAGATAGATAATCAAGCATGAAGGAGACTAGAGGAAGCTAATAAGGTGACACAAGATAACTTGATGTCCAAATTAGAGAGGTAGATTATTCACTTGCCAATATAGTAATGATAGAGTAAAGTGACTTGTCAAGAAAGTGTCCAAGTTACTTATGACACTAGTGACTCAAGTCAAGAGCTAGGCAAGAAGCCAATAGCTAAGTAGATAGAGCAAGTGGGGTGACAAGTGAACAACTTTCCCAACCCAAGAGTGTAGTCAAGAAATCAAGGTAACCATTTTAGCAAAAAGATAACTAGCAAGCATGCATAGACCATGAAGACAAAAAGACCAAGAGCACCAAGACCAAAGAGTCACTTTAAGCATGTTCAAGAACTAGAGACATAGAAAATAAAAATCAAATGATGAGACTCCCCTTAGCAAGTAACACAAGAAAATGTTTGCAGTTGACATTTTGACTTGGTTAACAAAGTTTGGCAATAATTGATAGCATAGCAAGTTTGATGTTCAAAAGCAATTTCTTTCCAAGCAAGATAGTAACACATGGAGTATTCTTCAAACAATCAAGCAAGGGAAAAATCAACCTTGCATGATACAAGCATATGTGACGTCTCAAAAGAATTCCCTAGAATTATCGTCATGTGTATGTTCAAAAGATTTTCACTGGTATACCACATTTGAGAACACATCAAGCAATATCTACTTGAAGGACATGGTTCATTACTCAACAACTTGGCCCATGCTTGATGCTCCTTCACCTCACACCAAGTGGTTTCCCACAAGAGATATTGGCTTTGTTATAGAAATTTCATAAGCATAACCAAGGGAACACAGATGGTGAGTGTAAAATCTTGGGGTGATTCGGGTAGTCCACTAGGATCGATCCTTGCACCAAGAAGTTGAGTGGCTAAAAAATGTAGTTACTAACGTAGGGTGTTTAGATAGGGCTTCCATTCATAGTGTTCCTCTTGCTCCCAATTACGGGACACCTCACCTTGCGATGAGTAACCGATCTCACGACCACAAGAGTACCTTAAGCATTCTTGCCTAGTGATCTCCTTATGGTCGAAATCCCATAAGCAATCACACTAGGGGAAGACAAACACTATGTCTACAAAAGTTTTGTGTCCTTGGTAGCCTTGAGTTTATAGTGGGTTGGAAGAGCCAGGTAATCGGCTTGTCCCCACTTGGGTTGTTCCTCTCAGGTTGTCCGAGAGCAGGCCCTCTAAAGGATTCTAACTGCACAAAGTGGATCAACTTTTGGAAGTCAAGATTTCTGGTTCACCACAAGGGTGAAGAGCATACTCTCCTATTCCAATCATTTTTTCCCAAACACACTAGAAAGATTCAGTTACCCTTTCTTTTGAAACCAAATGGCAAGTCAAGATTTATGATTCACCACAAGGGTGAAGAGCATACTCTCCTATTACCAAAAGACTCCAATCACAAGTTTTATGTGCCTATAAAAAATGAAAAATTAGTCAATGCCACACATGAAAACAAAAAAAGTAAGAAATTTTGAGTTTTTATGCTTTGGGCAGCCCTACAAACAATGTTAGTAGCCCTTGCGCATTTGAAGCTTTGACATGCGTTCTTTTTATGCAATGTTTCAATTTTTTTCATAAGGATGGCAACCTGTAATCACAACTTGTTAGTACCAAAAGTTTGTGTGAAATAACATAAAAATCTTCAATAAAAATTGGTTAGTTTCCTCAAAAATTCAATTTATCTTCCAACCAAGTGCATGCAAAGAAAGTCCAAGTTAATCACAAATGCTCTCATTTTTACTCTTTGATTTTGACCTAGTCAACAAGATTGGACTTGTTTGCTATGATTTCGTATCCAAAAATAAAAATAAAAAGAAGATACCCCTATTAAAAATCAGAGAGCTTTCCAAAAATGCAAGAAATTTAAAAAAAATCTCTTCATTTGTGCTCTAGAGATTGATTTTGTCAAAAAAAGGCCAAATATATCAAATCAAATTTTTGATCCTTAATACGACCTCAAAATTCAAAACACAAAGAAAGAACCCCCATTATAATTGAAAAAAATTTCAAGAAATATAAGTTTTTCTAAAAAATACACTGACGTGCAACCAAAAATGACTTTTTATGAAAACAAAAGAAAATATCATAACTTCTGCAAACCATGTCAAAATGCTCTAAAAATTGGACTAAGACATTTGGAACACATAAGAAAATTGTAAGAAAAATTTTAGAACCAAATTCCAAGCGGTTTAAAAGATATGATCAAATCTTTAAACCAACTAGATTTTTGGCCTTCAAACCAATCTACTTATGGGTTGGCCTTAAAATCAAAGTGATAATTCTACAAAAGCACTTGATTAGATCCAATATGCTGCTGTAAAAAATCAGAGATAATAAATGGAAGCAAATGGAGCTAGAAACGTGATTCAAGCCCCATAGTGGGCGCCAAAAATGTACACTCGAAAGTGTCCCACTCTAAATTCTTCTATCCAAACAATTCCATGAGTTCGGAATGCTTGGATGCCAGCTTAGAGCTCCCTATCCACGGAGTGCAAGAGAGTGTATTTCAAGTTCAAGGGCTCTCAGCTAAGCCTTAGAGATACTCTTCTTGCTAGTAAACCATGCAATGGGAGGTTCCAAAGACAAGATGCAAGAATGCAAATGTCCCAAGGAGTTCCTCAAGGATGCAATGCAACTAAAGATTAAGCTAGCATGAATATGAAAAGTGCATCTATTCTAAGCATGGATGAGAGTATTACAAAACCAAATATTAAGCTATGTGAGATTATTTGCAATAATGAAAGCTAAACTAACATGCAACTATGCTAAGAATGCCATATGATCTTATGCTAATATGATGGAATGAGAGAATGAGACAAGAAATGAGAAGTTCTCCACAAAGCTCCCAAGAAACCTGTTAGAAAACTTGCAGCATGACAATATTCAAATGAGGATCGATTGAGGGGGAAAGCTCTCTCCATTTTAAAGTTGTACGGATGGTAGAGATCAAGATGAAAATGGTGGATGATCAACGGTGGAATTTGAAAAGAGGAGTGATCCATGTGCACACACAAGTCAACCAATAGAATATAAGTTGACTTGTCATATAAGACAAAAGTCACAAAGCCTTTTCTTTTAATTGCAAAATAGAAAAAAAAACTTTATGTGTGCACTTTAAGTGGGTTAGAAGAATGGGGTCTTTTATTTAATTAAAAGGGGACATGTTCTTTTAATCAAATAATGAACTTAGGATAGCATAGTCAAACTATAGGTTATAATCAAATAAATTGATTATTAGCAATTTGGCTTAGGTAAGTGATTAAATTAATTTAGCCAAAATGTTGTAAAGGGGGCTAATAGTCTAGATGACCATTTTTAGGTGATTACAATAACATTCAATCAATATCACATGACAAGATTCAATCAATATCACATGATAACATTCATTAACACATTAGATTCGTTAACATGCAATGTTCATCAATATTTTGCATTAACACATAATTCATGAACATTCATTAGCACATAATTAAATTCATTGAGACATAAAATTCAGTCATTATCAATTAAGGTATGTATATGACAATCATTTCTTTTTTTTCTTTCTATTTCTTTTTTGTATGTAAGCTCTAAGAGGAGCATCAGTGTCATCATCAATTCCCCCCTCATCAGTTGTTCTGTTCTCTTTTCTTGATGATCTCAAATTCCTATGTTGTTGCAAAGGGGGGTCCTCTACAATAAGAAATAAAAGAGTTGAATTAAAAATAATTTATTATAATTATTACAAGTATTTAATTATTTTAAATAACATAACTATGGCACTCTTTACCTGATCTGACCACATCATTTTTTCTGGACTCAACATCAACACGCTCATGAACATTGACCCCATGATCCTCTACAGCTTCTATACAAAATGTTACATTAATCCAAACACCAATTGCAATTACATATAAAAAAATTTAATAGCAAATGTATACCTCCACCACTGGGATGCACATCATGCAAACCTTTGGCATCCACAGATTGTGTAGAAGGATTGTCAGGCTACATTTCAACATCCTACACATTTTTATCATTGCTTGCTTAAAATAGATATACTCACTTTATATTGGAACTTAACATCAAATAGACTAATTGGTAAAGTATTCAATTTGAAATAAATTTTATTTAACTTATTTACCTGTGGCTTAGATGCATCATTATTAGAACCTTCCACACTGATTTCAGCTCGTAGCCATTCAGCCACAGCTCTATAGCCTTGTTGGAAGCCAATTCTCTTATCCTCTTCTATGAGGCATCTCTTGAACTCTGAGCCCTGCATTTTTGCATGGTATGGTGGATTTTACTTTCATTGTTTCATCAACCAATGGAGGGTAGTTAAAATATCAAAAGGAAATGGTAAATAGTTAGTAGGGTTTCCAACCCTTGTTACACCTTATTTTGGTCATGTTGGAGTTGTTCTAAACTGTCTTTGGTGTTTGGGAGTCCTAGAGGATCCAATTGCACTCTTGGTTGGGTGTGTAGAATAAAGGTCAAGTGTTGCAATCTTCCCTGTGACTAGTAACAACAAGTTTGCCTTAGACCTGATTTGTTTTGGGTTGTGTTGATGTTTGTTTTGCTTTCCATTTATGTTAGAGGGTTGGATTTGTCCAAAACACTTGGTGTCAAGGTTGGGTGTATGAGGCCTTGAATAGTACAAGGGAGAAGTAACTAGTATGTAGCCTTATGTGATGAGTTGGGTCCATGAATTAAAGGAGCAGTTGTAATAGAAAATTAGTTCCTTGTTTGAAGGTGAATCAAGCCTTGAATGTTCTTGTGGAGAATAGAGGACTGAGGTCATAACTTGAATTTCATAGTTGTTCCAAGGTGCTAGGAGTTTGTTGGTGCTTCCAAAGCATGTTACTCTGCATCATATATTGGTGTGGAGGAACACTAAGATCCAAGTTGAGGATTAGGAGCATAGACAAGCTAGTCTATCCTAGAATTTCCCATCACATTATATAAAAAATTTGATACAATTTTTCATTTACTAATACTTTCAACTCTTGCTTGAAGTTTTGAAAAACCACCAAAGCTGAGCTTGTGTGTCCCGTGCTTTTCTAGTCTTGCCTTTTTTGCCTTTGATGTGTCAGGCAATCTATGAAAAGTTTGAAATATGTTAGATAGTATAAATATAGAGGTTAATTAGTACATAATTATATTCTCAATAGTATCACATACCTTGATGTACTCTCCACTGGTGTAATATTATTTTTCTTGTCAACTTTATACTAAGCTCAGGAACATAGGGTGGATGCTCGTACTTGGGGTTATCCTGTAAATTTTTTTTGTACTGGTCCCTAATATACTTCAAACATAAACCAACTTTTTCAAGGAGCTTGCTTCTCTTGAATGCACGAGGTCCAAAGAGTTGGGTCATGCTCTCTATAAGATCATCCTTCAATAGTTTGTCTTGGTTATTCCACCTTTTAAGTAAAAAAAAACATGTTAGACTCATAAATGAAGTGAAGCTACCTTTAATATAGTTCAAGAAATGGATGAAAAGGAAAACTATTCTAGCAATGATATGAAATCAAAATAGTGGTTTGGGGTTTTACTTACGATATGATGTTCCACTAGGTACACAGGGTGGGCCCAAATATTTGCAAACACTCATCACCAAGTTTTCTCCAAAAAACATCATTCCCTACAAAATAATCATGGGACCATTAGTCGATGAAGAGTGATCAAAAACTAAATTACTACTATATCACTATAGAATAATAATAACTTTAAAGTACCTAGAACTTTGGCTACTTTTAATGGAATGCCTTCATCGTCACTGACGATAAATATGACATCCTTCACCATTCTCGTACGAGGAACATAGGAACATCCAGGAAATGATGTTGTAGCTCCTATTGCAAAAAGTTTCATAAGTTTCATAAGTCTTTGTCATGAAGTATAAAAGAACAAATGATAATTGATGTTAAAAAGTTGTAAAAAAAAATTGTTTGTTGCTGTCATAATAGAGAAAAAGAGGGATTTGTGTACCAGTAGATGGTGCAACAGTCGATGCCTGTAAGCTGTGTGTTGTCGACTCAACAATCGGAAAGAGATTTGTGGTTGTCCTAGATGGAGGCAACATCATCATAGGATTCAATTGATTTGAAGCTAAAGAATAAAATTGTTAGAGCATGCATAAATATAGAACGCGTGGACTAGCATGGACAAGATTGTTAGAGCATTAAAAAAAAGGATTGTTCGAGCATGTATTGTCAATGATTATGATCATTCCTATATATATTCAGTGGAAAAAACAAGTGGGGAATGGAACATGTGATCTACCTAAACCACCTGCAACACCCTTATCATGGGAATAGGGCTCGAAATCACGCAAAAAACTTTGTAAAGACAACGCATCCATATTTTAATTAATGCCATAAAAGAGCATAACATAAAAACCATTATTGAACTCTTGTTATAATTAAAAATTTCATTAATACTTACTTTTAAGGTTTCAGAGGTGTGCAAAAATTCAGATCCCCTATCTTTTATTTCCTGAGTAGTAGGCTTTATGGTTGCCAAACGTATAATTTCTCTACCAATTTTCTTTAGCAACTTTTTAATTGAACTGATCGGGTCATCGGTCTTTGCTAAATCAATATAGAAAGGGTCCTCCTCAGGGGGGGGTTGCTGATCAGGGACTGCAAGTTCCTTTCCCTCCCTCTGACCACTGGCCCTCTGTGACAACAATAGTATTAGTATTATCAAAATTACTCCAAAACAATGAAGAAAACAACATTAAAAAAATAACATTTTGCTTCTATCTAGTTTGCACAATTACAGTGAGTTTTACCTGCTCATGTGTAGATGAGCCGAGAACATCGCCAGCATCCCCTCTAGGTGGTTGCTCCATATTGTGCCCATGTGTCAAAGATCAAGTATAAAAATGTTAGCCAAAAATTTATTGACTAAATGGTATGTTGGAGTCATTGATTAGAATTTGGTTTAATAGTATGTACCACCCCCATGATAGTAGCCTTGTTTGTATCTATGCAGTTCAATTTGTAATCAATAAGAAGCTCTTCCCCTACACGTATTGATTTTATCGCACAAATGAATACACGATTTCCCTCGCATGCCTCAAATATGCAATTGGGTTGCTTTATAGTTGACACAGGTTGTGTACTATTTATAAAACCCACAATATTTCCTATTGTGTTTGGCCTTCCATCAATGTATATAGCCACACTTTTACTTTGATTATTGTCTTGCTGTTGTATATAATTTGCCGAGAGGGCATACCTACGCATACCTTTTTTTTATTGAACAATATGCATCCAACTTTTGTAATCATAACATGGTCCAACATACTCCATCAATTTAGAAACTTTTTTTTAAGACACCTTTATGCCGTCCATAGAAAATAGGCCCAAACCATCTAATGATGATGGTGCTATGCGATATATCCTCTCGTTAACCAAAAAATTAGTGTTTATTGGAGGAAGTTCCTTGGGTACCCAATGTTTCTGTAGATGTTGGTACCTCAAAGGCACCTTGATGTCGCCTTCCATCTCATCATCATAAGAACATGACTCCCCTTGAGCAAGGAAAAATTTCATGCGTTTATTGAATTTCCTTCTAGTCCTTTGACCTCTAGTTAATCTCCCTATTCTAGATAAACTGCATGTCTCGCTTTCCTCTTCTATTCCTATATTTCCCTCACTCGAGGAAGACACTTTTGATAAATACCTATTCGCTGGTACCTGTAAATGGGAGAGATCTTAGAAGACATCAATCTTACTATTGATAAGTGTATTAAGTAGACTGTCTATAAGGAGTATTGACTTATACCTGTCGATCCATGAGACTGTGCAGGATGCTCCTGGAAGGGTTTCAATTTCTTGCAAATGTAATTCAATTATCGTGAGCATAATCACATCCATCATAAGCATCACATAAAAATTAAAAACATTAAAAGGTACACAATATAACACTTAAATTAGGCTCACATTATAAGCCTACTAGGGAAGTAGGCCTAGTGAAGGGCTAAAACTGGGTTTTTGTATCAGCTGATGAGTTGAGGGCTTAGTCACCTTGGAGACATGCTATTTGAAGTTTTTTGATTTGTGTGGAGGTGGAGGAAACACCTAGTTAAGGTGAAGTCAAGTTTGGTGCCTATTGAGGCATTGTGAGCATTTGATAGTTTGTTGATTAGATTGCTTGGATGAATCCATTGGATGGATTGAGGGACATTCATGGGATTATTCCAAAGATGTAGAACCTAAGGTGGCATAAGGATTTGGTGTGCACTCTGATAGGTTATGGAGTTGGCTTGGATCAAGGAGAGGGATCTTATGAAGATGCTTGGTTGGTGTTGTGAGAACACTATGGAAGTCCCTCTTGTTATGAATGATTGCAAGTCCACCTAGGGTCTCTGCATCACCTATAGAGGCATAATTATTAACCAAAAAATTGGGTAAGCACTTATATTATGTTTTCCCTATGAATTTTATTCTAGGTACAACTCCCTTTTATAGATATTTAATGAATTCCCTTTTCTAAACCAAATACTTACAAATGCTTTTGACTTGAAAGAAAATAAGGCTCAATACATTCACACATCAATATGTGTTTTAAATAGTTTTATTTAATTAATTTAGATTAATAGTTAATTTAGATTAGTAGTATTCTATTTGTAGTTGAAACTTGTAGCTTTTAAATAGATAATGAATAAACTATGTAACCATATATATAAGATAAATATATTTCTATCAAGAAATGAATATTAAATAGATTAAGGATTGATGGCATACCTCTAAATTTCATCATCATCATCCTCCTCATCGTCATCATCATCATCATCATCATCCTCCTTTTCATCATCATCATCATCATCATCATCATCATCATCATCATCATCATCCTCGCCATCATCGTCATCATTGTCATCATCATTGTCATCATCATCGTCATCATCAACATCATCATCATCAACATCAACATCATCTTCATCATCATCATTACTAGTAGAGCATCATCGTCATCATCTTCTTCTTCTTCTTCATGAAAATTTGTGTCAGGAACATCATCCAATAATTGTCGATTGTGATCATCATCTACATCATCTTCTACTTCTTTGGTATCTTCTTCTTCCATCGCATTATACTTTATTGGGCTTCCTCTCGGTTCATGTCTAACAACAAATGACCAACCCAGTTTATGTGGAACCTCTGAGTAAAATACCTGCTCACATTGGCTTGGAAGAACATAGGGCTCATCCCCAACTGGATCAAATGACCTTGTATTAACCATTGTAAATCCATTATCATGTTCAATAACAGTTCTATCAGGATCATTTGGATTAAGTCATAGCCTATACCATTTGACAATGAAGAGTACTAATTTGAAGGAACTAAAGCCACACTCAAGTATATCATCCAAAATGCCATAGTATCAATTTCCAGACTCTCGAGGATGTAAGTCATTTCTAGATGAAATATTAGTCACTTGAAAGACTGCACTTATTCCTGAATTACAAGTTTTCTTCGTGTCATGCAACACTTTGATACAAAATTTTTGACCATTACAGAACATAGCCTTGTGGTGTTTAACCTGCAATAATATGTGAAATATATCAAAATTATTGTATCATGAGTTGATAAACATACGGGTGATTAATAAATTTGTACATACTTGGAAATCTCTTAAACCACGTGCTAAATCTATTTCCCTTTATGTAACATTGGAATCTCCATTACGATGAGCTTCTTTAACTAATGAAGATACACCTTCCCATGTTAATGTGTGACCAAAATTTTGACATCGTTCAATCCATACCATCATCCAATCAAGATTGTTTGCAATATACAAATGTAGTGCATCCCACTCTCGAGCACCTGTACAAAAAAAAAATAGACAACTTACAACCGATTTACTTTGAAAATTAAGAAATAATTCATTACGATAACATCTTATAATTTATTACCTCTCACTTTCCTCAATGTACCTTTCCCCATCAAGTACTCCCCTTCTAATTGTTTAAAAGGCTTGAGATCCCAAATGCGATCTACATGGATATTTGATGCAAACTTAGGAAGATATTTAGTAATGTACACCATAGTCTGGTATACCATATATCCCTCTACCATAGAACCCTCAGGATGTGCTCTTTGTCAAACGAAAGCCTTCAAAGATTTCAAGTGCCTCTCAACCATCCACATTGACCTACTGTGTACAAGTCCACACAATTCAATCTCCTCAACTAGGTGTATGAGGTAGTGTTCCTATGCATTGAAAAAAGTTGGAGGTAGACACTTTTGCATTTGACATAGTAAATGAGGAATTCTTCTCTTCCAATAGTTTATATCTTTTTTATGGATTTCTTTAGATGACAACCACCTACATTAAGAGCTTCAAGTCACAAAAAATATATAGATACAAGACTTTACAAAATAATATACAATAGATTACATAACAAGAAAAAAAAATCATGAATATATTAAATATATACAACAAATTGAACAGATATTACTGCTTACCTTATGTATTTTCCAAGATCGTATATCACTTGTTTGATGTTATTGTTGAAGGGCTCTCGGAGAGATAGAGGAAGCACGTATTGCAGTAATTATAAACCAATCATTCATTGTTTTCTAACATAACATAACAAATAGTACACGTAGTTTATAAATATATTGTAAATGCAAAAGAACATAACTTACCTTGATGAAAGTATGCCAATCATGTGTTTTGATCCCTGGCCCAAATTCACTTTTTTTTTAATGAGATTGTTTATGTTCGCAGCAAATCCTATGGGAAATCAAATTTTTCATATGACTTCTTTTATGGCATCACTTTGCTGCTCCGTTAATAACCAAGGAAGGGCACTTATATTAATTTGATCTCTATTGATATTTGAGTGAATGAAATTCTTCAATGCATGATTGGATTCATGAATGTCATTACAAATTTTGACAATTTTTTCTTTGTCACACCTTCCATCCAATATTTTCCACAATGTCTCTATTATATTCTTTCCAATATGCATAGTATCAAAAAAATGCACAATTTTTAAGTGCTCGTAGTAGGGCAACTTGCTAAATTGTCTAGGATAGCTTTTTAGTCCCTTTGGAAGGTTGTCAGTACTACCTTGACGACCTTCACGATCATCAATTACACAATTAGTAAACAAAAATCACAATAGAAATATATAAATTACAAATATAAACCATTAGGTGGAACGACATTACCTCAACGATTAATTCTATTATATTCCAACTTCCATAGGCAAGGTGTCATTCTTCGTGGCTTTGATGTAGTCTCTTCTTTCCCATTGTGAGGCCTCACCCCGACCCTTTGTAGCCTTAGTTGTTACTTTATTATTTTGTTACTCACGACTTGAGATGTCGAGACATTAACAGATACTTGAGCATATTATATTATTTCATGTTGTGTGATGTTACTTTCAGATATTTGAGTTTGTCATTTAATGCTTTATGAACATGTATGTTGATGAGATAAGTAAATGTAGGATTAACACATTGATTTTGGAATCTTTATGATTACAGAAATAAGTAGGATGAAAGAAACCTTGATTGATGTATGTTTCAATTTATATAAATTTTTGATATCTATGTACGTATGTAGGTGTGATTTTATGGGGCTACTGATGTGTGCAATGAGTGTGCAATATATTTAGCTGAGAAACTCGACAGAGGAACAGAACTGATCCCTATGTGCTAATTTTGGAAACCTTGTTGTTCGTAAGTAAATTGAGATGTATGTTTGTATCCTTATGTGATCAGTAAATGTTAATGTTCGTAACTATGTTTTTTAGTGTCGCTTGACACTCGTGAATTGTTTATGTTCTTCATCATGCTAGCTAGGGTTAGATGTGTAACCTTTGGACCTAAGTCGGACTAAGTTAGTGTCTCTTTGCTAATTTGGTTCTTAATCGAGTTTAGTCACCCTTAATCTGAATTAGTTCTTAATCTACATTTTTAGAGTTGTTAGTTGGTCCTTATTATTTCCTAGCCTTTGTTTGGCTCTAAACCTATTCCTAAGGCTTTAAAACATGAAATAACTATACCCAAGGGGTATGGGTATGGGTTAGGGGTCTTTTCCAACCCCTAAGCCCCTTTTATTGACTTTTAAGGCCACTCAAAAAGTCTCTTTTTTCCTTTGTGCGAAAATAGACTATGGCTACCATGAGTTGTCTCACCTCACCTCCACTTAGTGGTTAACCATAGTATGGGTTGAGTTAGGAGCTTCTAGATTTGTAGGTGGGTGGGAGAAGTTATTGATCCTTTTCATGGTTGAGTTTGAGGCTTATTTAGAGGCCCTTCTTGGAGTAGTTTGGGGTTGTTACCCAATCTCTACATTTAGAGAGGAGTCTTGGAAGATTGAAGCAAGGAAGGGAAAAACTCTACTCAAACTTGTTCTTTTGCCATTACCTCTTTGTGCAGGTAGGAATTCTCACCTCCCTTGTTCAGATTATCATGTTTGTTTCATGCTTATGCTACCTAGTTGTTGTTTGAATGCTTGTATGTTTGTGGGTATGTTGGGTTGATTTGAAAACCATGTTATTTTGAATGATTTCCTTTCATGTTTATGTTTGCAATTTTGAAGTTTTCTTGTATGGGTGTTTTGGTATTGCTCACCCTTGGATAGGGTAGAAGTGACCAATTTTGGGAAAGGTCTTTTTAGTTGGACTCCAACCAGTGCAGAGTCCCTTCTTAGGACGAGAAGAGGGAGAGAGGGTAGGGTGTTATGGGCCCCTACCTATCAGCACAAACCACGTATGAGTTTTGGCATGTAAGAATGAAAGAACGGAAGTTCTTGATTTATAGCCCCGATTGGGCACTTGGTTTGGTGTTGTTTCTGACATCTCCTATTGGAAAAATCCACCTTTCCCTAGTTTTGATTCATTGTGAATCCTATTGTGAAAACCTTGTATGAATATGCATGTTTGAATTGTTTCTTGGTCATGCTTATGGTCACCTGATCAGATTTTGTTCCCTCCATGGTTCTAGAAATGTGTTTCAGAAATTGTTATGAATCCCTTGATGAGGTTCATGAAGAAAATTCAATTAAATTGATGTAATTTTGGGATTGATATCCTATGTAATTTTTATTTCAAACTTTGTTGTAATGGCAATGAAGCCGGGTTTTCTTCCTAGTTCTTTCTCGGCCGAGCCTTTGAATCAGGTTAGCCAATAAAATAATGGTTGAGTATATTTGCTTCTCATGAGATTTAATCATAATTTTTAGTTGTATGGATGCACATCAAAATAAGATGAATAATAGATAAAGGAAAAGAATATGGGAATCTCCTTGCATTGTTCTCATGTGATTTCAAAAAAATTTGCATATGTAGGTGAGAAAATAGAATAATAGATAATGTCTTGAATTATGATATTTCAAGTTTTTAATTTGTTAATGAAGAATAATTTGATATGATGAAACTTCCAAGTTGATGTATAAGTATTAAGATGAATTAGAATTCCTACTTTGAGAACTCAAATTATCTCTTCCTTGTTAAATTTCCTTATGAACAAATCAATTGGACTAAGAGATTATGTATCTCCTTGAAATTTTTAAAGCATGAACACACACCTTGAATATAGTATGATTGATAAAACTTAGATTATTGGAGAGAAGGAGAAATTATAACCTTGTTCTCATCCTTGTTAGTATGTTTGTTGATGGATCCATGTAGTCCTTAGGGAAGAATGTACTCTTAAGATAATATTAATATAGCGAAAGTAATATGCCAACACTTAGTCTAGAATGGACTTCAAAAAAAAATTGCATCTCCAGGAGTGAAAAACCTCTCTGGAAAATACATGGGAAAAAAATTTAATTCCCTCTTAGGCCACAGAGAATATTCTTTGTATTATTCCTTTGACTTGCAATTAAAATCTAATATTAATTCATATAAAAAGAATATAAATCAATTACTTTTGAAAATTAAAAGTAATTCAATACATGTTTGTTGTCAATCTTCAACTATAAAACTTTTGAATTAATCCTTAGAAGCTAGGAGGCAAGGCTAGCCTAGGACCCTATGTTCTTTTTAAATTTTAAATCAATATGAAATTTAAACTCTACCCACTAAATTAATTTTTCTCTTTACCTTTTTCCTCTAACCCTTAAGGGCTAGGCGTGGGCAAGGGTACTATGATCAGCATGCCACTTATGGCACGTCATGTCATGGGAGAGCAAGTATAGTTTTTTTAAAAATATATAGTTTTCTTACCTTACTTGCTACCCACCTTTTCCCCTTCCCCATGTTTCCACTTGGGGTTTCACTACCTTCACTCACGCAGGGGGGCGTGAAGGGGGAGACAAGGCCTACAGCACGCAGGTCTTGCGAAGTGGGGTGGGGCACGTTGGGTTAGGGGTGGGAAATAGTTGTTGGCGGGGGGGGGTTAAGAACTAAGTTAGTAGTGTTAAGGGTTAGTGGTAGTTTTTTTTTTTTGATATGTTGAATTTAATTTAAGAAAGGTTAGTTTATTATTATGTTGTAGATTTAGTTAGCTTTAGTGTTAGGTTTAGTTATTATGATAATATAGTTTAGTTTTTTTTTGTTGTTTTTTTTAGTAATTTTAATTAGTTAGTTCCAAGTGCAATTTTAATTTGTTAGTATAATTAGTTTAATTTATTAACATTATTTTAGTTAGTTTATTATTTATGTTGTTTAAATTGTTATTTGTTTAAAGTTATTTGTTTTTCAATGCTAATATTTATTTATTAGTAGTAGTTCTTAATTTAAGTTTTAGTATGTTTTATTTCTTTTAAATTTTCATAGAGTTAAATTAAAGTTAGTTTATCATGTAATTAAGTCTAGATTTATAGCTAGATTTTAGTGTAGTTAGTTGTTTTGTAATAGTATTAGTTTTTATTATGTTAGAATATTCGAAATGTATAAAGTTAATAAATTTTAGATATTTATATTTAGTTTTAATTTTAGTTAATTGTGTTTTTCTTTAAGTGACTTTTCATTATCAGTTAGATTGAAAATCGATAAATGTCGAAGAGTTTTATAGTTGATCTTGATTAGATATTTTCAATTAATTTTTAACCCGTATACATGTACATTTTTATTTAAGTAATTTTCGCATATCTTTATAAGTTAATGTAAGAACATAATTTTGTCGATATCAACCTAATAGCGAGAGCATCAAATTTTAATGATGTATGCCTTCACAAGATATGTAACTTAAGATGTAATGAAGAGAATCTTTTCTTGTAATGTGATTCAACCTTATCAAACTTTGAGCATTTTAATTATTAATAAAAAAAAATTATGTTCTTGCCCTCGTAGTTTGGGCATGACACCCATTGAAAAGATGTTTTTACGTAGTTTGATACTTATGATTCCTATGGAGGAAGTGTCTACACTCATCAAACACCTACTTTCCTAAACTTTTTGAATGACGAGATTTCATCTTTGGACCACAAACTGGACATGCAAATTTTTCCTTTGTTTGAAGACCTACAAGATAATGATATAATTGGATCATTAAATATGTTGTTTTTATAATTAGAATTATCATGCACAACTTGAATTCACTATAACATACCACAAAAATGTGTTAGCCCTGGGGTGTCATGTATTGTCCATGCAAGTATTGCATGGAATTGAAATTGTCTTTGTCCTATTGGTCTAGACACGTCATACATAGTGACATCTTTCCATAACTCCATCAACTCATTGATAAGAGGCTCAATATATACATTCATATCTTTAACTTGATATTTACCTACTTGAATGAACAGTAACATTACATAATTATTATGACCGTTTTACTGCAAGATTTGTAAGTACATGTAAATTAATAACTACCAAATGATAAGATACCTAGAACAATCATTTCCAACATAATGTGCTCCCTCTTTATTGAAATCCATAGAGGAATGTTATTGTTGATAACAAAAACAGGCCATACCGAGTAAACAGATCTCATCTCTCGAAATGGATTGACACCGTTCGCTACCAATGAAAGCCTGAGATTATGAGGTTCTTCTTTGAAGTGTTGCCACTTTTCCTCTGTGTGCATAAATGTTGAACCATCCATAGGGATTCGAATAATGTCATCTCGACTTCTATTGCGTGCATGATAATCCATAAATTGAGCCAAGCTACTACACCCGAATAATTTTCGCATCCGTGGAATAATGGGGATGTAACGAAGAACCTTTTGAGGCACCTTTTTTGTTAGTCGATCTGTTTGATATCTACTCATATGACATACAGGGCATTGTGTTGCAAATTCATGTTCTTTATAATATATAATATGATCATTGGGACAAGCATGTATTGCTTCATACTCCATTCCAATATCTTTCATAACAACAGATAATTCTCGATATGAGTGAGGTAGAATATTTGATGGTGGTAACAAAAACTCGCCTATCAATCTACAACAAAAAATATTTTTTAATTTAAACAATATTAGTGGTACATTATTCACCCTTTGTTAACTAGAAAGACATATATGACATACCTTAACATATGTGACATTGTTATGTTGGATAAACCATTCATAACCTTCAAGTTCAACAACAACAATACAACAGAGAGAAGAGTTGTTTGGGAGTCTTTGTATAGGGGCTTGTATGCCTTCTCAAGTAGAGGTACATCGAGGCTATCATCATCATCATGATCAGATACGCTTGGACTAAATGTGTCATGGATCAATGTATTTATACCATCACCTTCAATTATGTTTTTTGGTGCATGATTATCATCTTCCATGGGATCATTATCTTCACCTTGGATATTCACACCTCCATGTTCCTCCACTTTGAAAACCATATTCTTCGAATTGTTGTGGTTCATATCATGTGCTTCCCTAGGGAGATCAATCTATATAAAATTGATTAACATAAATAAACCATTATCATAAACTAATCATCAAGTGATTTCATATGTATATAAATTGTTAAAATGATATAATGAACAACTTACCAGTGGATGATAGTCATGCCCCCCTTCAATGTCTCTTAACTATTTTGATTAGCAGTCTTCTATGGTTTAAGCCCTTACAAATTTTGCAAGGACAATAACATTTTCTATCACCTTTTCTTTTCAATTTAGACCACAATCTATCGATTGTCTCCCTATTTTGTTCTTCACTTATATTATCTGACATGATCGTTCTTCGCAAGAAGCAAAAATTGGGCTATGAAAACTTCGGTCTACAACTTTCACAAACTAAGAAAAACTGTCAAAAGTACACAAATCTTCTTAGACTTAGCTAAATACTTTAATATTTTTAAAATATTTTCTTTGACTTTATTCCTAGGACATTTAACCCAATCACCTTTTATAACATTTAGTCAATTGCTCTAGGAAAATTTGTGGATAAGATTATTTGTAAAACTTTGACCAACTAAATTTTTTTGGATAACATTAAGCCACTAAAAGAAATTTCAAAACATATAAGCTAAAAGGCTAGTTAAAATATACATTAGATTAAAAAATATACAATTTTCATACCCGAGCGCATGGCTATAACTCTTGCAATGACCTTCTTGCTTAGCTGTAGAAGCTCTCCAGCAATCAAATTATACAAGCTACAAGGGCTAATAGCAATTTTAAAACATATAAGCTACAAGGCAAGACATATTACATGACATGGCAAAAGGAACAAAATTTACAAGCTTTAGCAAGACATATTAAACGACATCATAGTGCTAGAGAGATCACAATTATATGAGTCAAACATAGTCATGAAAAAGCACATAAATTATCTGGTTATTGATTTGTTGACATATTATTGTTGATAATGCTTTGTTATTATCTAGTTCGGAGATTTGATATATACTCATTATTTCTATTTAAATGCTATTTAAATGCATATATTTAATTACATTATTATTATGATGGTTTAAATGGTGATCAGATATGAAAGGGTCAATGTCCTAACATTTGAATATATAAGAATGATTACACTATCCAAATGCCCCTTTATTGTTATGTAAAGGGTGATGCTAATATCTTGGACTGGTGTGAATGCTCTTTGCAATAATATTTGAAAAAATAGGAGACTATATTTTTAAATTTTAATTATTAGAATTTGGCATTATTAATTTTAGGAAGATTTTTCAATTATTAATTCCATTCTTCAACATGCTTCTGAATTTTCATGTTGAAAGGCAATGGGTAGTGTGAAGCCATTTTTCCATTCGTTAAGTCTTAGTTCAGAATCTGGAGTTCTTAGAATTATTGCCTCCATTTCAAATTCTTAAGACAGATCTAACCAAATTCTGATTAGATAATAATGAGTATTTAAATGTCATCTCTTATGTTCTAGACTATTTAGTGCTATAGGCTGCATTTGCTGGAAGACAAATTATAAATTTACATTGCTTAGTTTACTGATAGAGCATGCAAGATCTTGGTTTTTTATTTGACTTTTATATTGAGAGTGTCCCCTCAGGATTAATGAGCGAAAGTCTAGAAGTAACATGTTGTTGAGTGTTCACTAATATTGCAATGGGCATTTTGATATAGGCTTCAACCTATAGTATATGCATCGAAAACAAAATTTTGCAAGAAAAAGCGCAACAATAACACTGTAAGTTTGGAGTTTCAGTTAAAATATCAAGTCTGCAGATTTCATGGAGCTCAAACATTGATTAAATATGGATATGTAGGGTAGCCATTCTTCTAGCTGATTTCCTCACAGGTCTAGAAAGGTATCTCCCACTAGTTATACTAAATTTGAAACTTAATTGTAGCTCATCCTTTGGTACTCTAGTTCATGACCTATTGTAAATGGACAGTCTCTCAGACTTCTTGTCAATACTAGATCTAGTTGTCAATCTCGTCATCTTGATTTCATTTCTAGGTTTTTTTTCTTTCTTCATTGATTCAGAGCCTTGTTTATAAAGCATCAAGTTGAGAAAGACATCCATAATTAGCCATAGATCCTTAGATCAAATTGCCTCTGCACTCTCTTGAGTGTCCTCAAGGTGGGTCTTCAATTTGGATGGTCCTTGGATGTGTGCCTTGTGTTATTCTCATGAAGAAGGGATTGGGAAGGAAAGGAGGAACATTAATGCCAATGTCAAATAGGATATGTGCTAGCAATATACTAAGTTGGGGACACACGGTTTCCCCCAATTTCAGTCCATCCTGGCAATATACTTAGATCACATCGATTCCTCCTTTGAGCACATAGCTCGCTTTTTCTGTTAAGCCTTATAGATTTTCCATAGCAAGTTTATTTGGGTAGACCATCGTTGACTTTAAAATAAATGAACTAAGGATTCTCCTTGGGAAGTTGAGGCTATATTCTTAGTAGTTAAAAGTTGAGTCAGATATTAGTCACCAGTCCAAGATATCAGCATCACCCTTTATCATTGGTTAAAAATTGTTTAATTGGTGAGTAGCTACACTTAATGTGTGTTGTAGTGATGGCAGGTACTTGACATCAACTCCAACTAGCTTCATAGGTCTACCTGTGTCTATATCCCCGACAGTAGTTAGAGGAGATAGTCACATTGGCCCTTCATAATCTATAGCTATTATCGTTTCTTTTTGGGTCAATGTATCTTTGTTTAACTAATTGCACCTTTGATCACTGTATATAGGTAAAGTCCAGATCAGTTTTTTTAATTTCTAAAACTAGTTTTAGGCCATGAAAGGCATTTTATTAACACTGGATTTTGTGCATTGTGATATGTTATCCCCATGTGGAGCATTGGGTATAATTGTTGTGGAATTTTCATTTCAAGTGCATTAGGATCTGAACTCTCAATATAGAGGTTGATTAAGTGTGCATATGTGCATGATTGGACATTTGTCATTTTGAGTTTATATTCTTTTTGTTAATACACTTAAACTTTACATGTGCTGTTATATGGCTATGTGATGTGAAATGTAGTTTGGATCACTTAGGGATTCATACTCTTGGCTGAGATGCCAACTGAGTATGCTTGTTGCACATTGCCTTTGCTTGTAAAAGGGGATCTATGCGATGTTGTGGATATTGTGATTTGGTATATTAATATATTGGGATATTTCTTGGTAATGTGAGATCTTATTGAGATCCACCCTCTTGGCATGTTGGCCAATGGAGTCATGTTATTATATTGTGTGATCATCTTGGGACCTGCACTCTTGGTGAAGACCAATCAAGTCTTTTGAGTTTATATTGTTACCTTCTTTGAAAAGTTTAAGCCATAGGATTAGGTTCTTTGACTAGGTATGGAAAATAAAATAATAGAATCCATAAGCACATTAGCACTTTCACAAGGCTATGATGACTTGTGAGGGTAGCTATACGATTGAATCTACGAGCATGCCGTGGACAGTTTCTCTAGGCTATGGGTGACTTGTGAGGATAGTACGCATAATAGAATCCTCAAGCACACCGTATGTGCTTTTATAAGGCTATGGGTGACTTCTGAGGGAAGTATGAATAATAGAATCCTCGAGCATAGCATACGCAATTTCTCAAGGCTATGGTTGAATTGTGAGGGTAGTTTCACAATTAAATCCCCAAGAATACCAAGAGTGCTACCTCAAGGCAATGGGTGACTTGTGAGGGTAGTTTCACAATTAAATCCACAAGCATAATACCATGATCACTTCCTCAAGGCAATGGGTGACTTGTGAGAATAGTTGACACATGTATGGGCATGTGATGAAATTCCCTATGCACTGTACTCAACCACTGAAGTACTAGTAGTATGAATAACACCTCTTGGGTATTGGTTGATTGAGTGTGTTTAGATATTGCATTGTGGCCATTGCTTCATGTTGTGTTGCTCCATGTTTTCTCTTAAATAAGCCTATGATTTATTTGCACTCTATAGACATTGATTGGTGTGAGTATGCTTATACCTCCTTGTATGCCTTGTGTTCTTGTTTGGGCTATGTGACTATCTCCACAAGCATAGTTAGATGGACCTGAGAGTACCACATGATTGAGTGGTGTGATAAGGCACTATTGGGGAATGGTGTACAATTATTAAATCAGATTTAGTGGCACCTACATGAGTTCCTTCTACACCTCTTTCTCTCTCTCTCTCTCTTCCAATTTTAGTAAGAGTCATGCATGTATTCATGGATATTGTAATGTAGAAAATTGATGTATATGTATGTTGTTATACTCAAGTGATTTGGCCTTGACAATCATGTTATTAGACCCTAACTGAAGAGGATGTTATGTATTCAGCCATACATATGTTGGAGTTAGCATAATCTTGGGTGAATATTAACTCAGCTTGTGGGCAAGTTTGCTAGATTAATATCTCCACCAATATTTCAACACATACATTAATCAGTGCCTCCAACTAGTAATTGGCACCTTCATCCCTACTGGTCTGATAATAGGCCATTTGTGTCAGGCAAAACAATGGAATGTGGGAATTTCATTACAATTATTTAGTAGAATGTCGAGTGACCCTTGGAAGTGTGTCAAGACTTCTACTTGTGCACAAGCACAAAGTGATAGTGATTTTTTGTTCATTTTGGTTCATGTTGTTAGCATTGTTGTCCTAATTTAAGTGTGTAATGATGCAATTGCTTTAAAAAAATCCCCTGCATGTTTTACGCTTAGTTCCAAGGGTTCCTTGGCGGGGCACTACATAGCCAGTACAACCAAAATACTTTCAAATAGAAACTATTTATTAACCAGGACAGAAAATTCTTCTAATAGAGAACACTACATAGAACTAGATCTAAGACACTATCATGCATAGAACTGAATGTTATGGTTGTGATCTTCTTTTCAAAACTATGCAGAACAGAATATTATACTTATGTGTATAGATGCACTTCCTGTATGCGATCCAAAGCTCATATGTTATCAAGTCTGTCCAATGATGGGGAGAGACCTTCGTGCAAGAAGAAGATCTGCAATGAAACAAAATAAAAGAAAATTTTCTTATAGTAAGAACAAGTTTGTTGTGCTGCACAAGGTACCAACAAAATAGTGTATAATATCTTTTTCTTTACCTAGCTTTCAATAAGGGCTATCAGTGGAAAATAATCAAAGAGATCTGTAAAATACTTCCATACATTTGCATTTCCATATTTTCTCAGACATTCATCATAAAATCCATACCTAAAATTGCAAGAAAAGAAAATAATTCTTGAACACAGTTAAAAAATTAAGATAAATTACAAATAGATTGACAAATTTTGGTCACCTTTCTAATCTCCCCATTCAGATACTAATATTTTGCCTCCCATAATTTAGATATAGCCTCAAATGGCAAACAATGTATGTCTATGCTTTAAGCATGAGCATGAATGTCTTCTAACCTTAACTCTAATAAGCTACGTGGCTTTAAACTCTTCTCACATTGATTCCCTACGCGGCACAAAAAATTGCTAGCTTCTAAGCCAAAGATCTTTCTTAACAAACAAAGATTCCATCTAATTCGCAAAAGCCCTTAAAACTACCAATGTCTGGAGATGTGGGGCATGGATTTCATTGATCACGAAATAATAATAATAATAATTGGAGAAAAAAGGATTCTAAGAGTAATCAGTTTTTTTTTTTGCACCTTGCCATCATCCTCCTCCGAATGTTGCCTTGGCCCTTACACCACAGAGATCCCCATAGAATAGTAGGGCAAACAAGCAGTTAGCAGATGCGGGTCTCTGCCCTTCTCAATGCCTTGAGTTGAGGGAGATAGATGGCTAGAATGAGAAGTTTGGTAGATGGCGATCAAGCTTTTGCATTGATTCAACTGGCTGCTAAAGTCTCTTGCCTTTCCTTTTCGAAGAACCAAGATTGAATGAACGATCCCTGTGTCGATTTCAAATGAGCAACGTTTTTTGGTTTTTTTTTTCCTCATATATCCCATTAGCGTTGCAATTGTGACGTTTTCGGGTTATAATTGAAAACAAAGGGACAAAAACACATAACATTTTCCACCGTCACAATTCCACTCCATATGTATTGGAGTTAGCATCGCAATTGCAACGTCGTCAAGCTAAAATTGAAAAAAAAAATCCAAAAACACATTACATTTGCTTGCCGTCGCAAATTGACGTCACAAATTGACCCCTAATGTATTAGTGGGATGATCATGGTGCTACCTTGGGTCCTTGTGGTTCAGGTTGCTATTGACTCCAATCCTCCTATTGAGGTTGATTGGTTGGAGTATCTCTTATCTTATCCCCGACCAATTCGATACCATAGGCATGAAATCAAAATCTGACATTTGAAAGACATCAGTGCCCTCCACATCCTACTCATCTATCCACTGTTGCATTTCATCTTATAAGGTTGTAGTTTGGATCAATTCCTTAGGGATAGATGGTGATGTGATTGTGGAGCTTCTTCTCCTTTCTGACTCTATAGCTCTTGTGAGTCAAGTCCTTTGATTCAAAGGTAGATTCTTTGTCCTCGTCATCCTTTTCTTCCACTTCTTTAGGGATTGACTCAAGGACTAATGGGAAAGAGATCACTCTCCTAGTAACCTTTTTCCTCCTCTTTATTAGATTCTTTTAGGTGCGGAGGGGGAAGGCTTGTTCTTTTTGTTGAGGCAAAGATACCTCTTGTACTTCAATTTTTGGTTCCCCTTGGGCTTGTTCAGGTGACAACACTTGGGGATCTTTTGTGGCTTGTGCAACTTTAGCATTCTTTGGCCCTTATACATTTTCCTCTCCCTACTGTGGAGGTGCCTAAGTTTCTTGCTCTTCTAGTTGGGCTTGCTAAGAAGAATTCATCTTCCTCTTACCTTTACCTTTACCTTTTTGAGCCCAATAATACCCAACTGGTCTATCAAGTTGGTGCACCATTTTTGGTCTTACTAGTGACTAGGCTGTGAATGTAGGCACTATGACCTTTGTCCTTAACCTTTAGTTGGGTGGGCTTGAGCATGGAATATCACTTTTTTAGGAATTGGATCAAGTTTGAAAGGTCTCTTGATCCAATCATTTGTCAATTTGGTGATGTGTCTTGCCCTGTGATTAAAGTCCAAGTTTTCTTCTTTGTCAATCTCAACATTCACTATAGGTCTATCACCAATCTTATTCCTATTGAAAAATGGATTCAGAAGATCTTATGTATCTTGTTTCACAATCTTCAATGGAATATTTATCTTCAAAGTACTCTCTGCTAGATACAAAGTCATCCTACAATAGTCCCTTATGTAGACATCATAGTCATCTATTGCATTCATCCAGTGATATTCAAGGGCATCATCATGTTGAAATATTTTACTCGCTCAGTATTGCACTCTCCTGATGTTATTAAAATAGGGCCAAGGGGAATTATATTCATCCAAGGGATATTGATCTCATTCACACTCAAAAGATGGAATATCTTGCCTCTGATTGACCCTGAAAGGTCCTATAGTCATAGGCCATGTCCAAAATATTTTGTGTTTCTTTCTAACTCTATCATATGTAAACAAGTGTTGTTGAAATATTTCTAGGAGAATAAGTCTATCACTGGGATACCTAAGGAGCTTTTTAGGGTTGAGAGTTGTACATGCTACCCTTAAATATGTGAATGTTCAGAACTAGATATAGTAAGCTCTAACTTTTGATACATTTGTAGCTACCTCTACTAACATCCTCTTCACATAATCCCCCTCTATGAACCAAATTATTGCGAATATGAAAGCATCACTTACAATCCTATATTCCTTGCTTTGCTCTTGAAGCTTCTTCTTTACCAACTGAGGATATATAATGTAGGGCCATGCATTTGCATCCTGCGTGCTACCCTTCTTATAAAGCCCAGGGTAATCCTTTGCCCTTGCGGCTAATAGGTACACCAAGTATGATGGCATGTAAAATTTCTTGTTGTTCTTCACTACCACTAGCTTCTCACCCAAGTTCTCGCTAAGAATGGAGGCCCAATCAAGTGGCATCTTTGTCATCTTGATGGTCTTGATAAAATGCACCATCCAAATGTTCAAATGCCCTGATGTTGGCAAACCCATGACTCTACTCAATAGTATGATCAAATACCCAATTTCTTCCTTCATGTACCCTTATGTCATATCCACTTTTCCTACCTTCCACCCTGGAAGTGTCTTCTCAATAAGGTATGATGACTGTATGATTTCAGAGGCTTCCTCCATATGTTCCCTATACCATCTCTTGGCTTGGTGGTAGGCTAATCTGATAAATTGATCTGCCCTTGGTAGATGGAACATCTTCTCTATATTGTTAGGTTGGAGATCCAAGATGACCTCTCTAGTTATGCTTTTCACGACCCTTTCCTCAAGAACATATTTCTCTACTAGTGTCATGACCAAAACTAAGGACTGCATTGAAACTGGGTGTGATGTTGCATTAACAGTCTAGATCTAATCAATGCAGAAACTATTGGAAATATTTTTGTTGGTTTATTAGACAGTGTCAAGAATGCGCCCAAATATGTGTTACCTAACTCAGTGTCTCAGATCTCTGAGTACTCATCCTAAAATCATGATTTCATCAGCACACCCTAAAACTTGAATACCACCAGCTTTAAAATCATCTTTTCAAAAAGGAAGGATGATGAAGATGCCATAGAATTTGAACAAAATAATGTCCATTAGTTTGGAGTTGAAGAAAAATTGATAAATTACACCATAGCACTGACACAAACCAAAACCCTAAAAACTAGACCACTCAAAAAAACCTAAAGCCTTGATTTCAACCCTAGAATGCAAAAAAAATAATGTGCACCTGGCGCACCTTTGAGGTGCGCTAGGTGTGCATATCCTTTACATATGTTAAACTTTCCAACAATGGGGTGTGCAGCAGTGCACCTCAAGGGGTGCACTGATGTGCACCCTATTTTTTGTGTGTGGGGTGTATGTTTTTTGCAATTAACTATGTGCATCAATGCACCTTTAATTGATGTTTGGCACTTGTTTTTCAAAGTTTTTTCTAAAATTTTGGTTGTTTTTAAAGAAAAAAATGCGCACCTTTTTTTGGTTTTTATTAATGTGTTTTTTTTTTGCTGTGTAGGGTAGATGAAGGCAAAAGGTGCATCTTGACTAGTGTACAGTTGCGGTGATGGAGCTCTAAAAAAAGAAAGTGAAAAAGATAGGGGGGGTCCCAGGTTTTATAGACCTAGGAACCCCCCACACCTTTGGTGCTATGTAGGTGTGCAGGTGCGTTGTTGTGCATCTATACATCAAAAAAGAATATGCCTCTCTTTAGTAGTTTGGTACACTAGTGCATGTGTTTAGGTGTGCTAGTGCACCTTTTGATTTTACAAAACCCATATCTTCTCTCAGAACTCTATTTTTAGAATCTAGATCTTCGAATCAAGACTTGAATGTGAACTAAGACACTAGATAAAACTCTAAAAAAGACTCAGACCCTAAACTAGGGTTCCGGAGAGCCTAAATAAAATAAAATAGGGAGTCTCCATTTCTAGTCGAAATGGGGCATGTGTTGTGGAACCACAATAGTACCCAATATTTGAAGAATGTATCAATGGAGACTATCTTATTTAGATTCACACAATCTCTTTTTTCTTAAATAGTTGTGTAGCCCCAAGACTTGGATGGAGAAATATGAGGTGTAAAAGGGCGGGAAAAGCATGGGAAGGAAGAAGTGCTTACATTTATGGAAAATCAAGAAAGGTCAAGAATATGTGGTGGAGAATGAAAATCTAAATGGTTGTACAAATGAGGGAAAGCATGTGGTGGTAACTATAGTGCATAATATTTGACAAGCCTCGTGTGTAAGATTACTAATGACATTGTCAAGCTACAATTTTACAGATCAAGAGGTAGAGCGCATGCATCGTTCCATCATAGGAGTTAAATTGAGTACTCATTTTGGTGTGTGCATGTGAATTAATCATTCATATTTTGAGAAAGAATATTCTAAAATCCATTTTCATAGTAAGTGACATAGTTTGGTCATTCCTAATATCATATCAAATAATGCTTTGTTCCTCGAAAAACATCTATAGTTTTGAGGATGATATTGTCTCAATTTCCACATGACATTGATTTGCTCCCAATCAGACATCCATAAACTTGGTAGAGTTACTTGCATTATATAATTATCTCAGCTTTTCCTTTTTTAATTAGTTGTCTCGTAGAAATGTAAACATTTAATTCATTTCCACTTGGAAACCATTATTTTTTCTTGGAATTATGTTTTGATTTTTTACAAAGGATGATTCTGTAGATTGGTGATATACTAACTCATATAAGTTTTTGTTGCATATTTCCTAGAAGATGTAATGAGAGATGCCCATTCAATTTGATGTAACACATAATTAGTCTACTCAAATGTGTTAGAAATTACAATTGGAACAATTATTGTTTTGTCATTGATGTCAAATCTACTAATGACACATGTTGCTATCTAATCTAAATGTCATATATATTTGATTGATGAAGAGGATTTGAGAAGTTACTCATAACAATAGAACCTAAAGGAAAGGTTGAGTTATGACAAGAAAGTTGCAATACACATTTGATTGGTTAGACTTTGATAAGACAATGTAATTGTTTATATCATGGATGTAAAGATTAACCGAGCAATAGTGTAAAATACTAAGGAATGCCAAGTGATGCTAGTGTTAATTGAGTTCCAGTACAAGTTGAGTGAATCTAGTGTTGATTGAGCATCAATGCCAATTGAGCAAGTTACTTGATGTTGAACCAAGAGTTTTACAGTGATTGAGTGATTACGTGATGACTGAGTGTAAGAACATAGTTTTGTCAAGCGATAGTATTTTAAATATGTTTGAGGAATCATGATTTCCAACTCACTCAGTTGATTTCTTGGGATATGGTAAGCGTGTTTAAGATAAGATTGATGAATTAGATCATTTCATTCAAGGAGATAATTAGTTATAATACCTAAGATCAAATTTGAAGGATGAGAGGTTTCTAGAAAAGAAAAAAGATGAAAAGATACAATGAACCTAATGAAATCAAATTGTAAACCCTAAGATCTATAGTGATCATAGAACATGGCAAAGTAGATTTTACCTATATAAAGAGGCATAGAGTCAAAGAGAGATATAGAGAGTGTGAGAGAGAAGTAAGAGAATTAAATGCTTGTGCAGATGCTATTGAAGTTGATAAGTGAATATGAGTAGAAGGCTTAAGTTTGTTGAAAGGAGAAGATTGACTGCTTGAAGAGTTGCCAAGAAAATCAAGGATAGAGATAACAATGGGGAACTTATCAGTGAGTCAACACATGAACTGAACAATGATCTGAAACTGCAAAAGTGAGTTGTAATCATACAGATCAAAAACCCTACTATTTTCTTTCTAATAATTATAAACATTTTGTATTGAAATCCTTTAAATCAAAGTTGACCTAACAGTCATTTGAAGGACTTAATAGTCTATGTAAATCCTTTAGCAAGGTGACACTCTAAATGGAATGATTGAAGTCCTCTAACAAGGCCACTCCTAACAAGGTGATTAAATCTTCTAACTAGGTGGCATTTAATAGTGTGTATTGTAACCTTTAACAGGGTTGGCTCCTAATAGAGCTCATTTCAAAAGAGTGAAAAAGTGGTGACATGTTGGTGGTTTTTCCCAAATTGGGTTTCCATGTAAAATCTTAGTGTCAAACTTATGTTGAATGTTTTTATGATGTTTTACATTAACATGTTTACATTCAACAAAGTATGTTATCTTAGGATAGTGAACTACTAGTAATTTTTTTAATCATTATACAGTAGAGACCGAGCTACAATAGGATAAGAAGACTAGTAACTGTTGAAATTTTTATTATTCAAATGGTACTTTTTGACCTTGAGTAACTAATTCACCCCCCTAGCATTTATTCTAAACATTTCTAACAAAATGATGTAAGATTTTATAGGCTAATAATGTCAAATTAAATCATATTTCATAAGCATATAAGAAAGGGCACTTCTTTGTTGTGCATAACTTGGAGGAAGGATTAATTGTGCATATTATAAAGATAATCTAATGCCTAATTTGAGTATGAAGCCAAATATTGGTTTATTGGGTAACTTCCCCTAGTGCATGAGGATTACTCCATCAATTGATCTTTAATAAGACAAGAATTTGTGCATGTCAGATGAGGTGGTGAACTACAATTATAGAAGAAAAAAATTGTAGCCAATTTTTAATTTTTCACCCTTATTTGTGAATTACTTTGATTGGTTATTTGTGATAGAGTCAATTTTTACAACTCATATCCATTTATGACACCAATCTGAACCAAGCTTTTTTATATTGTTCAGTATTACCTTCCTATTGTCAATTGCATCCAAATTATCCTATTTTTGAAAATCAATGTAAGAAATTTAAAATAATGCATATGTAAATATAAAAAAGATATTAACATGGGTCAAGAATATACCCATTTTTGTTCAAGAAGCAAACTAAGCTTTCTTTCCTTTTTATTTTGGGATATTTTTGTGCTTGTACGACCATACAACTTCTTTAGATGTCTTATTTAGATATAATTTCTTGCATATAGAATTCCTAAATACAATAAATTTCTTCCTTGGGATTTTTTGACTAAATCCCAATTTCACTTTGACTAGCTACAAAACCAATAGATACATGAAGAGATTCATCAACAAATAATGAGAGTATTATAAAGATGTAGGGTTTTAAATCATGAGTCATAGGAAAATAATGATATTGATAAAATTTGTTAGGTCTCAAATGGATCACATAACATTGAACAATCTGAAATACCAAATCTTAGATTCTTAAGAGCCTTATAACCATGTAAGTATTATCCACTAAATTATACCATAAGCTTCAACATAAACATATTCCTTGTGTATTGTAAAGTTCCATAGATGCATACAACTTTTGACTTGTCTCCATTTGGTGAAGGATAAAATATGTGATGTTTTCAATCTGTGTTGCTTTCAACTAGGGAAGCTACTAGTATATCTTTCTCTTTGTTCCTTTCAACAACCAAAGCCATTGGTAGAGGACAAGAATCAAACACAATCACCACCAAATGTTTACTTTTTGAACTTTATAAATTATTATTCTCCCTCTCTCTCTCCCTCATCCCCCTCTCACCTTGCTCCCCCTCTCATTCATTGCATACTCACCTCCTATCCCCTCTCTCTACCCCTTTCTACCAGTGAAGCTACTGACATAGAGAAAGAATCAGATACTGTCACCACCACAAGTTACTTTTTGTATTTTATAATTCTATTTCTTCTCCCTCACTCTCTTTCCCTAATCCTCACCCATTCTCCCTCTCTTATTTCATCTCTCTCTCTCTCTCTCTCTCTCTCTCTCTCTCTCTCTCTCTCTCTCTCTCTCTCTCTCTCTCTCTCTCTCTCTCTCTCTCTCTCTCTCTCTCTCTCATAACTATCATCCTTCCCTATTTATCCCATGAAAAATGTATATTTCTATTGTATACATAGGTGGTTATTTAATGGAAAATATGTAGTACCCTCTGCACATGTGATCTTTATGTAATTATGTGTGTGAGCTTTGAGATTTGTAGAGGAAATCATTTTAGCAAGTGTATGAAAAAGAACTTTATGTCCTACAATTCTCAATTAGCATAATCTCATATTCTCAATTATTCTAGTTCCATATATATGAATTTTAGGTACAGATAAATTAAGCTATCAACTAATTAAGTTTTTTGCTTAATTTAAAAAGTATGCCAAAAGATTATATTTTTTATATTTTGACAAAAATTAGACTAGAAATTAAGTCAACTAATGAGGATAAAGCTATTCTAAAATGTATTGCAACATTTTTATGTGAAATGTTTTATAATTACAAATTTGAATTCCAACCTTCCTTTTGCAAAGCTTAATCTATAATATAGTTACTCAAAAATACTATCATCTCACCACCATTGCTGCTTACAAAATCCAACTTTAACACCAAATCCACTAAAAAGATATTTTTTTGTTGATCGTACTAAAAATATAAAAATTTCTATTAATTTTCTTATATTCTGCAACTCCAAAAACTATTACTTTTGTTTGCTACAAAACAAAAAAAATCACTAAGAAACCCTACTTTTTTTTTTGAAAAATCTTCTCTCTTCTTTGACTTGCAATCACTCTTTTCACTCTAAGAAAATGACCAATAATATAAGAATAATGTTTTTTTTTCTTTTAAAATAATTTTCTTCTTTTTTTCGGATAACAAATGTCTAGTTGTCCCCTATAGGGGTCAAGGGACACATTCATGTCCCCCTACCCCCTCAAGGGATGTCAAGACATCTGCTTATCTAAGCTAAAATGGCAGTGAACAAGTGGCACCACTAGAGACCCCTGAACAATGTCCCCTCATCCTCGACGCATCCCTATCTCAGAGATATAGTTCTTTTTTTTGGGAGTGAAGGGCAGGGGGGGGGGGGGGGGGGAAGTGGTGGACACACCCATGTATTACACTGGTTTTATAATTTTGGGATTTATATTTTCAAAAGGATTCCATATCGAACATTTCCTTTTATATTTCTAAAATGCAAAGTTTGAGACTCTAACTTTCAACCAATAGTTAAGGTTTCCTTATTGAACTTGCATTTAGATTTTATGAGAATTTTCAACATCTCTTTTAAACTACAACTTGCATAGTGACTATTCTAGTTTGATTGGCTTTTGTCTCATAATCATGCTTTCAATGCGTAGCTACATAGAATTTAGCCACTCTCCATGTTTTTGTCATGACCCACTTTGTGCGACTCCTACTATGTAAGATGAAGTTGATAGTTTTGACTCAATCGATTAGGTTGGTTAACCTCATTTGAAGAATTTTATCTTTGCATCAATTTATGTGAGCTAGACATTAAGTCGTTATGTGTTCAACTTAAAACTATAGTTGATATGCTTTTTTGGGCAATGTTCATTTCGACTATATAAATTATTGTTTTGGTTTCTTTATTTTATATGATGAAGACCTTGTTCAATTTTGAGTATTGATTTACTATGATGACATTATGCTAGCTATTGTACATGTTTGGATTAATTATGATGTTTAAAACTAAGTTTAACATTTCATTGATAATGTGTAATATTGATTTAGTGATGGATATTGTATGGTCATATTTACAAGTTGCTATCTTTTTATTTGATTATGTAAAATGGATGATTTAAAATCATGTTATGAATTTGAGTGTATAAGGCAATTAAATGTTTAGAATTCATATTATTTATAGGTAAATAATGTTTTAAATTTTGATGAGAGATATTGTATTGAAGATGTTATTTTATTTACCATTATGTTGGTGATATTGATGCTTTGGCGTATGCAAGTTTGTGAGTGTGTAGGTATTGAAGGCAGAAGGGTGGTTGAGGTAGCGGAGTTTAGCTCCTTGGCAGGGTTGGTTCAGATGGCATGGTGTATGCGCGCACACACGTAGTTTTTTAATTTTGTATTAAATCTATTCTCTTTTGATTTCAAAGATTAGTTCAATTTAGCAATTAATTTTTTTATAAAAAATTTTGAATAAAAATGTTTTTAAAATTTGAAAGCTTGAAGTGGTCATGAATTAGATAACTATGAAATTAATACAAATGAAAGTTTTTATAACTTCTTTATGCCAAGTGGAAGTCAAATTCCTTATTTGGTGGCCAGTGGAAATTAATACAAGAGATTTTCATTAAATCTTCTTCATGTAAGTCCTATAGAAAAAGGAGAACTGCAAAATTGAAAGAGGGAGAGAAATGACATGAAAAAGAGGGAGAAATGTTATTTTGAAATAAAAAAAGAGCTAAGCAAGTAGCGATTTAGGAAAGAGGGAGAGGTTGTTTTAGAGGAGGGAGAAAATTGTAGGAAGAGGAAGAAATTTGTGGGAGGTTCCTGTTTCGCTAGGAAAGAGAATAGTGGTTGGGATCAAAGAGGGGTTAGAGGCATTTGATTGGGAGAGAAAGACTAACCAATAAGGGAATTTGAAGGATTCATTGGTGGTGACTGGAGAATGAAGAGAGGGATTGGAAAAGAAAACTACAAATCTAGGTTCTCCATCTTTTGTTTTTGTTTACGATATGTTGTTTGTAAAATGAGTTTTTCTCTCTATAACTTGGTTGTACATCAACCTTGATTGCTATGGTTGGAATTTTTTGTTGAGCTGTTAACTGGAAATTTTTAAGCCAACAATATCTTTAGCTTCTTTTTGTCCAGACTTACTATGTCAAACTTTTTTTTTTTTTTTGGTGGTAGTTTCCTTTTGTAACTATAAATTAATGGGTAGATTTGTTTGAATTTTTAATTATTAAAGTAATGTAAGTTGCACCATGAATTATGGAGAGCTTCTAAACTTAGCGTGATTTCTATGAGACCTAATAGAAATCTGGACTTAGAGATTTGAAGTTGGAAGTATAGGTTTTGATAAAGTTGTTTTTTGTAGTTAATTTTTTGTTGTTAATGGAGATTCTAACCTTTGTCATCCACATCTCTAGTTGAAAGTTATTGTCTTGCAATAGCAAATGGTTTTAAAAATCAAGTGGAAGTCTAAAATTTTCTATCTCTATGACAAGAGCATGTTGTTGTGTGGGGGAACCATATGACGATAGAGTACACAATAGCCAAATTTACACTAGGCCTGAATAGAGAATTAAACAATAGCTAATGTCCCTCATGTGTTTCATTTTTATTTAGCCACTAAATTCAAAAGTAATAAGTTATGGTTGTAGGTTATCAGGTTAGGAAGCAGGTTTGTTTGATTGACACTATGCAGAGATGGGTGTGTATTATCTTTTTCTTGTAAGGATTAGTTTTAATAAATTCATTGGAGTGAGTAAAACTTGTTGAATTGTGTGCAAGTGTTGACAATTAATAATAGATCTGACTATATGTTCTGATTTAAAATCATTCTATAACATTTATTTCACTTAAATCGGTAATACTTTTCCTTCTTTTTCCAATAACAAAAGAGAGGAAAGTATAAGATTTAACTTGTTCTTTTACCCATTCTTGTCATCCTAGGAAAAACTGGAACTCTTTAATGTGTTCGTGGGTTTTTTTTTTTTTTGAATTATTTGTTTTTAGTGTTAAAAGTTTAAGTAAATTATAAACCGATTAATTTTTAACTCTCTCCTAACGATCTTATATATATTTGTTTACTTGTATATCAAAGATTATAGTCGGAAGTAAATTTTTGACTCTTGGGAAGGGTGTCAAATGTGGGCTCAAAGGGGAGGGTAGACCTATTAGGGAATTTGTGAAGTTTTTCCTACTATCTACCTACTAGTCTTTTACACTAAACTAGTTCAAGATGCTTGGCCAAGCTCGGTAAAACATTTATGCATATGATTGAAATGCATTATTTATTTTACATTGTTTTCCCTCTTCCATGTCCATGTGTATATTTTCTACTAGGCATATGTGTAAAGTAAAAATAGGCACTTGGCTACACCAGATCCTTTCTGATCCAATTGTGTCAAGTTGCTAGCCTTCTCATGCTAGGGTCGAGTAGTTCTTCTCAATCGAAGAACCTCAGGGAGCTAACCACTTCATGGTTGGGTAGTAAAAGCGCCTAGACCACTTGTTTGTCTCATGATAGTAGATGGATAGTGTTCTAATGGCTTGGACATAGGACTACATCCAGATGGGCTCAAAGGTCCAATGGCATGTTATTTTATGTTTTTTATGTTATTGTATGTTTATCTCATTTAATGTACTTATGATTCTTTATTTTCAATATGAAGGTCAACATACTTTTGACACCTATTTGATGTGTAGACTTTATGACATTGTTTATTTTGAAACTTACATATGGTCGGCAATGTAATATTAGTTAAATGGAAAAATTATGGTGTTTATGTAATGATGATTTGTGATATCAATTTCAACTTGACTAAATTTAATTATGTATAATTGTCCAACTTTAATTTGAAAATGAAACAAGTAATTATGTGTATGAAGTCGACATTTGACTTTTCAACCTTATATTTCTGCATTTTATGGTTGATTTGTGTACGTGGCAATGTTAAAGAATTTGGTATCTTACATGTGGTATTAGATTTGTGTTTAGCACTAGGACCTAAGGTCTAACTGATGCTAATGTTGCATGGTCTACTCTTAGAATAGGAATAATCTATCGCCATGTATTCTCGTAGAGGTAATAGGGCTAAAGGAAATAATGGTCCTCAGAACAAGCCTGAAAACCAATGGCTAGACCAAATTTTGGTGCTCCTCACTTAGTAGGGACAATGCATGGATGACATAGAAAATGCCATGAGAGGATGATAGGTTGAGGAGGATGAGAGTAGGGAAGTTATGCATCAGCAGGAAGAATGAAAGAAAGAGATGAGGACCAACCGCTTGAGGATCAGAGGAAGCAAGAGGAAGATCAAAGGATTGAAGAGCAACAAAAGAAAGAAGTTGACCATAGGATGGCAGAATTAGTTCATGATAGGGTCCAAATCATAGAAGATCTCAGTAAGAACCTCAAGAAGGTCACAACTCCTACCTTTAATGGTAAGACTTCAAGAGAAGAGGTGAAAGCTTGGATAGCTACCATAGAAAAGTATTTTCATGTTTGTAATTTCATCGAAAAATCCAAAGGAGTATGGCTACCTTTCATCTGGTTGGTGAATCATCAACATGGTGGGAAAATGTTATGGCTGAAAAGAAGTTATAGCATAGAGAGGTATCATGGGAAGACTTCTTGCAGCAATTTTGAAAAGCAATGTTTGCCTTAGCTGTTTTATGACAAGAAGGCATATGAGTTCTATAAGTTGATTCAAGGAGTGATGTCAATCACACAGTATCATAAATGGTTTTGTCATCTAGTTAAATATGTTCCTCAGTATCAAAATGATAACTTGTTTAGGACTCGCAAGTTTGTAATGGGGTTGCGTCCTGAAATCTATAATGAGGTAGAAATGTATGAGCCAGAGTCTATGGACTATGCATTAAGGAAGGCTCTTAAACAAGAACAAAGACCAACGGATGCGGTTCTAATGAAATCATCTAATAACCAAGGATTCAAGAGGAGATTTGAAGATGATAAACATGAAAATGGTGAGTGTTCATCAAATTGGAATCGAAGAGATGACAATCAACAAAATTCAAGTAGTAATTCCAACCAAAATTCTTAGAATGGGAATTGGTGTCACAACATAAATCAAAATGGTAAGGGTAGACCTGAGGGAAGGCAAAGACCCCGCAATGGTTTCTTCATGTGTGGGAGCAATTTTTTTTCTTTTAGTTGTCCACAACATTCAGATTCCAGATATGGGAAGAAGCCACAATCAGATGGTCCAAGAACTGGGAATGGTGTTTGTGAAACCCATCCAGCTCGTTGATTAGCATTCTTGAGAGAATGCAAAGGATGTGCTTAGATCCTTTATTATCTAGATTTTATGGATATTTTATGCTTTATTATCATGTGTAAAACTTTATGTACAATGTGATCATTTTTTTGTGGATGTTTTGTTTTTATGACAATGAGACAATGTCTCTTCCTAGTGGAGAAGGATGTCATGACCCACTTTGTGTGACTCCTATTATGTATGATAAAGTTGATAGTTTTTGACTCAGTCGATTAGGTTGGTTGACCTGATTGGAGAATTTTATCTTTGCATCAATTTGTTTGAGCTAGACATTAAGTCGTTATGTGTTCAACTTAAAACTATAGTTGATATGTTTTTTTGGTCGATATGCATTCCGACTATATAAATTGTGGTTTTAGTTTTTTTATTTTAAATGATGAAGACCTTGTTTGATTTTGAGTGTTGATTTACTATGATGGTGCTATGCTAGCTATTGTACATGTTTGGATTAATTATGATGTTTAAAACTAAGTTTAACATGTCATTGATAATGTGTAATATTGATTTACTGATGGATATTGTATGGTTATATTTACAAGTTGCTATCTTTTTATTTGATTATGTAAAATGGATGATTTAAAATCATGTTACGAATTTGACTATATAAGGCAATTAAATGTTTAGAACTCATATTATTTAAAGGTAAATAATATTTTGAATTTTGATGAGAGATATCATATTGAAGATGTTATTTTATTTATCATTATGTTAGCGATACTAATGCTTTGGCTTGTGCGAGTTTGTGAGTGTGCAAGTACTGAAGGTGGAAGGATGGTTGAGTTATTGAAGTTCAATTCCTCGACAGGGTTGGTTCAGATGGTGTGGTGTATGCAGACACACACACGTAGTTATTTTATTTTGTATTAAATCTATTCTCTTTTGATTTCGAAGAAGTTCAATTTAGTAATTAATTATTTTTAAATGATAAATAAACGTGTTATGAATAAAAGTGTTTTAAAATTTGAAATCTTGAAGTGGTCATGAATTAGATAACTCTGAAATTAATAGAACTAAAAGTTTTTGCAACTTCTCCATGCCAAATGGAAGTTGAATTCCTTATTCGGTGGGCAGTGAAAATTAATACAAGAGGCTTCCATTAAATGTTCTTAATGTAAGTGCTAAAGAAAAAGCAGAACCAAAAAATTGAAAGAGGGAGAGAAACGACATGAAAAAGAGGGTGAAATGTTATTTTGAAAGAAAAAAGAGCTAAGCAAGTAGCGATTTAGGAAAGAGGGAGAGGTTTTTTTAAAGGAGGAAGGAAATCACAGGAAGAGGAAGAAATTTGTGGGAGGTTTCTGTTTCGCTAGGAAAGAGAATAACAGCTAGGATCAAAGAGGGATTGGAGGCATTTGATCAGGACAGCAAGACTGACCAATAAGGGAAGTTGAAGGTTTCATTGGTGGTGATTGGAGAATAGAGAGTGACTGGAAAAGAAAACCATGAATCCAGGTTCTCCATCTTTTGTTTTTATTTACGGTATGTTGTTTTTAAAATGAATTTTTCTCTCTGTAACTTAATTGTACATCAAACTTGATTGCTATGGTCAGAAATGTTTGTTGAGCTATTAACTGGAAATGTTTAAGCCAACGGTATCTTTGGCTTCTTTTCATCTAGACTTACTGTGTCGAAATTTGTTTTTTTAATGGTAGTTTCCCTTTGTAACTATAAATTGATGGGTAGATTTGTTTGACTTTTTAATTGTTAAAGTAATGTAAGCCGTACTATGTATTATGGAGAGCTTCTGAACTTAGCGTGATTTCTATGAGACCTAATAGAAATCTAGACTTAGCAATATGAAGTTGGAAGTACAGGTTTTGATAAAGTTGTTTTTCATAGTTAATTTTCTGCTATTAATGGAGATTCTGACCTTTTCCGTCCACATCTGTGGTTGAAAGTTATTGTCTTGCAATAGCGAATGGTTTTAAAAATCAAGTGGAAGTCTAAAATTTTGTAGCTCTATGACAAGAGCATGATGTTGCATGAGGAACCACAAGTCGATAGGTTGCACAATAACCAAATTTATACTAGGCCTGAATAGAGAATTAAACAACAGCTAATGCCTCTCATGCGTTTCATTTTTATTTGGCCACTAAGTTCAGAATTAATAAGTTACGGCTGTAGATTATCAGGTTAGGAAGCAGTTCTGTTTGATTGACACTATGCGGAGATGGGTGTGTATTATCTTTTGTTTTGTAAAGATTAGTTTTAATAAATTCATTGGAGTGAGTAAAACTTGTTGAATTTGCCTACATGTGTTGACAATTAACAACAGATTTGACCATGTTTTCTGATTTAGAATCATTCTGTAACATTTATTTCACTTAAATCGGTAATAATTTTCCTTCTTTTTCTAATAACAAAAGAGAGCAAAAGAGAGGAAAGTATAAAATTTAACTTGTTTTACCCATTCTTGTCATCCTAGGAAAAACTGGGACTCTTTTATGTGTTCGTGGGTTTTGATTTTTTAAAAATTATTTGTTTTTAGTGTTAAAAGTTTAAGTAAAATATGAACTTGTTAATTTTTAACTCTCTCCTAACCATTTTATATATATTTGTTTACTTGTATATCAAAGATTGTATTTGGAAGTAGACTCTTGGGAAGGGTGTCAGATGTGCGCTCAAAGGTGAGGGTAGACCTATTAAGGAACTTGTGAAGTTTTTCCTACTATCTACCTACCAGTCTTTTACACTAAGTCAAGCTCGGAAAAACATTTATGCATATGATTAAAATGCATTGGTTATTTTACATTATTTTCCCTCTTCCACATCCATGTGTATGTTTTCTACTAGGCATATGTGTAAAGTAGATTTGGGCACTTAGCTGCACCAAATCCTTTCTGATTCAATTTTGCCAAGTTGCTAGCCTTCTTGTGCCAGGGTCAGGTAGTTCTTCTTAACCGGAGAACCTTTGGGAGCTACCCACTACATGGTTGGGTGGTAAAAGCATCTAGACCGCTCTTTTGTCTCATGATAGTAGATGGACAACATTCTGATGGCTTGGAGACAAGACTACATGCAAATGGGCTCACAAGTCCGATGACATGTTATTTTATGTGTTGTATGTTATTGTACGTTTATCTCATTTAACATACTCATGATTCTTTATGTTTGATGTGTAGGTCGGCATACTTTTGACACATGTTTGATGTGTAGACTTTATGATGTTGTTTATTTTGAAACCGACATGTAGTCGACAATGTGATATCAATTAAATGGAAAAATTATGGTGTTTATGTAATGATGATATATGATATTAGTTTCAACTTCACTAGATGTCGTTATGTATAATTCTCCAACTTTAATTTGAACATGAAACAAGTAGTTATGTGTATGAAATCGACATTTGACTTTTCAACTTTATATTTCCACATTTTATGGTTGATTTGCGTACGTGGCAATGTTAGAGAATTCGGTATCTTATAGTTTTTTATTTATCTCGTCTTAGGTCGTGAGTGTTCATCTAATCTTTACTTTAACTTACTTGCTATCCTCCTCGTTCAATATTTATTGTCTTTATAAATCATCTACACACTTTCATAAAAAAATATTTTAATTTCTTATAGCTATCATAATGAAATCATTGATAATTTTTTAAGAAAATTATTATTAAACCTATCATAATAAAAACTTCTTTGATATTAACAAGATATAGTCTTATATAATAGCCTCCATTGAAAATTATTTCCCCCTTTCATTTTGCCTAATTCTAACAAAGTAAACTTTATTAAAATTCTTTTTATTTACTATTATGTAGCATGATGTCTACCTACTTTAACAGCCTTAGTATTAATAAATTCTCCCATACAACCTTAATATTAATAAATTCTTCCATAAAGGAATCTCTTTTATAAGCATTTAGAAAAAAAGAAGTGATTCCTCTTCAATATTTTGGATTAAGGCATTTGTTTCAATATATATATATATATAAAAGCTCAAAATTTTGGATAAGCCTAGTTAAGATTAACTTTGGGAAATGTATTATTAATTATAATAGTAATATTTTGTTTTAGATTTAATATTAGTTTTTTTTTCAATGAAAAAAAGTAAGATGTATATGTAAGTATATTAATGTTGTTTTTAACTATAGAGGAAAGAGAATCTTATATTGATGAATGTGTATTTTTATATTTTATTTTTTATAATTTTAATATTAAGTCAATTATATAATTAAAAATGAAATTGTTCATATTATTTAATAATTAATTATAGATAAATGGATATTTTGAATTTTTTGGTAAATTAGATAAGGTAACATCATCATGGAAAAATCTTACTTTGGTAACAAGAATCGTAGAGTGATCATTATATATGCATAATAGCTTTTTATGCACATTATTTATGTTCCATAGCAATTTCTTTTGTGTATTATTTGTGAGTGTCGAATATAGAGTAACATGAAGGATAGGCATCTTATGTTGGCCTATATACAATGAAACTGGCTAAATTATGCTTTGGCCAAAGTGATTTTGTACATTCATGTAATACTAGTGAATGAAATGATTTTATTTTGTATTATATGTCATATGACATATGATGCTACATTATAAAATGTTAGATAGGATAATTCCATTTGCCCTACCGATTTCAGTTTGCTAGGTTCATCGTGCAGGGTTGGGGACTCAACTTTTCATGTTGAGCACTAGGGGAGCTAACCACTCTATGGTTGGACGGAGAAATCACCTAGACCTCATTCTCTTCCTTCAGCATAGTAGATGGAAAGCAATCCAATGGCTAAAAGAGGTAAGATCATGTATAGTATCACTTTATGTTCTTATGATGTATTGACCTTTTGATGGTCCATTATATCAATTTCATTTGATGTATCATGAGTAGGTCAATCTTGAAGTTTCTATGTTGTAAAATATCCTCATATGTGAATTTTTTTGTAAACTTGTTAATTAATCAATTAAATTTATATTGACTAGGAATGATCTTCATTATTTTTGGACTTTTGATGTTACATGGATGTTTGCACCTTATACAAAATCTATTTGTAGTCTATTTTTCCCACACGATCCTCTACTTACACTTGTATAATGATGCCTTGACATTATCACCTTTAAGAGTACCTTTCACACATTCTAATGACACCATATTATCATCAACCTTTTACACTCCTCTAATGATGCCTTGACATTATCACCTTTAAGGGTAACCTTCACACATTCGGATGATACCATATAATGATTAATCTTTTGCTTACACTCGTCTAATGGTATCATCACAACTAATTATATCTTATAAAATTAATTTTATTAATATCTTTTATTAATAATAAGATACTACACTAATAACTATTATATGTAATTATAGATGTGACCAACAAGATTGATAAAAATTACATCCACAAATAAACCCAAAAAAAATTATCATACAATTTCATCATTACTAAGATATAACACACCCAAATAAATTATTTTTTAAATATATTATAATGGTAAAAATTACTCACTAAACAGATGTTTTACTTGGAGATACTTTCATGCATAGATTTTCTAACTACAATAGGTCTATTCCTTGGGATATTTTGACTAAATGCCAGTTTAGCTTTGACCAGCTACAAAACCAGTAGATACGTGAACAAATAACACAAAGTCTTTAAAAAAAATTAGGATCATGAATTATGAGTCATAGGAAAATAATGATATCGATTACATTTTAAAGGCCTAATATGGATCACAGAAAGGCGAACGATCTGAAATGCAAAAGCCTTATAAAATGTATTGTCCACTAAATGGTGCGATAAGCTTCAGCACAAACATATTTCTTTTGAATTGTAAAGTTCCAGTGGATGGATGCATACATATTCGACTTTTTTCCACCTGGTGAAGGATAAAATATGTGATGTTTGCAGTTTGTGCCGCTTTTGAATCTTATAATTCTATTTATTCTCCCTCTCTCTCTTTCCCTTTGTCCTCACCCTTGCTCCCTCTTTCATTCCCTCTCCCTCTCTCTGTCCCTCCACCTCTCTATCATAACTATCCCCCTTCCCCCTCTCTATATAGAGAGGGCATAAAGAATGAACTCGCATGGAAAATGTATGTGTTTATTGAATACATAATTCACATAAGGTGTTTGTTTAAAGGAAAATATGCGGTCCCCTCTGCAATATGTGATCTTTGTGTAATTTATGGGTGCGATCTTTGAGATTCCCAGAGGAAATCATTTTAATAAGTCTATGGAAAAAACTGTCCTATAAATCTCAATCAGCATGATCTCGTATTCTCAATTAATCTAGTGCCATAAATATGAATTTTAGTTCCAGATAAATAATGCTATGAACCCATTAAGTTCTGTGCTTGTTAACTTACAAAGTCTGCCAGAAGCCTATATTTTTGACATTTTGACAAAAAAGAGACTAGAAATTGAGTCAACTAATGAGGATGAAGCTACTCTAAAATGTATTGCAACATTTTTATGTGAAATGTTTTAGAATTACAAAGTTGAATTCCAACCTTCTTTATGCAAAGCTCAATGTGCAGTATAGTTACTCAAAGGCCCTATCATCTCACCACCATTGCAGCTTATGGAATCCAGCTTTAGCACCAAATCCGCCAAATAGCTACTTTCGTGGTTTCTAGTAAAAAACATAGAAGTTGCTGTTAATTTTCTGGTTCACCGCAACTCCAAAATCTATTTACTTTTCCCGTATGCTACAAATCAAAAATTGCAGTGTGCTATATTTGTTTTAAAGCTATATTCTCTTTGGCCATGCTTCATGCAAAGCAGTGAACATTACACATTTTTTAAACTTCCCTTTAATTTTTTCACTGCCTCTATAGCCTCTGGATTCAACCATTTATTGCTGCTATTTGACTGCTCCACCCACTGGATAACTTTGTTTAGTAAGGTATGCCTGCTGAAACTGCATTTTGTAATCCCATTGCAATCTCCTCTACTTTTCCTTCCATTTTCGGACGACCTAAGATTTTTCCGACCGATATCAAAGGATTTCTCCAAGAACTCGGTAAACCAGTTTTCTGCTTCAATTTTAACCTGTTTTGCTAGATTCATTTGTTGAAGCAAATCATTATTCCTCCTCAGTTCGGGAGCACTCGTAAGCTGAGATTCTGCTGCTACTGGGAGTTTGCTGTTGAGGTTTTGATTTGACAAGTTGGTTGATGGCAATGTGTTCAAATCCAAATTCACATCGCTACATCTTTTGGGAGTTTGGTTGTCATTGGTACCTTTACCTCCTATGGATGTCCCACTAGGAGTAAAGGACATAGACTTACCTAATTTCCTTGTACAAGTAGGAGAGGCTGAAGCCCTAGAGAAGAAACCTCCTTTAGATCTTTTATTTCCATCTTGAGACAATTTCTTGAGAAGGCCCTTTAGTCTTCTCAATGGTGATTCTTCAGGAGCTGAACTACGTTTTGACTCAGATTTAACAGGAGACTTTTTCAGATTATTTTGTAAAGATGATTCAGTTAATGCAGCTGCAGATCCACACTTCTCAGAGTATTCAATTACATCATTTCCTTTGATATCTGAACTGTCACTTCCATGAGGAAGCACGGATTTATTCCATATATCCATATTAACAACAAACTGAGATACTTCCTGGTGCAAATTAATAAATCTTTCTAGAGAAGCCTCGGGATCTTCAGGTTTTGCTGAGGAACAGAGATCAGCAAGTTCCCTGCATTGGATTCTAATATATTTAGCAATCTCAGTACTAACATTTATTCAGAAAATAGAAATGAAGTGCACAAATATTTTCAGCCTAAAGATAGATTTTCCAGATAGTATGCAAGTCGACAATAAGAAACAGTTTTTCAGGATAAAATGGATTTCTTTCAGAAGGTTTCTAGATACTATTCAGTTTATTCAATGATTATTACACTCTGTGTTTCCCAGAAAACTATGGCTAAACAAGTCTGGCCTCCTAGAGATGTGAAAGAAGAAATCCACAGGGCTCCTTAAAATTAAAAATAATATTCAATTCTTGTTCCATCCTGGGTTGAAAGGTTGTTTTCCGTTTTCGATTTTGATTTTACTGTTGTAAATAATAAAAAATTTATATGAGTTTTGTGTTTCTGGATTCGATTGGGTACTTTTTTTTATCAACATTTCGGATCAAACTTTGTGATCCATCATCGGGATGAAAGAATGCATATTTTGTTATTTTATTTTTGCATTCTGTCATCCTGATGATAGATCACAGTGTGATCCGAAACGTTGATGATTAAAAAACATACACAATCAAATCCAGAACCATAAAACTCATGCCAAATGAATTGTGGAAATCTGATTATGTTAAAACTATTATCTAGCAATACTGTTTATAACCAGAGGCATGGTATAACCTCTAATAATGGATGCCTGTTGGTAATTAAGTAATTTTCTATTGCAATGAGGTCTGGCTGAAGGCCCATTAAAGAATCATAATTGATAAGGCGACCAATATAAATAATTCAGACTATGGTGCATATTTTAGTTGATACACACCTTACAATCCTAACAATGGTCTCCATAGCAGATGCCTCCTGTAGTGCTTCCATTGCAACCATATAAGCTTCCTCACGCCTCTGCGAAGCTTCCTGCACTATTCACTCCATTAGAGATCTGAACAAATATAAGAAGCCTAAGATATAATCTCCCCTAATCCCCACCATTTATTCCAGTTGAAACATACAAATTGAAAATTATAAGATAAAAAGCAATTTTTCACTTGAAGTTTGCCACCAAACCACAATCTCTTGACTCTGGGTCACATGTTTAAGAACAAATTATAAGATAAAAAGTAATTATATACTGCCATGGATAAGTTCATTGGTAGCTTGACCTATGCAGACAATGGATACGCTATCGTATAAAGCAACTAAAATATGAGATGGATGCCCTAATTTAATGCAATCAATAGGGAATCCTTTGCAGCCAGCCATTCCCTCCCCGAGTTGTTGAGTTGGTCAGTCAAAATTCACAAGTGTTTCTAAAAGATTGGGAGGATCAAGCATATACAGTAAAATAGGGGTGGAAGGAAAGCAAACAAGCAAAAGCAAAACTCACAAAAGAAATTTGGGAACAAATGGAATAGCATCCAAACAAAATTACTCAACCTAAGGTTAAAAACATCATAGATCCACAAACCTATTATTAGATGAATTCTTTTGCCATTGTTGCTAAATCTTCTCTAAAATATCTTCTCTGAAATTTGTTATCAGTAAACTAAGGTGAAAGAAAAGCAACAAAATAACCAAAAACAATGCTTACAAATGACAATTATGGCAAATGGAATAGAAATTGGCATTTGTAAGCAATCAAGATTGCAGCGCCATCAGTATTTATCATAAATAAGTTAGCTATCATCATATATGAGAACTTCTGAATCCATAAACCAGTCTAAGGGATATTTTCTTGAGCAATTAAGACCTATTTCACTGACCATGTCACAATATATATTGAGCTAGTTGAGACTCAGCGATTACAAACACACAGACGAGCTTGTCTAGGATGGATGCTACCCTGGCTACTGGAGACGCTTATGGAGCTGCCATAAAAATTTGCCCAATGTTTTCCCCATTATCCTTGAATGTACAGAATGATTTTCCTAATGGGTGAAAATTTTAAAGCTCCCGCGTCCCATTTATTGCCTTGAATCTCCTATCACACAAATTGAAAGTACTAAATCCTACAATTTTCTACTTTCCCCAAATGAAGAGTTGGATTTGGCCTTATAAAGCTTCCCCTTCATCCCAATAAACCCTAAAATTGTTTATCTAATAAGAATTCCAATTTCTTCTTCATACTCGAAATGCTTCCCGAACATGCACTAATTTAAACCTTATGAGCCTTTAAAAAAGACCAGCTTCGTACCTTTCCGATCTCCGCAAGTCTTTCCGGCAGAGAAGTGCATGAATTAATCACGGCCATGCTTTCCATGCAATCTGAGGCATCCTTATCGAGCTCCATATGGCTGATCAGTCCTTCAGCTTCCTCATACTGAACGCATCTGCTCGCTCGGTCCTGCAAAAGGGCAACCAAAACATAAAAACCCACATCAAATTTCTCAAAATGCTACCCACAAAACAAAATCTAGCAATGAATTCTTTGACCCGAAGACGGATATACCTACAGCAGATTCCGAAAAATGGGTACTCTGGAATTGTGAGTCCGGAATTCCCTTCCCGTTCATGCTTAAAAACTTTTGAAAGCCGCTTACAGCAGAGGTCTTGGCAACCTTGGGGAAAGAAATTGATTTAAAATAATCTTTCCCTGCAAACCCAACCTCATATAATTTCTTGGAAGGCGCCCACAAACTGCGCCTCTGTAACAAACCTTCTCTTTCTCCAGAAATGGGATTGAATTTAAGCGCCGGTTCCGTGGCCATGTCGAGCCGCTTATGGTCATGAAGACTGACAACATCCTGTGGGCTCCCAATCAAGGGGTGCCTACCCTGAAGCGGCCTAATGCCCCTTAGGATTGGAACAGGAGACCCAGGTTCGAATCTCTCCACATAAATAAACTGTCCCAGCTGAAGCGTATTGCTGAGCACCAATTCGTTATGCTCCTCTGCAAGAGCAAGATATGTTGCATGGGACGAATCCGAAACTTTAACATAGAATCCATGCTTGGGCCACAGATCATTTGCCTCCAAATCTACCGGAACTATATCAACGACCTGCAGGAGCGAGGAACGGAATTCACCTGCCGCCTTAGCGCTGCTGTTCATATACTCTATGAGCCGCAGCAGCATTCCCCCCTTCAAATTCGCCATGTTCTTTCAATTCAACCTTTTGAATCCAGCCTCCCGCCTTGCGTTATCAACAGCGATAGAGCCCAATTCAGCTCTCTGCAATTTGATATGACACGAGATTGGCTGGGTCAAAATTTCCGAGCCTTCATTTAATTGAATAGAAAGTATGTACTAATTCTGTGGAATTTGATTTCCCGACAGGCTTTGCATGACGGCAAGGGATCTTGTTCGGTTTTCGTTTTTTTTCGAGCGTGGCCCACGCGCTCTTTAGAAGTAAAATTCGAAACAAATAGTTTATTTTATTTGTGCTTTCTTCTTGTGCTTTCCTTGACTTATATATTTTAATCGAATCGACAGTGCCAAGAATGATAGGGTGCCTGGTCCTGATTTCTAATTCGGTAGACCAAACTGGGAATGAGTTGAGCCATTTTGGAAATTGGCTAAATTCGATGGTTACATACATAGTTGTATTTACATTTTAAAATTTAAAATTTAAAATATATTTGATCTAATTAGATCTTCATAGCTTATAAATTACATATATGTAGTTTTTGAATTCAAATATATAAATTTATTTTGCAATCTTAACATATGATTAGATGGATGTACAATTGTTGTATTGTGATTGAATAGCTTAGTTCATTTGGTGTTGTGGTTAAGTTTGAGTTTGTGGGTTACCCCATGATCTTTGGTTCAAGACAACTCCACCTTTGCTCACCCCAAATTGGGGTCTTTGGTGGATAGCAAGACTTAATAACTTCAAAATGAATTTAATATTCATTGATTATTTGTTATGTTTCATAATTAATCTTTTTATTATAGTATGTCTTGTATGTTCGCTTCTAGAGGATTATATTTATGGAGTGAGTTTTTTAAGCTAATTTCTTATGATATAGTTTAAAAATAATATTTTTAAACTATTTGTTTGAATAATTGCATAGAATCTAATTTTCCTACAAATTTAGTTTTTATTTTTTATTTTTTATTAATAAGTAGCTTAAAAAGGGTGATGTCCCTATCAAACTAGGCTCAAAGATCATTCTAATATCAAATGCAATTGGACTTATAGGTGATCAACAACGAGACACAAACACAAAAGTTCAAAGTAGATACCAATGCTATTTACAATTAACTTGACTTGGGCCAATAGGGGTCCTCTTTGTGACTCTTTCTTGTCTCAAGAAATCAAATAGTTCCATGTCATACCTTTGAATCTTTGTTGCATGAGGGTAAGGGTAGTGGTAGAGATATGATAACCCTCGAGGTGTAGTGTGTCGCATTAGGCATGCCCCTCATCATACTCTCTTTATGTGACTCGAGTTGTCACACCTCTTCCTCCAAATCTCTAATGTCCATTATCGATTTATTGTATCGACGAAATATACAACCCTTGCTTTGGTCAATGTCCATCTCCACATCATCGGTGCTCACCTCTAGCAAGCTATTTGATTGTGGGTTGTAGAGTTCTTGTCTAGATTAGCGCCAGAGTGTTGTTGGCAATTGAGCCCTAGACAACCTTCTTTACTAGAGATGAGACCTAACTCATAAATTTAGTCATTATTGTGCAACAAGTGGGAGAATCATTATGCTCCCTTTTCTGTTATCTAATTGGAGCTTCTCTTAGGTCTCTTGCATCCCTTCTAGAGTACACCCTCATAAAATGTGTCATCCTCACGTTATTAGATCCCACCCCCATATTGTTCATAGTTAGCCCCTTACTCACCCCCCCATTGTTGTCTCCAATGTCATGCCAACAATGTGCAATAGGATTTTGATTTTCTATTATAAAAAGGGATTTGTGCCTATTTCAACTTGTAGAAGCAACTTGAAATGATTTTCCCACCGCTATTGTTGTATGTATCATACCATTCAGAGAAGCTCTTGCGCAAATAAGGAACCCTAGAAATGATAACATTATTTTTTCATGTCTTTTTTCCCTAGGATGTAGTGAGGGTAAAATAAAACCTATGCATATTGTTGTTATTCTCGTTCTTAAGGAGAACCTCATGTGTTAGGGTGATACACAAACCAACAAACCAAAATGAAATTATTACGATTCCCATCTAATCTAGTGCTTCAAATGACACTCCTCTCACAAGATATATTTAAAATTCAGGTGGATATTATTAGTTCCATGCCAACCTATCAACCCCTTCAAATCTAGACTAATATTTGTCATTATATTTTCTAGCATGTTCACTTATCTATAAGAATATTTGATTTCAAAACTATCAAAACCAAGAAGCCCTTGAATAAACCTCCACTATTATAGTCACATTCCATTTAGAATGAGACCAACCTTTAATAATTTTAATTATTATTACGTAGTATCCTTTAATGACCAAAGCTCATACAGGCGAGTTTAACCACCTATAATATTGTCATGCTTTTAGCATGGTTGTTAGTATAGTCATTCATGTTACCTAAATATGACAAAGTCACCATCCTTGTCTCTATTCTTATGACACCATTGACAACTTTTATATCCCCTCTAGTCGTTGTTGGAATGTGAAGTCATCGTAGATAGCATCTAGTTGTGGTTGAGTCATCAAATGGGGTTGAGTCATCATATATGCTCATACAATGCATCATTAAGGTGCTCATTGTAAGGCAAACATGCTAAAGGCGTAATACCAAAGGTAGAAATTTTTAGGAACTTACTATAATTAGAAATATCATATCAGTGAACTTATTATAAATAATAAGTCATTTTGGTGACTTTCTAGAAATAGTTATTTTGACAAGTTTTTTATATGTATTTGTATGGTACACACTAAATTTAGCAAGTGGTATGTAATTCAAACTTTGCAACTTGATTGCATATACACTCAAAGTCATAATTGTTTATACATTTTAAACATTGTTATAACTTTGAAAATTCTAGAGAAATAAAATTGAGTCATTTTCTTGTGGTTTTTTACTAGTACATTTTTACCAAGTTTTTTTCATGTAAATTGTATGTTAAGTATTTTTTCTATTCTTTGAAAATTTCTACACTTGTTAATTTTCTTTACAATTGTAATCAAAGAAAAGTTATTAGTGTAGATTTTTTTTGTTTGGAGTAGTGAGCAATCACATGAGGTTTTGTTGCCAAGTTTAAGGTGCAAAAATTTGATGGCACATATCTTCCCCTTTGGAAGATTAGGATTCAATCTTTAAGTTAGTGAAGGATGGTTGTGATTTAGCTCTCAAGGGAGTTTCATCAAAACTTGCAAATATGAGCACATCATGGATCATAATATAATGGATAGTATTGCTTGAGCTACAATTTGTATATGAGAATTTTTCTCATAGTTTATGGAGTAAGCTTGCAAATCTCTATCAAATGTTCAGTATTTGGTAGATAAAATTTTGTTTCAAAGACAATTGTAGAGTTTGAGGATGTTTGATAATACAATTCTCATAGATTACCTGAATAATTTTAACACACTGACTAGCAAGTTGGCTTCACAAGTATTTATCAATGAAGAAGATACGGAAATACTTTTACTTTTTTCCTTGCCTAATAGTTTGAACTAGTTGGTTACGGCTCTCACTATTTCGCACCAAGTGGGAAGTTGGTCTTTGAATATGTGGTATTTTCTTTAATCTCTAATGATTTAAGGAAAAAGACATCCCAATGATCCTCTTCTAAAGAAGCCTTAGTTGTTAGAAGCAAAACTCAAGATAGACCCAATGTTGATCATGAACAAAATAAAAAATAGGTCCAATTCCATGGGGTCAAAAAAGGTGAAGTGTTGGAACTATAGAAAAAATGGACATGTCAAAAAGAATTGCAAGTTATAAAAGGAAACTATTGTCACAAAAGTTTGCACCCTGGTCCAAGGTTTTTACCCAAGGACAACCTTGTAAAACATGGAAACAACCTCCAAGTTGTGGGACTTGAATAGTAAGGTTGAGTCTCTAGAGAAGGTTGGCTCCATTTACTATCAGGATGCACCTAGCTATGTGTGGAGAGGAAAAGGAGGGAGGAATGCATAGAAATAAACAAACTAATCTATTCTAAGGAGGTGATGCACCAAAATAGGGTGTTCAAACCAATCTTTGCCCATATATGCACAGTACAATTATCATGACAATATACGAATTCAGACTTGCTTTAATCTATTAGCCACATATAGATCAGACAATCAAATGAGTGACACAAGGAAAAAGAGTTTCACTTCTTATCATTCATAGCTCAAAAGAGATATAGAAATGTAGGTTATAGATATCCATAGTACACAGAAGAGAGGCAGACAAAGCTTGCACAGTACATCGGTGGTTAAATGAGATAAGATAGGATGTCATATAATTTTGAGGCAAAAGAGAGAATTTACAGTAGTATGCCAGAGCAATACCAAAGAAACAGAGAAGATCCAACCCTAAGAAAGATTATAAAATCTTCTTTTATAGTGTAAGCATAACTTAGATAGCTTCCACCCTAAGATAAAACTCAACAACTGCATTCAAATTTGTAGAGAATAATTACTACAAAAGTTGGAAAAGATTTGATTACAATGCAAATCTAGATGCGAGAAGATCACTTATCCACCAAAAAATCTTTGAGAGGATAGGAACGATAGCCTTCAATCTTTTGACTGAGTAGATGGATCAACAGGCAGCAATGGAGTGTTCTTTTGCATTTATCAGGCCTAGGGAATGATGAAAGTAGTTGCAGGAGATCAAAAAGATCGGGTCTATCATCAAAGAGTTGCTTCCTCTGTCATCAACTTTCCAAATCAAATAGAAAAGCATAGGTCAACTGTATTCAACTGTCACTTTGTACCTTTCCTGTTACCTGATTGGTTGAGAACTCCTCCTTTTCCAGCATGGTGGGTGAAGCTCCTTAGATATTTTGGTCAACACTGAAACTCATGATCCTATGAGTTTCAACTTTGGTCAAAAACCTTCATGTCACCTTTTGTTCATAACCCTGACTTCTACAATCTTACGATTGCCCATACCTCATAGCATTGAGCCCATCCTTCATTCTCTTTGCAATCCTTCGACGACAACAAGTCCTATGATCTTGTGACAAAATGATGGCACGATGACACCCCTGGCATAAGGTCATGGTACCCTTATTCTCCCCTTGTGATGTCACAGACACAATTGATTTGACCTTCACAATATTATGATTATAGTCCATTGTGATATTGGTAGTCATGGCAATGATCCTTGCGATCCTATGATTGTAGTTTTACTATCCTTTGTCGTGAGCTCAAGAGGCATCCTTGCTTGTTCTTGTGACCTTACAACTCTAAGGTCATACAACCAACCTTCCCCTTCGTAGCCTTAGGAACTTGGGGTGTCGACCCCATGATCCTACAATCATTGACCCTCGTAACGTCGGAACACATCCTTGTGGCACCTACGATCTCGCGATTGCTTACTATCGTAACATCGGGCATGACCTTTCTTTGGCTTGTGATCCCTCAACTATCTGTGATGTCATGACAACTTGACCGCTTGAATAATAGGAGCCTCGTAGCATCTTATCACTACTTGATTCGCTCGACGATCCTCCAATACATGAGCTATCATAAGATTGGGACCATACCATTTTTTCATGCCCTCGGGAATTAAAATATAACATGAAAGTAACTATTGAGTGGGTTTTAAATATTTTGAATTCAATCCTTGGCGGGAGGGCACCTTTGGCCAACAGAAACCAAGGAGAATCCTTCTACAATTGCATCTAAAGAAAATACTATAGAAGCTCAAATATCATTGGAAGATAGAGAGGTTTTAATTCTAATTTGAGTATATCTTTTGATGCAGGAGCATCTTGCATTGGAAAATTATTGGACAAAAAAAAAAAAAAAAAATTTGGAGGAGAGAGAAAGTGACGAAAATTAGAGGAGAAATAATAAAAAAATAAAAAGGAGAAAAAGAAAAAAAAGAGGATTTTTATTTTCGAGGTGCATAGGTGGCGTAAATAGAAAAATAAGAAAAATAGTTGTCATTCCATTAATCGAGGTGTGTAGGTGGAAATTCTAGAAGGTTTTGGATAAATCATGTATTTAATATTTGTTGGGTGCTTAGTTGTATTTGGGTGGGAATTTAATATTTATTTAAAGATAGTTGTATCCCACATTGGTTGTGTTTGTAATGTCTTGGGTTAGAAGTGCCTATTTAAGCAAGGCATATGAGCATTTCTAAATCAAGCTCAAGGGGAAGCTCGAGGAGTAGAAACTTGAGAAGTAGAAGTTGTGGAAGGAGAAGCTCAAGGAGAAGCTTGATATCATCTTGTGGGTGTTGTAAGGATCTTCAAGTATAATAAAATTTCTTGTGAAGCATTTTTTTTGGTCTGCATATTGTTGCTTTCTTGGTTGTGAGTTGTTAGAGTGGTGTGGCCCTCTATCATCTTTATTGCATGTTTGGATTCTCGATGCTAGAACTTATTTTCATATGACTCTTTGTATACTAGATTTTTTCTTATTGAGCTTTTGATGGAGGTAAAGTTTACATGCGAATTAATAACCCATTTAAAGCTACTGGTGAAGGAGAGGTCACAATTAAGATGTTTTATGGTGTAGTTATAACTATTCAACATGTTAGGTATGTGAGAGTGTTTGATGAATAAGGTTTTTAGTTTAGTGGTGAAAATAGTTGTCTAAAGGTAAAAAAGGGGGTCTTGGTTGTACTAAAGGGAGAAAAAGTTGGCAATCTACATAGGTTGGTTAGTAAAACTAACAATGGGGAGGTTGTTTTAATTGATACAAAGATGGACTCATTGACAAGTTGAAATCAAAGTTTAGACCATATGAGTGAATGAGGTCTCAAGGTATTATCAAAAATAAATCTTCTCCTAGGTGCTAAATTTAAAGACTTGAGTTTTTGTGAACATTGCTTGATTGGAAAATATAATAGACGAAGTTTTTCTAAAAGTACTTGTTAGAAATAGGGAATACTTAGTGGGAGGGGGTGTGAATCAATATTCCAAAACTTTTTGCCCACATATGGATATCATAAATTAACCTTAAAAATGCATAAACAATTACACTGAATAGTGACAATAATCATCCCAAAAATAAAGTCATAACACCATGATATTTGTTAACTATGGAAACCTTGGCCAAGAGAAAACCTAGTGGGGATGGTACCCACAAAATTACCCACTAATGAAAAGTACCTTGTGAGAGGTTTTACCTTGTTAAGAGTATTTTACACACATATAGTGTTTTTGTCCTTGTTAGAGGACTATAGCTTGTTAGTAGTCTCAACCCTGTTATAATTTGTATTACAAGATGGTGAGCTCACTTCTCTTACAACAATATACAACTTTACAAGTAGCATAGAGAAATACCAAAATGTGACTATGTTGATATCCCAAATATCTAATTAGTCCTTTGTTGCTCCTTGCATTTAATCATACACATAAACCTCTACTCTTCTTTTATCATCAAAATACCATCTAACCAACATGAATAAAGTTCACACATAACAATAATAACTTAGCATAAGCATTGGTAACTTTGGTCATCCAAAAGATCTATGTTTGTACCATTTCCATTAAGTTTTATGTCTAGTTAGCCTTGTACATTACCAACATGCTACCAAAACTTAGTATTAACATATTCTAATTAAGGGTTAACATCTAAGATATTGTCCCTTCATTTCTAAGTCCTTGAATTGACAAGTGAACTCAAATTTTTAGCCCAAATATCAACTTTTTCCTATGTACTCTACTTTTGCAATAAGAAATTGTTGATTGGTTTCCATCCAAAAATTGTGACAGCTACAAAAATAACATAAGAAATATTAGACATATCATTAGACTCTCCATCCTACCATATTCAAAATTTGTATCCCTACAGGTGCTCCTAGTGGAGGTTGTTGATGAAAATAATAAGAGTATGTCATTTTTCCCCAATTAGACAATTTATTCATGCTATCATACTCAAAATATATCTTTACAATAAGATGTTTTAACCTTGTATTGTGTATCAATTAATGACAACATTCATGTGCCCACTTCAAACCACTTTCTAATACTACTACTAGAATAAAAGATGTTTTATATTTAATTAATTCAGATACTTGGGAATCTCCTATAACATTTATTAAGGGTTCATCATATTTTGCTACAGTTATAGATGATTATTCCCATAAGCTGTGGATATATATTCCAATAATAAATATGAAGTTTTATCTTGTTTCAAGAGGTTTAGGGATCTTGTAGAGAATAAAAATGATGAGACAATTAGATATCTAAGAACAAATAATGGAGGTGAGTTTTGTTTAGTGAAATTTAACTAGTTTTATAATGAACATGGAATTTCAAGATAATTAATATTTGTGAGGAGAATACAACAAAATGGTATTGTTGAATTCATGAATTATACAATTATGGAGCAAACCATTTGTACGCTAAGCACTATTAGTTTGGAGCAAAAAATTTGGGGTGAGGCCGTTAACACTTTCTTTCTTGATTAGTAGATCTCCCACTACTACTCTTGATACTAAAATTCATGAACAAATATGGAAAGGTAAGCCAATTGACTACTCATTTCTTCATATTTTTGGTTATGATGATTATGCACATATTCTTCAAGGGAGTAGATATAAGTTGGACAAGAAGTCCACAAAATGTATTTTTCTTGGTTATGTAGAAGGTACAAAGGGGTCCATGTTGTGGGATACTGTTTCCCACAAGATTATTGTTAGTTGACAAGTGTTAATGAAAATGCACCAAATGGAGTTGAAGAAAAATAAGTTAGTGAAGTTATTCCAATAGAGGTGGAAAAATATATCATTGATCCCAACAATCAGTTGAACTAGAGGGTGAGGTATCACCCCTTGTAAGATCCAATATAGCATCTAAAGTACCTAAAAGGTACTCTTACCTATAAGTCTATTTATTTATTATTAAATGATGCTGGTGAAACAAGCTCATATCAAGAGGCTTGTGAAGTAGTATGTGAAGACAAATGGAGAGCTTCCATAGAAGAGGAGATGTAATCTGTTCATAAAAATGGGACATGGGATCTTGTTTCATTACTTATAGGAAGAAAATATATTTGGAAAAAAATTATATTTAAGTTGAAAATGGATTTAAATGATAAGTTAGAGAGATACAAATCTTAGTTCGTGGTCAAGGGGTTTTCTCAAAAATCTAGTATAGATTTTTCACCTATTGTACATTTCAGTATTGTAAGAGTTATTTTATTTCTTCTTGGTAACTTGTTGATTTGGAATTAGAAAATTTATATGTTAAGACAACTATCCTACATGGTGATCTCTCCTAGGAGATTTATATGCAACACTAGAAGGTTTTAAGGAAAAATGCAATGAAAGTCTTGTTTGCAGATTGAAAAAATTATTGTATGGTAAAAAATAGACACCAAGGTGTTGGTTTGAGAAATTTGAATCTATTATGACGATTATAGGTTTTAGTAGTTGTGAAATTGATCATTTTCCCTATTTTTAAAGGTATGATAAAGATAGTTTTTTCATTCTACTTTTGTATATGTAGATGATATGTTGGTTGTATGTAGATGATATGTTGGTTATAGGCCCTAACATGGGAAGAGTCATCTATTTGAAAACTCAGATTGCTAGGGAGTTTAGCATGAAAGACTTTGGAAGTGTGAAATAGATTCTTGGAATGCAGATACATAGAGATAGAAATAACATAAAATTCTGGCTACTGTAGAAGACTTATATGGAGAAGGTTTTGCATCACTTCACAAGCGGTTAGTACTTCATTTTCTATTCACATTAAACTATCCTCAAATCAATGTCCTAGCACATAAGAAGAGAAGATAAATATGTCTCATGTACCACACTTATCAGTAATTGAAAGTCTTATATTTTCCATGGTATGCACTAGTACAAATATTGTGCAAGCAGTGGGGGCTTATCAATCACTACAATGTAAATCTTGAATTTGATCATAAGGCAATTGTGAAGTGGTTATTTAGATATATAAGAGGTACTTCAAATTTATTCTATCTGTGATAATAGGAGTATTCTTTATGTATATGGGGTTTTAGATGTTGATTTTGGTGGAGACATAGATAAGATAAAGTTTACTATAAGTTATACTTTCTCCTTAGCTGGAGGTGTTGATAGTTGGGTTTTTAAGTTCTAGATAGTAGTGGTATTATCAATAAATGAACTTGAGTACATATGGAAGCTACATAGACTAGAAATGAGGCAATTTGGATTCATATGATTTTGGGTGAGTTACAAGTAAAATATAAAAATATAAAATTGCATTGTAATAGTTAAAGTTTTATTCACTTAGCACATAACTTAGCCTATCATTCTAGAACAAAGAATATTGACACTCAATATCATTTTGTTTGTAAAGTGGCATGAGGAAAAATCTCTTTGGCCAAAATTCATATTGATGTTAGCCGTGTAGATATTATAATGAAGGCTATAGATAGAGAGAAGTCCATTCAGTGTAGAATTTCTCTTGGTCTACAAATTACCTGATAACTAATGGTAATGGTCTCTTGGTAGAAAAATTTCACAAGTTTGTAATCTAAATTCATGTGGTATAATGTTGGAATGTGAAGCCAACATATATAGAATCTAGTTGTGGTTGAGTCATCAAATGGGGTTGTGTAATTATAGATGCTCATGTAGTGTGACATTAAGGCGCTTGCCTTAAGGAAAACATGTTGAAGATATCTTGCTAGAGGTACAATTGTTTTTAGACTTTCTATAATTAAAAGGATTTTTGTGAGTCAACTTACTTTAAATAGTAAGTTATTTTAGTGACTTACCAAAAATAGTAATTTTGAAAAGTGTTTTACATGTAGTTATACGAGTCACACTTACTAAATTTAGTAAGTGGTTTGTAATTTAGACTCTACAAATTGGTTTTTATATGCAACTTGAAGTCATGATTATTTATACGTTTTGAATATCTTTGTAACTGGGAAAATTTTCGAGGGACAAAACTAAGAGATATTTTCTTGTGGTTTTTAAATAGTTCTTTTTACCAAGGTTTTGCATTTAAATTTTGTGTTATGCATCTTTTTTCTTCTCTAAAATTTTCTACACTTGTTAATTTTCATTACAATCACTTCATCAAAGTTCAGTTTTAGTCACCCTAGATTTGGTAGTTGACAAATAATGCCCCTCCTCATTGCTATTGAAATATTAGATTTGGCATATATAGGTATGATAAATTATAATTCATAGCAACCCTTTCTTCGAATGAGAACAAAGGGAATGGAGGCAATGGTTACAAGGTGCTCTCCTTTTCCAAAAAAATTATTGATTCTCTATTTATACAAAACCCAAAGAAGATGTGGAGGGATCTGCCTCCAAAGTTGAGAAATTAATGGGTCACGAGTAGGTTTAATTTGTTGTTTCACAATCAATTAATTCAATTTAATAATCTTAATAATGTATTTAGAAACCTCTCCTACATCATTTATGTACTATTACTAAATCAATTTCAACAATAACACTAAGGATTTTTTTATTGAAGAGCATTTTGAAAGCCAAATCTACATTCGTATGCATTACCTTATCTACCCATTTGATAGTAAACCTAGATTTTGCATTTGAATGGAATGCTTGACAACCAAACTTTACAATGTAACCTAATCCAAAGTAGTAGATTTTGTTCGTACATAAAGTCCTCTCAATCTCTTTATCATAGATCTACGTCCAAGTTTTGGTTTCAAATATTTTATCTTAACAAACCACTCTATCAAGAGTAAGCTTAAGCCTCCACCTAGCCAAATCAAATGAATGTCTATCTTTCTTCAATTAAAATTAATATTTTATAGATGTAATTAGTTATTTAATAGATTTCTTCATTTTGTAAGATATGTTTTTGAGTAATAAAAGTAGGATAACAAAGGTGATGGTCCTTACAAACAAATATCCAAAGGTTGTACAGTTGGATGAACCAATACACAATACTTACAACATAGAATAATTTACAACAAAAAAAAAACTATTAATCCAAAAGATAAAAGGATTGAGAATAGAAAAAGCCCATAGGCCTAATCCCTTAACTTGCTCTTACCTGAGTCAAAAACACAAAACCATTCCTATTAGAGAAAATACAACTCCCTTTTTTCCTCAAACTCATTACTTGCAAGTCTTCATGTTGAAGAAGATGGAAGTTCGTAACTTGGCATACAAAAACATGCTCCCAAAAATCCTAAAGTTTTTCATCTCCCTTCCCATTTTAGAATCAATCCATTAAATAGTTGATATTACCCATGACATCTATAAATTGATCTATTAGATACTCCACTTTACCTTTGAGGGATTCAACTCTTTTCCTTAGGTACCCATAATAAGATATGTTAATGTAAGAAAAAATGTGCACTTATTTTCTATTCAATTGGTAACCATAAGTAAAAAAATTAACTTCATTCAATATAAAATTCTTTTACGTTTAGGATTTAGAGGAAGTGAAGAGTCTTTTGAAGAGTTGGTATGTGGCCTCACTTCTTTTGTACTAGTAAAGAATATTTTTAGGGAATGATTTGAGCTTCTCAACTCTAATGTGGTTGCACATAATGGTTAAATAATATGACAGATGCATTTTTTTAACTTGGATGCGAGATTGTTTTAAATGAGTTAGGAGAATTGACATATTATAGAATCTAGATTCAACCTAGATAGGATACTCTAAAAACAACATACTTTGCTATCCCAACACTTCTCTCTAGCTACAAATTAAGCTCTTTATTCACGTGACATGCATTTTATTCATTATTCATGTATTTCTCAACTTGAGATTTTTGTAAATGAAGCCACTTTAAATTATCATTTATAATAAATTAAATCTTAAATGGGGTCTTCCACCAAATGATTTCTTAGTAATATTTTTTTGACATCAAATGTTGTTACACATGCATAATTCCTAGCTTGGAAGCTTCTCAATTTTTACAACGCAGTGATAACATTTGCCACCTTCAAGTGATCCCCTATTGTTGTCTAGTTTGCTAAAAAGAAGCCACTAAACATTTAAGTTGGTTTTGTACTCAATCCTAGTTCTACAACAAGTTATGTCCCTTTTGTGCTACCAAACAATCTTCCTAAAATAGTTACCTAAAAGTCCATCTTGTGAAGATTCAACATTTAGTGTCATGTCATCTTTAGATCACGATGGTAGACAATATATTTTTCTCATATGCAATATTAAGTATTTATCATTTTTTTTCCAACAATATCATACTTATTTGATCCAACTTTTTGATAGGTTGTAAATCTTACTTATATTTTGAATAATACTTTATGATCTAACACAAACATAAAAAAATAGATGGATGATATATTCAATCAATTGAATTTTATCTCAAAAAAAAAAAAGTTTGCTCACCAAATTTGAAGAAAATTTAAGAAATCTACTCATTATTTATCTTCAAACAATCTTATCACATTACCCAATATAAACCATATATTTAATATACTCTTGTTGAACTACTTTTGATTTCAAAATGAATATTGAATATTTTTATATTATTATATTAAATTATGATATTTATTTTATTAATATTTTATTTTTTAAACAATTTATCATAATATTATGAATGAATTGTTATATTATTTTTACAACCTCACTATAATTTGTTATATATATATATATTCTTATTATATTAAAAATTAAAAATTATATGGTAGTATTGAGCCATCAAATAGGTATCCGTTTTATTCTAACGAAATTTAAATGACATCTCAAAATGGCAACAATATGATAATGATGATTGCGAGCTTTAGGTTGTCTTTCCTCTTTTTTTTTGGTTTGTTGTTCCACCTAGAATTAGTTCGGGCTTACCACTTCCAAAAGTCATCCCTAGATAACGACTTTTGTGATAATGGGAAGAGTGGTTCCATCCAACTATATAAAGTTTAACTTTCATAATTAAAATAAGGGAGCCATTTAATATTTACACACATCGATGACATAAAATTGTAATGGAGTATTTAGGGCCATAGTTGAAATCTAAAAATAGTAGTAAATTATGGGATCCATTTATTCATTTTTCCATTTTAGTTTCCTTAATTCTAATTAATCAAACCGCTTCAATTATGTTTCCTTAACATGTTAGCAACCTTTAAAAAGTACAAAAAGAATGTCACATTATAGGTTGGCGAGTATGCATATTTGAAGCAAGCTAGCCGATGATATTACAAGGAAGAAGTAAGAAACGTTAGATTAAGTTTGATTTCTATAAAGGATGTATTTTGAATGGGATAAATAATGATGTGAAGTTTGAAGTTCGATACATTAGTTTCTCGTTGAAAAAAAGGAAAAGTGGTTTTAAAAATTCTTGTATATTTGGCTAAGATATCTATGATTTTCAAAAAGTGTATTTGAATTTTTACCAAGGAGTTTTTAAGTTAATTTGTTTCTTTAATATGCATTTTAATGGTTTGTGTTAGTATAATTTTTAAAAAAGAAAATATTTAATGTAAGATTGTGTATTATCTTAAATTAGACTCATTCCAATTTAATGAAGGTTTAACACCTATTTAAGACGAGATCATCAATCTCCTCGCATTTTTAACTCTTTCTTCCCTTTTTTGTCCTTCCTCTTAGGTGGAATTGGGAAAAACCTAATAGATACTCTCTAAAGCTCCTATATTCATAGCGTTAAGCTTGAAGTAGGATCTATCTTCCTAGGTCGTTCCTTCTATTCATCTATCTACTTGGAATTTGCTTCTTGCACCATAACGACTATATCTTAGATTCTACACCCGATTTCAAAGACCTAAACTTGTTTTGGGATCCCAAAAGGATCGTGGAGGTTCTGGAATCTGGTTATCAAGGGCACAATGCACACTTGACTAATCAGGGGCACAATGTGCCCCTAATGGGCCAATAAATGCACCCCTGATTGGGACCTATTTTGGGTTTTCTCTTCAAGTCCCATGGCCAAGTATGTTCAAAGTGTTAATTCCTAGGTAGGTTAGCCTATGGGAGTTAGTCAATTCTAAACTCTATATAAACCCTTTCATTTGCTCCATTTCTACATCCAAACATCTCATTCTCAAGTGTTTAAGCATCCAAAAATTCAAGCTCTCAAACATTCTAGCATTCATTCAAGCATTCCTCCATTGAAGATCAAGGACTCAAGCATTCAAGCAATTAAAGGATTTTATCTTCAAGATTTTATTCAATCCATTCAAGATCCTTTATTGTATCTTCTGGATCCATTCATCTTCATCTTCTTGATCCACATCAATTGGTGAAGTAGGCACATTGCATTTGATTCAAGAGATCCAACTATTGTAAGGTGAAGTTATACATTTACTTTACATTCATGTAATTTCAATTATTTTGATTCAAGATTAATTCCTAAAGTAGGGTTGAATGAGGCAAATTCTCCATCAACAACAATATTTTTTTTTTTAATTGCAGGTTCCAAACATCAAATTGACGAACATGTTACAAATTTGAGTACCCTTTTTGGCTTTCTTCAGAATTATGAAATTAGAATGAGCATTTCACACAATCAATCAGGGGTGCATTACACCCCTGATGCTTCATTTTGCTCTTGAAGATCTACTTTTCCCTTGGCAGATTGCCTAAAGATTTTTGGATTTTGCCTATTGCACATTTTCAGCCTCAGATTCAACAATTTCCATTCAGTTCGACCAAAATAGTAAGCATAAAATAGATTCTAAAGGTGCATTCTTTACCTTGTTTACCTTCTCAGTACATTTTCTTTTATGTAACTCTAGCTTCTTACATTCTTCTAGGGCTTTCAAGGATTTGGATTTTTTCTCCCCTATACTTCCTAGGCCTAGTTTGCATTAGTGCTCCTTACTTGTTTGGATTAGCACTAATCTCTCTAGACTTAGTTCTTTAGAATTGGGATTGAAAGGATTCATCTCCTTGACTTCCCTTCATATGCATGTATATATGTGTGTATGGTTATGTGATGGACTTATACTTTTATCCTTGATTTATATTTTATACCACACAATTATTGGTGAATCTGACTTATGACATTTCCACTTTTGACTTGGTGTTAGATCTTTTCTTTATATTATCTTGTGATCTATCTTTGCACACTTATATCTTGCTTTGCATTACATTGGATTTCAGTTCATATGATAAGGTTAAATTTATTTTTGTCTTCTTGCCTTGTTTGGTGTATGAGCTTTACTACTTTAATCCTACTTATAGCATTCATGTTAGGAGAAGTCATAGACTAATGACTTTCTTTGATCCAGATTCCTCTTATCCTCACCTTAGAAACCTTAGTGACCCTATGGTTTCTCATGATCCTAATCCTTCTATGGAGCATGAATTTTCCTTCTTATCTCATGATGAGGATGAGGAGTTGACGAGAAAACAACTAGACAAGCTCGGGGTGATAATCTGACAACAAATACAAGCTACATGGACAAATCTAGATCATGAACACGAAAAGTTCTCAACAATCCAAAATGTATTAATAAGAAATAAATTACAAGTATTGTGTTTTTTTGTGTTGAATTATGTTACAAAATGAAAGGTATGAATATCCTTATAAAGGATTACAACCTCTTAACCAAGGGTCAAGGTTGAAGAGCCAACCTTGTCATCCACTAGGGTAGGATAAGGCTAACCTTGTAATCCACTAGGATAGGATAAGGGCAACCTTGTCATCCACCCACAAAGGGATAGGAAGATAGGGTTATGACACATCCACTCACAAGGAGATAGAAAGATAGGGTCATGACTCACCCACCCACAAGGAGGATAGGATGACAAGAAAGACTTGTCATCCACCCCTTGGAATAACATTTAATAAGGATTAAATGTTATTATGAAAAATAAAAGAAAAATCTTAAGAGGATAATAGTAAAGTTAACATCTTTACTATTCAAGAGTAAAGGTTAACAAACCTTAACTCTAACACCCCCCCTTAAGATGAGTGACAATGCAGCGTAAAAAACTACAATGCAAAATTGGGTCTTGACAACAAAGGCTTGATTAGGTACCCAATTACAAACAAATCTTTATAAAGAGGAGAAATAGAAAAAACCTTGTGGGAAAAATTCTACTCCAAAAAGAGATAGCTGAAAACCTAGTGAAGGATTGTAGAAGCCTCCAACTAAAGGATTGTTCTAGAAAATAGGAACAATTGCTGATCTTGAAGAACACCATGATGAAGCTACAAAGAACTATCAAAAGGCACTGTTGATGTGAAGAACCTCCATGGCAAAGAAACCTGACTAGGTAGAGAAGACTTTGATTTTTATTAGTGCTTTCTAATGACACTTCTCGAATCAGGAGACATGCAAAGGCAAACAGCTGAACTCGAAGATACATATGGTGTAAAAGACCAAGCTTGAAGAGCCAATCAATCGAACATGCAAGTCTACATCCAAAATAGAAATGAATAGGGAAGAGTGTCCATATGGTAAGTGTTCCATCTCACCAAAATGCATAGGTACCCAGCCATTGCAAATGCTTAGTACATAGGAACAATACTGATTACATGGTTCACTCTAATTCAAACCAAGGAAGCATTTGAAATCAATAGTTATACCCCCCCAAATGCTGAGAAGGGTGAGGTGATAGGCAACTGAGAGAGTGGGCCAATAGAATCTCCTGTTGAAAGAATCAAGAACACCAAGTCTGTAAAAAGAGGTACAAACACCTATAAAGGCACGTGTCATTGACACATCATGGGGCTAATGTTTCTGAAGGGACACTCACTAGACAAAGGAAGAGGGCACTAAAAGGCAAATGACTATTCCCCCATGACACTTTATAATGGAGTGCGAGTACAACTAACTCAAAAACAATGTTCAGGATCTCAAAATGCAAGAGCGGCACTTTATCTCAGTGTGATATGCAAAAAAGCTTACAAAAGGTCTCATCAAAGATTAGAAAAGGAGTAAGGTGTATACAACAGAAAGTATAGCCCATAATGAAGCATCATAATTGATGAAAAATGATCCTCAGACCTATAACACACAAGTAATCCCTCAATTTGCAAAAATGCAAAAAAAAAAGAGAGATAAACTCGGAGAAGAATCATGAAGGACAACCAATATCACTAGAAAGTACAAAAAACAAGTTTTCCAACAATATAATGTTTTCGTAGAACAGAGTGTGGATGCTCATGTTATACTTGCCAGAGTAGAAAAAAAAATCAAACAACATCAAAATCCCAAACAACTTGCACCAATGGATAGCTCTTAGAACCAACTTTTCGATAATATTTTGTTTGCTAAAAACATAATCTATATGCTCAAGTTATGACAAAAAAACCAATAGTAGGTATGAAAATGGACCTAAAGGCTTGCAGGTGGGTGATGCAGTGGTGATGTCATGAAGACATTAGCATGACACAGTAATAAAGTTGACGACCATAGGACCGTCATGGCAAAAAATGACTACCACATAACATTCCATGTGGCAGTGATGTGTCAGTTGAAAAAGCGTTGACTAGATGCTGACAGTGCATCCATGTGGTAGTGGGCCCCACTGTGATGATGTCATGATGACATCAACATGTCACAGAAAAAATTCCTTATAGAAAAAAATACCAATTACCACAAAAATTCCCCCTAGAGACAAATCTGGTGAATGGGAAAAAGATCCTCCCACAGGAAAAAAATATTTTGCTGGGAACAAAAATAAATAGACCCAAAAAAATAAACTACCCCCTTTTGCCAGAAAAAATAATGGTAGTAGAAAGACAACCCTTCTACTAGAAAAAGTTTCTAACAATCGAAGAACCATTGGTAGTAGCCAGACAACAAAGAGGAGTGCCAAAGTTTGAGCATGGAGGGGGTTTTGGGTACTCGGGTGGCAATGGCGAGGTGCCGCAGAGGTAGCTGATGGTTTTGATGGTAGCCACGGTCATAGAAAGGGGTTGCAGAGTAGAAGCTTGACCATAGAGGAAGTTGTACAGGTTGCGGTGGGTGGTAGTAACAGGCCACAAAGGTGCAATGACATGAGGAGCCATCAAACAAAGGTGGTGCTAGTTGTAGCTTGGGCCGTGTTGCAGAGCGGTAGAGGGAAGGAGCTGCATGGGTGGCTCAAGAGGAGCTTGGCTGATAGATGGAGGGGGAGACACATGAGGCACCATGAGTGGTGAAAATAGGCATTATGGGACTGATGTGAAGGCTGTGAAGTGTAGATTTTACTCGGGCAATGTAGGTTGTGCTTGGAGAGGTCGCACAGGGCAAAAACTGTGATTTGGTGGTGCCCTTGAAAAAATGAGGAAATTTTGCAGGCTAAATTCTGCAATTTGGTGGCACCCTTGAAAAATTGAGGAAATTTTAGGCTGAAATCTATGCCACTCCAAAAAATAGGCAAGTAAATTTATTTTTTTGGAATTTTTTTTGTTAAAAACACACACACACACACACACACACACATAGAAAACTAACACAAAAAAAGTGTAAATAATTTATTTTTTGAAAAAAAAAAAAATTGCCTCGATCCACATGTAAGGGAAAAGAAACTACTTGCTTTGATACCATGTTAGAGCTGACAGGAAAACAACTCGACAAGCCTAGATTCGTCCATGTAGCTTCTATTTTCTATCGGATTATCATCCTGGGCTTGTCGAGTTGTTTTCCTGTCAACTCTAATAGGTTCTTCCTAAACAAGTTGACAAACTTGCTACTGAGATTGATAAAATGCATAATTGGCTTCTTCAAGAAAATCACAATAGTGAAACTATTGTTGTTTTTGACGCTCTTAAAAAAATTATTCATAACGATGAATATGGTATTAATATTTTGTTTGGTCTTATTCACCTTGTCCATACTCATGTTAAGCCTTTAACTCAAGTTGCTTTTGAAGTGGGGATGTCTCTGTGTGTTTCTACTCTTAAGCTAGTTTTGCCTATTTCCATACCAATCTCTAGCATTTCTACTTATGTTTCTCCTATTGTGACTACTTTTGTTCATGTGTCTAATCCTATTAGTAGTCTTCATATTCCTTCTTTGTCTGTGAATGTTCAACCTATTTCATTTTTGACTTCACAACCTTCATAAAATAGTGTTTCTTCCACTTATCCTAATCCTCCTATTGTGGTTCCTACTGTTTCACCCATAATTCCTTCTATTCTAGCTAATTTGTACACCCTTCCTAATGTGTCAAATATGATTGTGCCACCTATTTCTTCTAATGATACCACTATCCTTAGTCTTTCTTAGACTATGTCTTCTTTACAATAACAACTTGCTTCTTTCACTCAATCCAAGTTTAATATTCCTACATGATAATGAGTAGTCCTTTGTCTTTTGACATTATCCACACTACTATTCATGAATAAGTTGATATGCCTCACCATGACACTTATAATGGTAAAGGTGATCCTATGACACATCTTAAGACTATCCAGTTTCTATGTAGTGATTACGCTTATGACCATAGGATTTTAGCTAAGTTATTTTCTCACACTTTCTGTGACAAAGATTTACAATGGTATTGCTATTTTCCACCTTATTCTATTGACTCTTTTCCTAAAATTTATAATGCCTTTATGTACAATAGTTTTAGAATAATATTGGTCCTTCTATTTCTTTGATTGATTTGATGCATTGTAAAATAGGTCCTAAGGAGAAATTGATTGATTTTATTGGTAGATTTAGGCATATGTATGATCAAATTTCTTATCCTATACCTAATCTTGATATTCAACATATGTTTATTGAAAATTAAAAGAAAGACATTAGAGATAAGATTATGCTTACTGAGTTTACTTCTTTTTCACAACTTCGTGCAACACTTCATCATTATCAATAACAATTAAGTCAACTTGAGAGCACCACTTCAATGGCTCTTATACCTGTTGATAAGAGTAATGTCACACCTAATCTTAACAAATTTTAGAAACCTAACAAGTATGTCTAGATTAACAAGGCCATTAATGCAGTAGATGATCAAGTAGTTGCTAGGCCTTTTATTAATAAATAAATGATTGATACAATAATCCCCCATTTAGTGTGGTCACTAGAGGAAAATATAATGGACACCTAGGAATGCCCAAAAGCTGAACCAAGGCTGAAATTATATTAATGCTGAGAATGCTGCAATCAATTACAAAGAGATGTATTCCAAAGGCCAAACCCTAAGGGAATGATGTCTAGAATGTTACAACAAAGAATGAATGTCCTCTATTGCCAAAAGAAGGGAGTGTGATTCACACATCCAAGCTCTTATCAAATGCAAGTCATAATCATCCGATGATCAACAATGAGACTTTCAGCCCTATTTATCCTTTTCTTCATCCTTCTAGAAGGAACTAAAACATTAATTAATTGCAAGAGCTAGAAGCTTCTCCTTCCAATAATTAATACATACCCCATAAATTCCTCTCTAGCAATAATTAATTAAATCATGAGAGGCTTTTTTCCTTCCAATAATTAATACATACCCTAGAGGCTATTCCTTAATAATTAATACAAAGTCACCTTTTAATTTTTAATTGAATGACTTTATAAGAAATTAATTTAATTTTCTTATCCTCCACTTAGACTTTGGAGAACATGAAGGCTAAAACATGGGAACATTACAGGTCCACCCTCCTTGAAATTGCTTGTCCTCAAGCAATCTTAGTCCTATTTTCTGTAGCACCTGCTCACTCTCCCAAGTAGCATCTTCCTCTAGCTGATATTTCCATTTGACTAAATATTCTTTAATCAACCTGCTTCGCGAAGTCCTTTCCCTAGTATTGAGAATAGCCTTAGGAATTAATACAAGCTTCCCCTCCTCATCTAGTGGTGGTAACTTTGCTAAAGGCACAACTCTTTGTCTGATGGCTTTCTTAAGCCTTGACACATGAAACACATTATGCACCCGACTATTCTTTGGAAGCTCTATCTCATAAGCAACCTCACCCACCTTGCAGATCACTTTGTAGGGGCCATAAAACCTAGGCTTCAACTTCTCTGCTCCATTTTTCTTGAGTTATGACTGTCTATATGGTTGTAGCCTCAGGTAAACCATATCCCCAACTTCAAAACTATGTTCTATCCGGTGCTGGTCAGCATACAATTTTTGCTGATTTTGGGCTTGCTGTATATTCTCCTTGAGCACCCTCAAAATATCTTGACTATCCTGCAAGAAGTTTTTTGCTTTGGGCAGTCTACTATCTCCCAAAACCAGATCCATGAAACTAGGTGCTTCATAACCATACAGTGCCATGAATGGAGTCATCTTAATGGACATATGATAAGTTGTGTTATAACAATACTCTCCCATATGTAACCATTTGACCCAAGCCCTCTACTATGTAGTCACATAGTTCCTCAGATATCCTTCCATCCATTTATTCACAATCTTTGTTTGCCCATCTGTCTGTGGATGATAACTAGTGCTAGGTGTAAGTTCAGTACCACACAACCTAAACAGCTCTTGCCAAAAAGTGCTCATGAATTTGCTATCCCTATCACTAACAATGAAAGTAGGTAGCCCATGTAATCTGAATATCTCTCTAAAGAAAAGATCAGCCACCTGTGCTGTTGTATAAGTAGATGGAATAGAAAAGAAGTGAGCAAACTTTGTCAGTCGGTCAACTATCACATAGATGAAATCTTTCCCTTGTACTCGTGGTAACCCGATGATGAAGTCCATGGAAATACTTTCCCATTTCCTATTTGGAATGGTCAAAGGTTGTAACAACCCTATAGGATATGTGTGCTCTCCCTTATTCTACTGGAAAATTGTACACTCCCTGACATACTTCTGAACATCATCCTTGAGCCCTTTCCATGTGAACCGCTCACAGATCTGCCTATAGGTCTTAAAGACCCCTAGATGTCTAGCTATAGGTGCATCATGAAATGCCTTCAGTATTACTTCCTTAAACTATGATGAAGGAATCAAATATATCCTACCCTGAAACTTTATCAATCCATCCATCACCACATAGCGATCATCATGTATGGTTCCTGCAATTACTCCAGAAGCCCAAGTGTCCCTCGCATATTCTTTTGTGATCTTATTTCTCCAAACTCCTGTAATCTTAGCTAGAGCACACATATGAGGCCTCTTGGATAAGGCATCTGCAACCACATTCTTCTTACCTTTGAAAAACTCAATGTCAAAGTCATAAAATTTCAACTTCGTGATCCACTTCTGTTGTCTATCTTTCAAATCATGTTGGTTCATGAAGTATTTGATGCTGTTGTGATTAGTTTTGATAACAAAATTTCCCCCAACTAGGTAGGACCTAAACTTAGCCAATGCATGCATTATAGCCAACATCTCTCAATCATATATGGAATAGCTCCTCTCCACTCCATAGAGCTTCCTGCTCTCAAAAACAATGGGATGCTTCTCCTACATCAAGATCACTCTAATCCCATCTCCTGATGCATCACAATGAAGCTCAAATGGCTTTGTGAAATTTGGTAGAGCTAGTACTGGACATGATGACATCACCTTCTTGAAATGATCAAAGCTTCTCTGAGCTGCCTCTGTCCATGTGAAGGCCCCTTTCCTGGTAAGGTCTGTCAAGGGTGTAGCGAGCTATGAAAATCTTTTAACAAATCTCCTGTAAAATCCACAAAGACCAAGGAATCCCTTAAGCTATGTAAGATTTGTAGGAGTAGGCCAATCAACAATAGCCCTAATTTTTTCAGGATCCACCTAAACTCCATCTGCGCTAATGATATGCCCAAGGTATAGTAGCTCAGTCATCCCAAAATTGCACTTAGATTCCTTGGCATACAGTGACTCTTTCTCCAAAGTGGACAAATACCATCTCAAGATGTCGTAAATGCTCCTCCCAAGTCTTACTAAAGACTAAAATGTCATCAAAGAAAATCAAAACAAATCTCCTAAGTTGCTCCCTAAATACCTGATTCATGCAACTCTGGAATGTAGCAGAGGCATTGGTTAGCCCAAATGGCATAACCAAAAACTCGAAGTGGCCATAGTGACACCGAAAAGCTATCTTCTCAATGTCCTCCTCCCTCATCCTAATCTAATGATACCCTGACTGTAGATCAATCGTTGTAAAAAAGCATGCACCATGTAACTCATCAATTAGCTCATCTATTCGTGGGATGGGATACCTATTCTTTATGGTCTTCATGTTTAATGCCCTATAATCAATGCACAAGCACATTGTCCCATCCTTCTTCTTTACCAACACTACTGCTAAAGCAAAGAGACTCTTACTAGGCCTGCTATGCCCTATTTCCAACAACTCCTTAATTGCCTTCTCTATCTCATTCTTATGTTTCTTAGGATGACGATAGGGAGTAATCATGACTGGTTTGGCTCAATCTTCAAGCTCAATAACATATTCTATCCCTCTGTTAGGAGGAACCCCATGCAGAATCTTGCCAAATACCTTAGTGTGCCTGTCAAGTATCTCCTGAATCTCAGGTGGATGACTCTTCACCTGTGGCTCTTGTGAAGTTGGCATAGTGAACCATTCTACTGCCCACTCTATTTTACTATGCCAAAAAAATTTTTGCATTCTCCTCAGGGAAACTACTCTGCAACTCCCATCTGAAAGTCCTCTAAGTACCAAAATTCTTCCCTCATGTTGAAACTTCATCTCCAATTTTGCTAGGTTAAGTGTGAACTCTACTAACGAAGCCATCCATACCATGCCAAGGATGATATCATAGTCTCCCATGTCTACCACATAGAGCTCATCTTCCAACTCATAGCCATCTCCAAACTTGATGTGAAGATTAGATATCTTCTGAGTGCATAATAGTTTGTCACCATTAGCTACCACAACTCTAAATCCAGCGTGCTCCTCAGTTTGTAGACCTCTCTTGGCTACAAATTGTGCATCTATAAAATTATGTGTAGCCCTAGTGACAATGAGTGAGATCACTTTCTGCCCCTGGATAGTACCTCTGACCTTAAATGTTATTACCTTCTGAGCCTCTATTAATCATGTTATTGACTTCTCATCCTCAAGAATGTTGCTCTCCTCTGTAGTGCTATCCTCATCTAAATTTGAGTATTGATCCTCTCTCTTTGACTGTGACTCTTCTACTGAGAAATACTCCATTTGATTTGCCTTAGCCTTGAGAGGACACTTATGAGATAAATCCCAAGGCTCTCTACAATGAAAACATAACTTCTTCTTTCTTAAATCATTCAAGGTGTCATTATCCAACTTATCTCTTTTGGTCTGAGCATCCTTATGGAAAGCTTTTTTGTCCTTCTCCTTGTCCTTATAAGAATCCTTGTTCTAAAATCTGCTCCTAAATGAAGAAGGTGCTAAGTCACGAGCCTTTTTAGAGGCCTCCTGCAATGTACTTGGGTCATGTCCCTTGACCTAACCTCGCAAGGGTTCTGAGAGTCCATCCATAAACAACACTACTAACCTCCTCTCTGAAATATCTGTGACCAACACAACTAACCTCTGAAACTCACTAATTTATGTTTCAATTGATCCCCACAGCTTGAGTTGTGCCAACTCCTTAAACTATAATTCAGGATCCCTAGTATCAAATCTCTCTATGAGCTTCTCAGTGAACTCCTCATAAGATGTGATCTGATTATGTCCCAAGGTTACCATGCCATGGTGCCACCACTCATGTGCTAGTCCATCCAAGTGAATAGCTGCATACTTTATAGCCTCCTCTTCAAGCATAGGATTTAGCTGCAAGTATGTATCCATCTTCTACACCCAAGCTCATGCGGTCATCTTCCTTGAAGCATCATAATAAGGTAAAGAAAGTTTCCCCACTTTCTTTCTCAACTAAAAGTTTTGACTTCATCCTCCTGATATGGGCATGTGTCTCATCCTAAAGTCCAAGTAATCTCTGAGAGAGATATTCGCCTGAAACTCTGGCCCACTAGCCTCCCAATCCCTCCTAAACTGATCTTGTAACTCTACAATTTGTGGTTCATTAATCGGTTGAACTGGTTCTCTGGGTGGAAAGGTGGGTAGACGAGGTTTCAACCTAGTTGTTCGAGTTTGCTGTGCAACATGTCTAAAGTTATCAGCCTCATTTCCATTGTTGTCATGTCTATTATTACCATTAATGTTGTCTCGGCCTCCATTATCATTACCCCTATTATTGTTGTTACCATAGTTGGCATCACCTGAATTAATATTGATGCCCATTTGTCTAGCCATTAGCTGCAACATTATATCCGTTTGCCTATTTTTCTCCTGTTGCATTCGTTGCCCCTCCTCTAATGTACCTAGTAACCTGAATATTACATTTTCTTGGTCATAACTAGTATTTCTATCATCTCGGTCACCCATGCTGCTGTCTTGTTCAAAGAATGTCTCCTCTATGTCTGTATGACTGGATTGTATGTCCCTCTACACAAATGAACTATCCCGTTCGTTAAGCGAGTTTGAACTCCTACTTTGTCTTTCTCTGGTATTACAAAAATTATAAAGCCCTTGTCTCATGCTCAAACATAAATGCTTAAGATCTCCATAGGATGGCAGGACTTATAGCTTTGATACCACTGTAATGGACACCCAAGAATTCCCAAAAGCTGAACCATGGCTGAAATTATATTAATGTTGAGAATGCTACAATCAATTACAAAGAGATGTATTCCAAAGGCCAAACCCTAAGGGAATGACATCTAGAATGTTACAACAGAGAATGAACATCCTCTATTGCTAAAAGAAGGGAGTGTGATTCACACATCCAAGCTCTTATCAAATGCAAGTCAAAATCATCCGATGATCGGCAATGACACTTTTAGCCCTATTTATCCTTTTCTTCATCCTTTTGGAAGGAACTAAAACATTAATTAATTGCAAGAGCTAGAAGCTTCTCCTTCCAATAATTAATGCATACCACAGAAATTTCTCTCTGGCAATAATTAATTAAATCATGAGAGGCTTCCGTCCTTCCAATAATTAATACATACCCTAGAAGCTATTCCTTAATAATTAATACAAAGTCACCTTTTAATTTTTAATTGAATGAATTTGTAAGAATTTAATTTAATTTTCTTATCCTCCACTTAGACTTTGGAGAACGTGAAGGCTAAAACATGGGAACATTATAGAAAAGAATGGAGGAAAGAAAAATATCTAGTATTGTTTGGGACTTTTGTCCAACACATTAATACATCAACTATATCAAGAAATCCTCATTTATATCTATCCTACATTGGTTTACAAGGGCATTCCCTTATTACATTTATATTTGAGACATTCATATTTTACACATACTTATGAAATGACATACTCTTGTTACATTTATTTGAAAAAATAAAATAGTATATTAGGTCTAATGAATAAATCATGAATTGATAAACAAGCTTCTAGGGACCTTGATACCTTGATCTGCAAATATTACTCAACTAATACCAAAATTTCATGAATGTTAAAGAAAAATCATAAATTAAAATGATGTGTTACTAGAATGATGCTTGTGGATCTCTTGGAAGGATAATCTTAATTTTTTAATTGTAATATACTCTTGCAATATCCATGCATCACTGCAACACTACTCATATTTGTTAGAAAGAACATACTAATTTGGAACAAGGATAATTGAGAGAGACATAAAAAGGTTGTTTCTAGTATAAGTTAGAAAATTTGTCTAATTTAGGAGGTCAAGGAACATTTTCCTTAGGTGTAACTTTGTAAATATTTAATACACCTATTCCTTGATTAACTAATTCTTCTGCCTCAATATTTCCTTCTTTATAAATATATTTAATACTGATGTTGTTAAATGTTTTGATAGTCCTAATGTGTTTTATAGTTTGAAATTTATTAACCAATTTGGGGTGGGACTGGTTTTCAAGGTGTTTATAATGATCTAGGAATCACCCTCTATTCCCAGATATTTTATGTTCAAGGATTTGAACATATTTATTCCTTTTGAAAGGGCCTCTAGCTCAACTATGTTTTTTATAGCTATCCTAGTAGTTTTAGCTTGTAGAGCTATGGAAGTCATCATGCAAATAATATTAAACAAACATTATAACATCCACAAAATAAATGACTAAACATACATATAGATTAGACGAAAGGAAGTGTAAAAAGGAGAATGCAAACCAAAGGAAGAGCACTCAAAAAGTCTCCTTGATAGTGTAGATGTGTCCAACGATGGGATGTATGCTCGCATATGCTTTGATCCTTCAATGAATAAAGGCTTCAAAGGGTAAAAGGCAATGTACGGAATGAGTGAGGATTCTTGCATGGTAAGGGTGTGATTAAATGATCTGTTCTCCAAAGGGGCATTATGAGTTTGCATGAAAATTGATTATAAATTGTGAGAAGAGAGGATTTCATTTATAGGCCAAGGGTGTGAGGATGGAGGGATAGGATGCAAGGATGAAGGGAGGATGAGGGAGGGCTAGGATGCAAGGAAAGGATAGCACATGGATTGTGCTTCTTCAAATTCATAGCCCTGCGACAAGTGTCACAAGGGGATTGGATGGGGGAAGAGGGTCAAGATGGATGGTCAAAGGGATTTATGAGGGAGGAGTGTGGAAGGAGAATGTAAGAGGCTTTAAAGAGCCTTCAATTCATGTAAGAGCCTTTAAGGCTCTTGGACAAGAATGTAAGATAGCATAGAACTTTGACTTTGGTTTGGTTGAGGACTTTCTTAACCCTTGGTTGAAGTTGTGCACGTGCTTAGGGAATGGATTAGGCTTAGATTAGGAGGGAATTAGGGTGCAAGTGGCATGTTAGAGGGATGCAAGTGGGCTAGCACTTATGAGGTAGGTTAATTAGTTGGCTAAGCAAGATTAGCATGGGTGAATGGGTTGGATTTAGCTAATGGTAGGGATTTAGGGATAATTAGGGCTTGAGAATTGATTTGAAATATTTATTAAATAAAATATTTTTTTAGGATTAGATTAAATAGATTTAAATATTTATTTAATTTAATAGGAGAATAAGGATTTAAATATGTTATTTGATTTTATCAATTGGGCTATAGTTGATTAATTGAATTAATTAACTAGGGGATGCCAATGAATTAATTAAATATTAAATATCTATTTAATGATGCCTTAGGAGATGACTAAATAGGATTACTTAAATGATGTAATTAGATTTAGGTATCCACATTTCACCCCTTTTTGAGATAGTGTTGGAACAATACTATTTCAAAAAAGTTTGAAGACATAATCAAGACCTTGCTCTTAAATTCCCCCATTCGTAGCACATGATGATATAAAAGATCATGGCGATCTTGAGGAGGGAACAACCAAATTTCTTGGAAAAGATAATCAAGAACCAAAATTGAAATCCAATATCAAAAGAAAGAGTAACTCAATAGAAAATAACCTTTTTCCAAAGAGATTAGTAGGACGGGGGACACACAGACCAATATCAAACAAGAGGAAAGTTGTATCTGACAAGGATCTATTGATGGTATCCAGAGGGGTGATGTGATTAAGGTAAACTGAAACTTTTAGGACAACACTTTGATGAAAAAGGATTTCACATGAGGAATTGTTGAGATGCATATCAAAGAGAACTGCATAGTTTGATCAATCACAAACTAACACAAGGAGGTGAGAGATATATAATGATACTAAGCTAGGGACTGGCTCTGGTGGATGTACAATCGCTTGACCATGGGATGGACAAGGGTCACTATACAAAATATTAGTGTGATAGGGTAGCAGAATTGATATATTACAATGGGAAAAGATTAGGATGAGGAGATAGCATGGTACAAAGATATGGTACACTTGTTTTTACAAAGGGTATGATACAAAGACATGAAACATGAGATAAGGTACATATGATATGATACACATGTTGTTGTTTACGAAGGATGTGGTGTGTTAAAATACATTGCTTTGATGTGGTTTCCAAGCTCAGGAATGAGGATAGCGATAGTGATAGTGTGGTGATAGGATCATTGGAAAACCTTGAAAATATGGGAGGCTGGGTGATGAGATACATGAAGAGATGGGTGAGAATGGATGAAGATCAATGATAGATAATGGGAAAGTCAAGAACACATAGTGCCTATTTGCTAGATTTTCACTAAGGTACCTATCCAAGGTGCTTGAATTGCCAAGTTTTCACCATTGGACACTTATTTTTCTTTATGATTTGCTCTTTTTTCCTTTTTAGGACCCTTTTTTATTTTTTTGGTTTTTTTTCCCATAGGATTAGCAGGTTACACTAAGGATCTCAAACATAGAATTTCTTAAGGTGAATGATGTTGGTGGGATTATTCAATGTTTCTCCCTTAAGTGTTGATAGTTGATATGCTCCAGAGCCAAAAGATGTTGTGACAACATATGGACCAAGCCATGTGGGCTTAAACTTTCCTTTATTTTCTCTATCTTCTTGGACCTTCATATTTTCCAAGAAGATCATGTCACCTACGTGAAATTGGTGTGGATGAACCTTCTTTTTGAAGCTACACTTGAGGCAATTTTTATAGGTCATGAGATGGTCATAGGCTTGTTGCTTTTTTTCATCAAGTAGATCTAACTATGTGAGTTTAGCTACTTTGTAATCCTCATTTGATATATGTCATCACAATGAAATGCACAAGGATTGGAGTTCAACCTTAATGGGCGGTACTACTTCAGCACCATAGACCAAGGAGTATGGGGTTGTGCCTGTGGATGTACAAAATAAAGTGCGATAGGCCCATAGGGTGGAGCTGATTTGTAAATGCCAATCATGACCAAAATCATTGACAACTTTCTTTAGGATTTTGAGTAAGGTTTTATTAGTTGCCTTAACTTGATTGTTACCTTGTGGGAAGTATGAGCTAGAAAAATGGTGATGGATGTGAAGGGAAGTGCACAACACTTCCATGTTGAGGTTTTCAAAGTTACCTTCATGGTCGGTGAAAATGGTATCCAAAATGTTGAAGTGACATATGATATGATAAAGGATAAAGTTGGAAACTTGAACTCCTGTGGCAATAATAAGTGGGATTGCTTCTACCCACTTAGTGAAATAATCTGTCATAGTGATTACCCACTTGTGTCATTCTAAAGAGAGAGTTTCTATAATGGGTTAAACCCTGAGCATGAAATTGGCCATGGTGGTGCAATAGGTTGAATATTTTGAGCTGGGGCTTAGATTAAATTTGCATGTTGTTGATAAGGTAGACACCATTTGACAAAGTCACAAGCATCATACTCTAGAGTAGGCCAATAATATCTAGCTCTAAGTATTTTCTTAGCTAGGATTATACCACTCGTGTGAGCACCACAAAGTTTAGCATGTACCTCTTTTAGAGCCATTGTAGCCTTGTTTTGGTCTAAACACCAAGAGAGAGTTTCATGATAACCACACTGATATAGGGTGTTAGCTACGATAGTGTAGCAAGATGCTCTGCGAATAAGGTTTTGGCATTGGGTTATTGTGAGATGGGGAGATATGATACCCTTGAGTAGGTAGTGTGAATTTCATGGTACCATGGGGATTGGGGACCAACCAAGATGCATACTCATGTTGATTCATCATTCTCATAAGCGGTCTCGTGTAGCTGCTTGACTAAGAATTCATATTGTGTAGCTTCCCAAGGGATCTCTAAAAGTGAACTGACAATGGCCATGGAATTTACATCCTTGTTTTGTAATCTAGGCACTTGTTTGAGATGGATATGAGTAAAGTGTTGCTGCAATTGATCTACCTATTCTTTGTAAGGCTGAAGCTTATCATCCTTAGTTTGATATTCATCAAGGACTTTCTTGATAATAAGTTATGAATCTTCAAAGCTATGTAGCTCTATGATTTTCTACTCAACTATTATTTTGAGTCCTGCAATAAGAGCTTCATACTCTGAGATGTTGTTGGTGCACTAAAACTGGAGTTTAAAAGACTTAGGAATGCAATCACCTTTAGGGTTGACCAAGAGTATGTCGGCTCCAAAACCATGGGATGTGTAAGATCCATCAAAGTATAATTTCTAGGATGGTTTTTCTTCTATTAGGCAAAGTTGTTCATTTGGGAACTCTATAATGAGAGGGTGATCAACAACCAAGGGTGCATTGACCAAGTGATCTACTATAGCTTGACCTTTGATAGCTTTCCTATTGACATACTAGATGTCAAACTCACTAATAAGCATGACTTATTTGGCTAGGCACCTTGTGAGTACTGTGCATGACAACATATATTTCAATGAATCAATCTTCGATATTAGTTACACAATGTGACTCAACATGTAATGGAAGAGCTTTTGAGTGGTGAAAACCACAACTAAGCAAGATTTTTCCATGGGTGTGTAGTGAAGCTCATACCTAACTAGAGTGCAAATGATGTAGTAAATAGCTCTCTCTTTGCCTATATCATCAAGCTATGCTAGAAGAGCACCTAGTGTTGTTGGAATAGTTGTAATGTATAATATGAGTGGTCTTCCTGCAACTAACAAAGCTAAGATAGGTAGATTAGACAAATATTTATTGATTAGCTCAAAGTTACATTGGCAAATAGGATCCCACCTAAAATTTTGATGCTTTTTGAACAAGTGTGTAAATGGTTGACACTTATCAGCTAGCTGTGAGATGAATCTTCTGACTAGTTGTAGCTTACATTGGAGAGAGTGAAGCTATTTGAGTGTCTTGGTAGGAGCCATATCCATGGTGCACTTGATTTTTTTAGGGTCAATCTCAATACCATGTCATGATATAATGAACCCCATGAGCTTTCCATATGTGATGTGGAAGACACATTTCTTGGGGTTGAACATGAGACAATACTTAGCCAGTTGATTAAACACTTCCTTGAGATGAGATAAGTGATCAAGTGAATTTAGAGACTTGACTAGAATATCATCCACATAATCTTTAAGAGTTTTGTGGATAAGATCATGGAAGATGACTATCATTGCTCACTAATATGTTGCCTCAATATTTTTCAACCAAAATGGCATCATGTTATAATAAAATGTTCCCCAAGGGGTGGTAAATGTTGTCTTATGCTAATCTTCTTGTGCTATTTGAATCTGATTGTATCTAAGAAACCATCCATGAGTGATAAGAGCTCATGGCCTATGGTGAGATCAGCAATCATGTCTATATTTGGCAACGGGAAATCATCCTTTGGACAAGCTTTATTGAGGTCTCTAAAATTTGTGGAAATCTTGATATCATTAGAAGGCTTTGTGACAAGTACCATGTTGGAGATCCAATTTGAGTAGTCAATTGGGCGAATGATCTTCACATCTAACAATTTTTCTAACTCTGCTTTAACCAATAAAGTAACTTTGGGATGCATTTTACAAAGTTTTTGCTGGATTGGTCTAGCCTTTAGATCTACAACCAAGTGGTGTACCACTAACTTAGGGTCCAACCCTGACATGTCTTGATTGGACCATGCGAAGTGACCAATATTTTCTTGAAGGACCTCGATGAGAAGTTCTGCTTATTCATGTGGTAGAGATGCAATAATGTATGTGATCTTTGGTATCTCTATTAAATTGATATTGATCAACCTAGTTTCCTCTGTCAGGACTAATGATATTGCAAGCCTATGATCTTGTGGGGGAAGGATGAAAACTCCATCCTCATGTGTCTCATAAAGGTTTTCACCATTGGATGCATCCTTTATTTTCTTTTCATTTTTTGAGTGATTCAATGGTTCTCTAGAAGAGTTTTCATAGGGGAATACTTTTTCTTTTATTTTTTGCTTTTTCTTTTCTTTTCTTTGGCCATTTTTGCAACTGAAGATTTCCTCCTCCCCAAAGTAACCCTTTGGATCCAACTTGTAGACATCAACTAATTGTGGAGGTTGTTTCTTGTGTGGTGTTTCAGCTCCCATGAATCTAAGAAATGCATGCTCTATGGAGAATTTGTCAACACATATAACACTTGGTTGGTCCCAATCAATGATTTTAGGATGCACAAGTGGTAAGTCTACGAGATTAATAGAAAGTTCATAGAGCACAAAGACTCCTAAGTTAAGTTCGTCAAGGAAAATATCATTGTAGGCTTTCTTTTCAGCTTCCTCAGGAATGTCTTCAACCTCAATGGGATTTTTTTGAATGTTTACAAAGGCATGACCATCTTTTATGGTGCCTCTAGTTGTGGAGAGTCCGTAACCTAGGCTTTTCCTTTTTTCTTCTTTGTAGGCTTCTACAGGTTGTCTAATGCCTAACTCTTCACTGCCTAGACCACCTCGTTGATAATCCCATTTCTTAGTAGCAAGGCAATGTGACTATGGATATTTATTTTTGAAATAGTCAAGGAGTTTTTCACTTTTTGGAGGTGGATCCTTGTATAACCATGTGCTAATATCAAGAGTTGTTTCCTAGCCATTGAGGATCCCATTAGCAACAAATGTCATTTTCCCAAGTTTTGTGAGCTTAGGGGTTGTGTCTAGTTTTGGCCTCTAGTAGATTGAGCACCATCTAGTATGTGGATCAAGTGGTAAAGCACCAACAACAAAAGCATTTGAAAGACGATATTCTCCACAATCTTGGTAGTTGATCTTAATCATACAAATAATGAAGGCTAAAATGGTGTTTGGGTCGTGGCAAGTGCTAGAGGAGCTAGCCATGGTGTTTTCGATCTTGATTCTAGGACAATGGTTGGTGTATGAAGCTTCTATCACATTGGTAAGAAAAGGGTTCAGGATCAATGTGTATGGTTATCTTAGTGTCATTATGCAAAAATTTGATGCACTGATGATATGTGGATGGAATGGCCTTCATGACATGAATCCATGGTTGACTGAGGAGGATGTTGTATGGAAGGTTAAGATCAACTATGTGACAAATTATTTCTTGAGTGGCTGGGTAAACTATGATAGGTAGCATGATAGTTCCTTCAATGGTCTATTCTAGATTATCATATGCTTTGATAGTGATGACCTCATGTGGGATAGATGCATCAGTGTATCTAGCTTGTTTGATGAATTTTAAAGTGCATAGATTCAAGGCCAATCCATTATCTATCATGACCCATTTGACAACAAAGTAAAAAGCCATGACAATTATGCAAAGTGGAAGTATATGATCGAGCTCAATAATTGGGATGTTTAAAGTTTTGAAAAATAATGCATAGGAGGTGCATAGATGGCCTACTAGGTTGCAAAATTTGGTGGCATTGATATCAATAGGGACACATGAATTGTGAAGAGCGTTGTCGAGGATCTCTTGATAAAGTGGTCTTATGTGTAAGAGATCTAAAATGGAGATTTGAGCTGACATATTTCCAAGGTGTTCTAAGATGTTATACTATGGTCCTAATGGGGGTGGTCCTAATTGAAGTGGTCTTGATGGGGTAGATACAGATGGTCTAGCTATGTTGAGTTGAGCTCTTCTAGTGGTGACCAGGCAATGGGTTTCTGGGCCTTTGATATTTATAATATTTACTGAAGGTTTGTTATGAGATATACATATAATTAAGCTTCCCTAGTCCAAGTAGGATAACATATAGTTCTAAGATTTGTCTTAGTTATCACCCTATTTGTCTTGAGCATTGTTTGGTTTGTTGGTGAATGGATTGTTTGCAGGGGCTTTTCCTGTGTTTTTATTGTGTGGAGGAAAAGTACTTTGATGTATTGATAATCTTGCATTTGGCAAGGCTTGTGCCCCCATTGTGATCTCCTTTTGGTCAATAAGATCTTGGACATATTCCTTGAGCTGCATGCATTTAAGGGTGGTATGCCCCTTAATGCGATGGAATTTGCAGAACTCATTTTCTTTATACCAGGATGCTCGAGACTGATTGTGTTCTAATGGTTGTGTCTATGGGTTCTGAATAAGGTTATCCTTCGCCAATTTATCAAAAATAACATCAAGGGGTTCACCCAAAGGGGTGTATACTCAAGGTTTCCTTTGAACATGTGGTTTTGGTCCAATTGAGAGAGTGATAGCATTGGTCTAATTTTGAGGATGTTGATTTTTTTGTACAGGCAGCTATTGATAGGATTGTTTTTTATCAAATGTGTTGGGTGTGTTAGATGCTGCTCCAATAACATGAACATGTTGAGTGTCTGTGGCTCCATTAGTAACTATGTTTTTATTTTTTTCTAGTACCATGATTTGTCATTGTATTGAACTTGATCTTGGATGTTTTCCTTGTAGATTTTAGTGACACCATTTTAAATAATTCCTTGTTCAAGGCCCATACCATTTTCCTTGATGTCTTTGTATGTTTGGAGATGATTCATGACCATGTGATGTGCAAGACTAGGATGGGCATTATTGATGAACATTTTAATGAGGTGAGACTTTGGGATAGTGCAAGAAATCCATGTTGTGAGAGTTTTCAATCTCTGCAAGTAATCTGCATGGCTTTCTCCTCCCTTTTGTTTAGTGTGAACTAAGTCAACTATGGATAATTCAGTTTCAACTAGGTGAGTGTATTGGGATACACAGGCCTTTGATAGTTCAATGAAAGTTTTAGTTGTGTCATGGGGTATGCAACACAACCATTCAAGGGTGGGGCCTCCTAGACTCTTTGAAAAAATGCACATGAGGAAAATTTCATTATAAGATACTTCCTGGAAGTGTATATAAAAATCTTTGACATGCATGAATAGATCACCTTTCCCAATTTTAAAGTGTTTAGGGAAAGGCATCATTGTTATAGTCTTGTCGAATGGGTATGAACAATCATTTTCAATTTGAAAGTTTTGGATTCTTTTCCATCCTTGAGTGCCTTGAGAGAATTTTTCATCTCTTCCCATTTAGATTTTATAGGTGGCATAACTGGTGCCCCCAATCCTAGTGCCCTTGGTGCGAGGTATGTAGTGAAGTTGTAGGTTGATATGGAAACCCTTTGCTTCCATATGGTGATGGTTGTAATATGGGCTATGAGACTATTGGGACATACATTATGGGTTGTTGGAATGGAGGTTGGGCATACTATTGCATCTATTAGGTAGACTATTGTGGCTGGGATATAGAGGTATGGGATTGATGTCTAGAAAAATAACTCTGTATAGGTGTTTGGACATACTATTGATGTGATGATTGTGGCTGAAAGGGTGATAATGTAGGTAGTGCATGGGCTATGCTCTAAGAGTGTATAACCTGCCCAATATATGTTGGTTGTGCTCTTGCTTGAGAAAACAACTAGGTGTTAACTAGGTCTAAATAGTTGGTGCAGGGACGAAAACTTATGGCTAGTTGTTATGACTATGGGATGGTTTGGCTACTTCCCAAGGGTGGCATAGAAAAGTAGTTTGTGATGGGTGGTAACAAATAGACTAGAGGTGGAAGGGATGGATGTGGTTGGAACATAGGTATGGATGTAGTACTAAAGGGAAGACTTGTGGTAGACCCTTGTGCTTGCCCAAAACTCCAAGGTCCAAGTGGAAATGAAGCAATAGTACTTTGGATAGTGATAAATGGGTTGGTAGTGATGTGGGGTGGGATGGAAGATGAAGTGCTTGACCCTGATGAAGGCATTCCTATAGTGTATTGGGATGTGGATTGGATGTTGGTGGCACTAGTGAATGGATTGGACATGGCCTATGGACGAAGAAAAGATGTAGTACTACTAGGGGGGAAAGGAATGTATTGCAAAACTAGGATAGGGATGGTAGAAGTAGGTGCATATGGTATAGTCATGGTTGGTTGGGATGTGGTGTGGATTAAGGATTGAGTGATGATGGGTTGATTATTTTGTGGGATAGGAGCATTGATTTAGATTGAAGGAATATTTGGATCCGTAGGCTCTTTTTGTGTTGATTGATATTCTTTACTTGGGAAAAAGAGAGGTTCATGAGGTTTAGATGGCCTTACAGGTGGTGGTTGCTAACCAAACAAAGGATGTGTAGGATCTATAATGTCAATAGGTTGGGGTCTCCCAAAATCAAAGGCACCAACATCATTCCTTAAATTTTTTTCCATGATGGTCTCTCTGTTGCGATGTATGATGGTTTTAACAATGGTTGTGTGACCAGGTTGATTCATGAAGGCGTCTATGTCCAGTGTAGAACCTAATTCTTCTAGAATTTGTAGTAGTGGAGCATGTGGTGTTGTGGAGAATATGTGGTATGACTATGCACTAGTTGCACTACTGCTAAGACTAGAATCCATGTCCTTTTTCTTCCATTTGTTCTTACCGAGACATGTGGTAGGTGGCATGAAATGATATTTTTCCTAAGGAGGAAGTGCAAGCTACAAGGATAAATGGATGGAGATTTTTATGAAAAGGTTCTAAAGGATGGAACAACTATGACATAGGGGGAAAAGGAATGTATTACAAAACTAGGATAAGGATGGTAGAAGTAGGTTGAGATGGTATAGTCATGGTTGGTTGGGATATGGTGTAGATTAAAGATTGAGTGATGATGGGTTGATTGTTCTGTGGGATAGGAGCATTGGTTTGGGTTGAAGGGATATTTGGATCCATGGGCTCTATTTGTTTTGATTGATATCCTTCACTTGGGAAAAAGAGAGGGTCATGAGGTTTAAATGATCCTATAGGTAGTGGTTGCTAGCCAAACAAAGGATGTACATGATTTGTAATGTCAACAGGTGGGGATCTCCCAAAATTAAAGGCATTGACATTATCCCTTGAGAAACTTTCCATGATGGTCTCTCTGTTGTGATGTATGATGGTGGTAACAATGGTTTCATGACCAAGTTGATTCATGAAGGTGTCTATGTCTTGTGTAGAACCCGATTCTTCTAGAATTTGTGGTGGTGGAGCATGTGGAGTTGTGGAGACTATGGGGTATGACTATGCACTAGCTGCACTACTACTAAGACTAGGATCCATGTCCTTGTCCTTATGTTTGTTCTTACCAAGACATGTGGTAGGTGGCATGAAATGATAGTTTTCCTAAGGAGGAAGTGCAAGGTGCAAGGATAAATGGATGGAGGTTTTTTATGAAAAGGTTCTAAAGGATGGAACAACTATGATGCAAGTATACCCTAGGATGCTCAAAGATGTATGATAGATATGCAAGGAGGATCCTATGTCTAATGATTTGATATCTAAAGATGAGTGATGTGATGCCAAAGTGATAGAAAGCATATTTTTCCCTATTAGTAAGCTTGAGATATGATGGTGATGTCAACTCTAATGTAGGTTAATAACCTTTTGGAAAGACAAATGATGACCAAGCATGGAGCCCAACCTGTTGCTCAAGGTGATAAGGGATACACGTGACGAAGATAGATTACCCAAAAAAATTCTTAGTTAAGGGGTAATCAAGATAATGTGATGGATGTAGGATATAGGGTATACAATTCTCAACAATGGGACATCAAGTGCTTAAGTATGATGGGGGTGATGTAGGAATTTGATCTATGATGTGTGATTTTGAATTTCTAAAACATGATCAAAAGATGATGGATCTAAAATGCCTAAGTAGGATAGAGACCTATATGAAGACCTAAATCTATGATGATAACCTAAACTATGATGTACTAAGTTTAAAAGTATGTACAAAAGAAGGAGACCCTATTCAAAGTGGGTACATCTAGTATACTCAATAAGGATTGTGTTAACTCCACATCTTAGGGTTAAGTTCTAAATTTTTTGATCCCACTCGATTTGTAAAGAAACATCAACACCTTCCTTCTCAATTTGATCTTACTTGGTGAGCCTTGGGTTAGGTGTATACTTTTTGCATTCTGCTTCTATCTCTCTATAAACTGTTGTTTGTGGAAGCTTAACCTTTTTTTGAACCTAGGTTTTAGTGGATCTGACATGAGATATCTCTACTAGTTTTATCAACACTATGGTTTGAGGTAGTGATTATGCTAAGTATACCTTTTACTTTAGGTTGGACAACATATATTTTCTTGGGTAACTAATAGGTCTAAGAAATGGTGTTTTATCAAAAGGACAAAGTGGCTTTAGTTTATCTATAAGGAGTAAAGTGAGATAAACTAGGCCTAAGATTGTTGTGAATGGACTTGCTAACAATCCTTTTGAGATAGTAAGGGTAAATTTGGTTTAAAGATTGATGTTCTTGAGTGTACATAAAGGGATTTTTACCAAAGGATGGTGTAACAATGTTTTATTTGAAATAGGTTAAGTAAAATAGACTACCTTAAAGTTGTTGTGAATAGAATTGCTAACAACTACTTTGAAACAACAAGGGTAAGACTCTTTCAGATATGACATATTGTGAGAAAAAAAGTCTCTCAAAAGACAAAGCAACCTTGAGAGAGACAAATAAATGATCTCTTTAGCAAAAGGATTTAATAGTAACCATAAGAATGTGTATTTTCAACAAATATTTTTCACAGATCTTTTACACAAATAAGACAATTTCAAACAAACTTTTTATCCCTAAGGTCAATTTAGCTTCAATATTTTATTCCATGGCCCACAACTTGATGTCTTCTAATTCTAGTGCAATATGTCCCTCTAATCAACGAGGTGAGTTGATATGAGAGTCAATCAAAAAATGATACACATCAAAGAATCTTCAAGGCATGACAAATAGAAGTCCCCCTTCTATGGGGACAACAAATCTTGGAGATGAAACCCAAGTAGCCTTATGCTTCTACCAAGGGAGCATGATGGTGAGTAATCTTGAGGGATGTTTTCTCCCTTGTACTGCAAATAACATACCAAGGATAAAAGGGTGGTTACTAAGTTGGCTCACAATTAGGCCTATGGAGGCATAGAATCAGTTGTTATGTGTGTGATCCACTTAAGGATCTATTCTAGACATGTTGAAATTGTGGGAAAGTTTTCCCACCTCAGGTTACCCCCAGAAACACATTGCCCAAACTTTACTGATGGAGCAAGTTTACCCTTCTCCTCATTTATATACTAGCTAGATTATTTACTGGTTTGAGCTTCTCACCAAAGGGGACACACTTCCCAAAGGTGGATGAACTTGCTAGAAGCACTCCTAGGTTGTTGGGAATGATCTTGCTAACAACTTCAATACATGTGTCACATATTTAATGGTCTTATTTTGCAAAAAATAGAGAAGGAAAAGATGTGCTAAAAGGCACAATCTCAAGACACAGGCAACACTTGGTTCATTCTAATTTTGAAGCCTTTAGGTTTTCCCTATATATGATTTGAAGACACTCATTTTAACATAAAATGTTCTTTCCAACTTGACAGTGGTGCTCAACAAAATAACTCAAGTCAAAAAAAGAAATCATGCATGAAAGCATTGAAAAGGATGGGAATAAGAGCTTTTTACTTTAAGGCATTCAAGATTTTATGATTTTTTTTAAAGCCCAAAATGAGATGCGTGGTTCCTTTATCCTTTTAGGCATTCAAGAATTGTTTGATTTGCATCCATTCATTCTAACGAAGTGCTTGTTGATTTCTTTAAGGCATTCAAGATTGAATTTTGATTAATTTTTATCTTTTACATTCAAGATTGATTGATAATAGAAAATTTTAGGCCCAAATTGAAGTGTGATTACACCAATGATTAAACATGCAATTGAATTCTTTTAACACAATTTTAAAAATGAACTTAATCAAAACCTGCAACCATAATGTCAACAAAATATTAGTTTCCTAAGTTGCTCCACCTGCACAAAGATGAAATGCACAGTGAAATCTATAAGATTTTGCAGTTTTGTAAATGCATTACAAAAAACATCATATGCACTATAGAAACAGTCAAATGCCCTATATAAATAGTCAAATGCGCTACCAAAATAGGCAAATGTGCTATAGAAATAGTTAAATGTGCTATAGAAATAGTCAAATGTACTGTAAAAACATTCAAATGCACTATAGAAATAGTCAAATGCAAGCATAAATAGTCAAATGCATCGTAGAAACATTCAAATGCATAACAGAAATAGTCAAATGCACTGCATAAATAGTCAAATGTGCTAAAATACTAGGAAAAATATGCTAAAAGACTAGAAAAATGTGCCAAAACAACGATTTGGCCTCTGGTGCAGATAGAAAGTGAAAATTGACAAGCTCATCAGATGTGTTATAGTAACTATTAGATGCGCTATAGTATTAAGTAAATGTGCTATCAGAATGATCAAATGTGTTATTACAACTTGTAAATGTGCTACTTATGGTTTAAAGTCATTGTTTTGTCATGTAAACGTGCTATTCTAATAAATAAATGTGCTATTTAGGCTGACATATGCAGTATGAAAGTGTTCACCAGGCACTATAGGAAATTGTAAATGCGATAAAAAATTTAGAGATGTACTACCAGAAGTGGTATATATGGTGAAACAGAAAAAAAGAAATCTGCCTAAGCTTTTTGAAGGGGTTTGAAGTGGTTTTTGAAATTTTGAACATAGGAATCTATCTTCAGAGTACCTTTCCAAGCCTACACAAACAAAAAAAAAATTCACAAAGCACTAAAAACCATCAAATGTTAGATTATTATCTTGCAAGCAGGAAAAGGGATAAATTGGATACAAGAATGACCCATTTGTAGGATCCCATTGGGTATTCCAGAATGTAGAGCTATGAAAATTAGCATGCAAAGAACATTAAAAAAAAACATTATAACATTCACAAAACAAATGACTAAACTTACATATAGATTAGACAAAAGGAAGTGTAAAAAGGGAAATGCAAACCAAATGGAGAGCACTCAACAAGCCTCCTTGATAGTGTAGATGTGTTCAAAAATAGGGATGTATGCTCAAATGTGCTTGAAGCCTTCAATGGATAAGAGCCTTTGAAGGGTAAAACATGGTGTAGGGAATGAGTGAGGATTCTTGCATAGTAAGTCTGTGATTCAATGATTTGTTCTCCAAAGGGGCATTATAATTTTGCGTGAAAGTTGATTATAAATTGTGAGGGGAGAGGGTTTTATTTATAGGACAAGGGTGTGAGGATGGAGGGATATGATGTAAGGATGAAGGCAAGATAAGGGAGGGCTAGGATGCAAGGAAAGGAGAACACATGGATTACGCTTCTTCAAATCCATATCCTTGTGACTAGTGTCACAAGGGGATTGGATAGGGGAAGAGGGTCAAGATGGGTGGTCAAAGGGAGTTATGAGGAATGAGTGTGGAAGGAGAATGTAAGAGGCTTTAAAGAGCCTTCAAGTCATGTAAGAGCCTTTAAGGCTCTTGGATAGGAATCTAAGAGGGATAGGATAGAACTTTGATTTTGGCTTGGTTTAGGACTTTCTTAACCCTTGGGTAAGTTTGTGCACATGCTTAGTGAAGGGATTAGGCTTATCTTAGGAGGGAATTAGGGTGCAAGTGTCATGTTTGAGGGATGCAAGTGGGCTAGTACTTATGAGGTAGGTAAATTAGTTGGCTGAGTAGGATTAGCATGGGTGAATGGGTTGGATTTAGCTAATGGTAGGGATTTAGAGATAGTTAGGGTTTGAGAATTGATTTGAAATATTTATTAAATCAAAGTAGATTTTTAGGATTAGATTAAATAGACTTATGTATTTATTTAATTTAATAGGAGAATAGGGATTTAATTGATATTTAAGAGTTTGGATTTGTCATTTGATTTTATAAATTGGGCTATAGTTGATTAATTAAATTAATTAACTAGGGGATGATAATGAATTAATTAAATATTAAGTATCTAATGAATGATGTCTTAGGAGATGAATAAATAGGATTACTTAAATGATGTAATCAGATTTAGGTGTCTACATAGCTAACTTTCCATAGATTTTCTTACTCCAATTATGAATTATGCAACCAATTCCCGCCTTACCAAGATTGTCTCTTAAGGCTCCATGAAAGTTCAATTTATGTCAGCTAAGTTTAGGGGGGATCAATGGAAGTTTTGTCTAGCAATTAAAGTATCCTTACCTCCTTTATGATAGTGTAGTGGGATGTTCAAGTTATGCCAACCATTTCTAATTTCATTATCCCATTAGGATTAAGTATTGTTCAATGCTTTTTGTGACCTCCACTAGTTTTGATCTTGTTTGTTAGATTTTTAATTTTTAATTTCCTATCTTGGAAAATTATGCAAGCACATTCTGTCCAAAGTTACCAAATAAGGATTAAGGGTACAATTTTGTTGATGGAAGAGAAAGTGTTATCTTTAAGAGAAATTGGCCAACTTTTTATTAGAAAGTAAAGCCTACCAATAAAACTATGGGGGGTGGGGGGGAGGGTTAGTGAATCACTACTTAAATGAACTCTATCAAATCTAAAACATCTAACTAATAGATGCAAAAACCACAAGATAATAACACATAATGGAACAATATTTTGTTCACAGGGGAAACCCTTGATCAAAGGGAAAACCCTAGTGGGAATGATGCCCACAAGATAATGTACTAATATAAGAGTTCCTTGTGAAAGGATATGACTTTGTTAGGAGATAATTACACACAATTAGTACATGTAGTCCTTGTTAGGAGACTTTGAATCCCTATACAAAGATTCCAAATATCTTAGGAGCTTATTTAACCCTAATTGGATTCGATACAAAGTGAATTGAATCCATTATCCAAATTGCTTCAAAACTTTTCTCACTAAACAATTGTTAGGATAACATATCCAAGAGTGAACTAAGTAATGCATCAAAATTATTTGTAAATATAGCTCCTTTGAGGTTCTCAACACATCATCCTCATCATCCTCTACTTTGATCTCATCAGATTTACATTCAATATTCCCATACAATTACAATTATATAGTAAGACTATTACAACCAAGGAAAATATCTTTCCTCTACACTATGTCCTAACAATTGACTGAGCAAGCTTTGAGTCTTCTCCACTATATAATGAATAATAGAGGACCTTAGTAAAATATTGCATTAAAATTATACATCCAAAAAAAATATTAACCCTTGGTTGACCTGATAGTGAACATATGACACGTTACACTTCTATGACCATAATATACTGATCAAAAGATTCTTATACCTCAAACACTTCACCATGAACATGCCTTCTACCAAAATCCAACCTCATTTAATAATCTTCAGCCTCATTGAATAGATACAACTCAAATACTAGTACTTTGTTCTTTGCACACTGGCTTGGAACTAGTCTTCAAAAACTCTACTATAACCAACACAAAACTTTGAATTAGTTTGCATGCACTTAGATACATCATCAAGACATATCCAACAACATGTTACTAACATCACATAACACAAATCTACATCCTTTGATCACACTAACCAAAACCATTTTTGCAACTTTGTTTGTTCCAACCTAAAAGACAATATGTTGACATCAATGAAAAACCATGTCATGGATGCATATTGTTATAAATAGGGAATAATGATGGGGGGGGGGGGGGGGGGTGGTGGTGGGTGGGGGGAAGGGTGAATCAGTTTTCCACAAACTTTAAACTTGGTAACCTTTAAACTTGCATATATAGGCATTTAAGAGGTCTTTCTCTTCCCTTCTATTTGTTTTGTTTGATATGTGGCTCAGCTCTCTTGCAACTCTCTCTTATGGGTTTCCCTATGGGCCCCTAACTATGTAATCTTTTGTGTTTGGTAGGGATTGAGGGTTTTCTTTCTGGTTCTTTCTATATAGGAGGAAATGTGAATCAAGGATAACAAAGACTAAGCTCATCATAAATCTTGCTATCACTACTCAAAGAGGGAGTTAAGGAGATTCATCCTCTCAATCCCAACTCTAAAGTAACTAGATCTAAGATAATTAGTGCCAATTGAGTTATAAAGGAGCACTAATCCAAACAAAGATCTAATGGTTATATGACTAGAGAAAAGATACAAAGGTCCTTAAAACCCTAATTTAGCAAGAGTTGTGAACAAAAACTAAGTAGATGTATAATGTAGAGCTAAGATATATAAAGAAATGATAAAGTGTATTGAAATGAAAGAGGGGAAAAGATGCACCTTGTGAAAAGCTTGAAAAATGGGCTATCAAATGACCTCCAAAAGGCTCAATTTTGGATTAAATAGATTGAGAACAATGTTGCAAACAAAATCCAAAAATCATTTGGTGAGAAATCAAGGGCAACCTTGTCAAATTAGGGGTGCAATATGACCCTAATGAGACTGTCAGGGGTGATCTGTCAGGGATGTAATGTGACCTTGATCATAATATTAATTTATAGGGGAGATAAAATATTATCTAAGAAGGGACCAATTTTAAATTCTAATTTAAATTAATGAATAAATGAGGATATAATATTCAAGAAAAATAAAGGTCTAACCCATTTATATTAATTCTAAATTAATAACAGGGCCAATGAGATTAAATTAATTATTTAAATGAAGGAAAAATTGAAGATAAATGATAAAATTGCATTAAATGGGTGCTAAACCTTCATTAAATTGGGATGCTTTCAATTTAAGCTGATACATTGAGCTACCACTTTAGCGAGAGTATGGACTCAATCCAAACTCTTGTAAAGTAGTGCACAAGATATGAGATTATCTTATTAAGATCAAGGAGACCAAGAATCATCTAAGTCCATAAGGGATTAAGTCCTTGATAACTCCAAGATTATACTAAGAGAGAAATCATTGAATGAAAAGAAGTAGAGAGAGAAGGGAAGTGATTATCTCGCCCAATAGAGCTCCCACCCTACTATGAATTACTGAAAAGAGTTGTTGCAAAAGATGACATTAAAATAGTCTAATGGGATGGTATCCCGCTAGTCAACCCATTAGAAGGTCCACCCATAGATCAACATTCTTCGTATCACCATGGAATGGTCATGTAAGAACGTGTTACCCATGTATGGGACTTTAGTAAATTATTATGTGTAGCCCATAGATGAGATTTAACATATGTGTGTACAAAGGGGAGGGAGGGAGGGAGAGAGAGAGAGAGAGAGAGAGAGAGAGAGAGAGAGAGAGAGAGAGAGAGAGAGAGAGAGAGAGAGCATCAATGTCAAGGATGCTCTCTTCCCACATAATCCATGCTTTAAGATTATGCCTAATCCATAAAGGAAAAAATATGCAAAAAGGAGAGATGAAGTAGAGATACATATATTTGAGGATAACCTAGGAAGCATACAAATCCCACAAGGCTAGAGTACCTCAAGAAATACTCAGAATTCATATTTTGTACTCCATGAGAATAATTTGAGAATGCACATGGATAGGTCAAATGGTCTAGCAAGTGTGCATATCATGATATTCAATCAAATCCAAGACATATTAAAATAAGGGGAATATGTATGCCCCCTCCCCTTAAGATAGTAAAATAAACTCTTATTTTGGCATCTTAATGAAGTGGTGAAGAAGGATAAAGAAATTTCAACATCAAGATAGTATCCATAAGCAAAAACCAATCCAAACCAAAGAGGTCATAGCTCGTATGAGGTCATGGAAGGGTAGAATACAATGAAACACCATGCAAGAAATGAAAAGTTAAATCCTTGAAAAGGATAACACATTATTATGAGTTTCCAAGGTAAGTGATCTATCTATCATGAAAACCCACTTGCTAATAATATAAGATTGGATGTGACATGATAAAAAAAAAATACTTCAATAAAAAATATAGTGGATCCTTGAAATAATGAAAAATATGGATAAAGTTCCCTTTCCCCCCAAGTGTAGAAACAAAGAAACACATAACCTATTATGCTACTAACAAAGTGAACCATGCATGCCAATGAACCCCCAAGAGAGAAGCTAACAATGTTACATGGCAATAATAGGGACCTAAATGTTCTTTAAATAAATATGGATTAACATAAATCTCATCACAAGGAGATATGAAAATAACCTTATTACCATCAAGTTTCTAAATCTTAAAATTCAAATCTTGATAATCATTAGTAAAGTGATCATGAAAATGATGATACATGCAAAATGGAAGATTCATAAGTTTTTTACTATGTTTCTTGCAATGTTTTGGTCTAGTAATAACCTTAGCACAAAGAAGCTTAGGCCAAACAAGTTCTTCATCAGTAGAAGATGATAAAGGAGATGATGTGGAAAGAGAATCACTTTGTTGTACACATCCTAATGTATGAGTGACAACGATGTTGAAAGAATGTTGACACCCCCCATTGCCTAAGGGCTTACTAGGTTTGATAGGTTCCTCATGACTAGAAGTAGAAATAAAGTTTGTAAATAAAGGAGTGACTCAATTTCTCATGAATTAAAGATAATTAACTCTATACTCTCCAATCGAAGTAGGATTAAAATCTAAGGTACCCCAATCATCTTTGGATAAAGTGGAAGAAGAAGGGTCTTCTTTAGGTTTTTTCATTTCCTATGTAGGAGGAAAAATCATAACATAGTCTGCATTTAAACAAGGATTAGATGCATCATCAAGATGAAGAGTATATAGAAGGCTAGTGTAAAAAAATGTAACCTTGTGATGAAGAGTCGAAGGAACATAGTTCATAGAGTGCTACCAAGGTTATCCTAAAAGAAAATTATAATTGAGAGGGCCAGACATAACAACTATAGGAGTATCTAATATCACCAAACCTAGTTTAATAGGTAGTGTTATAATACCCAAAGTTTTCTTAGCAATGTTATCAAATCCTCAAACATGAACAACATTTGGTTGAATAGTAGAAATATCATCATTCATAGCCTTTAACATATCCATACTACAAATATTCAAGCCATAACCATTATCAATCAAAGTGCATGGTATAGTAGTTTTATCAATAGATGCATCAATTATAAGAAGGTTAAACTATCTCTTTTTGATGCACGAGCATCTTGGGGGTAAGAGAAATCTTGCATCAACCAAAAATATTTCATTTCAGTTATTTGAATAAGGGTTGTCTTAATGAAGAGTTTTTGTCTATGGAGGCTTTCTACTTACTAAGTCAATCATACAAGCTCATAATGTCCTAATTTTAGAAGTGGATGTTCATCTTGGATATATTAGCCTACCAGTTGAAGCTCAATGCCATATCATGCATATTCCTAGATTTATTGTGGATTTTTGGTTTGCAATTTTGTTATATAAACTTTAGACTCACTGTTGAAACCAAAATGTGCCCAGATGAGGCCCAAAAACTCGATAGATGGGCGCTTATACAAATCCAAGCTTGTAGATCACAAGTTGAGGTTTTCGAAAAGTGGTTATAATAGCCAACCAGAGAAACAATTTGATAGTTATTGCCTTCCAAAGTTGGGCTGACCAAAAATTCCAAAATAAATGTCAAAATTTTATTTGGCCAACTCTATATGTATTTTTAAGGTCTGACAGCCCTAGCTATTAAGTTTGAATGTCTAGAACCTTCTCGGGCAACATAAAATTGCCTATTTAAGAAATGCCTGAACATTGTCTAGGATAGTTCTAGGTGATAGTTCACAACTTTGTCTTACAGATTACTATAATGAAGGTGCCCATGTGGGTTAGCATATTGTAATTCTGAATTTTGTAATTCTGCATTGTTAGAGATAATAAGAAGCCCATTTTTTGTTCTCACAAAATGCTCTTGTTTCTTTCTTTCTACTATTTGTTTATGGTATTAAGGGGAGCACCCTTCATCACCTTCTAAGGCCCTTGACTTGGCCTCAAGCATTAAGCACTCCACCATTATCCACATCTACTATGAAGGGAATGGGGTGGTGGATAAAGTTTCCAATGAAGGGGTTGATGGTAGAAATGAAACCATTTTTTATCCACACTGGCATCCACCTTAATTATATTTCTATTTTAATCATTTATCTCTTAACTAGTTTATTTTAATATTTATTTACTTAAATCCTTTTACCTTCCCGAGGAAACATTTATCATGTGTACCAATTGGTGATTAACTCCATTTATTGCTACATTTAGTTTTGTCTTTCACACAAATGCTCTCTGCCAAATACTCATGTTTTTAATGATCGTGCTCTTCACCAGGTTGGATTGCATTTTTTTGCCTATTTATCGAGTATTTTTTTTCATTCTTATTATTAGTAACATGGATAACCCTATCAATATTTCATGCTCATCTTGTATCATGGCCTTTGATAAGTCAGTAAGGATTGAAAGAATTATATAGTTTGTCGAGATTTAGAATTGAGTAGCATGTAGGGCCATCCTTCATTTCCTTCCTTGGACCCCAATTCATCAATTGGCCTAATAGGTATCAAACTAACTTGGATATCCCTTCCATGCTTATTTCCATCTCCTGTCATTTCTATTCAAACCATGAATTTATTGTAGTCTTTGTTGGGAACTTTTTGTTGAGGCTCTTCTTGGAGACTTGGGCACTATCCTCCTTAATATTAGGGATGATTTAACCATCCCCTTGGCTGAATATCATAGTATACCCTATGCAAGGGGTGAGCCAGTTTGAAATTATCCAAATATCTTTATAGAAGACTTGACAAGCTTCTGGGAGGACAGAGATGTTTATAGGAGGAATTTATTCTTCCTTCTTCATTTTTTCTCAATCTTTGACCCTATGGAGGATGATTGGCTGGAAATGTACTTTGAGGAGGAGGATATTTTACAAGATAGATCCCTACAGGTAGGCATGGAAGACCTTTGGGATGCCTTTAGGTTTTAATAATGTTTTAAATTAAGTTCAAAAAGACTTATTTGTGTATATAAAAACTAACGTCAGATAAGCAAGGTCTCAGCTTACATTTTGTTTTGCCTAAAATCTACAACTAACATGAGAAATCTTCGATAGACCTAAAATTTTGTTTAATATTTACAATAGTAAAGTTTCATTATCATAATATTTTAAGTACACTCTCTTAGAATTTAATGTTTTATATGTTTACTAACTAGTTTAATACAACTCGTCGTTTGACTAGCAATTCAAGGTGGAGTTTTTGTTTCTCTCTGTAACTATTTACTTAACTAGTTTGTAATCAATTATACTTTATGCTAGAGTGTTCCTGCATTCTTCAGTTATGAATGATGGTTTTGTTTAATCTGATTGTCATTTTAGCTTCAGTTTGGTTTTTTGGGTCAATCATGGCTTCATCCATGGGCTTTTTTGAGCTAAAATGGGTTCTTTCTCTTTAAGACCCCTCTTCGGGTCCTACTATGGTTTGGTTACTCCTTACTACCAAGTTTTGCAAGATGTTACATTTCTTTTGGGTTTCTGATAATGTTGCTTTATTTCAGATGGTTTCTTTGACTCCCCTTGTAGGTTGTTGTCTCTCCTTTGTTTTGTAACTTCATCTCTAGTGAGTCTTTGACTCATGTATTTTGCCTCTACATTCCCCATCTCCACTGAATCTTGTTATGTCATCTTTCTTATGTTATGTAGAAAATTTGAGTTATAAAGCTCTTTTCTATAATTAGTATGTAATTATGGGGGTTTATCCTCCTCTTTGTAATCCCTAAAGGGCATCTATAAGTATACAAGACTTTGGTCCTAGGCAATACTGAGAGTTTTCTTTACCCCATTCTTTTTCCCCCAGTGCCTACACTTCAACAAGGTTTTGTACATATTTTAATATTAATAAACTATGGGTATTTTCCTTTTATTGATAGAAAAAAAACATGATTATGTGAGCACTGCATTTAGGGAACCCTAAATGAAACCTAAAACCCCCTTGTTAAGATGTTTGCATCAAAGATATTTCACACTTAACAAATCCGACAAATACCTTGGAAACCATTGGTATGTACATCTTGAACACTCAACTCATAACAACCTAGCTGCAACATAAAAATGTCAATATGTATTTAACCTAGACTTATCTTTCAAAAAAAAAAAAGGTGTATTTTTACTTTGAATTTTTTAGGAATGATAGAGTAGATGAAGCTACAAGGAGTTAATGATGAGATGACATAATACTATCAATCAAAGTAGTGACATGAACATTTGTGTATGGTTGATGTCTTTGGCATTGTTGTCAAAGAGGGAGATGAGAGTGCATGAGTTACCATACAAAGATGGATACAAAGAGGGAGACATATGTTGCTAATAGAGGGAGCACCCCGAGACTGCATGGATGAGAATTAGAATGAAACTAAGAAAGAGAGAACTGCCAACACAAGTATTGAAGCTTTTTGGATTGCATGGTAACTAGTGAAGTATGAGTGGTGTTGTCATCATTGCCAATGAGGGAGATTGTTGGAAACAACAATTGAAGCAATTATTATGTTGTCATTGATGTCAAAGTATTGGTAAGATAGAGTGTCAAACCATTTGGAGAGAAACTTTACTAATACTGTAGAGTTTCATAGCATTTGATTAATGAAAAGGATTTGAAAAGAAGAGATCATGAGATGACCTAGTGAAAGGTTGAGCTGAGATATGTTAAGTATTATGGAAATACAATGGGCACTTGATAAGTTAGTCCTTGACAAGATAATGTGTTCTTCAATCAATACATGAAGTAAATAAGATAGTTGGATAAAGCTAAGAGTTGAAACAAGTCATAAGGATAAGTTTGATTGAGTATTTATATTACATGGTCAATGAAGAAGCTGAAGCTGAAGATTAAGGAACATATATAGAAGTCGAGCGAAACAATTCAAGTCAAGTATTAGTTGTTACTGAGAAAATGTAGAAGCATAATAGCAACTGCCAATTGTAATGGTCCAGTGAGCCTGTTCATACTGAGTGAGAAATTATAGTGTGTGTGAAGCTATATGCTGATGACTGAGAAGAAGAACACAATGATTGTCAAGTGATAGAAAAAGTTACCATTTGAGAAATATTTGGATTTGAGGTCAACCCAGTTTGTGGAGAATAAGGATTGATGAGTTGATTTATTAAATACACAAGGAGAGTTTGTTAAGTGATCAAAGGCAAGGATTTGATCAGAATTAAGTTTCTAGAAGAAGAAGGAGGATAAAAATGTGGAAGGATTCAATGAATTTGACCTAACCCTGAGACCAAAAATGATGTTTAAGAGGCAAAAGATTGAAATCACCTATTGAAGGAGGCATAAGAGATGTTTTCTAGGGTTGGTTCATTGTCGATTGGCGATCTTAAGGAGAAGTTGTGAAGAACATAACAATAGAAGTAAAGTTTGAAGAGAAAGGTGAAGAATGATTTCTTGAGGAGATGCCAAGAAGATCAGTCATGGAGATGTCAATGGAGGCCAGCCAATGAACCTACAGGTGAGCAAATAGAGATCTAAATTCAGAAAGTGAGTTGTACTTTACACAACAAACCTATTGTTACATTCTAACCATTATATTAGTCAAAATCCTTTAATCAAGGTTCACCTAACAGTTGTTTTGCAAATCATTTTATCAAGGTGACATTCTAATGGAATGATCCAAAGTCCTCTAACAAGGTCACTCTTAATAGGGTGATTAAATCTTTTAACAAGGTCAAATTTAATAGTGCGTTGTATAACCTTTAACGGGGTTAGCTCTTAACCGAACTCACTTCATAAGAGTGAAGAATTGGTAGCATGTTACTTGGTAGTTTTTCCCAAATTGGATTTCCACGTTAAATCCTAGTGTCAAATTATAAATTTTAGGTTTGGATGTTATTGTTTTGCATGCTATATTTTATAGTACTTTATTTACTGGAAGTCGTCAGATAAAGAGACGTGGAGCTAAGATATTGCATGAAATGTTAAATTGTTGATGATATGCTATATAGCTTGAGCGGGTATTTGATATTGATTAATCTTTTGAAGTTATTAAATGTTGAATTGGTACATCTAAACCTGGGGATAATTGATTCACCCCCCTTCCTCTTAGTTATTCTAAATCATTATAATAACCACATCATTATTCTACATCCTAGAACTATAAACAACTCCTTGAAAGAACTTGTATCCATAAATACAAAATAGGACTATACCTAGTAACCAAATTATACCTTTTAAGTTATATTGTCAAACTACCTACCCACCCCACATTGCATACATATCAAAGAAAAAATAGAAAACAAGAGTTAAAAGAAACCTACCCTCTCATTCCTCTTTTTTTTTTTTCTTATTTGATTTATGTATTTCAATAAGCACTAAGGAGCCTTTAGGGATAAACATTATGCCAAGCTTATGCTTTCCCCTCCTCCTTGCTATAGTGGAAACCCAATGAGATTTTTTTGCATTCATCTCCATTGCATGCCTCTATGCCCTACCCTATTATTCTATCTCTTTATCCTATACAAAATCCTTGAGAAGCTACCACTTGTATTAGGTCACATCTTTCCTTACTTTCTTATGCTCTATGGCACTCCACACTAAAAAAATGTTAATAGGTGTCCCTCAAAGATTCCTTCTATACTTGGAATCCATGATTAGGCTCTAAAAATCCCACCATTTGCATTATATTTCTCATCGACTCTAGTTTAACCTTATCTCCTACTACAAAGCCCAAGAAAACATTATTGAGGAGATATCAACATTCATCCTATTTCTATAATTTATTTCTACAAATACCCCAACCAAAAGGATATCACAAATCTATAAAAAAATAATCTTCTTAAACCTAAAAATCCCTCTGAGCGACCTCCTATACACCTTTCAACAAAATGGACATTTTTGGTGAACTATTTTTGAGGTGAAGTTGGTCTCCATGATAGACTCAAATCTCAACCCTTTTGGCCTTGTTTCATTGAAACTTAGGAGACAATCACTTAATGAGAACAAATTATTGATTAATACTCCTGGGGGTTTCAAGAGAGATTGTCAACCTAGTTAGGCCTAATGGTGCAAGCTATATTATCAAAGATTAGGATGAATAACGAGGCTGAGGTCAAGGGGACCCTTCTAGTAGTTTGAAAAACAAAAGAATTTTGTATAAGGAAATTATATTTGTAAGGATACTCTATGGTGATGGTGATGGATTTATCCAATGGTTTGTCTCTATTGTTGTTTTTAAATAAGTATGTAAATCTTATTAGAGGATAGATACATAAATTTAAAAAATATTGTATTACATACATGAAGAGGGAGGAAAATTCAAAAGTTGATGTGATATCAAAAGTAGGGATTATAATGGAAGGTGTAGGTAAAGAAGAAATTGCGAAAGAATATAGGATAGTGGGAAACAAATGGTTAGATTTGGAGGGAGATTATGGGAAGGATCTTGAATCCAATGTGTGATAAAAGGTTTGAGAACTAAAGGTTCAATGGGCTAAAGTTTATTTTAAATGACATTTCCTATATAGCCATTTAAGGCTAGAAAGCCTTCACATCAGGTGGCATTTTTTCCCCTTTTCCTTCAATGATCAAAGGGGTGTTGAGTTGGCACAAAAGGATGGATGTGATTAATGTTGAATGATTGAGATCACTAAGTCATTATTTATTGAATGAAAATATTGATGAGGGTTTAAATATCTCAATTACACTTCATAGGAAGAACCTTTCCATCTAAGAGATTGTCCCTTCCAAACCTATGAATAGACCTTAAAAATAAGAAGGTTTTCCTTTCCATAAAAAATGTTATGCATCATGATATAAATGTCACTTTTCATAAATGTTGATTACTATTAATAAAATAAACTATTAAAAGTTACATAAAATTATGTATAATTTATTTTGAATTTTTAAAAATATATTTAAAATCTACACAACAAATTTCACAAACTAGTTATTTGTTTCATCTTGAAATTCTTATAATTGTATGAAAATTCTAATTTAAATATCAAAATTGACATAAATAAGACCTTATAACCTATTTTATAAAATCACCCCTTAATTTTCTATAACAATAACTAACTATTTTAAAAAAGACTAACAAACTTATATTTTAATTAAATTTAATAAGAATACATACATTTACTTTAGTAAATCCCAAATATTTATTTTCCAACTATCTTGAAATACTAAATGTTAACGAGAATCAATTTATGTTCTTCCTTTTTTTCTTAAAGTTTTTAAATTTCATTAGGATATAAATTACTTATAAAAAGAATGAATTCCAATGTCAACACCCTTTTGCTATATTGAAAAAAAAGTTATGACAAAGTATGTTAGCTGGAACATGATTGCTCTCTTCGTTGGAATAAAGAGTTAAAGTGGTTTCATTTTGTTATATTAATTCTAAAAGAAACCACCATCTTCACAATCACATGACATTTAAAGTAAAACATAAATGCCAATAGTTATAGTCACGAGAAGTGGTTTGATCCTTTCATTTTAATTAATAAATATATATTTTAGAGAAAGCAATGGTAGTTGCGTTTTGTACAAATCATAAAAGGTTAGTAATGAAATCTAACAATCTTGATCAAAAGTGATCACCAACCCATTTAGCTTCTAAAAGGAATGAAACATGTGTCGAGAGCCCATTTCTTTTTGGGATATAAAGGCGTGGCACCTAATCTTTAAGGATGCTCTCAAGCATATTTGATTTACTATATTATATTTATTTTTATATAAAGATAATCATATAAATATTACATTTTAAATTTAAATTTTATACAAGATATAATTTTTATCTATTTTATTTTGTATATATTTGTAGAATTCATTTTGATCTTTGAATTTATCTATTTTCTATTATAGATTAGATTAAATGACTTAACTTAAATAGAGGATTATAGAAATGAGACTTTGTCTTTAAATTTTCAACTTTAGTTTCAAATTCAAACTCAAAGTCAATTTACTTGCCAATTTGATGCATGGAACAATTCATTTGTGGCTTTATAAGTTGTATTTAAAGTGGTAATCCTAGTTCATTCCAAAATAAATAGATATTTTAGACTTTTGTTAACAAGAGCACTTGTGATACATTTTTTAGCACAATCAAACAATTTGTTACTCAATTAACTACTCACACCAATATTTTAGATATTTTTTACGTATGTACTTGTTTACTGTAATCACTTAGAAGTTTTCACTTGACATCCCTATGTGATTTGATACAAGGGATGAACCATCCTTGTTACACTACAAGCAAATTATTACCACAACTAAGTTTTATATAGTTGTATTCCTCATTCATAATAGGTTGCACGAAAACATTAAAAGATTCAAAAAGATCAAATCCATCCTACAAGATTTGATCCACTGTTGTGTAGGATAGATTGACAAGTGCATAATAGATATGACAATTGTAGAATTGACATGTTGCAATAGACCAAAAAATATATCAATTCTAAGACAATATTAGATTTGCTAACTTTCTATGCCTAGACAAATCACTTCTTGACATTTATCACTACCTTTGTACATCAAATTTTTAGCTAAGTTTCATCATTTATATGTTTGTATTGTTGATTTGTGATATATTGCATGTACCACTAGATTACTTCCCCACTTATTTAAATTACATTCTCAAGTCCATAATATATTTTGGAATTAATTTTCTATGATATAACAAAATGATTTTGACATTTGCTTGAGATTTGTTGACTCTTGACACCTAGACAAATCATTCCCAACATATATCACTAGTAGTCCACATTAAAAATCTAGCTAAGTATCAATACTTAATTATTTTATGCTTTCATATAATTTTATCCTCTTATTAATCATAGATATCTTGTATTATAAATTCTAAAAATTCTATTTTAGTCATATATGTTGGAATTCTTTAGAATAACTGAGAGTGGGGGTGAATCAATTATCCAAGGTTTAGATGTATAAATAAAACTTTTCACAGCTTAGTGAACCCATATAAAACATTTATACTCATGCATACATCCATAAGATTATGCAATCACTTAAAACTTGTAGGTTACTGACAAATCAACTTGTAGAAATGTAAAACATGAAACATAACAAATTCATCAACACACATAACACAATGATTTATGTGAAAACCCAATTTGGGAAAACCACCAATAACATTATACTATTTTCACTCTTTTGAAGTGATGCCCTGTGAAAGGCCAACCCATTAAAGGTTACAAGACACACTATTAAATGTGACCCTGTTAAAAGATTTCAATCACCTTGTTAGAAGTGAGCCTTGTTAGAGGACTTTAGATCATTCACTTGGAATGTCATCTAGTTAAAGGACTTGGAATGACTGTTAGGTCAACCTTAATCCAAAGGATTTACCCTAGACTGATATAATTGTTAGAGAGTAATAGTAAGGCTTAATGTGATACAACTTGCAACTTGATTTGTGGATTACAAATCTCTATTCAGTCCTCCATTCTGCTTGGCTTTCACTCATTGCAACTCTGATAGGTTGTTCACTCTTCAAGCATTCATCTCCTTAAGCCTTCTTGCTTAACATACCATTGCAGACTCTTTTCTTAGGTCACTTGATGAAGCAAAACCCTATGACTTCTTGTCTTTCTTACGTTCTTGCACATGACAACCTTGCTTCATGACCAACCATTCCTATTAATAAGAAATTAAGATATTTTTCTGCTCATTCTCCATCATCCAAATTAGGGTTTAGATGGGTTAGGTAGGATACAATGTATCTACCCCATATTCCATATCTATTCTAGAAACTTCCTCTAGAATCCACTTTGAATTCACCTCAAAATAGTTTACCTAGAATTCTATGCCACCAGATCATCATCCTTATCTTCCACCTGGTTTACAAAATCCAAGAAAACAAATTTGTTGGCTCAGATTCATCGAATCCATGAACTTTAAAATAATGCAACAGCTCGACATTATCAATCTTTTGATGCTTGACACACACTGTGTTACTCAACATCCTCTATCAAATCACATGATATCAACTAAAGTTTACTAGTGCTCGACATCAACTAAAATTTACTCGGCATCAACTATCTTACTCAACTTCCACTAGAATTTGCTTTTACTTGGCTCAAATTGATTTTCTACTCATCTTGCACTGACTTAAATTCTTGACACCTATTATTCACTCGGTCAAGCTTAGTGGACAAACTTTATATCACATGTTCTTCTAATATTTCTTAGTGTAGCCAACATTTGTAACCTCAAGTAGATTATCAATGCATCATGTTACCACTGTCTTAACCGATTCTTGTACTTCATTACATAAGCATAACTGAACCTTTCCTCTAGGTGTTGTCATTACATCTTTTGATCAAATCCTCTTCATGAATCAACTAAGTGATAGTACTTGAATCTTATAAGCAATTTTCTTACCAACAAATAGCAGGTTTAGTAGGTTTGACATTAGTAACAAAACAATAATTAAAACATATAGTCTTGTTCAACAATCTCTCTTAGTAATGATCTTCTTTTATTAGCTTCTTCAATCCATTCTCAACAATCTCCTTCTTTGGCATTGATGGAAAACCAAGTTGATCAACCAAAACAATCAGATGTTGAACATCTTGTTCAATTAAACTAACTAGGTTAAACCAGTAAGACAATACCAAAAAGAAAACTTGTATCAAAATTTCTCCCTCTATCAACAACTTCCATCTTCTGATTAGGTTACAAAAAATATTTCTTATAATTCCCTCTTACTTAGGATTTCTCCCTCTTTCTTGTATTCTTTTCTATTTCTATATTAGCAATTTCAGCAATCTTTGGATATCTCCCTCTGATATACTTTCTCCCTTTAATTTGATGATTAGTTTAATAAACTTTCTCCCTCTTTGACAATAATACCAAGACATATCATCTTTTCATGTAGATATAGACTTTTTCAATTTCTCCAGTTTCTCCATTTTCTTCCTTTGTCACCTTACTTGTGATTGATTTGGAAATTTCAGCTCTTTGATTACTTTAGGCAACTCCTAAAGTAAGATCCTTTGCATCAATTTATAACATATGAACATCAACTTGTTTGATGCAAGGCACTCCTCTTGTTACTTAGATAGCCTCTGATAGGGGTATCACCCCTAGTTTACCTCTTAGATACTCATGAGCATCCTTAGGTAATGCTTTTGTGAAGATATTAGAAATCTGCTCCTTTGTATTAAAATATTCCATCCTCACCTCTTTATCTTGAACTAATTCTCTCAAGTAATTATATTTGATTGTAATGTACTTAGTCTTTGTGTGCATTACTGGATTCTTTGATATATTGATAGCACTTGTATTATCACAATAAACTGTCATAGGTTTTGTGATCTCCTCCTTCATTCCTTTGAGTAGCTATTTGACCTACACAATCTTTGTATAATTTATAGCAACAACAACATATTCAACTTCAATAGTCGATTGTGACATGCAGTTTTGTTTCTTACTAGTCCATGTAACTAATCTCTTGCCTAAGAAAAATGCTCCTCCACTGGTGCTCTTTCTATCATCAATGTTTCCAGCCCACTCAGCATCAGTGTAGGCTCTCAATTCAAATTTTTCATTCTTTTTTAGTATGGACAAAACTATTCTGTTCCTTTCATATATCTCATTATTCTCTTCATAGCCATTAAATGATTCTCCTTGGGATTAGCAGAGAACCTTGCAACTATCCCTATTGATAATGTAATGTCAAGTTTGCTGTGTACTACATATTGCAATTTTCCAATCATAGACCTATATAATGTTTGATTTACCTCAGCTAAATCATCACTCTTTAACAACTTGTGTGCTATCACCATAGGTGTATTTACTGGTTTGGAATCCTCCAATCCAAAAGTTTTCAATATTTCCTTCACATACTTTGACTGAGTGATGTATATACCATACTTCATCTGATATACTTACAAACCCACAAAAAATTTGATCTCTTCAAACATAGACATCTGAAATTCTTGCTTCATCCGATTTGCAAAATCCTTACATAAAGCATCTTGACCTCCAAATATGATATCATCAAAAAATATTTTAGATAACAAAATACCTTTCCCTTTCTCTATCTTCATGTACAAATTGTTGTTGTCATCAATCCTTTCAAATCCAATCTTCACAAGATAATTATGAAGTCTCTCATACCATGCTCTTGGTTCTTGCTTTAAACCATATAGAGCTTTGTATAATCTACATACCATTTTCTTATTGTTAGCATTAAAAATCCTTCTAGCTATTCTATGTAAACTTCTTCCTCTCATATGCCATTCAGAAATGCAGATTTAACATCCATTTGATAAACCTTGAAACCTTTGTGAGCAGAATAAGCAAGTAGAGAGTTCTTACTCCTTCCAATCTTGCAACAAGGGTAAATGTCTCTCCATAGTCATTTCCTTTTTCTTGTGCATATCCCTTGCAAACTAATTTTTCTTTATTCCTTATGACTTCACCATTTTCATCTAGCTTATTTTTAAATGCCCACTTAGTGCCAATCACATTTTTGTCTTTTGGTCTAGGAACTAGACTCCATGTTTTGTTCTTCTCAATTTGTTCAATCTCTTCTTCCATGGCTTTACTCTAGTCCACATCTTCTAATGCATCTCTTACTGATTTGGACTCCTTCATGCTTAGAAAACATGTATCACTTCTCAATCTATTTCTTGTCATTGGCCTAACATCTTTATCTCCAATGATTTGAGCAACAGGATGATGTCTTTTGACATATTTATACAATCTTGGCTCTGTTCTTGTTTCTTCATTCTATCTTTCAGCTTTTGAATCACTATGTGTATCTCTGTCAGGTATCTTAGCATTTCTTTCATGTCCACCAACTAAAAAATCAAAATGTGTATTCACTTCATTCTGTAACTAGGCATTTGAATATGGCTCGGTTCCTAAATGTAACTTGACATTCATAGGATGTGACTCGGCAGTCACTGAAACTTGCTGTTGGATTGTAGCTTGATTTGTAGCATCTTTTTCAATAGGCATACCTTCATAAAAGTATACAAATGATTTGTATTCTTCTAGTTCTTTCATAGGTTCAACCTTATGTACTTCTATAAATTCATCAAAGTTCACATTTGCACTTTCCACAACTTTGTTAGTGTTAGCATTCAAACACTTATAAGCTTTACTTTTTGTGAAATATCCAAAGAATATACCTTCTTCACTTTTTGCATCAAGTTTACCATTCCTAAAATCTTTAAGAATGTAACACTTGCTTCCAAATACCTTAAAATATTTTACATTGGGTGAGTGTCCATACCGTAGTTCAAAAGGTGCAAAATGAGTACCTTTCTTGACTTGTACATGATTCAAAGTATAGACAACTGCACTTACAGCTTCTCTCCAATATTTTAAAGCAACATTCTTCTCCATCATAAGTGTTGTAGCACAGTCCATTATAGACCTATTTCTCCTTTCAGTAATACCATTTTGTGGAGGGGTTCTTGGTGTAGATGTCTATCTTTTGATTCCTCTATCATTATAGAACATCTCAAATTCATTTGATGTGAATTCTCCTCCTCTATCTGATCTCAAACATTTCAGACTCTTACTTGTTTCCTTCTCAAATCTTGCTAAGTAGGACTTAAACATTTAAAAAATATCAAATTTCTATTTCAGAAATATAAGTGTCATCATTCTAGAATAATCATCAACAAATAACATAGTGTACTTATCTCCTTTGTAGCTTTGCATATCAATTGGTCCACACAAGTTAGTATAAACAATCTCTAGTATTTCTTTAAAGGTATATGCTTTACTCTTAAAGCTTGACTTTGTCATTTTTCCTAATTGACATTGCTTGCACATTGTATTATTAGGTTTCTCCAACTTAGGCAAACCTCTAACTTTCTTCATGTTACTGATACTAACCAAGTTATCAAAATTAACATGACATAACCTCTTATGCCATAACCATACATCATCAAATATTACAACAAGATAAGTAGCATCCTCTATATCAAGATAGAATCGATTAATTCTAGTTTGATCACCCTTTTCAATCATTTTTCCATTAGTATCATATATCTTAGCAATCTTATTTTCAAACTCAACCTTACATCCTGAATTATTCAATTGTGACACACTCAAAAGATTATAATTTAGTCCTTCAACATAGTAAGCATTGTCACATAGAATCTTATTGTTAGGAATAAGGTGTCTCAACCTTGGATAATTCCTATTCTTATTATTTATTTTGTAATATGTATTTCTTGCAAATAATGTTGATGTGTCGGCATCTTGAATTTTGTATAAGGAGATCATCGCTAAAATGGTTATGACGGATTCCTATGACACATAAGAGCTATGTTAGGAAGATTCAATGAAAGGTGAAGACATATGGCAACTGATAAATTTGAGTATTGTACACTCTACCCCAATAGTGGGGTTCCTATTTTATTGGAGAATGGTAAAACTCTAATACAGTTACCTTTGGGTGTAGCCCTAAAAAGTGAAGTGCATGTTATCAGCATTTTTAGGGTTGAGAAGAGAAGGGATGCGCGATAGTGTATTGTTGGTACTGTGAGTTTCTATTGGAGTCTTCTGTTGTCACTGTTGAACTTGCATTGCAAGTGTATTGTAACCTTGTGTTGAAGATAATACATTGTGTAGGTTTTGGAGGGGTAGGGTTGTTTTACCAAAAGGTTTTTCCCCACTAGCAAATCTTTGTGTTATGTGTTTCTTTCTCTATCTATTTTCTTTATGCTTGGTTTGCTGAAATATTGTTGTTTACATGATATTGAATCTATAAGTGTAAACGATATTAATAGGATTTGCACCATACTTCTCTTAAGAGATTAGTGTAGGAAGCTGTTTCTGCACCTGAGTTTCATTACACTTATCTGTGAGCTTAATAGAACCATTTCCTTTTATCAAACATGTGCATCATTACCAAATCTTACACTATTTCCTTCATAAAAATTTAAGGTAATGAACATACTTTTGTCTTCAGTCATATGATATGAGCATCCACTGTCAATAATCCATTTGTCATTTTTGTTTACGCAAGTCACAAGTGCAATTGCCTCATCTTCATCAAATTTATCCTTCATTACAACATACACCACTTCATCATCATGTTCATCATATTCATCCTTTGTTTCCTCTTTAGCAATGTAGCATGACTTCTTGCCTTTATCTTTGTAATCTTTGCTGTCATCTTCTCTTTTGCTTTTGTACTTGTCACCACCTCTATAGTTCTTCTTCTGTGTACATCTAGTAGTAATATGACCAATCTCACCGCAATTGAAACAAATGATAGGTAACTTACCTTTGAACTTGCCTTTACCTCTGTGGAGTCTTCTTGCTAGTACTACTTCTAGTTGTTCAACATCTTCCTCATCTATATCACTATCAGTAGACACATATTTTATCTTTCTCCTCTTCTTCTACTTGGGCTCTTTAGAATCCTTAAATAACAACTTTGAAAGCAGATTCAAGATTTTTGGGTTTGTAATTATTAAAGTTAGATAGCTCAAAAGCAATGAGTCTACCTAACAGACCTTCAAGGGTTAGATTATTTCCTGGAATACATCTTAGTTCCTGAATTGCAAAAACTCTAATAACATAAATAGGCAACAATGTCCTCAAGACTTTGCTCAACACAGTATTGTCATCTATCTAACTAGTAGCACCTTTTATTTTACTAACAAATTATTTTATTCTACCAACATATTGAGCAATATTCTCACCTTCTTCCTCTCTCATATCATCAAACTTACCTCTGAGACTTTTAGATTTGGCTATTTGAACATTAGTGTCTCCTCCATAGATAGTGGTTAGGGCATCCCACATTTTCTTTGCACTATCAAGACCTTTGATATCATCAAATTTGACATAGCTTAGGGCAGAGACAATCTCCAACATTTCTTGATTGTGTTCTTTCTTTTTCTTCATATCCTCAACAGTTATTGCTCCTGCTAGATTGACATGTTCCACTGAGATGGTGGTTTGTGCATGATCTCCAAGTCCTCCAAGGTGTAGCTTCATCAAACTTTTCCATGCAAGAAAGTTATCTCTATTGAGCTTGGGTACTTCTCTTTTTGACATCTTGATCTTTGTTCTTCTAGTACCTTCAAACTAGTCCTCTTAAGCAGATGGCTCTGATACCAATTGTTGGAATTCTTAAGAATAATTGAAAGGAGGGGGGGGGGGGGTGTGAATCAGTTATCCAAGATCTAGATGTATAAATAAAACTTTTCATAGCTTAGTGAACCCATATAAAACATTTATACTCATGCATACATCCATAAGATTATGCAATCACTTAAAACTTGTAGGTTATTGTGAAATCAACTTGTAGAAATGTAAAGCATGAAACATAACATATTCATCAACACACATAACACAATGATTTACATAGAAACCCAATTTGGGAAAAACCGCTAGTAACATGCTACTATTTTCACTCTTTTGAAGTGATGCCCTATGAAAGGCCAACCCTGTTAAAGGTTACAATACACACTATTTGTAGTGCTTGCCCCTAGATCACATTTCTGTTATCATTGTCAAATTCTTTTAGGCTGACTTTATGCATTGATTAGTTTTAGAGATACTGGATTTACAATATTATGATATTATTTCATGACTTGGATTAGTGATATATTTTCTATAATTGCTTAGTTGATTTCATTCATGTGTTGTTAATGATGTTTTGATGATTCCTAGTTAGTAAATGTGGTTCCTTTCGTAACAATGTAACATGATGTCTTTAATGATGATTATGTTTGTATTGATAGAGATGCATTATTATAATTGAGCATTTGATTTTAGATTTGTGATTTTTATACTTACCCCATACTTGCATGTGTATGGTGCGTGTGTTTATTTTATCTTTCTATATGACGTGTTTGATGTGGTTAAGGGAGGGAATCGTAGTCACCTGCTAGTCAGGATCTACACGATGAACCACTCCCTACCATTGCATGTTTAGTTTAGATATATTATATACATGTACATGCTCGTCTTTTATGCAAGATGCAGGTACCGGGCATCGACTTCCCTAAATTGCCAGGATGAGTATGCCCTATTACAAATACTCAAATGGTGAGAATAGGAAGATAATGATCAAGTCCAATCCTAGCCATAGCCTATAATACTTGTCCTGCAAGGAGGACTCGTAACAGACTATCTACCTTTTTTTAAACCCGTGAGTATTTTGTGCGTATGTTGTTTTATGAGTCTTTGATGAATTTTTTGTTAATTAACTTTAATTAAAAGATTAAATTAATGATTTAATTTAATGAAAAATTATTATGACATTTTAATATTTAATTATATTTAATTAATTGATAAATTAATTAAATAAAAAGAACTGAGTTTGAAGATAAAAGTTATAAGAATAAATTTAGAACGTGATAATATTTATTTAATTTAATAATAATATATTTAGAGTTCATTTTTAAATAAATGCTAAATATTATTGTTATTTAAGTTTATAAATATTTATCAAATTAAACGTTCAAAAATAAATTAAGAAGTTGAAAGATATTAAATTATGGAAAGGATTCAAGTTCGCATGATGCCTACATGAGACTATAATATAAGAAATTAATTAAAAGATAAAATATGTGAACTTAATAAAGATATTTTAAAGTGCGAATGAGATTTAAAAAGTTAATAAATTAATTTAAAGCAAAGTCAAGTGGAAATTAAATAAAGTAATTTAATAATTCATTTGTCTTAATTAAAAGTAAATTAATTGTGCATAAAAGAATTAATTAAATAAAATAATTATAATTTTAGAAGTGGTGGTGATAGAAACCCTAAAAGGTAATTAGATTTTATATTAGAGGGTTTTGGGGTCATTATTACACACACAGGTTTCAGGGAACACACTTTTGGAAAGGGGAACAAAGAAATCTTTGGAAGCTTGGAAAGGGTTTGGATTAGCAAGGGTTTCACTGGATTGTTAGCATTAGATCAAGGTAGGGTTCGTGAACCATTGTAGAAACACTTTCGGATCTCTGTCTTCTTCGTGCTTGTTGAAATTTGATTTCTCAAATTTTGTTGTATGAATCTTGCCACCCTTTGTTCTTAATCTTTTGCTATTTGATTTCATCTGTGAATCTGGAAAGAAACAACCATTTAGAAAACCTTGTCCTACATCTAAGATAAATTAGTATTAAATCAGGATTTGAATTTTGGATTAAAATGGAATTAAGAAATTTAAGTTTGGAAAGGGTTTAATTTTGGAAATGAAAATCCTAAATTGAAAATCCGATGGGTTCAACTTATTTTTCCTATTAGACTAAAATTTCAATCATTTTAAAAAAAAAATTAATTAAAAATAATAATATATATATGCGTGTGTGTGATCATAGAAGGAGAATTGTCTAAAAATGATTTCTTTTTATAAAATTAAATATATATATATATTTAGAATTTAATTAGACGGGGGTAGTTTGAGTTTATTTGTTTAATGGAGAGTGAATTATATTAAAAATGAAAATTTTAAAAAATAAAATAAAATAAAGTATGATGGGGGAGGGATTAACCCAACCCCCACCTTACCTTTTTTCCTCTGCCCGTGTCGCAACAAGGACTACCGCAGTAGCAGTACTACTGTGGCAGCAGGTACTATTGACGCAGCAGTAGCTTGCTACGGCAAACCGCAGTCTGCAAGCCGATGGGCCTAAAACGCTTTACTTGATGCGTTTTGATTCAAAAAAATAATTTTGTTTATAATTTTTTTAATATAAAATTTAATTAATATTTTAACATGATTTTTAATTAATAATTTAATTAAAAATAGATTAATTGAATTTAATTAATGATTAATATTGTTTAAGAAAGAATAGAGTGATTTCATTATTATTATTAATAAAATTGATTTTTAATAATAACATAGTATTATTTAATATCAATGATTATTATTTTTAATGATTTTAATTAATGATTACCTTTGATTAATTTGGAAAAAAATTACTTAAATCAAATAGGGGTAGTTGGGTAATTATTTAAATATAGAATTGGCTTGATTGTAAGAGTTAATTGCGAAACCTATTACTTGAAACATACATTGAACACAAAAGTAAACCTTTTGTCTTTAAAATCAAACCCAGACTATGAAATTGTGTTGTTTTGCTTGTATGGTCTATGCTTTGGATTTTGGTGTTGATTAGATGTCGACCAGTCTATAGAGTACACTAGAAGTTTTTGTGAGATTTATTTTATACTATTTATATGGCTGGATGTCATGATGATTTTTGTGATTCATATTGAGATTATATTTATGAGATTTACCTTGTGGAGCTTTTATGTGTTCTTGGATGGGAGAACCATCTTATTATAAGGTTCCCTATTAAGGAACCAAGTTTGAGCTTTATGGTTGTTGTGGTATGGGATACAACTGTGATTTATGTGCTTAGGAGAGGTTGTCTAGGTACATGACTCTGAGAGTGGCTTGCAATAGGGGTCTGAGACCCAAAGAGGTCAGTGCTAGGGTAACCTAATGCAAGTTATGTAATAAGTGATAATCTAGTAATTAAAAATTGTTTGGGGGGGAACACACTAAAAAGATAAGTTAGAGATATTTGATCCACCCATGCTTTGAGTGCTTGTATAGACAAGGATGAGAATGGGATGATAGCCTCATCTTTTTGAGAGGGCTTTTTGGTTTCCACATGTGTCATGTTGAGGGTTGGGGGTTCAAAGTAACCAGTCCAGGGTAACTCAAGCAACCATGTGATGACACTCCCTAGTATGTATCCTGAGTCTCCTCTGTAGATCTCTATAGATTATGTGTACCTCTGGTGGTGTACTTATTGTTGGATGTGGTGTACTTATTGTTGGATGTGTTTATTGTGGCTATTACTTTCATTGACGATGATTGGTGATTCATAGATGATGTACTCTTGATATGTGGTTTTTGACTTGAGGTGATTATCTTTCATTGACTTTATCTTATGATCTTGGTATTTGGTTTATACTTGGTTTGTGTACGATGTTTGGTTATGAGGTGTTGGTATTGGATTGAGTGTTCTTACTTTTAGATTATTTTATCTTCTTGAGTAGCATGTGTTACCTTTGAGGTGGTTTTGGCTAGTAGGAATTCCATGCCTAGGAATGTTTTATGTTTGAATAGCCATATGAGGATCGTTCATTATCTTCCCTACACGGTGGGAGTGGAAGCCTGACTAGGTAACCACGCGATCATGAGGTAGTGTCTTCTTACAATTTGGGTTCCCCTCACATTGACAACTGTTAGATGTTCGTTGCAGAAGATGTACCTCTATCATTCTTATCTCAGAGACTTATTTTTAGATGATGTATATATATTATCATGTATTCTGATGTATTGTATCTATTTTCACATACCCTGTGACATGTGCAGTGGATGTTAATTAGTGGACGTACTTTCATCATATTAGTTATACTTATGTATTTGCTTATGCGAAAATGTATCCGTTATTTCTTTATGTTCACGAGACATTGTACTTGAAACTTAAACTAATTAATTTAAAATTATTTAATGTGACTCAACGTAAAGGAACCCTTGAGGAATTGAAACTATATCTGTAATTGATTATGTGTATTTGATGTGTATGTTCATGGTGCTTCCACATTAATGTTGTCTTGATGTTGTTTAAATCTTAAAAAAAAAAAAATAGTTCAGTAAACATTGTAACATGTTAGGTTTATTTCTCTTGGGTTCCTGAGCGGGGCATTACACTATTAAATGTGACCCTGTTAAAGAATTTCAATCACACTATTAGAAGTGAGCCTTGTTAGAGGACTTTAGACCATTCACTTGGAATGTCACCTAGTTAAAAGATTTACAAATGACTATTAGGTCAACCTTAATCCAAAGGATTTATCCTAGACTGATACAATTGTTAGAGACTAATAGTAAGGCTTGATCTGATACAACTTACAACTTTATTTGTAGATTACAAATCTCTATTTAGTCCTCCATTTTGCTTGGTTTTCACTCATTGTAGCTCTGATAGCTTGTTCACCCTTCAAGTATTCATCTCCTTAAGCCTTCTTGCTTAACATGCCATTGCAAACTCTTCTCTTAGGTCACTTGATGAAGCAAAACCCTATGACTCCTTGTCTTCCTTAGGTTCTCACACATGACAACATTGCTTCATGACCAACCATTCCTTTTAATAGGAAATTATGATATTTTGCCGCTCATTCTCCATTGTCCAAATTAGAGTTTAGATGGGTTAGGTAGGATACAATGTATCTACCCCATATTCCATGTCTATTCTGGAAACTTCCTCTAGAATCCACTTTGAATTAGCCTCAAAATGGTTTACCTAGAATTTTGTGCCACCATCTCATCATCCTTATCTTCTACCTGGTTCACAAAATCCAAGAAAAAAAATTGTTAGCTCAGATTCCTTGAATACATGATCTTTAAAATAATGCAATAGCTCAGCATTATCAATCTTCTGATGCTCGACACACACTGTGTTACTCAACATCCTCTGTGAAATCACATGGCATCAACTAAAGTTTACTGGTGCTTGACATCAACCAAAATTTACTCGGCATCAACTGTCTTGCTCGACATCCACTAGAATTTTCTTTTACTCCGCTCCAACTAATTTTCTGTTTGGGTTGCACTAACTTTTTTTAGCACCTACTATCCACTCGGTCAAGCTTAGCAGACAAAATTTATATCACATGTTCTTCTAATCTTTCTTAGTGTAGCCAACATTTGTAACCTCAAGTAGATTATCAATGCATCATGTTACCACTGTCTTAACTAAACCTTATACTTCATTACATAAGCATAACTCAACCTTTCCTCTAGGTGTTGTTGTTACATCTTTTTATCAAATCCTCTTCATCAATAAACTAAGTGATAGTACTTGAATCTTATAAGAAATTATTTTTCTAGCAAATAGTAGGTTTAGCAGGTTTGACATCAATGGCAAAACAATTATTGAAACATATAGTCTTGTTCAACAATCTCTCTCAACAATGATCTTCTTTTATTAGCTTCTTCAATCCATTCTCAACAGTATACTAGTTAGATTTGTGTCAAATAAAAATATATTGAACCTTTCAATTTGGTGAATCTCTCAATTCTTACACAACCTATCAGTTGGCTAGAAACCACAAAGAATAAAGCATTAGATCATTATAATGGTAAATAGCATCATGGTGTAGTTTTGACAACACATCCTAGATATATTCTAAAGATGAGGGACATGTCTCAATATGTATTCATGTATATGTATGAATCATGCAATGATAGTAGGTTGGTAAAAGAAATACTAGATCTAGGAAGAGACAGAGAGGTGTGAATAAGAGAAAGTAACCACAAGAATAGATATAAAGATCCTATATGTTTGGATAGCTTTGTTAGAAAGTAAATTCCACCAATGTAACTAAGGGGGGAGGGGGGAGATGAATCAATTATGCACTTTAAAAAACTTAAATTAACTTTATCAAATCCAAAGCATAGACCCCATGGATACAACAACCATAAGATGATAACCATGGAAAGTGACACAAGATATGTTAAATAGGGAAACCATAGATTAGAGGGAAAACTCTTATGGCAATTATGACCACAAGATGATGTAGTAATATAAAAAATTCCTTGCAAAAGGATGTGACCCTATTCACAATTAATTCAATACAATCAGTACATATGATTCCATGTTGGGAGAATTTGAATATCTGCTACAAGATTCCAACCATGTTAGGAATTATTTCAACCATATTAGTAGTTGCTTCAACCCTTTTAGGAGGTAATAAGAATTCAACTAAACCTACTATCCAAATTGCTTCATAATCTCTCTCACTAAAAATTCTCAAGATAACATATCTAAAGGTGAATTGACTAATAAAAAAAATTCTCTTGTTGATACAACTCCTTTGAAGTCTCAACACATCATCCTCAACATTTTCTTCTATGATCATGAAATTTGCATCCACAGTTCCATATAATCATATCACATAATGAGACGTATACAACCAAGGAAAATATCTTTCTTGTATACCAAGTCCTAAAATAACTAATTGAGTTGGCCTTGAGGCTTCCCCAATGTACAATGAGTAATTTATGACCATCATAAGATATTACAATTAAGTTCCACATGCTACAATACATAATATGTCAATTCATAACAACAATCGGCCTAACAATGAACATAGAACATGTTACACTTTAGTGACCAACATAGAATGATCTCCTAGTTTTTCACCTTGCACACATTACCAAAAACATGTCTCTGACCAAAATCCAAGCCCGTTGAACAAGCTTCAACCTTGTTGAAAAAATACATCTCAAACATCAACATAGAGTTTCCTACAAACTGGCTTGCAACTAGTCTTTTGTAAAACTATTGTAACTCACTCAAATATTTATAACTATACACTTAGAAAAATTATAAAAAAATATCTAGAATCACTATGCTAATCCCACTAAATAAAACTCTTCACACATGAACCACACTAAAAAAACACTACCTCTACAATTCTAACTATTCACCTAGAAAGGCAATATGTTAACACCAATGACAAACCAAGTCATGAATTCAACACATAAGCACTCAATCATCTCTTCAACATGAAAATGGACTTCCCCAAAGGACTACTCTCAACATTGTTTTGTGGATGATATAGGGTTTCCACTCATGGAAACATATACCTTCTATGAAGAAGGAAAAACAAAAGATTAAGTTTTGGATGATTGAACTTAGAAAATTGTCTAAGTATAATTTAGGAAAACATTGAACAATTATGCATTTTTGTTTATTTTAGTTTACTAGAATCATTTGAAGTTATGCATAGTTGGGGGATGATATATATAATGTAATATGCACGTGGTTCGGAGGGCTTAAGTATATTCAATGTACAGACAAAGTTATGGAAAGTTTTATAGGTGCATGTTGAACAAGCATAACAAAGAAGATAATAGAGTAAAATCATTTTGGTTTAAAAAAAATGACTTAAAAAGGTCGGGACGACATCCTAGATGTTAACCCTCACTTAGAAAAAAGTAATTCTGAATTTTGGGAAACGTGTATGGAAATGAAGGGTGGCTAGTTAAGCAGTTGGGTATAAAGAAGACACTTTTTGTTTGTAAGAATTGTCTCATTCTAATGTAATGTTATAATCTTGTGATGTGTACTTTGTACAATTAGTCTTGATGTGAACTTGGTGTTAGTACAGTACAGTATAATACAGATGCATGAGCAAATTTGTGAAGAGAGCTACAAAGGAAAAATAAGATATTGAAGATACTAGCACTATAAGAAAGGTTTTTGAATCTATACCTTTTCTTGTATAGAATTTATTTATTTATATGAATTTTTGAGAAGTGGGCTTAACTTTCCACTTTTATAATTGTAATAGCAGCTCCTAATAGGGCTGAGGCTTCTAGCAATTCCTAGTCCTCTAACAAGGACATATACACTATATTGTTGGAAATATAAGAGGAGTAATTGAGAAATACTACAAAATATAAATACTACTGAAAATATTATTGCTCTGCAAACACACGGGCACTCGGTTAATACTGATAATATGTTGTAATTCGGTAACTATTGATATACCAACTATAACTCAATAAATGCAATTCTTAGGATATTATCTGTGATTAACCTTAATTAACTTAGTTGCATAAACATAAAATAAATAGCATGAACACAAGTGACACCACAATTTAACGTGAAAACCTAATTTGGGAAAAACCACCAATTGCAACTAGTTACTAATTTTCACTCTTCTGAAGTGAGCCCTATTAGGAGCCAACCCTATTTAAGGTTACAATACAAACTATTAGGTGTGACCCTATTAGAGGATTTAATCACCCTATAGCGGACTTGATAGAGGTCTTTAGACACTTCAATCTAGACATGCCACCTTGTTAGAGGATTTACAAATAGCTATTAAGCCAACTTTGTTAAGAGATTTATATCACTTCTACAATGGTTAGAGAGTAATAATGAGATGACCTGATTTTTGATGCAACTAATTTGCTGATTATAGATCTCTATTCTAGCTTGAATACTTGATTCTTCCTAATTGAATGTATCTTTGGAGCTCTACAAGGATATTCTTCTTATCCTTCTAATTCACTTCCTTTAAGCATATTCTATTCTTCCATTCACTTCCACACATTCAATCCTGAACTTGACCTTATACTTATATCTTATGCATTATCAAGTCAGCTTGAATACATATTAGAATAATTAATATTCATCACCTTAGTCGACTATAACCAACAAATAAATTCATTAAACTCAATATGCCAAAACTAGAAAATCCTTCATTAGCCAACCCTGCTCGGTAGACACTAACTCAAAAATGATTTTCTTGTTTTAACCAAGGAAACTTAGTTAACACTACATCTTCACAAAATTCCTTTGGTAGCCAAGTGAGCTCAGTTAACACTGGTTCCATCCAACTTTTCCTTCATTAATTGAGTGAGCTTAGTTAACACTCAACTTCTATGAACTTATGTTCGCCACTTGAGTGAACTCAGAAGACATTGTCTTCTGAACTTGGCAGATACTGGAATACTCGGTAGACATAGGAAACTATCTTCATTTCCTGAGTGAGCTCGGCATACACTGTCTAGTAAAGATATGACATTTTGTGTAACATCAAAGATAATACACAATTAACCAATTGTATTCAACAGTGGATGTAATAGACTCCTAATAGGGTTAATACCTTCGGCACAATACTTTTGATTAGTGTATCATTTTGTGGGTACCATCCTCACTGGGGTTTTCTCTTGGACAAGGTTTTTCTAGTTAACAAATAATGGTGTTATGAGTTGCATTGTGTTATTATTATGTTTACTTTTTAGTTTGATCACATATGCATGTTTAAAGATTGTTAGAGATATCCATATTTGGGAAAAAGTTTGTCAAGTATTGATTAACCCCCTCCCCCCTCTCAATATTTCCTATTTCTAACACATTCATGCTAACAATATCTCCCTTTGGCATTGATGGCAACATATGATGAAAAAATATAAATTCCAAAAACACCAAATTGAAATATGATTGCTACCCCATTGCTATTAATCAATGTTTATACATTTCTTCCTCATCTTCTTTATACAATACTCTTCCCCATACATCAACATGTACAACTCCCCATTCATGCATAGTATTTTTCATGTATTAATCTTCCCCACTGACATCAATGATAAAGGTGTCATTATGCCAATTCTCTAAGTTCAATAATCTCCAATACAATTTGAAAAAGCTCACTGAGTGCCAAAAAACACTATTAAACATAACATTACCAAAGGGTTCTCAATTACTCTACTATAAAAGTGATCACTCCTCCAAAGGAACCATCATCAACATGCAATCTAGATGTAAGAATAAGCTCTAAATATATTGGATTGATGCAATCCTACATCAACTACTTTAAAGAAGGTTGGGGCATAACCCCAAGTATGTCTCTCAAGTACCCAAAGGTTTCCTTATCAAAAGCTTTGGTAAATATGTTTGATATCTCTTCCTTTGTGCTAACATACTCCAATTTGATATGTTTCTCTACTACTTTCTCTCTCAAGAAATGATACTTTATTGCAATGATCTTAGTCTTTTAATGTAACACTGGACTCCTTTACATACTAATTGTACTTGTGTTATCAAAATAAATGATAATAGGCTCTACAAATTCAATACCAATATTTTCCAACATTAACTTCACCAAAATTGTCTAATTACAATTTATCTTTTGTAACATAGTCTACTTCTACTATAGATAGTGATATACAATTTTGTTTCTTACTTAGTCATGAAACCAATCTTCCTCCCAAGAATAATATTCCACAACTTGTACTTTTCCTATTATCTACATTTCCAGCCCAATCTACTTTAGTGAATGGACATAAATTAAATTCATGTGATTTTTCATACCATAATCCATAATCTATTGTTCCCTTTAAGTATATGAATATTCTCTTTACTACTACCAAGTGTGTTCCTTTAGGAACTTCTTGGAATCTTGTTATAATTCCAATTGCATGTTGGAATACTTTAGAATAATTGAGAGGGGGGAGAGCGGGGGGTGGGGGGTGGGGGGGGGGGGGGGGGGGGGGGGGGGTCCGAATTAGTTATCCAAGGTTCAGATGTATAAATAAAACTTTTCATAGCTTAGTGAAACTAGAAAACATTTATCTTCATGCATGCATCCATAAGATTATGCAATCACTTAAAACTTATAGATTACTGTTAAATCAACTTGCAGAAATGTAAACATGAAACATAACAAATTCAATGACACACTTCACATAATGTTTTATGTGGAAACCCAATTTGGGAAAAACCACTAGTAACATGCTACTCTTTTTCACTCTTCTGAACCAATGCCCTATGAAAGGCCAACCTTGTTAAAGGTTACAATACACACTATTAAATGTGACCCTATTAAAGGATTTCAATCACCCTATTAGGAGTGAGCCTTGTTAGAGGACTTTAGACCATTCACTTGGAATGTCACCTCATTAAAGGATTTACAAATGACTGTTAGGTCAGCCTCAATCCAAAGGATTTACCTTAGTCTAATACAATTATTAGAGAGCAACAGTAAGCCTTGATCTGATAACAACTTACAACTCCATTTGTAGATTACATATCTCTATTTCAATCCTCCATTCTACTTGGCCTTCACACATTTCAGCTCTGATAGCTTGTTCACCCTTCAAGCATTCAACCCTTAATCCTTCTTGCTTAACATGCCAATGCAAAATTTTCTCTTAGGTCACTTGATGAAGCAAAACCATTGACTCCTTGTCTTCCTTAGGTTCTCACACATGAAAACCTTTTCTTCTAACCAACAATTTCTATAAATAAGAAATTAAGATCTTTTGCCATTCATTTTCTATCGTCCAATTTAGGGTTAGGATAGATTAGGTAGGATACAATGAATCTACCTCACATTTCATATCTCTTCTAGAAACTTCTCCTTGAATCCTCTTTGAATTCACCTAAAAATGATTTACCTTGAATTTTGTGCCACTGGGTCATCAATCTTATCTTCCACCTGGTTCACATAATCCAAGAAAACAAACTTGTCAGCTCAAATCTATCAAATTCACGATCTTTTAAATAATGCATCCACTCGACATTATCAAGATTTTGATGCTTGGCACATACTGCATTGATCGACATCCCTTGTGAAATTACTTGGCACGAACTAAAGTTTACTAGTGCTTGGCATCAACTAAACTTCACTTGGCATCCATTATTTTGCTCAACATACACTAGAATAAACTTTTACTTGGCTCCAACTAATTTTCTTCTTAGCTTTCACTAACTTTGCTTGACACCTACTATCCACTCGGTCAAGCTTGGTAGATAAACATTGTTTCACTTGTTCTTCTAACCTTTCTTAATGTAACCAACCTTTGTAACTTTAAGTAGATTACCAATACATCATGTTATCACATTCTTAACTAATTCTTGTATTTCTTTACATAATCATAAGTCAACCTTTCCTCTAGGTGTTATTATTACATCTTTTGAGAAAATCCTCTTCATCAATCAAATAAGTGACAGTACTTAAATCATGTAAGTAGTTGTCTTACTAGAAAATAGCAGGTTTGACATCAGTGACAAAATAATTATTGAAGGGTGGAAGCATAACCTGTGTCACCATTTTTGATATTTGGAGGGGTTACGGCTGAAAGAGTTTCGGCTGTAATGGTTACGGCCAAACAAGTTCTAGCCGTACATACGTGGCAAGTTTCTCCGTTGACGTGGCATGCAAGGTTACGATTGAAACACTTCCAGCCGAAACGGTTCTGGCCATAACCCCCATGTTTAAAATGACTCAAAATATCATAAATAGCCAAAAAGTGATTGACGATAATTTTATAAGCTTGGAGGTTTTGGTGGTAACCCTTTCGGCCAAAACAGTTATGGTCGAAACAATTTCGGCTAGAACTACCTATGTGGCATCCTAGGTGGTAGCCACACAAGCAAAAATAAGAACTTCTGCAAACTTCTCACTTTGAAGGCCAATTTGACTTAATAAATTGAAGTTTTTTTTAAAACTAAAAATATATTTCTATAGGTCTTAGAGTCAAGATTATGATTATATAATTTTTTTAAAATTTTGATTTTGGATAATATGTTATAATTTGAAAATAGTACAAGTAGGTATTTTAAGATTCAGGAAGACGTCTATTCAAAAATAAGAAAAAAATAGTAAATCATGTTAAAAAATTATTTTTTTTTAATGCTACACTAGAGGAGAGAGTCTTCTTCAAGAATATGTAATTTATTTTAAAAAATATGTAGATTTGATAGAAAAAGTTGACTGGAGAAAAAAAATTGTCAATTTCTGATAACTTTGACTTTGACCAGTTATAACTTGAAAAATATTAGCCGAATTTCAATTTTTCTTTTTTGGTGCACTAGGTATACATGTTGACTCTAACATATTCTAAAATCAGACCAAAATATGAAAATTTTCATATATTTGTTTGATAGAAAAAAACTCTATATTTTCAACATTTAAAAAAAATAAATATAGACTTTAAAAATTAAAAAAGATATAAAATTTTCACTCAATTTTTTTCAAACAAATTACAGACATAAAATTCATCCAATTTAACATTTTATTAGTTTACATCATCTTCAAATTCTAAGCACAACTGTCACTTTTATGTCATTAAAGTTGAAGACTATAAATTCTGATATCACTTCTCCTTTATAAAAGGTGACACAGGTTTGTGCTTTTACCCTAAAACATATTGATCATACTGCCTCAATAATCTTCTTCAATCTATTCTCAACAATCTCCCTCTTTGGCATTGATGGCAAACCAAACTGATCAACCAAACTAACTAGGTTAAAATAGTAAGACCAACAAAATACCAAAAGGTAATTCCTTGTATTGAAATCTCTCCCTCTATTAGCAACTTCCATCTTTAGAATAGGTTACAAAACTCTTTTGAGTCATCCTTATAACTCCCTCTGGATTACTTCTTGTATCTCCCTCTTACTAGGTAGATGTTATATTTTCTCTGTCTTTGTCCTCTTGATCAGTAATTGTCTCCCTCTTTCTTGCATTTCCCTTGATCAACAATTATCTCCCTCTAGGATTAGTTTTAATTCATTCTTGTATTTCTCCCTATTTGACAACAATGCAAAAGACTTGTCATCTTAATATGCACATATAGGCTTCTTCAATTTCTTTAGTTTCTTCCTTTGTCACCTTGCTTGTGACTAATTTGAATTGTCAATTCTTTGACTACTTTAGGCAACTCCTAAAGTAAGATCCACTGCATCAATCTGTAACTTATAAAAATCAGCTTGTTTGATGTAGGGCACTCCTTTTGTTACTTAGATAGCCTTTGATAGGGGTATCACCCCTAATTTACCTCTTAGATACTCATGAGTATCCTTAGGTAATGATTTTGTGAAGATATCAACGATTTTCTCTTTTGTGTTAACATATTCAATCTTCACCTCTTTGTCTTGAACTAATTCTCTCATGTAATGATACTTGATTGCAATGTGATTAGTCTTTGTGCCCATCACATGATTCTTTGATATGTTTGTAGCACTTGTATTATCACAATAAAGTGTTACTAGTTCTATGATCTCTTCCTTTATACCTTTGAGTAACTATTTGATCCATACAATGTTTGTGCAATTTATAGCAACAACAACATATTCAACTTCAACAGTAGATTGTGAAGTGCAGTTTTGTTTCTTGCTAGTCCATGTAACTAGCCTCTTGCCTAAGAAAAATGCTCCTTCACTAGTGCTCTTTTTGTCATCAATGTTTCCAGCCTAATCAACATCTGTATAGGTTCTTAATTGAAATTTCTCTTTTTTTTTTAGTATAGACTAAACTCCTCTGTTCCTTTCAAATATCTCATTATTCTCTTTACAACCATCAAATGATTCTCCTTGGGTTTAGTAGAGGATCTTGTAACTATCCCTACAGATAATGCAATGTTAGGTATGCTATGTACTACATATTGTAATTTTCCAATTATAGACCTATATAATGTTTGATTCACGTCAACGAAATCATCATTCTTTGACAACTTGTGTCCTATCACCATAGGTGTATTCACTGGTTTGGAATCCTCCAATCTAAAAGTTTTTAGTATTTCATTGACATATTTTGACTAAGTGATGTATATACCATATTTCATTTGATATACTTGCAAACCCACAAAGAATTTGATCTATCCAAATATAGACATGTCAAATTCTTGCTTCATTTCATTTGCAAAAGTCTTACATAAAGCATCTTGACCTCCAAATATGATATCATCAACACAAATTTTAGATAAAAAAATACCTTTGCCTTTCTCTATCTTCATGTACAGATTATTGTTATCATCAATCCTTTCAAATCCAATCTTCACAAGATAATTATGAAGTCTTTCATACCATGCTTTTGGTATTTGTTTCAAACCATATAGAGATTTGTGTAATCTACATACCATGTTCTTATTGTTAACATCAAAAAATCCTTCTGGCTTTTCTATGTAGACTTCTTCCTTTAATATGCCATTTAGAATTATAGATTTAACATCCATTTGATAAACTTTGAAACCTTTGTATGTAGAATAAGAAAGTAAAGTTCTTACTCCTTCCAATCTAGCAATAGAGAAAAATGTCTCTCCATAGTCAATTCCTTATTCTTGTGCATATCCTTTGCAAACTAATCTTTCCTTTTTCATTGTGACTTCACCATTTTTATCTAGCTTGTTTCTGAAAACTCACTTGGTGCCAATCACATTTTTGTCTTCTGGTCTAGGAACTAGAGTCCATGTTTTATTTTTCTCAATTTTTTCAATCTCTTCTTCCATGGCTTTACTCCAATTTACATCTTCTAAGGCATATCTTACTGATCTGGGTTCTTTCATGCTCAGTAAACATATATCATTTCTCAATCTATTTCTTATCATTGGTCTAGCATATTTATCTCCAATAATTTGTGTAGGAGGATGATGTCTCTTGACATATTTGGAAAATCTTGGTTTAACTTTAGTTTTTTTTTTTTTTTTTCAACTTTAGAGTCACTGTGTACATCTCTGTCAAGTAGTGCAACATCTCTTTCATGTACACTAATCTCAGAATTAGAATGTGCTTCAACTTCATTCTATAAGTTGGCATCTAAATGTAGCTTAGTTCTTGAATGCATCTAGACATTCATAGTATGTGACTTGACAATCACTGAAACTTGTTGTTGGTTTGTAGCTGGATTTACATCTTCTTCTTTAGCATGCATGCCTTCATAAGAGTATACAAATGATTTGTATTCTTGTGGTTCTTTCATAGGTTCAACTTCATGTACTTTTGTATATTCATCAAAATTTATATTTGCACTTTCCACAACTTTTTTAGTGTTAGTATTTAAACACTTATAAGCTTTACTTCTTGTGGAATATCCTAAGAATATATCGTCTTCACTTTTTGCATCTAGTTTACCATTCCTGAAGTCTTTAAGAATGTAACGCTTGCTTCCAAATACCTTAAAGTATTTTACATTGGGTAAGTATCCATACCATAGTTCAAAAGGTGTTGTATGAGTACCTTCTTGACTTGTACATGATTCAAGGTATAGACAGTTGTACTTACACCTTCTCTCTAGTATTTTAAAGCAACATTTTTCTCCATCATGAGTGTTCTAGCACAATCCATTATAGATATGTTCCTTTTTTCAACAATTCCATTTTGTGGAGGGGTTGTAGGTGCAAATGTCTATCTTTTGATTCCTCTATAATTACAGAACATCTCAAACTCATTTGATGTAAATTCTCCTCCTCTGTCAGATCTCAAACACCTCAGACTTTTACCTATTTCCTTCTCAACTCTTGCTAAGTACCACTTAAACATTTGAAAAGTATCAAATTTCTATTTCAAAAACATAACTATCATCATTCTAAAATAGTCATCAACAAACATCATAATGTACTTATCTCCTTTTTAGCTTTGCACACTAATTGGTCCACACAAGTTAGTATGAACAATCTCTAGTATTCCTTTAGAGGTACGAGCTTTACTCTTAAAACTTAACTTTGTCATTTTGATAATTAATATTGTTTGCACACTATATTATCAGGCTACTTCAACTTAGGTAAACTTCTATCTTTTCTCATGTTACTGATACTAACTAGGTTATCAAAATTAACATGACATAACCTTTTGTGCCATAGCCATACATCGTGCAATTTTACAACTAGACATGTAGCATCCTCTATATCAATATAAAATATATTACTCCTAGTTTGATCACCCTTTCCAATAAAGTTTCTATTGTGTCATATATCTTAGCAATCTTGTTTTCAAACTCAACCTTACATCCCAAATTATTCAATTGTGACACACTCAATAGATTATAGTTAAGCCCTTGAACATAGTAAGCATTGTCACATAAAATCTTAGCTATGAGTTTTATAGAACCTTTTCCTTTTATCAAACATGGTGCATCATTACCAAATCTTACACTATTTCCATCATAACAATTTACGGTAATGAACTTACTTTTTTCTCTAGTCATGTGATGTGAACACCCACTGTCAATGATCCATTTGTCATTCTTGTACACATAAGTCACAAGTGCAGTTGCCCCATCTTCATCAGATTTTTCATACACCACTTCATCATCATGTTCATCTGATTCATCTTTTGTTTCCTCTTGAACAATGTAGCAAGAATTTTTGCCTTTGTCTTTGTAGTCCTTGCTATCTTTATCTCTCCTACTTTTGTACTTGTCATGACCTCTATAGTTCTTCTTCTCTAGACATCGAGCAACAATATGACCAACCTCATTGCAATTGAAACAAATGATAGGTAATTTACCTTTGAACTTGCCTTCACCTTTGTGGAATCTTCTTGCTAGTAGTGCTTCAAGTTGTTCTACATCCTCCTTATCTGTATCACTATCACTAGACAAATACTTTATCTTTTTCTTCTTCTTCTTCTCATCAGGTTCCTTCAATGATACTTTAGCTTTGAAAGCAGATTCCATATTTTTAGGTTTGTAATTATCAAAGTCAAATAGCTCAAAAGTAGTGAGTCTATCTACCAAACCTTCAAGTGAGAGATTATTCCTTGGTATGCATCTTAGTTCTTGAATTGCAAAAAATCTAATAGCATATATAGGCAATAATGTCCTTAAAAGATTTCTTAGTACAATATCATCATCTATTTTACCATTAGCTCCTCTTATTGCATTACCAACTTCTTTTATCCTTGCAACATATTGAGCAATATTTTCACCTTCTTCCATTCTCATATCATCAAACTTACCTCTGAGAATTTCAGCTTTAGCTTTTAGAGTATTAGTGTCTCCTCCATAGATGGTGGTTAAGGCATCCCACATTTTCTTTGCACTTTTAAGATCTTTGATATCATCAAATTTGGGATAGCTTAGTGTAGAGGCAATCTCGAGCATTGCCTAGTTATGTTCTTTCTTCTTTTTCATATCCATAGTAGTTGAGGCTTCAGCATGATCAACATGCTTAGTAGTAATGGTAGATTGTGCATGATCTCCAAGTCTTCCAAGGTGTAGCTTCATCAAACTTTTTCATGCAGGAAAGTTATCTCTATTGAGCTTAGGTAGTTCTCTTTTTGACATCTTGATCTTTGTGCTTCTAGTACCTTCAAACTAGTCCTCTTAAGTAGATGACTCTGATACCAATTTTTGGAATACTTTAGAATAACCAGAGGGGGGGGGGTGAATTAGTTATCCAAGGTCTAGATATATAAATAAAAAATTTCACAGCTTAGTGAATCTATAAAATATTTATCTTCATGCATGTATCTGTAAGATTATGCAATCACTTAAAACTTGTAGATTATTGTTAAATCAACTTGCATAAATGTAAACATGAAGCATAACAGATTCAACAACACACTTGATACAATGATTTATGTGGAAACACAATTTGGAAAAAACCACCAGTAACATGCTACTCTTTTTCACTCTTCTAAAGTGATGCCCTATGAAAGGCCAACCCTCTTAAAGGTTATAATAAACACTATTAGATGTGACCCTATTAAAGGATTTCAATCACCCTATTAGGAGTGAGCCTTGTTAGAGGACTTTAGACCATTCACTTGGAATGTCACCCTGTTAAATGATTTACAAATGATTGTTAGGTCCACCTTAATCCAAAGAATTTACCATAGACTGATACAATTATTAGAGAGTAATAGTAAGACTTGATCTGATAATAACTTACAACTCCATTTGAAGATTACAAATATTTATTTTAGTCCTTTGTTCTACTTTGCCTTCACACATTTTAGCTCTAATAGCTTGTTCACACTTTAAGCATTCATACCCTTAAGCCTTCTTTCTTAACATGCCAATGCAGACTTTTCTCTTAGGTCACTTGATGAAGCAAAACCCTTCACTCCTTGTCTTCCTTAGGTTCTCACACATGACAACCTTTACTTTTAACCAACCATTCCTATAAATAGGAAATTAAAATCTTTTGATGCTCATTTTCCATTGTCCAATTTAGGGTTAGGACATATTAGGTAGGGTACAATGAATCTATTGCACATTTTATATCTCTTCTAGAAAATTATCCTTGAATCCTCTTTGAATTTTCCTAAAAATGGTTTACCTTGAATTCATTTCCACCAGCCCATCAATCTTATCTTCCACCTAGTTCACACAATCCAAGAAGAAAAACTTGTTGGCTCAGATCCATCAAATTCATGATCTTTTAAATAATGTAGCCACTTGGCATTATTAGGCTTCTGATGCTCGACACATACTAAATTGCTTGGCATCCTTTGTGAAATTACTTAGCATGAACTAAAGTTTATTGGTGCTCAACATCAACTGAACTTTACTTGGCATCCACTATTTTACTTGGCATACACTAGAATAAACTTTTACTTGGCTCCAACTAATTTTATGCTTGACTTGCACTGACTTTTCTCTAAACCTACTATCCACTTAGTCAAGCTTGGCAGATAAACTTTGTTTCACTTGTTCTTCTAAACTTTATTAGTGTAACCAACCTTTGTAACCTTAAGTAGAATATCAATACATCATGTTATCACTATCTTAACTGATTCTTTTACTTCTTTACATAGTTATAACTCAACTTTTCCTCTAGGTGCTATTTTTACATCTTTTGATCAAATCCTCTTCATTAATCAAATAAGTGATAGTACTTAAATCATTTAAGTAGCTGTCTTACTAGAAAATAGTATGTTTGACATCAGTGACAAAATAATGATTGAAACATATTGATCATACTTCTTCAACAATCTTCTTCAATCTATTCTCCACAATCTACCTCTTTTACTATTTTCAATCTATTCTCAACATTGCATTAGCTATATCTAGTCTTCTATGAGTCAATTATTACAATCCTCCAATCATAGATCTATATCTTATTTTTATTTCAATAGAAGACTTATCCTTGATAATTTGCATCCTATAACCATAGGATCCTAACTAGTTTACAAATTTTAAAAGTAAACTTTGTCAACAAATCCTTAAGATATTTAGTCCATGATATGAGAATTGTTGGAAATATAAGAAGAGTAACTAAGAGGGGAGGTGTGAATTAGTTACCACTAAAATAAATCTTAGATCCCTTAGATGTCAACACAAAAGATAAACTTCACTGAAAATATTGATGCTCGACAAACACACAGACACTTGGTTTACACTAGTAAATGTTGTAACTCAACAAACACTAAAATAACAATTGTAACTTGGCAAATGAAAATATTAAGATATTATATGTGATTAACCTTACTTAACTTATTTTCATACACATAAAATAAATAGCATGGGGTAAAAGCACAAACCTGTGTCACCTTTTTATAAAGAAAAGTGATATCAGAATGTGACAGTTCAACATTAATGACAAAAAAAATGGTATTTGCATTTAAAATATGAATATGATGTAAATTGATGAAATGTGTAGAATTGTATGAATTTTATGCCTATAATTTTTATTATTTTTTTGATTAAGAATTTATTCTTTTTATTTTATTTTGAAGTCCCTTTTTTAACTGTAAAAAATATAGGATGTAGTTCCCGTCAAACAAGTATGTGCAAATCATCTTTTTTTGTTATGATTTGAAAATATTTTATAGATGACATGTATAGCTAGTGCAAAAAAAAAGAAATAATTATTTTTGATGTATATTTTCTTTGTTATAAGTACTCAAGTTCGACCTTGTCAGAATCCAACAGTTTTTTCCTCCCGTCAAAACTTCCCTATCAAATCTATACCTTCTTGAAAAAAAATTACATATTCATGAAGAGGATTCTCTCCTCTAGTGATAAATATATATTTTTTATTTTTTTGATATGATTTACTATTTTTTTTCATTTTTTGAGAGAGCATCTTCTAAAATGTTGAAATATCGACTTATAATATTTTTAGATTATAGCATATTATAACTAATCAAAACACTCAAAAATTTATATAATGATGATATTGAATCTGAAATCTATAAAAAGGGTATTTTTAGTTTTTTTTAAAAATTGAGTTTTGATAGAGAAATGAGATTTGACCAAAACAGGTTTTTGTATCACAAACGGTGACACAGATCTATGCTTTTACCCCATGAACACAAGTGACACCAAGATTTAACATGGAAACCCGATTCGGGAAAAACCACCAATTGAAATTAGTTACTGATTTTCACTCTTCTAAAGTGAGGCCTGTTAGGAGCCAACCCTATCAAAGGTTACAAAATACACTGTTAGGTGTGACCCTATTAGAGGATTTAATCACCCTATTAAGAATTTCCTTGTTAGAAGTCTTTAGACACTTCAATCTAGAAATGCCACCTTGTTAGAAGATTTACAAGTAGCTATTAAGCCAATTCTGTTAAGAGATTTAGATCATCACTACAATGGTTAGAGAGTAACAATGAGATGACTTAATTTATAATGCAACTAAATTGCTAATTAGAGATCTCAATTTTGGCTTGTATACTTGATCCTTTTTGATCGAATGTATCTTTGCGACTCCACAAGGATATTCTGATTATCCTTCTAGTTCACTTCCTCTAAGCATCTTCTATTCTTCCATTCACTTCCACACATTCAATCCTCAACTTGACATTATACTTATACCTTATGCATTGTCAAGTTGGCTTGAATATAACTTAGAATAATTACTATGCATCTCCTCAGTCAGCTAGAATCAACAAACAAATCTATTGAACTCAATATGCTAAAACGAGAAAATACTTTGTTAGCCAACCCTACTTGGTAGAAACTAACTTAGAAATTTGTTTCTTGTGTTAACCAAGTGAACTCAATTAAATTATATTTTCACAAGCTTTCTTTGGTAACTGAGTGAGATCGGTTAACCATGGTTCCATCCAAATTTTTTTCATTAATTGAGTGAGCTTAGTTAACACTCAATGTTTACGAACTTCTCTTCGATGCCCGAGTGAACTTGATAGACACTGTCTTCTGAACTTGAAAAATAGTGGAATGTTCAGTAGACACAAGAATCTGTCTTCATCATTTGAGTGAACTTGACATACACTGACTTGTAAAGATATGACATTTTGTGTAACATCAAAGACAATACACAATTAACCAATTGTATTCAAAAATCTCCCTTTTTGGAATTTATGGAAACACAACATGTCATAATACAATAAAATTTTAGAGTAAAATAAAATAAGGAAAATATCTTTGGTTTCATTTTGATTCTCATCCATGAGAACTACCTCTATCAGTGTGAACTCTTGTTGCCTTTAGTTTCTCCCTCTGTAAGAAAATTCTCCCCCTTTGATATCATACCAAGTTCTTCCACTTTGACATCTCTATAAATAATTCTCCCTCATCATAGAACTCTCCCTTTATAAAATTTCTATGAATATGACAACAAACTCTGCATCTTTGACATCTCATGCCAAAGACAATATTCAGTGAATATCAATGTACCTAATGTACTGATTCATATACATTATTCCCTCTTCAATACTACATCAACTAATTGATCTTCAACATGCATTGGTTGATGCATTACCAAACTTTATTTAGTGAGCTTCAAATAGGGGAATAACCCCTAGCTTACCTCTTAGATACAAAAAAGCACCCTTAGGTAATGGCTTAGTAAATATGTCTACAATTTGTTCTTTAGATTCATATATTCTAATCTTACCTCTTTATCTTACACCAATTCTCTCAAAAAATGATATTTTATAGCAATGTGCTTTGTCTTGGTATGCATCAGAGAATTCTTTGCTATATTAATTGCACTGGTGTTAATATAGAAGATAACCACTAGATCCTTGATCTCTACCTTCATACCTACCAATAGTTGCTTAAACTAAACAATATTGGAGCAATTAACTGCTGCTACCATATACTTTTCCTTTGTTGTAGACTAAGAAATATAATTTTTCTTCTTACTTATCCAAGACACTAGTCTTTTACCAAGAAAAAATGCTCCACCCTTGGTGCTCTTCCTATCATCAATACTTGCTACCCAATAAGAAAATTTGAAGGCTTTAAAATTTAAAGTGTCTCCTTTCTTGTACCATAATCCATAGTCTTTAGTACCTTTTAGATAGCGCATGATTCCCTTGATTTCCATTATATAATTTTCTTTAGGATTTGTTGAGAATCTTGCCACCACACCAATAGCTAATGTAATATCAGGCCTTGTGTGCACTACATATTGTAATTTTACAATCATTGATCTGTATCTGGTATGGTCTACTTCCTTGGAATCATCATTCTTGGAAAGATTATGTCTAGTAGACATACGTGTTCCAACTGGTCTTGAATCCTCCATTCCAAACTTCTTTTGTATCTCCTTGACATATTTGGATTGAGTAATGTAGATAACATCTTTCTTCTATTGAATTTGTAATCCAACAAAGAATTTTATCTCTCCAAACATAGACATTTTGAATTCTTTACTTATCTCTTTTGAAAAGGCTTTGCACAAATCATCATTTCTAGTTTCTTTCCCTACTCTTGCAAGATACCACTTAAACTTTTGAAAGACTTCTTATTTCTCTTTTAGATGCATTACAATCATTATTCTAGAATAATCATAAAAAAAAAGAATAAAATACTTATCTCCACTATAGCTCTCTATTCCAATAGGTCCACATAAGTCTATATGAACTAGCTCCAAGACTTCTTCAGAATGATAGATCTTGCTTTTGAAACTTGTCTTGCCCATCTTACCAATTTAACAATTTTTGCATAGGCCCATATCAAGTTTCCTCAAACTAGGAATACCTCTCACTCTTTTATTTTTTATTATTTTGATCAGATTATCAAAGTTCACATGACATAACCTTTTGTGCCACAATCAGATTTCTTCTACTTGAGCAATGAAACATGAACTTTCATTGAGATCTAGGTAGAATAGGTTACCTTTGGTTTGTTTACCAGACCCAACCAGATTTCCTTTTCCATCCAGCAGCTTGGCCTTCCCATTCATGAATTCTACCTTGAATCCAATTTTATTCAAATGTGCTACACTTAGTAGATTATTCTTTAGTACTTCAACCCAATAAGCATTATCACATCTAAGTTCATTGGTTAGTGAGATGCAATCTTTTCTTCTATGCAATATGGTTCATTGTTTCCAAATCTCACACTTCCACCATCATAATGTTCCATATGTTCAAAATTTTTTTTGTCACTAGTCATATGATGTGAGAAACCACTATCAATAATCCATGTATCATTTTTTCTAACATGAGAGATAAGTTCCATTTTATCTCCTTTATCATTAGATTCATCTTTTACAACAATGTATACCATTTCATCATCTTCACTACTATCTAAATCTTTAGCCATAAAACAAGATTTCTTACCTTTGTCCTCATAGTCTTTGAAGTTCTTGAAATCTTTCTTTCCTTTGTACTTGTTTTGCTTCTTATCATCTTTGTCTTCTTTGTTTGGACATCTTGTAGCAATGTTCTAACTTCTTCACAAGAAAAACAAATTAAAGGGATTTTACCTTTATATTTTCCTTTGCCCTTGGGATACCTTCTTGCAACCAATGCTTCAATGACTTCAAGATCACCGTCAAAACTATCATCCTCTTCACTTTTAGATTGTTTACTTTTAGACTTTTTAGCTTTCTTCTTGAGTGATATCTTGGCTTCAAATGCAGACTCAAGATTTCTAGAACTAGGAGTATAATTATCATAGTTCTCTAGTTCAAACGTAGTCAATTTTCCAACTAGAGCATCCAAAGTTATCTTTCTATTTGGATCACATCTCATTGCTTGAATAGTAGACACTTTGATTGCATATATGGGAAGAAGGGTTATGAGTACCTTTCTTACCACTATCACATCTTCAATTGTTCCTCCAGAGTCTTTGATAACACTAACACTGGCTTTGATTCTCTCAACATATTTTGCAATATTTTCATCCTCTTTCATTTTCATCTGATCAAACTGTGCTCACAAGCTTTTTTCCTTGGCTCTTTTCACATTATCATCATATCCATAGATATCCTTTAGTTTGGTCTACATGTCATGAGAAGTAGCACATCCTTTGACCTCATCAAATCTAGCATAGTTAAGAGTTGATGCATTGTCAATCATCACAATGTTATGATTTTTCTTTTCAACAATCTCTCCCATAGTCAATGTTCCACTAGGAGCCTTTTAAGAATTTTCTAAATATTTCAAACTTGAATCACTAATGGTTTCTAGGTGCAACTTCATAAGTTCTTGCCATGCCTCAAAGTTATCTCTGTTCAGCTTGGGAATCTTTCTTCTATAAGATATCCTAATCTTTAGCTTAGGTCCTTCAAAACCTTCTCTGCAAGCATCGAGAAGCTCTGATACCAATTGTTGGAAATATAAGAGGAGTAACTGAGAGGGGAGGGGTGAATCAATTACCACTAAAATAAATCTTAGATGCCTTAGATGTTAGCATAAAATATAAACTTCACTAAAAGTATTGATGCTCGACAAGCACACAGGCACTTGATTTACAATAGTAAGTGCTATAACTCAAAAAACACTGAAATACAAATTGTAACTTGAAAAATACAAATCTTAAGATATTATCTATGATCAATGTTACTTAACTTAGTTGCATGCATATAAAAAAAATAGCATGAACACAGGTGACACCAAGATTTAACATGGAACTCCAATGTGGGAAAAACCACCAATTGCAACTAGTTACTGATTTTAAGTATTCTAAAGTGAGCCCTATTAGAATTCAACCCTGTTAAAGGTTACAAAACACACTATTAGGTTTGACCCTATTAGAGGATTTAATCACGTTGTTAGGAGTAGCCTTGTTAGAGGTCTTTAGACACTTCAATCTAGAAATGCCACCTTGTTAAAGAATTTACAAGTAGCTGATAAGCCAACTCTATTAAGAGATTTAAATCATTGCTACAATGGTTAGAGAATAACAATGAGATGAATTGATTTCTGATGCAACTGAATTTCTAATTACAAATCTCAATTCTGGCTTGTATACCTGATCCTTTCTTATCGAATTTAACTTTGCAACTCCACAAGGATATTTTTCTTATCCTTCTAAGAATCCTCTATTCTTCCATTCACTTCGACACATTCAATCCTCAACTTGACCTTATACATATACCTTATGCATTGTCAGGTCAGTTTGAATATAACTTAGAATAATTAATATGCATCTCCTCAATTGGCTAGAACCAAAAAACAAATATATTGAACTCAATATGCTAAAAAAAGAAAAGCATTCGTTAGTTGGCCTTACTTGGTAGACACTAACTCAGAATCAATATTCCTATGTTAACCAAGTGAAATCAGTTAACACTGCATTTTCAAAAGCTTTCTTTGGTAACAGAGTGAGCTTAGATAACACTAGTTCCATCCATCTTTTCTTCATTAACTATGTGAGATCAGTTAACACTCAACTGTTGTGAACTTCACTTCGATGCCTGAGTGAACTCGGTAGACATTGTCTTCTAAACTTGACAAACAATGGAATGCTTGAAAGACATAGGAAATTGTCTTCATCACTCGAGTGAGCTCAACACACACTAAATGATAAAGATATGACATTGTGTGTAACATCAAAGGCAATACACAATTAACCAGTTTTATTCAACAAAAATAGCATCCTAATTAAAAATTATTAGTAATCCCAAAAAAAAATTCATCTCACCAATCATATTCATCTCAAATTCATTCTTGATTGCTTCTAAAAATTTCTTACTCGCTTCATCATTTGCTCCAAAAATAATGTCATCAATAAATTTACTACTATAATTAGTAAACAATCTTTATTTTTCTTTAAGTACATGTTATTGTCTACTCTACCTTTCTTAAATGCCAAATTTTGCAAATTCTTATCCAATCTCACAAACCAATGTTTAGATGCTTTCTTTAATCTATACAATGCTCTCTTTAGACTATAAATCATTTCTTTGTCTTCTATCAACCATTAGGTTGCTCAATACATCAACTTCTTCCTCAAGTTATCCACTTAGAAAATATGACCTAACATCCATTTGATAAACTTTGAAATTATTGTTAGATGCATATACCAAAATTATTCTTACTACTTCAAGTCTAGCAATAGGGGAATTTTTTTCCTCAAAATGAATTATTTCTTGTTTTGAATGACCTGTACATAATAACCTTGCTTTATTTCTTACCACTTCTCTTTTCTCATTCATTTTATTTCTAAATACCCATTTTTTGCCAATAACATTTGTTTCTTTAGGTCTGGGGAATAGTTTCCATGTCTTGTTCTTTTTAATCTGCTCAAGTTGTTCTTTCATAGCCTTTATCCAAAATTCATATTTACAAGCTTCATTTGTAGTCTTAGGTCCAACATGTCATATTAAACATAACTCTTCACTTACCTTATTCCTTTTCATCACTCCCTTGTTTGCACTTTCAATGATCTAATTCACAGGGTGAGTCCTCGCAACATGTTTAGTGTTTCTTTCTTGGTTCTTGGTTATGATCTAGGTTCTTCTCTTGGTTCTTCTACTTGCAAATCATTGTCAATTTCATAAAATATTTCTATCTCAACATTTTGATTGTTAGATCTCTAATTAGTATTCTCATTTGAATCATAATCAAGTATCATTTACTATAATTCTTAACTTCTTATGAACTTTCACATTAGTACTTTCAACAATAGTCTTCAATCTCCGATTAAAAAATTATCTTCAAAGAATACCCAAGAAACATATCTTCATCACTTCTAGGATCAAACTTTCAAATATTATCTTCTCTTTTGATGTAACACTTATGTCCAAATATTCTAAAAGTATTTCATAGGGTGTCTTACCAGTACCTTGTCTAATATGTACTATGTCCATTGTTTATCATTTGGTGTTCATTGCTTCTCTCCAAAATGTAAATAAAACATTATTCTCAAGCATCATAGCCTTGTTGACCTGATGGAAAAATTAGTTTTCAATTAGTGCCAAAACATTTAATCATTTTCATTGGTTACATTTTTGCTGAGCACCGTAGAGTAAACCTTGTAGACAATGTTGACCGAGCTAGTCATGGAGTGTTAATCGAGTGAAATAGAAAGACAATGTTAACCAAGCTAGCCATGTTAACCAAGAAAAGTGAATGTGGTGTTGACCAAGCTATAATAGTAACTGAGTTATTGTAGTATCAACTGAGCTCTTCAATTTTTGATGAATCATTAATGTTAACCAAGTTCATGCCTACTCCTAAGTGACCAACGTGGACCGAGCATCAATGTCAACTGAGTGCTAGAGATTGTTGTGTTGACTGCATTGTTGAGTATCAGTATATCACTCAAGTGGAATTTTGAACTTGAGTGTCAGCACTGAGCTGACTAGGTGAAGATTGTTAAATATGGTATTATAGTTGATTTCAGAAGGTAATTATTTGGATTGGTATAAATGTTAGATATCTTGTCATATCCAAATATGTATAGAGCATGAGTATGAAACATATGTGAGTTTGAAGATTGACTAAAGGCTACAAGAAATATAATGATAATTAGACTCTCATCCATCACATTAAGGTGATCATTCTATATCAAAGTAATCTCATTCAATAAACCAAGTTGCATAATAAAGATCAACTACTAGTTCATCCTACAAGGTGCATCAGTCAAATCCTCTAACAAGGTAGACTTAACAATCTTATACATAATCTCCTAACTGAGTCCATACTTCATTGTATTGTATAAATCCTTTTACAAGGTAGACCTAATAGTCCTTATTGCTCCTAATAGGGCAGATCACCATAAGTGATCACTTATAAGCCTTAATAGGCCAACTTTATATTGCAGTACTAAAGGTTGTGAGTATCATCCCCACAATAGTTTTACTTTCTATTTGGAAGGTGTTTCGGTTACCAAATATTGTGTCAAGTGTTATGAATATTTTATCTCTCTCATTCTTTCATGTATGCAATTAGATCAGATTAGTTTATGAAGGATTAAATGGTGAGTTAAAGTTAAAGTTTTATCAGTACATGATTCAGCCCCCTCTCAATCACCTAGCCTTCTCTACATCTCCAACACTTGGTATCCAAGAAATTTGGTTCTCATATTAGAAGTTTAGCAGCTTGAGAAAAGGAAATGGAAGTGTACAAACTAGAGAAAGTGATTGAAAATGAAAAGTTGGATTTGTAAATGGCTATGAATCAATTCAAGAAACTGAAGGAGAAACTCTCTAAATCCTTGCAAATAAGAAAATAACTAGAAACACAAATAAATGAAAATCTCTACATAAAAGAAAGAATTGAATAAAATTTTCAAGATAAAAATTCAGATGAAGCTAATGCATCAATTAAAGATTTACTTGAAAAGAACCTCACTCTACATGAAGAAGTTAGAAAACTGAAAAGAGAACAAGAAAGTTAGTCATATTGTGTGAAGACATGGAACAAAAAGACATAGAAAAAGAACAAAAAATATTGCTAACTAAAAATATAGAAGAAAAGGATAATGAAATTCAACACTTATCTCTTTAGCAAGAAGATTTAATAAATTGACTCAATTGTGCAAATCAAGAGCTTACCAACTTGAGGACATATAATGCAATATTATAGAATGATCTCAGCATAGAAAGGAAAACCAATGAAAGGATGATGAAATCTCAAGAAAGCATGAATCAATTGGACAATCAAACTCAATTTAGACACAAAGATAAAGTTGGATTAGGCTATACAGATGAAGGTGAATCATCACAACAAGGAGCTTAGAAGAACAAAAGGCCTACATGTAATTGTTGTGGAAAGACATGGCATACATCAAACAAGTGTTGGAGCAATGGTAAATAAAAATCTAGTGGAAAATGTTATAGTTGTAACAAGAAAGGTTATAGAGAAAGTGAATTCACAAAGAAAACCAAGTTTGAAGGAAAATGTTTCAAATGCAACAAACAAGGGCACAAATCTTCAAAATACAAAACCAAGAAATGGAATCCAATAGAAAAAATTGTGAAAGCTCTCTTTGGTTGGGATTATAATTCATGGTGCATATGTTACTTGTGTTGATCTCAAATTGGTTTTGACAAGTGAGTGTCAACACACTTAAGCCATCTACTTAATTCATGCAAAACTAGTAATGCATCTTGAGTACACCATATAATTATTAGACCATGCCGAGTCACTAATGTGCCAAGTCGCTATAGTGCCAAGAAGATAGACCATGCTGAGTGATTCAGGAGCTGAGTAAATAGGGGATGTCAAGTAGTTTAGGTGTTGAGTCAAAATAAAATTATAGTGAATGCCAAGCGTCAATGAATTCATATAACAAGTGACACAAATTGGACATATTTGTTTGTTATGGCACAAACAACTATGTAAACCATTTTTCAGCCAACCTAAGGATATATTATGATCTTTTGGAGATAAGGACAAATGTATATGTAGATTCCCTATGCAATTACATGCAACCAATTAGTAAATGGGAAGGTTTAAGCGACAATATGGATGAATCTCAGTCATAGATTCATACCTAGCCCTAAGTCTCCTATTCTTCTTTAGGAGGACGAAACCCTAAACTTCTTATAAGTGTGTAAGGGATTAAAGGAGAAGCATAGAGAATTTTGAATGTAGAAAAAAAATCATTCATTGGAGACTTAGACGTTATGAAGAAGGAATGAATTGCATAATCAATTAGAGAAGAATAGAGGATAGAGTGAAGGATACAACATTGACACATGTGATTATGAAGGATCAATTGTACATTGTGTAGAGGTGATATGTTATTAGGAAAGCTAGTGCTAATCGCAAGATCTATGCTGAGACATTCTAATAGGTGATTTCAGTCAAATCTCTTAAGTAGAGTAGTCCTAACAGGCTGTTTGAAATTCTTTAATAGGGTGCTTACTTAGTTGTAAGTTGAAGTCCTCTAACAAGGAACACTTCTAACAAGGTGGGACTTAATAGTCTTTGTAAGGATTTAACAGGGCAAGCCTTTCAAAAGGTAGACCATGATTTATGGTAAAACCATTATAACCTTAATTGGATACACTTTACAACTATAGTAGTGAATATTCGTGAATGTCATCCCCACCCCAGTTTACCTTCTTACTTGGAGGGTTTTTGGGTAATCATATTTGGTGTTATGTGTATGATTGCTTACATGTTTACATGATTTAGATGTATGTGATTTACAAGTTATTTCAATTTAGCTATTGAATTCATGAGATGGATGTGTGGTGAAATTTTTATGGGTTCATGTTTTTAACTGCTAATTCAGCCCCCCTCTCAGAAGTTTACCTTTCCTATTATAATTCCAACAATTGGTATCAAAGCTTTGTTTTCTAAAAGAGAAGCTTTGCAACTTTGAGTAAGGATCTTGAAATGGAAGTCTACAAGTTGGGAAAGACCATTGAGAACTAGGATATTGAAATACATCTTATACTACATCAATTGAATGAAGCTATAGATGCTTTGAAGAGTTCCTTGAAGAGAAGGAAAGAAATTGCTATTGCGAAGAATGACACACTATACAAAGAGATATACACCACTAAGCTACTTGTAGATGGAGACTCAAATGAATTTGATGTATTAGTTGTAGATCTTATGGAAAAGAACAAAATCCAAGCTAAGGAAATCAAAAATCTCAAGTTAGAACAAGAACCACAAGCCATATTGCTATATGAGGTGGTTGAATAGAAGAAGAATGCCATAGAAGAAAAAGCCATGATTGAAGAAGACAAAAGTGTCTTAGCCAATAGACTGGAAGAGAAGTCAATAGAGCTAACCAAGATTTCCAACATGCAATTCGATACTCTATGTCAAATGATGAATGCCAACTATAAATAGAATGTCAAGGACAATGAGATAACTACATTGAAGTTGCAGAATGACCTAAAGAGAGAAAAGGAGTTTTCTAAAAGTTTCAAAAAACCAAATAAAGCTATCAAATACTTTGAGCAACTATTGAAATCCCCTAGATCTAACAATAATACATCTAGACCGGGATACACAAGCATTGAAGAAGGAGAGTCATCTAAAAGTGCTGAAGAAAGAAACAATAAAGGTAAGAACTCCAAACCTACTTGTCATAATTGTGGTAAGAAAGGACATACTGCTAATATGTGCAGGAGCAAGAATACAAATCAGAATGTTAAGCCCAAGAGTATGGTTTATTATCACAAGTGCAACAAGCAAGATCATCAGGCACATTAATGCAGAACTAGGACCATGAACACGCAAAGATTTGAAGGTTATTGCAACAACTATTAGAAGTATGGACATAGAGCTTTTGAATGCAGATCCAAATCCATGTGGTCATCAAACAAGCGAGCAAAGGTAAGGAACAATGACAACTCTTATTATTGGGATTATAATACAAGATATAGTTGTCATTATTGTCAAGAATATGGACATGTTCCTAAGAATTGTATTAGAACACACTTCAATGGTAAACACAAAAGGTGGTTGAGTCAAACCACAAGCTTTAGTTCTTTAAAGACTGGTCATATTAGTAAGTATTGTCCAACTAAGTCAAAGGCACCAAGTTGTGAATTTGATAAAGGAAAAGGCAAGGCAAATGTTGAACACTTCAGAGATGAGATGAACAAGACATGGAAAAAGAAAGATGATTGCAACACATCAAATGGAGAAGAGATCACTTCATCCAATGGGTTAGGTGATCACACCTCATCAAACTAAGCAATCAAGAGGTATGTGGGACTGATATCTAAAGTATTATATCATACATCAATTCCAAAAGAAGTTTGTAATGAAAAGACTACATTAGCATGAATGAAGATGCAAGATGTTGAAAATTCAAGTTAAATCTTTAAGTTTTTTATGTTGTTGCCAAGCATGAAATGTTTTCAATGGATGCCGAGTAGAATGCTAGTTGATGCTAAGCTAGTAGTCAGGCTAGTTGATGCCGAACTCATAGTAGCTATCGAGTGATGGAAATATCTATGGATGTCGAGTAATTTTGAAAATGGTTGATGTCTAGCTTACAACTATGTAAACACTCAACATTAAATGCAAGATTTTCGAAGGGTATATGATCAATTTTTGCTCATTTTTTGTCATTTCAAATTTGAACAAGAGCAATCAAAGCATAAGGCAATTTAGAAATTTTTTTGAAGCATTTGCAAAGATTTCAGTGACAATATCACACTACCATATAGATTTTACAAGGTATTTATCATAAGATGAGCTATGCCATTTTACTTTTGCACAAACCCTAGTTTGATAGAATGGCATCTAGCTCAAAAAATGTAGAAGGGAAAGAGGTTTTAAATGCTTAGTTTGTTAGTAATGAAGTGAAACAACTCATATTTAAGGCCATTCCTAACATTGCCTATAAACAAGATCCTTCTGGTGCTCTGTCAATGATCCCGCCCAATGTCATTATGGTTCAAGATGTTAGGAAATGTTATAATGGAAAGATTGGTAGCATTGGAGACATAGAAATCAAAGAAGCATATGATAGATTATGTGAAAATGGTGTTCTAAAGGAAGAGTATAAAATTGTTGAGAGAAAGGGTTTGACCCGTGCCCTAGATTTTCCTAGTGTTTTTAAGACAGAATGGATTAGAATTGTGTTAAGATGAATACATGATGGATGCTTATGGCTAGCAGGTGGATTAATTAAGATATCAAAGAGAATAATTCACAGGGTTACATGATACCCAACCCTAGATCGGCCCAAGACTCTGAGTAGTGACTCTAAGGAAGTAATAGAGAAAAATGTTGGAGCAAAATGGAACAAGAGAGGGATGAAAATTGATACTGTCATTGATCCACTACTATACTTTTCTATTAGGGTAATCTTACACAAGTTCTATCAATCTAGTAGATTGAATAGTGTATCCTACATAGTTGTTGATGTTGGCTACAAAATTATGAAGAAAGATAATACTTATGATCTGGCTGAGCTACAATTACAACAATTGATGGAAAACCTTGGAGCTATCAGAAAAAATAAGAGTGCACAATGCAAGTTTGGTGTAGTACTGGTTAGTATATTCTTTTATGTGTAGAATACATTTCCATCTTTTGGTAATGTAGGATGGAAGACCAATAGGTCAGTTGTGGTGCAGATCAATGAATTCATTGAGAAGATGGGTGAAAATTTTGAGACATTGATGACTAGCTACTTTGAAGATTTTAAGAAATCTATGAAAGAAAGAATGAGGATACCTATTTCATTGGTTGAGAAAAATTACAATGAAAAATGCTTTCTTGTTGATGCTGACTACACATATGTGCAAGTTGCCACTACACATATGTGCAAGTTGCCACACCAAGGGTAAGATGGTTAAGACCACTTGGGTATGAAATTAATGTTGATGAAGTATCAACAACCATCACTACACTCCTAGCAGAGGAGATTGACAAAAGTGAAAAGATATTTGGTAACTATGAAATGGTAAAGTCAAAGATTACCATGGAGTTGAAAATTGCCTCCACACTCAAGAAGAAAGATAAGTTGGTCAAAAATCTTAAAGCTAAATTTGGTGAGGGTGTAGATGAGGAAGAGGAAGAAGATGAAGAGGATGAAGAGGAAGAGCAAGAACAAACTTAAGGACCTCTCGCATTGACTCAAGGCTTAGGAGAGGATAAAAAAGAGGAGGAAATAAAAGGTGCCAAGGGGGAAGAAGCTGAGGAAGCACCTACACATGCCGAGCCAAAGAAAAGGAGGGCTAAGGCACAACCTATGGCTAAGGCAAAGAAAGATATAAAAACTAGGTCACCCAAGCTGAGTGCACCTACCACCAGAGCAAGCACACATACAAACACACAGAAGGCCAAGGAGAAGACTAATTCTATAGATCAAGGAGGCCAAGTGGAGAAGAAGCAAAGAAGAAAAAATGTTGCACAACCTGATTTAGATGAAGAAAGAACTAAATCAGATGATATAAGCCAATTCAAAGTGGTAAGTCACAAACCACTTTCTGATCTTGAAAATATGTGTGAAAATGTCAAGAATAATATAGATTTATCTGGTTCAGAGAATATTGATTTTGATAAATTGGGAAGAGATGAAAAGAGTCAAGTGGAAGAGGCATTGTATGCCATAATGTCTAAATTCAAGAATACTCCACTAGAAATTACCAATACTATACCAAAAGGCTTATATGATATTGTTGAGCAGAAGTGGCATTATTGTTTAAATTTAGAGAAGAAAATTAGAGAAACAACATTAGCTCAAGTGATGCCAAAACTAAAAAAGGGACATATTGCTAAGGTTTTTAAGAGATATTCTATTAGGGTTTACACCTAAGTATAGAGCCTTCAACATTCTTCAAAATGATATTGAAGATGTGGTTGAGAAATTAACCTAGATATGTAAACTAATCTATGGTTTAACCATTGTGAAGCAAGGAGAGGTTGATCCCTCTGGAGATAAACAAGATGACAAGGATGAGGATAAATGAGATGGTAGATAAGATGACAAGGATGATGATGACATGCAAAAAGATGACAAGGATGATGATGACATGCAAAAAGATGATAAGATAGATAATACTATTGGGGAAGAAGCATAACAACAAACTAATGACAAGGCAATAGCTGAACAACAAGAAGATGAATAGAGTGTGCAAGACACACAAGTGTTGAGTTTCAGTCCCCCACATGACACAATCAAGTCAACTAAAACTATTATTTTTTTATTTCGACCATAGGGGTGTTTCTCTAGTCGTCTCCTTAGGGTTTTTCCCTAGTCGGCTAGTAAGGAGGTTTTTTTTAAAATTTTTTTTTGTATATAAATATGAGTTTCATTTTTTACAATTTGCATTTGTGTGAAATCAAGTTATTGGCTTTTGAATTCGGAAGAAAGAAATATTTGACAAACTTCAACCTATTTTTGAATTTTGGAGGAAGAATTTACGACATGGACAATAAAGATAAAAGAGCAAGTAAATATGCACGAAGAAGAAATAAGGAACAAGAAGATGAAAATCGTCAAAAAATGCTAGCAAGATACTATCTTAGATCAGGTACACATGCACAATCTTTTTTCCATTGTATTTAATTAGTTCATTTAGTTAGGATTAGGGTTTAAATCCAATTAGGAATATGATATTTATCTTAAATTAGCATTACTAGATTAACTTAATATTAAGAGTTTATTTGAAATTACGTTCATATTTAGGCCATTAGGGTTTATTCAATTATATCCATATTAGTCCTTAGGGTAAATATTACATTATGAATGAATTTAAATTATGAATTTATTTAGTATGGGAATTACCTTGTTTATTTAATTATGTTAATAATTTATAGTCCATTAATGTTTATTAGATTATGATTAAATTTAAATAAATGAATTTATTTAGGATGTAGTCAACCAGGACAACCTATCGACATTGGAGAAGGTTCATCCCAAGTTCAAACAAGCACATGTGAATCTCTTGCAAGTATATAATATAGATCTCTCTAGAATTCTAGGTCTCTATCAAACTTTATATCTTTAATTTTTAAATTTAGTGAGCCATATTTCCCCTTATAAACTTACTTGATTTTATTTTTTATATCGTGCACGTGCAACTCTAGTAGATGATGAAAATGTTGGACATGAGGAAATTGAAGATGAAGGAATGGATATTGAAGAAGGACCATCTGAAGGTTAGATAATTTAATCAAGTACATAGTATTTCACTCAAGTTAAACATGTATATATGTATGTACATATATGTCCCCTAAAGAGATTGTATCTTAAGACTTTGTTTCATTTTTTCTTGTGCAGCTCGAAATCAAACAACAAACGAGAATGTTAATTTAGCTCAAAGATTGAAGAGAAAAATTAACCATAGAAACATAGATCATTTAATTGAAATGGATGTGGAAAAATTGAGAGAATATGCTAATCAACCTACACATACTACAAAGAGGAAATTGAATAAAAAGTCTAAAGACATAATTGCACAATTTGAGAATCTATCAATAGTGGAGAAAACTCAACTATTATCAATTTCACTTCTTAAAGATGAATTAAAAGAGCCACTGAGACTATTGGGTATAGATACAAGTATAAAAAAGAGGAGGACTTCTAAACTAGAAAAAGATATTGTTGAAAGTGTTAAGGAAGGGTTACATTCCATTGGGAAAAAAACTAGATCTGCAGATAAATCCATTGCACAAAGAGTGATACTGACATCTATTTTAAATAAGAAAACATCCCCAAATAGACAGATCTCTTCATTATCATCTCATTTCAGGTATAGTCAGAAGATAGTACTACATTATCTGAAAAGGAGAAACAATTTGAATGATAGTACATTAGAAGGAAATTGGGCACTAATGTGTAGAGCTCCTCAATCTAACATGATTGGGAAAACAGTGAAGAACTTATTTATTCAATTTTGGATTGAGAATACTCATCCTTCACCAAATAGAAGAGATATCATCAAGAAGAGGATTGGGCCTAAGGAATATGTTCAACACGCAAAACATTGGTTGGATGTCACTCAACATGAATTGTATCTCTCATTTTGTAATTTAAATCCTAACATAAAGATTGGACAAACAATGTTTGAAAGATTGAAGCCCTATTTTGTGAAGATAAATAAATCTTTTGAAGCATGTTGTTGTCGATATCATGTTGAATTTGATCTGTACTATGAAGGGTTTTGAAAGATGATAGAAGAAAGTGGTGGAACTTCTCAAAATACTTTTCCTAAATGACCGAGTCAATTCATAACATCAATCTTATGTGACAAACCAAATGATTGTGGAATAGGTGAAATAGATTGCATAAGAGGAACTTGTGAAACATGTGGTAACTTGACTAAATTTCCTTTGAGAGAAGAAGATACTAATACGACAAGGATGGTAAAATGTAAGAGATATAAGTACATAAAGTCAGAAACAAAAATTGGAAAAGAATCAACAAGGTTAGAATATGTAGAGGATGAGATATCGGCTGGAGAATTTATGTCAAATTTTCGTAAATTGATTCAACCATATATATGCCATGCATTTTTTGCTAAGTGGCAAGCAGAACAATTTCAATCACTAAGAGAAACTTTCCCACTCGGAACAATTCTATCTGTTGTTGACTTTGTAGAGAATTACTCTTTCGTATCTCAAAAATAACTTCAAGCAGAATACTACTATACAGAGCAGGTTACTATTATGGTTCAAGTGTCTTATCAACATGCACAAATTGATCTAGATGGTGTGGAAAGTATAGATGAAGCACGAGTCATTAAAAACGAGTATCACTTTTATATTAGTGATGACAAAGAACATGACACACATTTTGTGGAACATTGTTTTAAGACATTTTTTGAATATTTGAAAAATAAAAACATTAAAATAGAAAAACATTTTGTATGGTCAGATGGATGTGCAACACAATTTAAATCAGCTAGATCATTTTATGCATTATGTAGATATCATCGATACCTTAAAATACCACACATTTGGAGTTTTTTTGAGAGTGGACATGGAAAGGGTGAGCATGATGGTGTAGGAGCTTGTATTCAATGTGCTTTAAGAAAGTATCAAATGGAATATAAAGGAAATCACATTAATAATGCTCATGACGTGGTTGAGTGGTACAAAACACATTTTTTAGTGCCAACAAATATAGATAACACATCATCACAAGTGGATCGAGTCATACCATTTAGAGTGTTTTGGGAGGTATCAGGTATATATAAATTAATTTGTTCATATTTTTAAATTGAATCTTAAATTTATATTTAATATGTTACCTTAGATGATCTCTAACTAAATTATGGACCTTGTGTACATTCAGGTGTTGATAGAAGATCAATGCCTGCATGCAAGAGGGTAGAGAAGACACAAACTTTGCATTCAGTTATGAGTACAAATAGTAATGTGTGGTCATTGTACACAAGAGAATACTCATGTTTTTGTCCTAATTGTATTGATGAAGACTATGGTGGTTGCATTAATCAAGAACGTGGATATGTGGGTGAATGGATTTTGGTGCCACTAGATGTTATTAATACGAATGAGTTTGAGGATGAAAACTATGATGATATTCCATTTATTTCTAGTGATTATAACCATATTTCAGGATTGATCAGAGTTGGTATGTATGAACTATATATATACCTAGATCATGTACATGTATACATTTTTCATAATTTTGCTTAATTTTTATTATATATATGTACTTATGTAAATGATGTGTATCCAAAATTTTGACATATATAAGTTTGTGTAGGAAATGTTTTTGCAGTCATGGCAGAATCAGAAAATGTAGAAGGTGGTTAGCTATTATTTATTACGTTGCACCATGGAAAGAGAGAAGCTAACAAAGACTAAAATAAGTGATGAAATTATTTTTCCCACAGGTTAGTATATAGTTGAATTATGTATATATGTATGTCAAGTATCTACATGTTTTTAATGAATTCAAATTCTTTGACTTAAATTCAAGATTGATGTATTTTTTAAATGTGTACATGTGCAGGTTCTGTTGTTGTACCAGGAACATATTTGAAGCAAATAAAAGTACTTAAAAATGGAATTCATTTCACTGATTATCAACCTAACAATAAGGTATATCAATATAGTAACCATGTTATTGCTGTAGACACCTAAATCCTTTAGAAAATAAAATATTTTTATTTTCTGAAAATTTTTTTGATGACATCATAATTAATTAATTTATTTTTATGCCATTAAATCGCTTTATCTTAATTAAAAATATTTAATTAAGGAATCCCTCCCAAAAAAGTTTAAATCTTATTTAAACATTATTTCCTTATTTATTAATTATTTAATTAATAAATTGACCAAAAAACCCAAAATAAATAAATAAATTATTTTTTGCCCAAAACTTGGCCAATTTCCTTAAGACCACTAACCTCTTCCAAAATCTTCTAATCCTTCTTTAATTTTGATTAAAGGCTAATCCCATCATTTCCTACCCCTAATCCCAACTCAAAATATTTAATTAAGATTAAATATTAATCCTCATGTTTATTAAAAAAGTTTTAATAAATATCTCCTCAACCCAAACCTTTGAAATAAATAAAACTTTATTTATTTCCTAAAAATCTAATTTATCCTCATCCTAAGAAGTTCTAGACTCTTCTAGAATGTCTTCATCCTCATTCTAAAAAGTTCTAGACTATTCTAGAAAGTCTTTATCCTCATCCAAAGTCTAGACTCTTCTAGAAGATGTCTTTAAACCTAATTCTAATCCCCTCCTAACCTTGTCACATTCCCTAAACATGGGTTAAGACTTACTAACCCAAGCCAAAGTTAACAAATATCTCCTCCTTCACCCACCCTCATTAAATGCCATCCACTTGCCTATCCCTAAGCTAATCCTAAACCATCCTAATCCATCCTATAATCATTTGCACAATCCTAAGCAAGCTTAAAACCTTTCTAATCAAGCCCAAGTTGAAATTCTTCTAATCTCTCTCAAAATATCCCAACCATAAAACTTTATGAAGCCCACTAGGCCATAAATGACTCTTCCAAGCCCTTTCATTGCTCTTACAAGCCATCATGAGGGTCTTTATGAAGATTTTATCCCTTGAGCCTCCTTTGTTGACTCATCCTTCCCCTTTCCTCCATCCTCTCACCCTATGACATGTTTCACTCCCTGATTGGCTATAAGGAAGCACAATCCATGTGCTCTCCTCTCGTGCAATCTGAGCCCTCCATGAGCTTTTTCCCATCTTTGCATCTTAGCCCTCAATCCCTCAAGCCTCTTGCCTATAAATTGGACCCTTCCCCTTTGCAAAACAATCACAATCCATGAAATAAATTCATAATGCCATTTTAAGAAGTCATTTTACATCAAAACCATACACTCACACCCAAATTCCAACTCCATTTGAAGCCCTTTTTGAAGTATAAGCTTGAGTATACATCCTATCTATTTAGACATAGCCACTCAACAAGAGAGCTTCTCATTGACAAAGCCCATTAATGACTCATATTCTCAATTGAGAGCTCATCTTAGTCTATCTTGAAGTTTATGAATTTTGTTTAGTTTGTAGAAGCTTTATTTAAATTTGGTTTCTATTAGCATACTAACATTGCTCATATACATTTTGGCACGCCCAGTGGGACCCCGCATGGGTCATCTTCATTAGCTTTTTTAGTCAGGTTTTGTATGTCATTTGCTAATTTTGGCTAATTTTGCTTATTTTTGTGATTGGTAGGATTGTATAAATTGGTTTTGTAGGTCCACATGAGCATGAAGAAGACAAAGGAACTCATAGTCTATCTCATAGTGTTTGTAGATTTTTCAAGCTTATAGGTGGACAAAGCACTTGGAATTCTTCTTCCTCTTCTTGTCTATATTCTTCTTATTCCATCTACTTCTTCTTCTTGTGGGAGATCTTGGCCATTTTTTTTTAAAGAAGCAAAATCATACACACTTCTTTTTAGTGCTTAAAATGAACCCCCAAATCATACTTAAATCCATTAAAAATTAAAAATTTGCAAAAAAAATATAAAATCTTTTAACAAGTGAAACTAAACCAATCCAATCATTTGCATCCTTGCAACATCAAGGTTTTAGATGCATTCATGCAAAGTTAGGAACACTTCATTTTTGAGAATTTAAAAAGAACTTCAAGTTTCCATTTCAAAAGGTTCAAAATCAACACTAAGTGCACACTAAAATCTAAATCAAACTCAAAGCATCAATCAAGGATAAAATGAACCTCATTTGCAAATATTTTAAAGTTTTTTAAAAATCTCATGAAAACCAAGAGTCCTAAATGGTTGCCAAAATTGTCCTAAAAGCTTTTTTATTTGTTCCAAAAAAATGTCTTGTTGCAAAATCTTGAATGTTTCTTAGGTTTTTCATGTATCAAAACAATCTAGGAATATCATTTTTGGGCTTAAAACATGAAAACTAGAACACAAAATCTTGAATGAAAACCAAAGTCCAAAAAGTCATTTTCACTTTTGAGTCCAAAACAATCTCGAATGATCTAAGGTTAAAACAAAGCACTTCAAAGTTCTTAAAACAACATACAAAATCTCAATGTTGAATGCTCAAAGGAAAAAAATTGAATGTTTAATCACTTGTCTTTGAATGCATGTTGCTAAAATCACTCTTGAGTGCCATGGATTGAAATCAAGTTTTTTTTTTTTATGAATGCATGATTAAAACAAAAAATCCAATCTTGAATGTAAAAGGTCAATTAATCATTACAATATCTCACACCTCATCTTTTGGGGCATAAAAAGAATCTACATTTTAGAAACTTTCTAAGTTATAAAAATAAATAAAGACACTTTGAGTGAATTTGTTGTTAAACTCACCCTCTTTAATCACCCATCATTCTAACCATTGGTTGCAATATCAACACCATATATGGGGATGGGTCTACCTAAGAAGGTGTTAAGTGCTCCACAAAAATCAAATTCCACTCACTTGATTTTTTATTGGTTTTTCTAAGATAGAAATTTTTTTGAATGCACATTAGTCTCGCTAACACTTCATTTGGGTATAAAAATTGAACAAATCTTGACGTGGAGGGCCTCCAGGTGCATGCTTGAAATCGAGTTTTACACATCTTTATTTTGGGCTTAAAATAAACTCACACTCAATCTTGAATGCCTTAAAGAAAAATCAATCGATACTTGACGTGGAGGGCCTCCGGGCACACGAATTTACTTTTGTTGACCCTAAATCTTCTTGGTGTATTCATTCTTTGATCAATTTTACTTTTGTTAATGCTTCAAATTGGAATTGAACATTTGCATCCTAAACATGTATGTTTGCAAGGTCTAGATCTGAAAAACTTAAGCGTCAGTTGGAAAAGAATTCTGTCTTTTAGCCCAAGATCATCCAAGTCTTCTCTCCCCTTGTCATCTTTCGAGGCCATCTTGGGTGCATAAGATTAAGATCCAAAATTTTGTTTAAATTTTAGGAGGCCTGCTTGGGGATTTCATCACCCCTTGGGATGACCTCAACTCCATCGTTCTAGAGGAGTATAAAGATCGGGAGGTGAATCCAAAGACACCTCTCTTGGGATCAAGATTTTGTCACTTGGGCTAAGCTTCAAAGATCTTTATACCCTTGAGAAGTGAAAGATGAGAAGTGGGTTACTGCTCCTCTCGGTTGTGTAACATCTTTTTGTTTTCATCTACGGATTTTGGCCTCATGTACCTTGGGTATATCGAGGACTCCCTAGCTAAACCAATTGTCAGCCTTGCAAAGAACCATCTAGGGTGTTAATGTGTTTGAAGTGACTGATCAAAACATTTGTAAAACATACACACTCCTTAGCGCAAGTATCACATTCTAAGAATCAAAAACTTCTATCTAGTTGTTCCTATCTATTGCTTGATTTTTTACTTGTTGAATGAATGTTTTCCAAACTTGGTCAATCCTAGCTTAGGGCATACTTAGCATAGTCATTGCCTCTTCTAGAAGTTGAACGAGTTGAAGCAAAACAACCAAAATCTCTCTAAGCCAAGCAAATTCAGGAATTTATGTTAGAACAACCCAAATCCAAATAGAAGTTTCACAAAGCTAAACTCAAGCCATCTTAGGCATACCAAAAAATTGTAGCTAAGAAAAAGGAAGTAACACCAAGCCCTTGAATTGCCAAACTCCATAAAGCAGAAGACAAAGCTACCGACGAAGCCCTTCAAGATGCCTGGTTAGATTGCACTATCAAATTTAGCAAGCATCCAGGAGTTAACCTTGCTTATGCCTTACCAACTAGGCATGATTTCTATGATTAGGCCCCCTTGTTCCTCCACATCTTCTTGCATAAGCTCCACTTTAGAGTCATCCTTGTAGGTAAGCCAACCACCCTTAGTCATCCCCTTAAGAATTTTAGCTCACCCATCTCATTTAGATCTTTGCCTTAGAACCAAACCAATCCCCTCAAACCTAGCTAGCATCCCAAAAGCCTAAACTTCACATCCAAGCCTTCAAAATTGTTGTCACTTTGCCAAAGTCTGCCATTCTACCATCTTGCAAATCCACCAATCTCCCCAAGGTTATCCCTTTGACAGAGCTTTGTCTAGGGTAATCTACCTTTGTCACTTGTTATCCCTCATCACCTTGAGCTAAAGGTTGAGATCCACAAGTGGTCAATCTCATGTTTTTCCTAAAGGATCATCAGTCTATCCTTAAGTTAACACAATCACCACCAAGCTTGCACATAGGAAAGTAGACCTTTCATAATTTGGTAACATATCTTTGAAGTTAGAATCCCCAACCCAATCCTCCTTAGGTTTGTCATATAGCTTTTCCTCAACCCAGGAAATCATTTGCATAGAAAAGCCTTCCCCCTTGGCATCCATCAACATTGTTGCATCTCATCCCTAGGAACATTTTCATGCCACCCGTCACTCACTTAGCCAAGAAGAAGAAAGAAACAATGGAACCCTATCATTTGGATCAAATAGCATTGCTCCCCTTGAGCACTCAACCATCCTTTAGCCCAGAGAACACTATACCATCACCTACTGACATTGAAGCTTTCATGAACCAACCAAGAAATGTAGAATTGGTGAACGCCATTATAGACAAGATCAAATAAACAATCATGGCTAACTTTTGAAGGGACAATATAGGAGCCTTCAACTTTGGAAGACCTCCTCCCTTATCAATTCCATCTCACCTATTGTTTGGACAACTACCACTCCCAATAGGCTCTTATGATTCAGATTATCCTCAATATGTGCCAAAAGAAGAGCCTCAAGCCAATCCTTATGATCCAACAAACCCAAACATACCAGCCTCCACTCAAGTTGAAATCTCCCTTTCGCAAGCCAATCCATCCACCACCACTCCACCATTGGTCCATACCACTCCATCCCAAACCCCCTTCACCCAAAACACCTCATCATTCACTCCCTTCACTATTGATACTGTTTCTCTCCAACCTAGCCTTCCAAATCCACCCATCTCCCAAATTAGTGCTAGCATCTTTGGCCAACCTCAACAATATACAACAGGGATGCCACCCATGGGGCCAAGAAATCAACCTTTCATCACCTCCAGCTTGTTTACCTCAGCTCAGAGCACAATTCCATCATTTCCACTAGGTCCTTGGAGCTCAGTGCCATTAGCCACAAATCCACAAGCTACTACCCTCACTCCACAAAGCTATCAAACCCCACAAGCTACTACCAATGTTTTTCTAAGCTCTCAAGTGACCCAAGCTCCTACCACCACTCTACCAAGCTTTCAAATCCAACCACCAAGCTATCAAACCCCATCAGTTCCACTCCCAAGCTTTTAATTCCCACTACCTCCACCGCCATCTAATCCATTACCTCCTATTACTAACTATTTTTCTATGCCACTTCTAGGAGGAAATCCACCACCACCAACCACCAATTACTTGGCCTTCTTTTCCATGATACCCTCCCAAATGGGGGCACAACCCACATATATTGGTCAAACTCCTCAAATCCCAAGTCAAGTTCCACAAGCTCCCCGATCCTTTCTCCAAGCTTCACAACCATCTTATACCTTACCTTCACAAAGCAATCCATTTATCCAATAGCCAGCCTATGTTCCTCAATCCCAACCTTAAATCCAATATCAACAGCAAGCCTCACAACACATGCAGCAATATATGCCACCTCCACCTTAGCAACCCATTATCCACCATTCAATTGCCCAAGCCATGTACAATCCCTACCAGCCCATACCTCAAAGCCATCCATATTCCATTGCCCCATCTAGCACATACCTACCTCAGGGCACTCCTACATTGGGGGCACTCTAGCCATCACCCATTAATTCAGAATGGGAAGCCATGAAGATAGCTTTTAAGAACATCCAGGAGGGAAATGATCCAAAAAGCTTCAAGTTTGAGAATGTGTGCCCTTACCCATTTGACAGAGCCATTACCATGACACCATTTCCCAAACACTTTGAGATACCCAAGTTTGACAAATTTAGAGGAAAAGGAGACCCTGTCACACATATCAAAGAATTTTACATGTACTGCCAAGAAGTGGCATACGGTGACGTCTTCCTCTTGCATCTCTTTCCCAAAAGCTTCATTGGACCAGCTCTTGAATGGTTTTATAGTATCCCATATGACACAATTAAAAACTTTGCTAAATTTTCTGAGGCATTTGTAGCCCAATATGCCCATCTTGTCGAAACAAAACTATCAGTAGTTGATCTTGTCCACACTAAGGAAAAAGGCGGAGAAAGCCTTCTCGAATATCTACAAAGATGGAAAACCCTTACCACCCACATATCTTGCACCTTGCCAGAGTGCCATTTGGTGAAAATGTTTATTGATAATGCCCATCCTAGCTTGGCTCACCACATGACCATGAACTGTTTGCAGACCTACAAAGATATCAAAGAGAAAGGAATGATCCTTGAGCAAGGACTCATTAAAGATGGTATGGACAAGATTTAAAAGGAAGCCAACCAAAATCAAACACATTCAAATGACAATTCTAGGTATTGGAACAAAAACAAGCACGTTGCAATAGATGGGGTTACTGATATGAGACATGTGAATATTGTTGGTCCTTCCCAAACTCAGTCCAACCCATTGTATCAATCAAACAATCAACAAGCTATCAACTACCAACAAAAAAATCACCAAAGCTATCAAAGCCACAATCCAAGACCCAACTTTCAAGGGTCTAGCAATCAAGGTAATGCCATCAATGTAGCTGCAAGACCAAAGCCTAAGTTCCAACCTGCACCTAGAAACTATACACCCCTTGGTGAGCCATTGGATGTCATTTTTGAAAAATTGACTAAGGAAAACCTCATCAAATTTCCTCCTACCCAGCAAATTGACCCAAGCCAATCCAAAGCTGCATGGTACAAAGATAATGAGTACTGCAAATTTCATAGGGTAAAAGGTCACACCACCCTCAGATGCATGAAACTAAAAGATTATGTGTAGGACCTCATCAATCGAAAAGAAATCACCGTTGGTGCCCAAACCTCTCCCAATGCATGCTTATAGATCTATCAAAATGCTTTTCCTCCTCACAACAACTAAAATCCTAGAAAAGCACCTATCCAAACCAACAACAACAACACCAACAACCGCCAGCTAAACCAATACCATGGGAAGAACAATGAACACACTTAATCCTACATAGACTATGGTAGCCTCATCGGTTGCATATCTGGAAAGGAGTCTTCTGTCAATGTTATCAATATCCAAGGTCCAAACAATGAGTGTGCAGTCACCACCAAAAGAGTGTGATTGAACATCACAACCCCATCAGTCCCATCAGCACTATCAATCCCAATAGTATCATCAGCTCTGTCCAAAAGCCAATACAATATCTTGCAACACCTTGGGAACATGCCAACCCAAATCTCCATTTTAGACCTTCTTCGAACTAGTCCTGTGTACAAAAACATCCTTGACAGTGCTCTCATAGAATCCCGTGTCCCTTCAGATATCAACACTACTAATTTTCGTAATCTTGTTGGACACCTATCCTCCTTATGTGCCCTATCATTCAAACCCACTGACATACTCATGGTCGAGCCAAATCACACCTTCCCACTTCGCATAGCCATCATGGTATCCAATTTTTTTGTAAAAAGAGTAATGATAGATAATGGGCCAGCCTTGAATATTTGCACCCTAAAATTCATAAAAAAAGCTTGGTATACTGAGGCAGATATCATTAGTGAGGTTATCACCATCAAAGCTTATGACAACTTGGAAAGAACCACATAAGGAACTATTTTGCTGCCAATCAAGGTTGGGCCATTCATCCAAGAAACACTCTTCCATGTTATTGATCAAAACCTACCATTTAACATCCTCCTTGATCGCCCATGGATTCATGCCATGAAAGCCATTCCATCCACTTACCATCAGTGCGTCAAATTTCCACATCAAGGCACTGAGGTAACCATCCATGCTGATCCAGAACCCTTTGCTTATTGCAATGCGGTTGAAGCTTCATACGCAAACCATTGCCTTGGAATTGATATCGGCACAACCATTGTCAGCTCATCCCACACTTGTAATGACCCAAAAACCATCCTCCCTCCACCCTATCTACCATGAAGATCAATAACAAAGGCTGTGGAGAGTATAGTCTATCAGATGCATTTGTTGTTAGGGTACTCCTACGTGATCCACACGCCCATGAAAGACCAACATATCACAAATCTAAGGAGATTCCACCTCCTCGATACAAACAGTTTGGCCCAACAACCTTTGTATCCTCAAAAATGCCTCTTCATGAGGAGCTCACTCTAGATATCAACAATTGGTTACATAAGGATGCACCTCCAAGAAATCAAGCACGCCTTGATCACTTCAGCCAGAAGTATCCCCAAGAATATTTAATACCTAAGTTCTATAGATTTACTCGAGTTAGGAATTATGTACAACTAATTACCTGATACTTGAACATTTAATACATATGATATATTACCAGACATTTAAACTACATGAACTATTTATATATATATCTAAATTTAATCAATATATTAAAAATGCACGTACATATCTAAATAAATTACTTACATATCTTAGATAGAAACAATTTATAATATACTATATCTAGATCTAGTATGTACATTAGATTCCACAACATAATGTAACATGTATCAATCATCTCGAGAAAAAATAGCAAAAACATGTATCTATCTAGAGATCTATCAGACGATAATATCAAATATAAATAGTGTGCACACATGTAGACATGTAAATCCAGGTACATCTATATCAAATCAAATATAAATATAACATGCATCATGTGTGTATATAAAGTGTCTATCTAATATATATGAATGTCTCTCTAGATGAAAGTCTACAACAAATCATCTAGATAAAAAAAACTATAGATCATCAAGTGCAGGATTATCATCACCACGCCTCCTCACAATGCGCTCTGAAGACTAACTAGTATCAAGGTACTCACTAGGATGTGCTGACCCCTATATATAAATTCAAGAGAAAGTGATATCAATACATACATACATTTAATCAAGAGAAAGTCATATTGAAATACATGTACACATAATCAAAACATAAATAAACATTACCTGTCCACTATTGACATCATCCAATGAGTCTCGATGACGTACACAATTTGGCATCAAAGTTGGAGTAAAAAGAGGCATGTCCCCCTACATTGTACATGTGCATTTGCAACACATCAAATTAAAATTTCTCTACATGATTACATTTGAATCTACGTGCATGATATACATACATGTGCACACATGCACATGTCTAAATTAAATTAGTTTGAAATGATTGAAATTTTAACATGAACAAAAAAAAATTTACCTGTGTAGATGGTGGCATCTGATAATACTCAGACTGCCTAGCATTGATCGTGTTCACTAATGCATCCAAATTTTGCTGCGTCGCATCAAGGTCAATCTCTGCATCTATGCGTGCCCCATGACTGGTGACTGGCACATGTCCTAATGATGATGAGCCAAGTGGACTATGTAGATGAGATGGCATAAAAGTAGACTCATCATGTGTCAACAAGTCCATCCATACTGTGGTTGACAAGCTCAAATCAACATCATCAAGGACCACACCTGAACTCTGAGCCTGCACTGTAACATTGGCTGAAGGGTCTGTGGTATGTATATGTCTCTCTGGAGCAAAAGAGTGGTCAGTAGATGGATCATCACATACACTACCACCATGACCACTACTTGATCGATGAGAGGAATATAGCTAAGGATGTGGCCTAGTACTACCATGGACACGACCTCGAACATCTAATATGGGAATGTTAAGATGCTCTAATACAAATCTATATGTATCTAATAGATCCTTAGCCAGACCAATCATAGTATCTCATGCCAACACTCTAGTGAGACCCTCTAAGCTAGCCACTGAAGGGATGCCTGCTGCACTATACAAGTCTCCTGAAGATGAAGCATAGGATGATGATCTGGAACACTGACAAGACATCAAATACTGACCAACCTCATCACTCAAAATAGATCTAACAGCTACTACAATCTCTCCAACTCCCTGAAGGACCCCACGTAGCTGAGTGCTACACATGGCCTCATCAGCTAATGGACCTAACACAGGGGAAATAGCAGGTGCCCTCTCTCTAACAATGAATCTATGTGCCAGTAGGGGATGACCTGGCTACCTATCAACCAATCTACCATGACCCTATCCTAAATGTCTTGGTAAATCTATGTAGTTCACCACCCTGCGTAAGCGAACCTTTGCACAAAGCTGTCGGGAAAAATAGAGTGGAATTTGGTTGTTATTTGGATAACGACCATGGGCAACAAGGAAGCGTGGATATATCATTGCAACCATCTGTGGATCTATAAACTTAAGGGGAGAATACCCCTTCACATACTTTTGTGAAAGATAATGAGGGAAACATTCCCTCTTCAAAAAATCTTTGGGCACCAAGCCCTGCACCTCTTGGAGTGAAAGACCAGAGGAGACCTCTCGTCTCTTACTGTTAAGGACAGTCTGTATAGTATGTGTAGAATATGGGGCAGCACTATGAATCTCATCTCGAATAAATGTCAGGATGCGTAAGATACTCTGGCATGTACCACTATAAACACTAGAGCATGTGCCACTAGTCAGGGATTCCTGAAGTCTATGAATCTCCTAGTTAGTGCCATCATAGAGCTCCTCAGGTGGGATAGGTAACTGATCACGGGGGATATGATGCTGCTCAGGGAGGATAGGTTGTTTCTAAGGGCCTGGGATAGGCTGCTCGGGCCTGGGTATAGGCTACTGCTTAGGGCTTGGGATAGGCTGCTCGAGCTCGAGTATAGGTTGCTCGAGGGAGATAGGCTGCTTGGGGGGGGATAGAAGGCTATTGATCAGCCATGTCAATGTATGTAGGTGTGTGTATAATGTGTAAACCTAAAAATTAAAATTAAAATGTATGACATTTAATAAACTTGAAATTTATATTAACATATGTATGTACAATTTGACAAAATTAAAAAATTTGTATCTAAATTGTTTTAATAAAATTAAACATGCACGTACATGTCTACATATATATAAAAGTCCTAAAACATAAATGAACATATACCTTAAAAGAAAATTAAATTTTAAAACACACATGTTGTTATATATAATGTTTATAACTCAAGGACCTTTTAAGAACTACACGTGTGCAGTTATATTTCTATCTAAGTTAGATTGAATGTTCAAAGGTTTTAGACATACATGTGTGCACATAAACTTGTCAAGTGTAATTTAGGTCCACGAAGTAAATATGTGTGCATATATATATATATATATATATATATATATATATATATATATATATATATATATATATATATATATATATATATATATATATATATATAGATATATGCGTATATGTACATGAATGCATATTTGCACATATATCTATCATGCACGTGTGTATATATGTGCATACGTGTGCATATATATACACGCGTGCACATGATATGTGCAAATATACATATCATGACACATATGCATGTATATAGATCTATTTATGTACATATATATAATGCACACTGTATCATTTTGAGACTTTAATATCAATGTTTAATTAGTTTTAGGATTAGGGTTCAATTTGGTTTGTACTGTTTGAATAGGTTTACATGCTTAGGTTTCAATTAGGACAAGAGTTAATAAATTGAATTAAGTTTTAAAGTGCTAAATTTGGTTTTAGATATAGAATTATAGTTAGAGCTTTTAGATTAATTCAAAAAAGTTAGGTTTGAATTTTTTTTTATTAAAGTGTTGAATATATTATTGAGTTGTAGTTTAGGGTGATTTGGTTTAGTCTTAAGGTCAACGTTTAACTTGGTTAAATCTTAGGGTAAAAGTTCAATTTGGTTAATGGTTGGGGAAAGGATTTAAGGTTAAATTCAAGGTTTCTACTATTAAGTTGGCATATATAATTAGGTTTATGATCATGGTTTAATTCAATTTGGTTTATAAGTATAATATTAATTAGTTAAGGGCCAGGGTTACCTTTCAATCTAGTTTGATATATTCAATTTGGTTTAGGGTTAACCCAGGGGTTAGTTTATTTTAGTGTTAAATATTAAGATATAATGCTTTGATATCACTCATTTTTTGATTTTTTGATATGATGGACATGTCGTAAATGACATTTCTATATGATTCTTTTGATATTATATGCATGGATTATATATATATAATGAAAATTTTAAATCCTTCCTATGTAATAAATGATGTAATTAGATATGTAAAAATATTTTTAGATTCACATGTACATGACATGTACATGTAGATATGATGCTCCTCCAGGATAATTTAGTTTAAATCATAAACAAGGTTACAATTTTAGGGTTTGACATTTATAAAATTAGTACTCAAGGTAAGATAGGAAAGTTATTTAATTATTTATATATTACCTGGTGTAAGTTTTAGCAAATTAAGATTAAGGTTAAGATGATAGTAAGGGTTATAATTAGAGTTAAATTCAATACAAATTAACATTATAGTTAATCCTAAATGATGCCCAACCAAGGGATCCAAAGAACTAATCAAAAGTTTTACTAAGCAAGCAATAACATACATACAATTTAATTTACATTTATAAAAAACATAAGTGATTGCATTCCTTAATGAGCACATTTACATTTCATTTTTAAATAATTATAAGTACTAAAAGTAAAATAAATAACACATCCACATGAAAGAATATTAACTACTTCAGTTCAATCCATTTAAATAATTTATATACATTTGTTTCGAATGCCACTTGGAAAATTAATTATGAATGCACAATCATCCACTGCACATGTCACAGGGTATGAAAGGCTGAAAGAATATACATTTATAAAATAGTTTACATCATCCATTTTCAATCCATGAGACAAAGTACAATACAATTTAAGTAAAATCAGTTTAAATACTAGAAGTTTTTTGTTTGGATCCCTTGGCGAGTTGTTATGTGATTAAGTACTTAGTTATATATGTTTAGAGTTTTATTGTACATAACTATATGGTTAGGTCGAGATTATAGTTTAAATAATGAATTTAGGTCGAGGTTATATGGTTCTAGGTCAAGGTTATATTTATTTGTAAAATTACATGTTTAAACAATGAATTTACATCTAATCTAATCATTCAACATTGTAATAAATACATAAATTAAACACATTTCAAAACATCTAAAATAATAATTTTTTAAATAAACATAAATGAACTTTAAATTAAAAGATAATATTATATATTTAGATCTTATATAAATGAAAAATTATCTTTAAAAAATATCTTGTTTGTGTATTTAGAGATTCAGAATGACATTAGAGGCTTAAGCATGAACAATAAAATAAAATATACAAAAAAACATATATTTAAATACTAAAAACATATAAATTTTAACTAAAACAATAGAAGAAGGGAAAAAACAAATGTTTCATACCTTTTTCAGACGGTTGATAAGGCGGATGCCGGTCTCTCTCCAACTTTCGATTGAAATAATGAGGAGACAAACGGCTTCACCCATATATATGCTAGTGGATTAGGGTTTTGATCGAAACTCGATCAAAACTTTGAAACCCACACAGAAAGTTTCGATCGAAACTTTTACTGGCAAATAGTTTCAGTCGAAAGTTACTTTCTATTGAAAGTAACTATTTTCGATCGAAACTTTCATAATAAGTTTCAATCAAAACTTTACGGATAATTTTTTGAGTCCGCACTTTTTTGGAGGAATTTCTTCCTCCAAAAAAGTGTAACCCACTATTGTGGGTTCACCCTTAAGGATGTCTCTAATCTTTCAGCTCAGAACATCAGTCCCTTGACTGTAGATGACTTGAAAAAAGATATTGGACCAATCTACACTACAAGCAAAGTTATGTGAAAATCCAATTTTGGTTAATGTAGATGAGCTCCAAAAGGCAGTAATTGATATCACAAGGGACAAGGTGAATCCAAAAGAACCACCTTCTACCATCCCTTCAGTTACTCAAGTGCAACCTTTGACTCAAACTATAGTAGATACATCTACTAAGGTTGACACAAGTGATAAAATTGTTACTATTGAGAAGAAGCTGATAGAAGATAAAGATAAAACAAGATAGATAGATGCATCTATCCCTAAAGCTCAAGAACAAGGTGCTATTAAAATCATTATGATAGACAAGAGAAAATTTGAAGAGAGTGAGGACACACCTAAGGTGAAGGAATAAGAGGCCATCCAAGAATTGGTAACCCTACCAACATTTGGAACTCCTTCCATGCAAGCTCTTCAGAAGTCGAGCACTGAAGCCATGCCATTACAAATCTCAGTGCCTAGTTTTAGCTCTTCAAAAGTTGAAAAGGTAACTCACTATGGAGATATCACTCTTGATGAAGAGATAGTTATACCTAAGTTTGATTATGAAAAAATGACATTAGATCAAATAGGTATTTTACAACAAGCCTTAGAGAAGAAAAAGCATCAAGAAATGCTAAGGAGAGAATTTAGGTAGAAACAAGCTCTTCAAGATATTAAAGACATCTTTTTAGATGCATTTATCCTGTCAACTCCTAAAGATACCAAGCCACTGATTGAAAAACTCACAAATATAGTGGAAAAGGTCAGCAATGAAGACCTTGATAGTACTACAAAACTTTTAGAATGGTCTGAGAAGAAGTTCCAAGGAAAAGTCAATAAGAAGATATCTAGTGAGATAGCATTGACTCAAGTTGCATTGGCAACAAAGGTTGAGGCTATGAAGAAGGTACTTGAGAATATATTCCCATTGCACACTAAATTGTGTGACCCTAAACTCTTCACCAAAGAGACCAGACATCATATTCTGAGTCTGGAGAGAAATTTCAACATATCAAGTACAAGGTTACCTCAGAAACTAGCTCAAAGTGAGAAGCATTTTAATACATTGCTTCAGTCACAAAGTCAATTAGCTATATTAAAAATAGAAGATGCTATCATAAGAGCCAAATTGACATGTATACAAGTGTCCCTCACCCCTCATATGGAGATACTACACAAGGAGCTAGGTTATGCAAAAACTTTGCTAAAGAAAGACCCCAATCTTTCTACTCTAGATGGCCTAGTACACCTTGTTGTTGAGCTTGCCATCCAACTCAAGTCATTGGATGTTGCATGTGAGAACTAAGATGCAACTCTCAAGATAACACTAGAGGTCCATAAATCTTTTTTGGACAAACACACTATACGTGTATAGCCCATTTTACATAAGTGTCAAAAAGGGGGAGAATATCTTATGGGGGAGAAAAAGAAAAAGAGGGAGAATATTTTAAGGGGAGAATAAAGAAAGGAGGAGAAATATAGTGCAGAGATAGAAATAGAGCAGCATGAAAGAGTATAAGTGCATTGAAGTCAAAGAGTATCAGTAGAAACAAATCTACTTAGAATGAAGCACAAATTTTGGAAATATAACAGACATATTTTATAAATTTTGAGATATATAGGTTATTGCAAAATTTTAAAATTTTGAAGTTTTGTATATAAGTCAAGTCATGGATATGTTATACTCGAGAAAATTAAGATTGCAAGTGATATTCAAGTGTTTTTGACACTCATGTCAAAGGGGGAGATTGTTGATCTCAGATTGGTTTTGACAAGTGAGTGTCAACACACTTAAGCCATCTACTTAGTTCATGCCGAACTAGTAATGCAGACTGAGTAAAACATATAATTATTAGACCATGCTAAGTTGCAATGAGTGTTGAGTCACTCATGTGCTGAGTCACTATAATGCCAAGTAGATAGACCATGCTGAGTGATTCAGGAGCCAAGTAAACAGTAGATGTTGAGTAGTTTAGGTGCTGATTCAGAACAAAATTACAGTGAATGCTGAGCATTAGTGACTTCATATACTAAGTGACATAGATTGGACATATTTTTTTGTTATGGCATAAAAAACTATGTAACCCATTTTTCATCTGACCTAAGGATAGATTATGCTCTTTTGGAGATAAGGATGAATCTATATGTGGATTCCCTATGCAATTACATAAATCCAATCAAAAAATGGGAAGGTTTAGGTGACAATATGGATGAATCTTAGCTGTAGATTCATACCTAACCCTAAGTCAACTAGTCTTCTTTAGGGGGAAAAAACCCTAAACTTCTTATGAGTGTGTAAGAGATTAAAGGAGAAGGATAGAGAAGTTTGCATGTGAAAAAAAAAGCATTTCATTGGAGACTTAGAAGTTATGAAAAAGGAATGAATTGCAAAATCAGTTAGAGAAGAATAGAGGATAGAGTGAAGGATACAACATTGACACATCTGATTGTGAAGGATCAATTGGACATTGTGTAGAGGTGATCTATTATTAGGCAAGCAAGTGCCAATCACTAGATCTATGCTAAGACATTCTAACAGGTGATTTTAGTCAAATCTCTTAAGCATAGTAGTCCTAACAGGCTGTATGAAATCCTTTAACAGGGTGCTCACTTAGTTGTAAGTTGAAGTCCTCTAACAAGGCACACTTCTAACAGGGTGTTGAAGTTCTCTAACAAGGTCAAACTTAACAATCCTTGTAAGCCTTTAGTAGGGTAGACCATGATTCATGGTCAAACCATTGTAACCTTAATTGGATACACTTTACAATTGTAGTAGTGAATATTTGTGGGTGTCATCCCCACCCCAATTTTACCTTCTCACTTGGAGGGTTTCTACGTACTCATATATGGTGTTATGTGTGAGATTTCTTACATGTTTACATGATTTAGATGTATGTGCTTTACAAGTTATTTTAGTTTATCCATTGAATTCATGAGATGGATGTGTGGTGAAAGTTTTATGTGTTCATGTTTCTAACTATTGATTCACCCTCAACCTACCCACCCTCCTCCCCCCCTCATAAGTTTACCTTTCTTATTGTAATTCCAATAACTTGTGTGGTGAGCATGGACACATTGGAGAAAATTAAAAGAGATCCTGCAAAGAGATGTTTTGTATGTAAAGAACTTGGTCATATAGCCAAGAATTGTATGAACCAAGCTACAGTTGAAGATAAAAAGAAAGAAAAGGTTAACAATATCAAAAATCAAATGAGGTAGTAATGGATACATAAATCCCTAGAGAATGCAAGTCAAAGTCATGAAAGCATTGACACCCAAGTTAATCAATTAGGTAATTCAACCATTTCAAGCTAATTATCCATGGAGATCACTAGAACTATGATTTAAAGAAACATTTTATATTAGTTCCACCCAAGAAAGAAAGAAGATCCAAATCAATATTTTAGATGCATTGGGATCACCGAGTTGAATGCCAATTTTAATCAGTGTCTTAGACCTAACCAAGCATGGATGTAGATGAAAATTACTGAGTTGAAGATCCAAGTTGAAGACTAAAGGTATTAGACAAGAATTTCATATCTATCAAGTTAAATAGGCTATCACCAAGCGATGCATTTAAGCTGATTTGAAGACAATTTTTTAATAAAAGGAAGAATTGAATGATTTCATTATTCACCGTGAATTCAAGAGAAGAAAGAGAAGAGAAACCTCAAGCCCCTTAGAAATTAAAAGTGAATTTTTCAAGGATTACTCTACCATCACCAAGCATTATGGAATCCTCATCAAGCAACAAGGTTAAGAAGGGATCTAAGATGTTAGTAAGGAACACTGTGTGTGAAGCCCTAAACTTCTAGATTTGTCTTGCAATTGTAGATGAATTGGACCTAGTAAGTGCATACTCAAAAATTCCACCAAAGGTATTGTTAATTCATGACATCATATCTTTTTATCACTGTTCAATTCAAGAATTAAGAACTCTAGAGCTGAATTAAGTGTATGAGGCATTATGTGTCAGCAAAAACCTAAAACCCAAGAACAAACACCTAGAAGTGAAGGGTTTAACCCATATTTTGCATATATCAAAGAATTTTCAAATTATGTGGATTAAGTCCATCCCGAGTCATGTTCATGATATGCAATTCTAGATTGATCAACCCATCAAGATCCCAAAGAAAATGATTCATAGGGTTACTGGATTTCCCATGCTTGATAAATCCAAGATGACCAAAAGCCTAGGTTAGGTTGAGCAGGAAAAGAAGACTCTCTCTGAGTGGGATGGAAGAAGAATGAAGATAAATGGTTTCATTGACAAGAAAATTAAGTTTTGTATTCATGTGATTTCATATAAGATATACAGTTCCAACCGACCAAATAGTGTTGCATGTGAAGCTATGGACTTGGCTTTCAAGGTAGTCAAGAACAATTTTCTTTTGACCTTGTTGAGTTCTAGCTAAACGAACTAAGAAAAAATATAGAAATCATCCAGGCATCAAAGAAAAATCCATGTAAGTTTGGTTCACTTTTAGGATGTTTATTCTTTTATGTTCAATTTTTTTTTCCTTCCAAAGGGCAATTTAGTATTGAGGAAGAATAGACCCATTATGTATTAGATTAATGAATACATAACTAAAATGGGAGACAACTTTGAGGGCATCATGGATGCATATTTTGAAACTTTCAAGGAAAGGATGCAAAGAAAATTTAGAATTTCTAAGCAACTAGTGGATGACTATGAACAAGGCATATGTTTCCTTCTAGACTGTGATAAGGTACATATTCAGGTAGTCAAACGTAGAGTTGCATGGGTAAGACCTCTTGCCTATGAGGTAAATATTGATGATACTAAGGACATCATTGAAACTCTTATCTGCAATGAGCCCGTGGACCCAAAAGAACCTTATTTTGGAACCTATGAAGAGGCTAAAACCAATATTTCACTTGAAATCAAGATTCCTCAAATTCTCAAGAGAAGAAGGAAAAAGGTAGAAAATATTAAGAAGGAGAATGTGAAATATGGTTCCCCTCTTCTTTTCATAGAAGGTAAGGGTGGTGATATTGTAGAGAAAGAAGATGTAGATGGACATGAGGAAGAAGTAGAGGAACACAAGGAAGAAGAAGAAACATAAGAAAAACCACCGAAGAAAAAGGGAAAATCTATATCAAGAAGAGTTACAAGGTCAATTCCTACTTTTACCACTAGCAAACCCACCAGATCAAGAAAGAAGCTCAGACTTGAAGATGAAGGAGAAGATGAAGAAGAAGAGAAAAAAATATCATTCAAAAGGCCTACTCTAACCTTTGAAGAAAGACTGAAGAAACTCAAAGAAGGTGGACGTATAACATATTTTAAGTTTCTTAAATATGAAACTAGAAATAAAGAAGAGAAGATGAAGATAGAAGAAGCCTTAGAAGCAAAGATGGAAAAATGGAAATACTCTCCAAGTGAATTAAGAACACAAGTTCTTGATATTCTACTTGAGGTAGTATCACACCATTGGGATAATGTAGTAATGGTTTCCAAGGACATCTGTGATAAAACCTTGAGGAAGCTAATGCCAAGCCTATAAGACAAAGAAGTAAAGGAGGCATTGAAAAAGCATGAACAAACATCAACTCCTAATTTCAATACATTCTTAATTCTATCAAATGATATTGAATCTATTGTGCAATCCAAAGTGCATTGAAAAATATTTATGGATTGAATGTTTTAAAGGCCACTAAAGAAGTTGTACAACTAGATGATGTGAATGATGATGAAGAGGATAGGGAAGCTCAAATAGCCAAGGAGGATCTACCTAAAATTTAGAACATTGAAGATTGAGATCGAGAAAAGATTTCCACAGAGGTAATGGCCTCCCTCCCCAATTCTCTGAGCAATGACTTAGTGAAATCAAGATTAGAGGAGACTGCATCTGATTCTCAAACCATTGGGCTAAACATTATTCAACCAAGCACTCAATCATTCGTTGTATCTATCTTACCAAGTATAGAGATGAGTACTATTATCACTACTTCATCTTCTGAGCTACATGCCCCACTTATCTTAGGATCAAGTCAGACTAAGTTACAACATGATACTGTAAGTACTCCTACAATTGTTGTTGTTTCTACAATTAGTCATGTTGTTGTTACAAGTGATTCCACATCAAGTGCAATGATAGTTGTTGTCAATCCTCAACCAAGCACTGCAGATATGAATAAAGGTAAAGAGGTAGAAGTTTCCATTGATGAAGTTGATCTAGATGAAGATATAGTAATTCCAAATTGGATTCTCTTCAATATTTCTCCTGATCAAATGGACACTCTTGGAGAACTTTGGAAAAAAAGAGCCAAACAAAAGAATCTTAGAGTAGAGAAGAAGAAAAGAAATCAAGTGTTTGAAGAAATCAAAGGTATATTTCTTGATGCACTGAGTATTGAAGTTGATGAAAAGACCTCTATTTTGGACCAACATGTTGACATAGTTGACAAGATCAATGAAGATCTAAATGGTCAAGAGAAACTACTATGGATGGTAGAGAGAAAATTTGAGAATAATGTTTTGGATAATGTGGCATAGAAGATTGTCATAGAGTAATTGGAACTATCCACTAATCTTATTTATTTTGAAAGCATTGTTAATAATTGTGTTTCCTTGTTTGTAAAATTAAGTGATACCACAAATTTTACCAAGGAAATCAGAGACAAGCTCTCAAAGATTGATAGTGATCTAAAGGCAAGTGCAAACTAGTTGTCACTTGACCCTTGTACTAGCTCAACACATTTGGTCAAGATCAGGTATTTGATCAACTTACAAGAAGAGTTATTGAGAGAAGAAGCAAGAATTAGAGCTACACTATTAGAAATTTAGAGTTTGATAATTCCAAACATGGATGTAATGCATAAACACATTTTTCACCTAAAGACTTTAATCCATGATAACTTTTCTATTATTGATCATATAATGGAGTTATTAGTTGAAGTTCATATAGCTTTGCATGCTTCTAAAGTTTTGCAAGAAAGTTGGGACAAAACCATATCTTTAATTTTGAAGATACATAGTGATTTCCTCTCACCTTTTAGTAATACCTTGTAAATATGCATTTTTGGCATTTGTGTCAAAAACAAAGGGGAAATATACCATGTGAGGAATCCAAGGGGGAAATATAGTTATATATAGCATTTGAGGAGTCTTTTGTATAAGGAATAAGGAATCTATGTATATAGAAAAGCTACAAAAGCAAATTTGAAAAATAAAAAATAGAGTCAATGTCAGCCAAGTATCAACATAGTAGTCAAAATTGAGCTATAGACCCAGGTAGATTGATAGGGGGAGTTTTGACTCATCATTTTAAGTATTCAATTTTTTTGGTATGATAAGTGATTTTGTCACTAATACCAAAGGGGGAGACTATCGACCTTATGGCAATACTAGTTGTCAATTAGTGCCAAAACACTTAATCATTTGGTTCGTTACATTTTTTTCCAATTACCACAGTGTAAACCTTGCAGATAGTGTCAACTAAGATATTCATGGAGTATTAACCAAGTGAAGTAGAAAGATAGTGTTAACCGAGCTAGCCATGTTAACCAAGTAGAGCAAAAGTAGTGTTGACCAAGTTGCAATAGTAATCAAGTTATTGCAATATCAACCAAGCTCTTCACTATTTGTCGAATCATTAGTGTTAATCGAGTTCATACCTAATCTTGAGTGATCAATGTTGACTAAGCACCAGTGTCAACTAAGCACCATATATTGTTGTGTTCACTATTTTTATGAGTATTAGTATATCACCCAAGTGTCGACACTAAGCTAACTAGGTGAAGATTGTTGAATATGGTATTGTAGCTACCTTCATAAGGTAATCATTTGGATTGGTATAAATGTTAGATATCTTGTCATATCCAAATATATATGGAGCATGAGTATCAAACATATGTGAGTTTGAAGATTGACTAAACACTACAAGAATTATAAGGAAAAGAAGAGTCTCATCCATCACATGAAGGTGATCATTCTACATCAAAGGAATCTCATTCAGAAAACCAAGTTGCATAGTAGAGATTAGCTACTAGTTCATCCTAACATATGCATCAATCAAATCCTCTAAAAATGTGGATTTAAAAATATTATACAAAATCTCCTAATTGAGTACATACTTCATTGTATAGTATAAATTTGTTTACAAGGTGGACCTAATAGTACTTATTGCTCCTAATAGGGAAGATCACCAGAAGTGATCAATTGAAAGCCTTAATAGGACAAATTTATATTGCAATACTAAAGCTTGTGGGTATCATCCCCACCCTAGTTTTACTTTCTATTTGGAAGGTTTCTGGGTTACCAAATATTGTGTCAAGTGTTATGAATGTTTCATTTCTTTCATTCTTTCATGCATGCAATTAGATTAGATTAGTTTATGAAGGATTAAATGGTGAATTAAAGTTAAATTTTTATTGGTTCCCAGTTCACACCCCCCCTCTCAGTCACCTAGCCTTCTCTACATTTGAAACAAGCTCTAGCTACCTTACTAACTGATATGTTCCTTCATTCTTCTATTCTATTATGATGTGATGTCTTAGGAGCTAAAAGCTAAGTCTTAATTCTACTATCCTCACAAAATATGTTACATTAATTTGAAATGAATTCTCCTCCTCTATTTGATCTTAAACATTGTATCTTCAATCCTAATTCATTCTCAATTCTACTTTTGAATAATTTTAACTTATCAAAAGCTTCATATTTCTCTTTAAGAAATGCCACCCACATCATTCTAGTAATATCATTAATAAAGATCATAAAGTAACTTTCACCATAGAGTGACCTAGATTTTGTAGGATCATTTAAATCTATATGTACAATCTCCAATTTCATTGATGTAGTAAACATCTTGTTTGAAAATGAACTCTTCTTATTGGCACACTCCTTGCAAACTATGTTGGATGGTTTCACATATCTTAGTTAAATCTCTTACTCCATGTGTAGTATCGTTCTTCACAATGTTATCAATGTTAGTGTGATAAATATCTTATTGCATAACCAACTGTCATCAACTTTTGCAATCAAAGATGTCATGTTAGTAGGATTTAATTGAAAAACATTACCTCTAGTCCTTGTACCCAGACCAATGACTTTACCACTTTTTCCTTGATTATATAAGTATCTTTAATGAACTATAATAGATACCCCTTATCTATGATTTGTACAAAACTCAAAAGATTCTCTTTCAAACCATAAACCAAACACACATCCTCACTATCAGTTTTTACCATCAAGAGTAATAGACCCTTTTCTTTTAATAGGATGTATGGTGCATTTTTCCTTACTCTAACTACTCAATCATCATAACTATTTAACTCAAAAAAATTATTCATATCTTTTTTCATATGATGAGATCATCTACTATATATAATCTAATCTAATTATTTATTCTCTACATGTGATATTAAAGCTTCTCTTCTTTTACCTTTTTCTCTTCTTTTTTAGAACTTTCTTCTTTAATAGTAACAAATCTATTTTTATCGTCATCTTCATCATCATCAATCCTCAAGAAAATTATCATATTAAAATTAAATTCATCATCTTCATCAACAAAGAAGAAATCTTTTTTAATCTTTGACTTATAAGGCTTCCTAGGTTTAATCTTCTTTTCTCTTTTAAGACATTGAGATGAAAAATGACCAAGTTCTTTGCAATTCCAACAAATAAAATATCTCCTATGTTAAGGTTCTCTTTTTGAAAGTAATGCAAGTCATTCATAGATCTTCTCATCTTATTCTTTCTTAGTTTCCCACTCTCTACCATAATCTCCACTTGTTCTCACACTCTTGGTTAATATAGCTTTGTCTAAGACACTAAAAGTAGTCTCTTTTTTTATTACTCCTTGATTCAAATTTAATCTCTATTAAAATCCCCACAACTTCCCAAGTAGAATTTATTTCATAAAATTAGGTGTAATAGGAATAATCTCTTCAATAATTTGTACCTTGTCCTCATAAGAAGGTGGAAAAGATTTTAGAATCTTTTATATGACATCAGTGAAAACTTCATGACAACTCTTAGTTCTTGCAACAATCTTAGAAAAATATCACCTAATTGATTCACCTTTTTTCACCTTAGCAATATCAAGCATATCTTTCCAATTATGAAGTTATGATTTTTTAATAAATTAATCACCTCCAAATAGACATTGTAACTTAATCCAAAAAGTATATGCAAGATGTAAGATTTTTAGCTCAACATAATCTAATTTTGGAAGAGTAATAGAAATGGCTCTCTAGCATACATATTATACATGAATAAATTTTTCTCCTCATGTGGACATGATTACAACTTTGTTTCATCTATCATTGTCTTATTTTCTCTTGTAACTATGTAGTAGTTAAATCCCATGCATAGAAAATGAGTCTTCATTTTCTCCTTCCTACTATCATAGTCCTCTCCATAAAACTTTGGGCTTTCCTTCCTGAATGTATCCATTGATCTCCTTAAGTTTCTATACTTTTCCTTCAAGGACATGATGTTTTAATACTAATTGTTAGATAGTAAAGTCCACCAATATAATTGATAAGGGAAGGGTGGGATGGAGTAAATTAGTTACACACTTTAAACAACTTAAATTAATTTTATCACATTTGAAATATATAAGCAACAAATAAAATAACGACAAGATGATAACCATGGAAAGTGACACAAGATATCTTGTTAGAATTTGATAAGAAGTCAACAGAATCCACTATCCAAATTGCTTCAAAACTATTCTCACTAAACAATTCTTAGGATAACATATACAAGGGTGAATTGACTAATAAAACAACTTATCTTGCCAATATAGTTCCTTATAAGTTCTCAACACATCATCCTTAACATTCTCTACTCTATTCTTATCAAATTTGAATCCAAAGCTTGCATATAATCACTATCACATAATGAGACAACTACAACCAAGGAAAATATTTTTCCTTTATACCGAGTCCTAAAATAGTTGATTGAGTCATCCTTGAGGATTCCCCAATGTACAATGAGTACTATAGGACCATCATTAGATATTACAATTAAGTTCCACATGGTACAATACATAACACATCAATTCATAACAATAGTTAGCCTAACAATGAGCATAGGACATGTTACACTTAAGCGAACAACAAAGAATGTTCCTCTAATTTTTCTACCTTGAATGCATAACCAAGAATGTCTATGACCAAAATTCAAGCCCAATGAAAAATATTCAAATATCAACATACAATTTCCTATACACTAGTCTGTAACTAGCTTCCATAAAACTATGTTAGAAAGAATGTTGATGGTATTACTTTGGGGGAGTATCCTAATCATTGGATAGATGGATAACATGATTGAAATGTTTCATTCATGATTGTGTTTGTCATTTATGTTGAAATATAGTATTATTTCTATGAAGACCCATAAAGTAGCAGACAAAGAACAAGGTTGTAAAAAATTTGTATTTATGATCAAGTTAATCATAATTGAGGATGTGTTGCAAATTGTGTTATGATAAAGTGGAAAAGTACACATACAAAGAGTTGAAGACATGCAAAAATTATTCAAGAATTATAGAGGATAGTGTGCAAATTGAGTACATGATAAGTGGTTTCTGATATTTTGATTCTATCTCTTATCAAGGATAGGATCATGATGAGTGCAATTAGATAGTGATATAGATAGCCTGATGATGATATCAGTGAGTGTACAAGGTTAGAGGTTGCATGTGTGAGAAATTATGAAGATTGTGAGCTGACAATGTTATTTAATTATCAAATAATTATAATATCTTAATGAGGTCCTATTATAATTAATTGGGAAAGCCTCAAGGCCAACTCAAGGAATTGTTTCGAGGATATGGTATAAAGGAAGGTTATTTTCTTTGTGGTGAAGTGTGTGATTCATGTGTGAAGTTTGAATTGTACAAGGGTAAAAGCACAAACCTATGTCACCCTTTTATAAAGGAAAAAGCTAACAAAAGTATACTTGTTCAGCTTTAATGACATAAAATTGGTGTTAGTATTTAGAAATTAAAAATAAAGTAAACTAATGAAATGTGTAGAAATGGATGAAGTTTAGGATTATTATTTTAAATAAGAATTGATATATTTTTCCTTTCTTTTAATGTTAATTTTTTTGCTACTAAAAAATGCTGAAAATTAGGGGTCTAGTTCCCACCAGAAAACTATATGAAAATAAACCTTTTTCCCTTTGATCTTAGATTATTCTATAGATGACATATATAGCTAGATCAATCAAAAAAAAAAAATTGGTTTCGACCTATACTTTCACTTTTATAACAATTCAAATTTCAAGTCACTTGAAATTGACAGTTTTCATCTCCCACCACATTTTTCAAAAAAAAAATCTATCATAACAAAAAGAAATATTATACATTCTAGAAGAAGACTCTCTCCTCTAGAATGCCATATTCTTTTTAATTTTTTAATATGATTTACAATTTTTTCCTTTCTCAATATCAGCATCTTCTCGAGTGTTAAAATATATACTTGTAGTATTTGTTAATTAGAATATACTATATATAATTAAAATACTATAAAATCTATATGAGAATATTCTTGACTTTGAGCTCTATAAATTGGTGTCTATATGTTAATGAAAAATATCACTAAAAAGAGAAAAAGTTATTGAAATCTCAATTTTCTACATTAATTTTATTTTTTTAGTGATTGGATACAAATTAGTATAAAACATGCATTTAATAAACATTTCCAATTGAAAAAGTGTGAGAACATATATAATGTAGCTAGAATGAATTTATCTAGATCATATGTTTGAGCAAATTTATTGTTTAGATAGAAATATTCAAATTCAATCATTCTAATAAGTCTTCCTGAAAGGTGACACAACTTTGTATTTTACCCACAAGTGATATGCGAAGTTGATAAATGCATGTAAGAAATCCAAGGGATTATTGGATGCTAAATTTGAAGATCTGGTATTGAGATCAGAAGAGGATTGGTCTAGTTAAGAGGATAGAGGAGTTTGAGTTACTCATTTCTATTATTCTACAAGGAATAATACAAAGCTAGTTGAATAGTGATTTTGGTGGTATTACCTCTAAAGCTATTTGGAAAATGGGTCCTTCTACCTTCTACAACTCCTAACAAGGTTGATACAACTCCTAATAGGGTTAGAATCTCCTAATAGGGATTCATAGTCTCCTAATAGGGACTTATATGTACTGAATGTATCTCAAATGCTCCTAACAAAGTTCATCCTCTTAAAAGGAATTTTCATATTAATACATCATACTGGGGGTACCATACCAACTAGGGTTTTTCCTTTGATCAAGGGTTTCCTCAATTAACATATCCGGTGTTATTGTTTATGTGTATCTTCTTAAGGTTGTTGATTATATCTATCACATGGTTAATGATTAATAAGGTTGATAAATGTTTTTTATGATTGGATAACTGATTCAACCCCCCCCCCCCCCCCCCCCCCCCCCCATCTCAATTATTGTAGTGAACTTTACTTTCTAACAATTGGTATCAGAGCATCAAGACCTTCAAAGAAAAGCTTAATATCTTAAGGAGATCGATGGAGGGTTACTTTAGAAAAGAAAGTCCTAATTTGATCACGTTAACTATGACAACTAGAAAGAGAAGATGAAGACTCATTTTCTATCTATGGGTCCATGGTATTAGTTGATGAAAAATAATGGAAATTAGATTGTGAAAGAAAGAAAACTTGAGGATTGTAGTGAGGTTGAAAGAGATCTGTTCATGTGCAATATGCTTGCTAGAGAAGTATTATTGCCAACTCTTCCTGAAAATGAATACAATAAGGTAAAATTATTAGATACATCTCATGGAATTTGGAAAGCCTTAGAAACTACATTTAAAGGTGATGTACATGCTTAAAGAATCATATTACAAAATTTGATATGTTTATTTCAAGATGATAAGATGATGGAAGATGAATCTATAAGAAGCTATATTGGTAGAATATCATAGATTGTTGCATGAATTAAGTATTGTAAAGGATCTAAATATGAAGATAAGATTGTATGGAAGATTTTAAAAACCTTGACACCACCATTTAAGAAAACATCATAGATGATTGATCTAGTGATACCTTACACCGAGAAGTTTACCAGAGAGACTCTACTTGGACAATTGGAAGTAGAAAAGGAGAGCTTGAAGCAATTTGAAGACTTACCCAAGGTGGAAACAACTTTTAGTGCATTAAGTATATGACCTTCTTTATCAATAAGTGCAAGCAGTAGTGGAGACTATGCTAGAAGTAACAAATCAAGATTTGAGAAGGATAGAAGAATTGAAGAAGCAATTTCTCTACTTGTAAGAAGGGAACTAGATGGTAAGTTAATTTTTAAATGTTGGACTTGTAATGAATTTGGTCATTATGCTTCTAAGTGTCCTAAAAGAGAGAAAGTATAAGAAGAATTTCAAGTTTAGAAGGCCTAGATATTTTTTAATGCAAATGAAGATAATGAGTCTAAAGAAAGATTTCTTAGTGAAAGTGATGATGAATTAGGATTTGTAGCTATAAAAGAAGAAAATCTCGAAAAAGAAGTGAGAGAAGAGAAAGCCCTAGTTTTGCAAGTTGAAAATAAAATTGATTGGATTATAGATCGTAGTTATTTGCATCATATGACTGGAGAAATGATTAAGTTTTTAAATTTTAGTAATCATGATAGAGGAATTTCTAGAGTTTATAATAATGCAACTCATCATATCAAGGGAATAGGAACTATTACTCTTGATGGAAAGACTAGCACTGATGATTTTTATTCTATTGATGGATTAAAGCATAACATATTGAGTGTTGGACAATTGGTTGAAAAGGGTTATCAACTGGAACTCATAGAGAATACATGCATCATCAAGGATAAAGATAGTATGTTGATTGGAATTGGTAGAAGATCCAGAGGTAATGTATTTCAATTGAACCCTACAAAGATGGCTTGTTTGGTTGAAAAGGTGGATAGAAACTAGGTATGACATAGAATATTTTTCATATAAACTTTTATAATATTGTGAAGCCTAGTAGTACTTTTTTTGTTAGAGATCTACCTAGAATTCTAAAGCCTACTACTGTTGTGTGCAAAGAATGACTTATGGTTAAGCAGAAGAAAGTTTCCTTTATGAGCAAGAAGCTCACTACCACAATGAAATTGGAGATTGTTCATACATATTTGAGTGGTCCTACTAGAACAAGAGGATTATATGGTGAAAGGTATTTAATGATTTTTGTTGATGATTTAACTAGAATGACATGGCTAGAATTTCTTAAAGAAAAGCCAGGGGCTTTTGAAAAGTTCAAGTTGTTTAAGAACAAAATTGAGAATGAATCAAGGGTAAAGATTAAATATTTACAATCAAATAGAGGTAGTGAGTTTACCCCAAGAGAGTTTTGTTGGCTTCTAATTTGAAAGAATTTTAGCAACCTCTTAAAAGATCAAAATACCTAGGAGTTAACAAGAAACCATAATGGGTACTATAAAATGCAAAATAAAAGGGACAATTGACAAGACTCTAAACTATCTTCTCCACTTTGAACACTACAAAATTCAGGTGGGTATACCTAGAAATTCACTCTTTATCTCTTTAAAATTCAAAATCTTAACATGAATTCTAGAATAATAGAGAGTTTCCTTACTTTCTTCTAATTCTAGGACTATAACGGAGATGATAAATGGCTATTTTATCAAACCCTAGAACTCCATGAATCAAGTGTAGGCTTACTTTTTAAAACTTCACAAATAAAACAATAAAGGGTTGATTTATAAGAATTATACCATACAGATCTTCCAAACTACATTTTTTCAAAGGATGAGAAGTGGCTTATGTATTGGGCTATTATCTCACATGAATTTGAAATTTACTTCTAGATCTTTCTTAACACTTTGTGAGAAAAAATTAATATTCATTTCTAGATCTCATTCTTATCAAATTCTTCAATGAAAACCATAGAATTCTTCCAATTTACATTAAGCATTTACATAACCCATTTAGAAAAAAGTAAATTAAAATATAATTCAATACGAATTACAACTAAAATTTAATGAAATTTTCTTATTAAATCTCAAAGAATAAAATGGAGATAAAAGAAGAGACAAAATACAGAATGAAAATCCAACTTTCTGCATTTTGTATTAACTTGTTTTAAATGTATACAATTCAATGACAAATCCTATCAAAAGACAACTTAATTAGACCAACAACTATTAAAAATTTTTATTCTATCTTTGGAACAAATTTATACAACATACATGGACTAACTCACAAAATAAATAAAACTATGTTCAAACTAAAAATTCTCTGGCCCCCTTTTCCTCTAGCCTTGGGAACTCATTTATATAGCATGAGTTGTAACAATATTTAGGGTTAGAAGGAAACAAAACAAAAGGTTACACAAAAAGAAAAAAATTTAATTGTCTTTACTACATGAGAAAACATAAAACATTTATGGCATTTTTCTCGACAACAGAGTGGCTCCGTCAATCACTACTTTGTGGTGGGGTCTATTTTCTTTTGTCTTTTTCTTGTTCCTCCACAACATCTAATTATTGGTCTTTATCTTCTTTTTCTTTTTTAGGTTGTGGAGCCATTTTTTCTTCTTCTACTCTGCTCAAATCTAATTCATTGGTGTCTACAATAGGTAATTGGTTGTCTCTTTCCTCAACCACCTCTAATTTTGTGTCTTTAACCTTCTATGTTGGTTGAGGGCTTGTCTCATTTAGTTCTATCATGGTTACCTGAATTGATTTGTGAGATATTTCTCTCTCCTTAGTAGTAGTGGATTTATCCATAAATTTATCCTCAGATGCCACCTATAAGAGTTTGGAACCTAAAGATTATTCTACCATCCACTTATCAAAAGCAATGTCATCTAGCCAACCAAAACTAAGGATTTCTTGTTCTCTCTTCAAAATGTATTTTCCCAATTTCCTTATTTCTTCAAAATCTTGTTGGAACTAATCAAAGAATATTTGGACATTAACCACCTCCTCAATAGTTCTAGCAAACCAAATATAATTTTCCTTAATTAAAAGCATCATTCATCCTAACACTCATTATTTATTTCAACTCACTTCCCTATTCCTCTTATCTTTAATAATGCCAAGGCTCTTTAGCATAGGAGGAAAAAGATCAAAACTCATGCTAAGATATTTAGAGAAATATGTTCTCAATTTTCTTTGTAATATATCTCTTTTTAAATCAAAATCTAATAGGTCACTTGCTTGATCATATGTTTTCTCAATATGATCATCAGTCTTGTCAATGATAGTAAAACATAAAGCAATGATGCTATCTTCTATACTAATCCATTTATTCAAAATTTCTTCGAAGGTAGCATCATTATTTTCTAATTCCTTCCAAAAATCTACTAACCTTGACATCTCCAAATAGAACTGTATTCTATCTACTAAGAAAAGTATTGTATCTCTAACCCTATCTTCATATTGAATTTGCACCTCTATATATGATGTTTAGAGTTTATCCTTTTCTTCACTTAGCTCATCTGCAATATAGAAATATTGATGCTTAGGTGAACTTTGGATTTAAATAATAGGTATAGTGGGAGGTGGTGGAGCAAGGGAGGTTGCAATCATAAGTTGGCTAGATTCTTCCCTCACTTTTCTCTTACCTTGTTGCTTCTATAAATTTGAAATGATTTTCTCCATTTCATTTATTCTCCTTCCCCTCTTATCATAAACTTCCAATACCTTTTCAAATTTTTCATTTATCTTTAGAAACTTATTTTGATCTTTCATGGCCACTTCTATACCAAAGTTCGCTACCTCTTTATTCATGCATGCAACTTTCTCACTATCCACATCTCCCACTCTATACACTACTAGGCTCTCTACATGTTTAACATCAAAAGATTCCTCGAGTCTAGATTTATCTATATTTTGAATAGACCATATTACTAAAGCCTTATGATCGTTGTTGTATTTTACCCCTTTGTGGGCTTCCTTGACCTCTTCTTCTATATTAAATTTGGTTTCTCTTTCTTTCCTAACATCATCAAAAACCATTATATTAGCAATGTCCCATTCTAGGAGAATAAATACACTTGAATCCTTTAACAATTTCCTTACCCCCTCAGGGGTTATTTGATTGAAACTCTACGTCAATTTAGTTTTTATTTTCTCCTCAATCTTAGAGTCATGCTTGTTAGGTTGCTCTACTTTTACCTTTTTTCATTTCATTCAAAATTAGATATATTGCATCTCCATAGGAATGGAATAAAAGCCCTAGATTTCACAAAATTATCATCAGTCAAAAACTTCCTAGAAACCTACTCTACAAAAAGGTCCATCTCTTTTCCTTTGAAATCTTTAATAGTGAGGTCTAGGAGTAGCATTGGGTTAAAAATCCTTAACATGATCCTTAGGCCTGATCAACTCCAATAAGGGTTTAGGAATTTGAGGGTTGTCTCCACTTAACAATGTCCTCATCTTAGATGCAAAATATCTATCAAAATGAACAAAACTAGCATCTGTGACTTCCCAAGTCACATTTTCACTCCAGAGTTGGATTGGAAGCTTCTTTCCATCCCTTTTGTGCTCTAATTTTATGTCTTTTGCAAATACATAAACTCCCTTATATAAACACATATACATCAGAAAAGAATACCAACCAAAGGGTTTTTCAACCTTATCCTTGCTTATGCCAATTAGCCCATTGTATATTTCTTCAATCAAATGGAATGTAAAATAAAAAATAGATCTCATTGCATACTACAGAATTTGAGCCATCATAAAAATCAAGGGCCCTAGGATGTGTTCCTGCACATCCATAGAGGGCTTGTGCCCTAGGGTTGAACTATTTATTTAATAAGGGATTTTGGGTAGAAGGTGTTACTAGTGTCAGATACCCTACCTTTACAAAATGATTTTTAAGTGGTCCATCTTGAAGGTATATCCTTTGTGCATCATACCTTGTCTATAAATCATCAAAACCAATCTTCTCATGCAGGGAAAGTTTTGGGTTTAGCATGAAAACTTCTCTGATTAGCTTAGCAATAACCCTAAACAAATTTTCTCTATTATGGTTCTTCATGAACCACAACATAGGGTCATATCTATTTGCCAATGTCATTAAGACATCATCATCCATGAACACACTAGGAACTACCAACTTTCCAATGTCGAATTCTCAAACATTGCCTAATGGAGCATCATGGTTTCTTTATGAAAACCATTTCCTAAATAGCTCCAAACCTTGCATTTATGTTCTCACATCTCTCAACCAATTTCCTTTTTCATAGAAACCCTTATCAATTAATCTAGTATTTTTTGGGACCAATTATTTTCCCTTCACAGTTTCATTTGTGGAAGTAGGCAATTGTTCCAAGAAATCATCATACACATTCCTATGCCGACAGTCTGTCTTTCTAGAAAAAAGTCTCTTCTAGGAGTCATCTTATCAATTCAATAAATTTTGAAATAGGAAAACCTTTTACAAAAATGTCTAGGTACTTACAAAAATCTAATCCCAACAAGAAAAGTTGTTCACAACAATTCACAGTGTGAGGGTTGATAAATCCAGGTTCTATTCACTCTACTTAAATTTTGTTTTGCATTGTATGAGATCATGGAATGAATTATGAACTTTATGCCAAATGTATTCATACAAGGTTGCCTTAAAACACTATTAATTCCCTCATAGTCAACTTGTGCAAGTAATGTGAAGAATTTGAAAACTAGTCATTGATCTGAGAAAAATCTGACAGCTAAGATTCAAACTTGATATTGCATCACCTTTTTTTTAGTGGGACACGTGTCAAATTCTTGTATTTTCACTTTCTTTAAATAGCTTGCACTTCAATTTTGTCAGATCATGACAATCCTCAATCAACCTTGCATCAGACAATTAGAAAATAACCATCTCGTATGTTTCTTTTGTGTGAATTTGACCACCATAGATCATTTGATACTAGATAGTTAAAATTTCTACATGCTGGTGTGTTAAGGAATTAACCCATGAGGACACATGGTGATTCATCGCATTCTAGATTTAGTTAAAAATTGAACATCTTTATTTTGTGAGAAAATGAGAAGTGTAGATCACCTTTTGATCTGATAGCTAGGAAAAGATGTTAATCTTGTTATGCATAATACTAAGAGTGAATTAGAACATCTCATCTGGTACCTTATGTTGACATCATCCCTTTTGAAACTTGTAATACAAACTAGGCCCACCAATGCCGCATGTCACTCCCTCACATTCTCCCTTTGGTTAACCATCTTTCATATTTCTTATGTGAGAATATGACCACCCTAGATCTTCATCTTAACTGTGGTTGAGAAAAGTGCTTGTTCTTCAAACTATTCAATGTAGTGCAAGCCCACTAGGACATGTGTCACTTCCTTGCATTGTTACACTTTTTAAAATAGCTTGCACCTTGATTTTGCAATAATATAAGGATTATTGATCTTGTCTTTAATCAACAATTTAAAATATTTCATATTACTATATCCTTTTACAAACCCATAGGGACATGTGGCAATCCCTCGCATTCTTGCACTTCTTAAACATCAATCACTTTCATTTTGTGAGGATGAGAAAAGCATAGATCTTTAATCTAATCAAGAATCAAGAACTTAGCAGGAGAGAAGACTTAAAATGACTTGAGAACCAATCATGGTGTGACAACTAGCATATGATATTGACACCTTCTGAAAGATTAAAATGGGTCCACAATGTCCACATGTCACAACATCGCTATGTGTCATTTGATAAATTGCACAAAACTTTATTTCACAGCAAAGAAAGAAGCAAAAATCTCAGCAAAAATTGAGGGCTAAGATTAAAGGTATTGATCAATGTTTTCCTTTGGTCCCACAAGATAGATATCATCTTCTTGTATACTCGCATTTCTTAAACATACAACATCTTCAAATTGTGAGAAAGTGTGAGCCATATATGTGAGGAAGATCAATGGTTATCAAGAATAACCCATCACTTGGGTTAAATGAGAATATTTATATAAGACGCAAGCTAACTAGGCCAAAACCATGGGTTGAGAAGAGACATAGTTTAAAGAGTTAACCCTATTTTGCACAAATTTAAAACTAGCAAGGAAAAAACCCTACAAAAGACTTTTAAATAATACCAGGACTTTTTTAGATATTTCACGTTCTAAACTTAGGGTTTATTTCAAATTTCTTGTCCTAAACAAAGGATATGACCATTGAAATTTGAAAATATTATAGAACTTCTTTGAAACAAGTAGGGCACAAAAACAAGGGCTAACAAGTTTAGCATCTTCTATGAAGAGAATGGCATCAAGAGACATCTATCAACACCTAAGACCCCTGAGAAAAATGGGATTACTAAAAGAATAAATAAGCCTATAATAGAAGCAACAAGAGTCATGATATATCCAAGACATTTTGAAGAGAAGAAATAAATACAACACTATACACAATGAGTAGAGTGTAGATTAGAAAAGGTACAAATAAGACTCCGTATAAATTATGGTTTGGACATGCACCCTCATTGAAGTACTCTAGACCTTTTGGAAGTGTTACATAAAGAGAGATGATGATATTGGTAAGTTCAATGCAAGAAGCGATGAAGGTATTCTCCTTGGTTATTCATTAAAAAGAAAAGCTTATAGATGTTTTAATCAGAGAACTAATACTATTGTTGAGTGCACATATGTAAAAGTGGATGAAAGATTTGGAGTCAAAGAGAGAATTTTGGATTATAATTTTGGTGAAGAAGATAATCCTAAACTTGTTATAGGGAATGTTGAAGTTTTCTTTGAGACTAACAAAGATTTGCAAAATTATGTTCAAATTGCAAAGAGAACCAAAATTAGAACCTAGAGAAGAAGAAAGAGTTGAAATAACAACACCTACACAGAACATGAATTTGACAAAGAATCATCTTGCAAATCAGATCATTGGAATTAAATAAAAAAGAGTTATGACAAGAAATATAGTACATGAAGAATTATGTTTTTGTTGGAATTATAAGAGTAACTAAGAGGGGAGGGGTGAATCAGTTAACACAAAAATAAATCCCACATCCCTTAGATGTTAGTACATAACATGAACTTCACTAAAAAATATTGATGCTTGGTAAACACACAATTACTTGGTTTACACTAGCAAATGTTGTAACTCGACAAACACTGAAATAACTCAGAAACTACTTAACATGAAAATCTTAAGATATTATCCATGACTGATCTTACTTAACTTAGTTGCATACACATAAAAAAAATAGCATGAACAAAAGTGAGACCAAGATTTAACGTGGAAACCCAATTTGGGAAAAACCACCAATTGCAACTAGTTACTAATTTTCACTCTTCTCAAGTGAGCCTTGTTAGGAGCTAACCCTATTAAAGGTTACAAAACACGTTGTTAGGTGTGACCTTGTTAGAGGATTTAATCACGCTATTAGGAGTGGCCTTGTTAGAGGTCTTTAGACACTTCAATAGAAATGCCACCTTGTTAGAGGATTTACAAATAGTTGTTAAGCCAACTCTGTTAATAGATTTAGATCATTGCTACAATGGTTAGAGAGTAACAATGAGGTGGCCTGATTTTTTATGCAACTAAATTGCTGGTTACAGATCTCAATTCTAGCTTGTTTACTCGATCCTTCTTGATCGAATATATCTTTGCATCTCCACAAGGAGATTCTTCTTATCCTTTTATTTTTCTTCCTCTAAGCATATTTTATTCTTCAATACACTTCCACCCATTCAATCCTCAACTTGACATTATACTTATACCTTATACATTGTCAAGTCAGCTTGAATACATCTTAGAATAATTTATATTCATCTCCTTAGTCAGCTAAAATCAACAAACAAATATATTGAACTCAATATGCCAAAATAAGAAAATCCTTTGTTAGCCGACCCTTCTCGGTAGACATTAACTCAAAGATGATTTTCCTATGTTAACCAAGTTAACACTACATCCTCACAAACTTTCCTTGGTAATTGAGTGAGATCAGTTAACACTGGTTCCATCCAACTTTTCATTCATTGACCGAGTGAGCTCAGTTAATACTCATATTCTTTGAACTTCCCTCTGATGTTTGAGTGAAATTGATAGTCACTGACTTCTAAACTTGGAAAACTCTAGAATGCTCAGCTAACATAGGAAACTTTCTTTAATGCCCGAGTGAGATCGACATACACTGACTGGTAAAGATATGATATTTTGTGTAACATCAAATACAATACATAATTAACTAATTGTATTCAATAATCTCCCTCTTTGACATTGATGGCAACACAACATGTCATAATACAATGAAATTTTTAGGGAAAAATAAATTTTTAGAAATGGAAAAAGAAATCTATAAATAAGTAATACCAGGAAAGAATCTGAGTGAATAAATTCATGATAAGATATTACCATAAAATAGGGGAGAGAAAGCTTCAAGCTCCAACACCATGAGACAAGATATTTGGAAAGGGGAAAGCAAATAAAACCCCTTGTGACATTATGAATGAGGCATGAAAAGCCTAAGAAGAAAGAGAGAGAGAGAAAGTGAGAAATCGCTCATACAATATTTGAGAAGAGGAAGAAACCTCATTGTTGAATGAGGGAAGAGGGTCATCTCTTAAATAGAGATGAGAGAGAGGAGTTGGAATGTAACTCCCATGTCTATGAATGCCACCATTCATAAGTGTGTGAGGCCAAGTGTGAGATTCCTCTTAAGGAGGAATAATCTAAAATTAGAAATTACAATATATATTTGTCCTCACATATTCCACTAGATGACAAAATAAGATGTAGTGGAAAAAGGACAAAAAAGAAATATATTAGGATACCTTGGCTTATATCTAATATATTACAACAATAAAGAAAGGAGTTCTAACCTTGGTTTATAAGCACACCAAGGAAAGATTACAACTTCTAACACCCCCCTTTAATCTTTACTTGGGGTAATTACATCAAAGGGTATTAAACCCATAATTTACAAAAATCTGCAACTTAATCTTCAATATGAAGTAATTTGATTGTCTTCATGCCATATGGTACATTTTTAGATCCAAGAGAAGTACATGAGTCCTTTGAATGTGAAAGCATAGACACATCTTCATATGTGAAAAATCGAGAAGGTTCCTTGATGGATCACCTGAAAAAAAAAAAACAGAGAACAAAAAAAAACAAGACAACTATCCACAAGTAGAATTACATTGAATGGTCAAGTTAGTAAAACAATGAAGTTATAATAATTTAATCAAGGAGGAACTAAGAGAGATGTGAATAAATGAATGTGTTCACAAACATGCAATGGAGTTAACATGATATCTAAAATAAGTCATAAACTCAAAAATGATCATAATATGGGTCAAAATGACCAATCTTTATGCAATAAGTCTCTAATGAAAGAAACATACTAATGCACAAATGACCACAGACAAGGCCAACTAATGAAACCTACATCAACATTGCATCAATCACATGGATATAGACAGTCCATTAATGAGTCATCTCACTACAAGTGAATGGGTCACGACTCCATCACCTACATGACCCACAATCTAGGCAATAAAGAATGCAGAACATTATCACATTGTATATTTATCGAAGGAATATAAGAGAGACAATAATGAATAAGTAGAACATGTGCCTCAAACACTAAATAATTCAAGTTACAATTTTTTCGAGAATTATAGCTGAAGTGGACCAAAGGAAGGGTTTATGAGGAGTAACAACATATTGCCTTCAAATAAGAAATCCATCATGGACAAGCAACATCATTGCCATGAGGAAAAAGATCAACATGGGTCAAAACAAATTTCTCAAATAAACTCTCCAATATGGGAGTGCTCCAAGATATGGTAGCCTCGTCACCTATACACTCAAAGATGAGAAAAGTGTAGGAAGTCATACCATGATTAAATCAAAACTAGGAGCATAAACTAAGGAGACAAAGAGATTGAAATGGGAAATCCCCATAAAATATCATCCTCACATTGAGGAACAAAGTGGAACGAATGGAGAGAAACTCCATTGAAGTAAGTGCACACCAATTATAGGTTGGAGGGATACTCCATGGGTCAGATAAGGCAACTACGAGTCAGTTTAAAACTATCGGGTCCACCATAGTTAACCTTGATAAATTGGCTCCCGATGCAACTTACAAAAAATATCATATAAATCAATGTAAATCAATGGTATAAAACCATAAAGTGCCAACATGGGCATAGAATGATGCTATAAAAGCATAAAATTGCAACCATGTGCAGATAGATCAATTAACTCAAATCATTAAATAATGAAGGCAATAGTGTAATCTCCATGCAAGGTGAACACAAGTAAGAAGAGAAAAACCATGGGCCCACCATCAAAGACAATAATCCTCAAAAAGGAATTATAAATGAGGATATTTAAAAAACTTAACTTTTTATGTTAAAAATAAAAATAAAACTTTGATTAGTTTTAATTTTTAATTCTAAGATAACTTCTCAAAAAGAAAAATCCTCCTTAAACTTCTCCCTTTTCATGTATAATAGTAAGAGAGATTTAAAATAAAATATGACACATGTGTTTGAGCTGTCTAACAATGAATGATAAAATGTCAGAAATAATGATAAAAAATAAATGATGCCTCTGTCATGAGCTAAAAAAAGCGAAAGAATCTTGCATGAAAAGACAAGAAAGTGTTACCTCTGGCGCCTCTGTCAAGAGCTAAAAAAAGAAAAAGAATCTTGCACAACAACCATCTTTTTTCCATTTAAGACTGCCCGGACAGGGGCAAGCTTTAACTTCAGACCAAAATCTCTAATCTTTTGTGATGGCTCAATAAAGGTTCGCCCAACATAATGTGACCAGATGAGGCCCTACTAAAAAGGCACATTGGCCCATGCTGCATAGCCAAGTGCAGGCACAACACCTGACACCCCTTTGGTTTCTGCAACGAGCAGCTCTGGTGCCTCCCAAGTGCAAGTGGTTCATTCATGGTAATTTGAGAAAATCTGTTAAATTTATCCTCGTTGTGGACGTCACATCTTGCTTGCAAAGGGCGTCCTCTCCTCCTATTCTGCTTTAGACCCCAATTTGAGGTCCCGCTCATTGTAATGGACAGAGATGTAGGTGCCTCGCCTGTGCTCTTGCTCGCCACGATATGGGCCATCCCTTACTTAATCGAGTAGTACAGGAAACTGATGATTGATCCAAAATCACCTATAATTGACTTTTATCCTCCTGATTTTGAGGTGGATATGAATGCAAAGCGTTTTGCATGGCAGGGTGTTGCTAAATTACCTTTCATTGATGAGGCTCATCTTCTTGTAGAAATCAGCAAGGTTGAAGGCACATTAACGGAGGAAGAGAACATGAGAAATATGGTTAAGTTTGACTTTCTTTTTGTGACTATTAGTCACCGTTTAGCCCCATCAATATTTTCTTTCTATGATCGTTACAGACATCTTATGGGTCAGATGAGAGCTGACATCAAGGAAATAGTTGATCCTGATGCAAGTGGTGGACTGAATGGATATTTCTCTTTGTGTAATGGGGATGCTTGTCCCTCAATTTTCACTTCGCCTATCCAAGAGATGGAAAATATCATAATCAATCAAGATGGTCACAGGACATTTCATCAGAGTCATCAAAGAGTGGAACAAATTTCAAGGCCTTTACTAGCAACAAATGGTCATAGTCAAGCTAATTATTCGACAACATATGGTCATAGTCAAGCTAATTATCCGGCAACATATGGTAGAAGTAATTCTTATTCAAACCAGACAGGTTTGGTACAAGATAATGTTCGCCAATAGTATGCAACCAGAAATGTTTGGTCACATCAAGTTGATACTGCACGGCAATATTATCAGCAGCCATATGCTAATGGGTTGGATCCACTTCTAGTGCCCTTGGAACAACAGGGAATTGGGAGAGGACATGGTCCCAATCATGCATTTCATACGACTCGATATGCATCATTAGATAATGGGAGATAATGTTGGACTGTACACTGGATTGGAATATGGCATAGAGAGGGTTCGTGGCAGGCGAGACTGGAAGAATGCTTTAATAAGTGGCACTTGAACTGGAGTTGTCATTTCACTTGCTGACAATGGCAACAAAGACAAGATGGTAAGGACTGCTATTACAGGGGGTGCCATAGCCACTGCTTCAGAGTTTATAAGGTATCTAACTTAAATTTGTGACTTACTCAACTGAGTATTATAACAAAAAAGTACCAGTCACCACGGATTTTGAGTACAGGGGCAACCTTGCATCCAGATTATCAAGACAACTACTTACTTATTTATGGGGGGTTGCAGCACCAGCTCTCCATCAGAGCTCAAATGGGGCGCAAACTCAGAATAATAACTCAAATGACAAAACTCTTGACCTCTTTCAGGGGAGGAGAAGAAAACTTTGGAGAAAAAAAATTTGAATTATTGGCAAGTTCATCGGCTAGAAAAAAGCAAACTAATGTGCACTGTTGTTCACAACATTCAGACAAATACTTCTGATAAAGCACATGAATTGCAAGAAGGAAAGATGAATAAGCAAAGTATCACTTTAAATCAAATATATTTAAATCAACAGAAACTATAAGCCCTAGTGCTCTAAAGTACACAAATGTATAATGAAAATCACTACAATAACATGCAATCTCCCAAACCTACACAAATTAGAGCAAACAGGAGTTAATCTGGTTTGGCAGTAAACCAGCCAAACCAAAAAAAATTCAATTTCTTTCAACTTAAGAAGATTAAAAAGAATTAGTGAAATCTCTCTCAAGAGTCTCCTTCGAATTGTACCTTCATGTAAACACTCAAAACAAAGATTAAATAGCTCTAATACCATGTTAGAAATGGAAAAAGAAATCTGTAAATAAGCAATACCAGGAAAGAATCTAAGTGAGTAAATGCATGATAAGATATTACCATAAAATAGGAGAGAGAAAGCTTCAAGTTCCAACACCATGAGACAAGATATTTGGAAAGGGGAAAGCAAAGAAAACCCCTTGTGACATTATGAATGAGGCATGAAAAGCCTAAGAAGAAAGAGAGAGAGAGCAAGTGAGCAATCACTCATACAATATTTGAGAAGAGGAAGAAACCTCATTGTTGAATGAGGGAAGAGGGTCATCTCTTAAATAGAGATGAGAGAGAGGAGTTGGAATGTAACTCCCATGTCTATGAATGCCATCATTCATAAGTGTGTGAAGCCAAGTGTGAGATTCCTCTTAAGGAGGAATAATCTAAAATTAGAAATTACAATATATATTTGTCCTCACATATTCCACTAGATGAAAAAATAAGATGTAGTGGAAAAAGGACAAAAAAGAAATATATTAGGATACCTTGGCTTATATCCTAATATATTACAACAATAAAGAAACGAGTTCTAACCTTGGTTTATAAGCACACCAAGGAAAGAAAGATTACAACTTCTAACATAAATTAAGGAAAATATACTTAGTTTCATTATGATTCTCATCCATAAGAACTCCCTCAACCTTTAGTTTCTCCCTCTGTCGGCAAACTCTTTCTTCAATATTTTCTTCTGATAGAAAACTCTCCATCTTTGATATCAGACCAAGTTCTTCTTCTTTGACACCTCCTTCCCTTTTTGACATTTTCAAGAAATTTTTTTGTGAAATGACAGACAACACAAACTTCTCCCTCTTTAGAATCTTATGCGAAAGGCAATATTATGTAAATATCAATGTACCTTATGTATTGATTCATATGAAATTTTCCCTTTTCAATACTGCATCAATGGACTAATCTTCAAATATGCTCTTGTTGATGAATCACTAAACTTTATTTAGTGAGCTTTAGATAGGGAAATAACCCCTAACTTACCTCTTAGATACAAAAATTCATTCTTAGGTAATGGCTTAGTGAATATGTCTGCAATTTGTTCTTTAGTATTCACATATTCCAATCTTACCTCTTTATCTTGCATTAATTCTCTCATAAAATAATATTTTATAGCAATGTGCTTTTTCATGGTATGCATCACAAGATTCTTTGATATATTAATTTCACTATTGTTATCATAGAAGATAACCACTAGATCCTTGATCTCTACCTTCATACTTGCCAATAGTTGCTTGAACCAAACAAAATTGGAGCAATTAATTATTGTTGCCACATACTCTACTTCAGCTATAGACTGAGAAATGCAATTCTACTTCTTACTTGTCGAAGACACTAATTTTTTACAAAGAAAGAATGCTCCACCACTAGTGCTCTTCCTGTCATCAATACTTCCTGCCCAAAAAATATCTATGAATTCTTTCAGATCTAAATTGCCTCCTCTTTTGTACCATAATCCATAGTCTTTAGTACTTTTAAGAGACCTCACAATTCTCTGATTTTCATCATATGGTTTTCTTTAGGATTTGCTGAGAAATTTGCCACCATACCAAATGCTAATGCAATATCAAGCCTTGTATGCACTACATATTACAATTTTCCAATCATTGATCTATATGTAGTTTGATCTACCTCCTTGGAATCATCATTTTTGGAAAGCTTATGTCTAGTAGACATAAGTATTCCAAATGGTCTTGAATCCTCTATTCCAAACTTCTTTAGTACCTCCTTGATATATTTGAATTGAGTAATGTATATACCATCTTTCTTCTATTGAATCTATAATCCAACAAAAAAAATTATCACTCCAAACATGGACATCTCAAATTCTTTACTCATTTCTTTTAAAAAATCCTTGCATAAGTCATCATTTCTAGTAAATAATGTGTCATCCAAAAAGATTTCTACCAACACAACCTTCTTTTTTGGTCCTTCTTTGATATACATACTATTGTTAACATTTTTTCTTTGAAAGCCAATCTTTATCAAGTAGTTATGAAGTCTTTCATACCAAGCTCTGGGAGCTTGCTTGAGACCATAGAATTCTTTGGGCAATTTTCAAACCATCTCCTTTTTGCTAGGATCCACAAAACCTTCAATTTGTTCTATGTAGATTTCCTTTCAAGAATTCCATTCAGGAATGCAAATTTTACATCCATTTGATAAACTTTAGATCCTTTATGTGCAGCATAAGAAAGTAAAGTTCTAACACCTTCTAATCTTGCAATAGGAGAAAAATTTTTACCATAATCAATACCTTCTTTTTTAGAATAACCTTTGCATACTAACCTTGCTTTATTTTTGGAAACTTCTCCATCTTCATTTAGCTTATTTCTAAAAACCCACTTTGTGCCAATTACATTTTTATCCTTAGGTCTAGGAACAAGAGTCCAGGTCTTATTATTTTTTATTTTTTCTATCTCTTCATTCATAGCTTCAATCTAAATTTCATTATCCAAAGCATCTTTCATTGATCGAGGTTCAAATTCAACAAGCAAACATGTACCTTTCAATTTGTTTCTTGTTATTGTTCCATCTAACTTATCTCCAATGATCTAATGAAGTGCATGGTGCCTTCTGACATATCTTGCTAATATAGGTACTTGGGATTTAGAGCTTCTTCCACTAGCCTCTTCATGATCTTCTATATCAAGCTTGGGTCCCACTGTTTGTGACTCAAGTCCTTCAAACTCAATTTTCTTTGGCTACAACTTGATAGCCTTTGATTGTGACTTGGGTCCTTCAGATTGTGACTCAGGTTGAACTAGTTGCAACTCAAGTGCTTCTAGAGATTTTGGGGACTCGGGAGGTGAGGCCTCCTAACTTCCAATTAGTTTTGGAAATGTATTAGGTTCATAGTAAATAAACCTTATGTAATCCTTAGGTTCTTTGTTGCTCTCTTCTTCACTCTTTTTTGAAAACTCATCAATTCTCACATATGAAATTTATATGATCTTATGAGTGGATATTTAAAACATTTATATGCTTTACTTCTGTAAGAATATCTTAGGAATATGCCTTCATCACCTTTGACATCAAATTTACCTTTCTTAGATTCCTTTAAGATATAACATTTTCTACCAAATACTTTCAAGTAACTTAGACTAGATTTGTAGCCATACCATAGTTCATAAGGATTTTGATTTGAGTCTTCCTTCATCTATACTCTATTCAAGGTATGCATTGCAGTACTAATTGCTTCCTTCTAGTATTTGATTGCAACACTATTTTCTATCATCAAAGTCCGTGCACAATCCATCATGGATTTGTTCCTTCTTTCAGCTATACCATCCTTCTGAGGTGTACCAAGAGCTAATACTTGTCTCTTAATTCCTATTTCAATACAAAATTCATTGAACTCATTGGAAATGAATTCACCACCTCTATCTAATCTCAAACACTTCAGCTTCTTTCTAGCTTCTTTCTTTACTCTTGCGAGATAGAAATTAAACTTTTGAAATGCTTTAGACTTTTCTTTAGATATATTATAGTCATCATTCTAGAATAATCATCAACAAAAAGAATAGAATACTTATCTCCATTGTAGCTCTCAATTCCAATAGGTCCACATAATATTGTATGAACCAACTCCAAGACTTCTTCAGAATGATGGTTCTTTCTTTTGAAACTTGTCTTGCCCATCTTATCAATTTGACAATTTTTGCATTGGCCTATATTAGGATTCCTCATATTAGGTATACCTCTCACTCTTTTGTTTTTTCTTATCTTAATCAAATTATCAAAGTTTACATGACATAACCTTTTATGCCATAACCAACTTTCTTCTACTTGAGCAATAAAAGATGAAATTTCATTGAAATCTAGATAGAATAGATTACCTTTAGTTTGTTCACTAGACCTAACTAGATTTTCTTTTCCATCCAGCAGCTTGGACTTCCCATTCATGAACTCTACCTAGAATCCAATGTTATTCAACTATGCCACACATAGTAGATTATACTTTAGTCTTTCAAACCAATAAGGATTATCAAATCTAAGTTCATTGGTTAGTGAGATACAACATTTTTGTTTTATGCAACATGGTTCATTATTTTCAAATCTCACACTTCCTCCATAATAATGTTCCATATGTTCAAACTTTGTTTTGTCACTAGTCATATGATGTGAGAAACCACTATCAATAATCCATGTATCATTTTTTATATCATGAGAGATAAGTGTCATTTTATCTCCTTCATGATTAGATTCATCTTTTATAACAATATAGACCATTTCATCATCTTCACTACTATCTAAATCTTTAGCCATAAAACAAGATTTCTTACCTTTGTCCTTGTAGTCCTTGAAGTTCTTGAAATCCTTGTTGCCTTTGTATTTAATGTGCTTCTTTCATATTTGTCTTCTTTGTTTAGACACCTTGCAGCAATATGTCAAACTTCTTCACAAGAGAAACATATCAAAGGAATTTTACCTTTGTACTTTCCTTTTTCTTTGGGATACCTTCTTGGAAGTAATGCTTCAATGGCTTCAAGATCACTATCAGAACTATCTTCCTCTTAACTTTTAGATTGTTTGATTTTGGATCTTTTAGCTTTCTTCTTGAGTGATGCCTTGGCTTCAAATGCAAACTCAAGATTTCTAGAACTAGGAGTATAGTTATCATAGTTATCTAGTTCAAATACAATCAATCTTCCAACTAGAGCATACAAGTTTATCTTTTTATTTGGATCACATCTCACCTCTTCAATAATAGACACTTTTATTTCATAGATAGGAAGAAGGGTTCTGAGTACCTTTCTTACCACTATCACATCTTCAATTGTTCCTCCAAAAGCTTTGATGGCACTGACATTGGCTTTGATTCTTTCAAAATATTTTACAATGTTTTCATCTTATCTCATCTTTATTTGATCAAACTAACCTCTCAAGATTTATGCTTTGGCTCTTTTCATAGTATCATGAACTTGATAGATATCTTTCAGTTTAGTCCACATGTCATGAGCAATAACACATCATTTGACCTTATCAAATTCAGCATAGTTAAGAGTTGATGCTATGTCAATCATCATGATGTTATGATTTTTCTTTTCAGCAATCTCCTCCATAGTCATTGTACCAATAGGAGCTTTATAAGAAGTGTTTAAATATTTCAAACCTAAATCATTGATGGTTTTTAGATGCAACTTCATAAGTTCCTGTCACTCTTGAAAGTTAACTTTGTTCAACTTGAGAATCTCTCTCCTATAAGACATCTTGATCTTTAGCTTAGGTCCTTGAAACCTTCTCTACAAGCACCAAGAAGCTCTAATACCAATTGTTGGAAATATAAGAGGAGTAACTAAGAGGGGAGGGGTGAATTAGTTACCACAAAAATAAATCCTAGATCCCTTAGATGTTATTATATAACATAAACTTCACTGAAAAATACTAATACTTGGTAAACACATAGTTACTCAATTTACACTAGCAAATGTTGTAACTCAGCAAACACTGAAATAACTTGAAAACTGCTTAACATGAAAATATTAAGATATTGTATGTGATTGATCTTACTTAACTTAATTACATGCACATAAAATAAATAGCATGAAACAAGTGACACTAAGATTTAACATGGAAACTCAATTTGGGAATAACCAACAATTACAACTAGTTAATAATTTTCACTGTTCTGAAGTGAGCTCTATTAGGAGCCAACCCTGCTAAAGGGTACAAAACACACTATTAGGTGTGACCCTATTAAAGGATTTAATCACCCTATTAGGAGTGGCCTTGTTAGAGGTCTTTAGACACTTCAATAGAAATGCCACCTTGTTAGAGAATTTACAAATAACTATTAAGCCAACTCTGTTAAGAGATTTAGATCACTACTACAATGGTTAAAGAGTAAAAATGAGATGACCTAATTTTTGATGCAACTAAATTGCTGATTATAGATCTCAATTCTGGCTTGTTTACTTGATCCTTCCTAATTGAATGTATCTTTGGAGCTCCACAAGGATATTCTTCTTATCCTTCTAATTTGCTTCCTCTAAGCATCTTCTATTCTTCAGTACACTTCTACACATCCAATCCTCAACTTGACCTTACACTTATACCTTATGCATTGTCAAGTTAGCTTGAATACATCTTAGAATAATTAACATTCATCGCCTTAGTTAGCTAGAACCAACAAAAAAAATATTAATCTCAATATGCCAAAACAAAAAAATCCTTCATTAGCCGACCCTACTTAGTAGACACTAACTCAGAGATGATTTTCTTGTGTTAACCAAGTGAACTCAATTAACACTTCATCTTCACAAACTTTATTTGTTAACCGAGTGAGCTTGGTTAACACTGGTTCCATCCAACTTTTCCTTCATTAACTATCTAATCTCAGTTAATGCTAATATTCTTTGAACTTCCCTTTGACACTTAAGTGAAATCAGTAGTCACTAACTTCTAAACTTGGCAAATTCTAGAATGCTCGGCTAACATAGGAAATTGTCTTTAATGCTTGAGTGAGCTCAATATACACTAACTGGTAAAGATATGATATTTTGTGTAACATCAAAGACAATACATAATTAACCAATTGTATTCTATAGTTTGATTTCTCAATTTGAACCAAAAAATGCAGATGAGTCATGCAAGCATGATCATTGGATTCAAGCAATGAATGAAGAACTAGACCAGATTGTTAAGAATGAGACATGGGAACTGGTTCCTATACCTAAAGACAAGAATGTTATAGGAACTAAATGGGTTTTTAGAAATGAAGTGCATGAACAATGTGAGGTTGTAAGAAATAAAGAAAGATTGGTATGCAAAGTACATTCAAAAAAAGAAGGCATAGATTATGAAGAGACATTTTCCCTTGTTGCCAAACTTGAAGTAGTAAGAATGTTCTTTAGCCTATGCAACAAGTATGAAATTTAAAGTGTATCAGATGGATGTAAGGTCAACATTTCCAAATAGAGAAATTTAAGAAGTAGTCTACATTGAGCAGCCTAGAGGATTTCCTTTGACAAAAGAAAATGACATGGTATAAAGATTAAAGAAAGAATTGTATGGTCTAAAGAAAGCACTTAGAACTCGGTATGCAAGATTGGGAAAATATTGAACAAATTTGGGATTTTCTAAAGGTGTGGTAGATAGTAATTTATATTTGAAAGAAATTAAGAATGGATTTTTTATTATTGTGATATTGTGGATGACATAATCTTTGGAGGAAATGATGAAGACAGTAACAAGTTTGCTGATGAGATGAAGAATGAATTTGAGATGAGTATGATTGGTGAGATGAAATATTTCTTAGGTCTACAGATTGTATAGAATAATGATGGTATTTTCCTATCACAAGCTAAGTATTTAAAAGACTAGTTAAAAATATTTGGCTTGGAGAGTTGTAGGCCTATTGGTACATCTATGATAAATGATCACAAGTTATGTAGAAAAGATAAGACATCTATAGTTGAGCAGAAGAAGTACATATCTATGATTGGAGGTTTATAATATCTAAGTCACACCAGACCAAATATAGAAAATGCATTTGGGATAGTAGCATGATTTAAACTAGATCCTAGGGAAGAACATTATGCAGTAATAAAGAGAATATTCAGATATTTGAAGGGTACACCTTACTTTAGTTTGTGGTATGATAGATCAAGTGATTTTACTTTGTATGCATATACTAATGCAGATTGGGTAGGAAGTATGGATGACAAAAATATTACAAGTGGTGGAGCATTTTTTCTTGGAGGAAGATTGGTTTCTTAGCTAAGCAAGAAATAGGGTTGTATTTCACAAAGTATAGAAAAAGAAGAGTATGTAACAATAGCAAACAATTGTAGTCAAATCATGTGGATGAAGTAGATGTTGAAGGACATTGGAATAAAAAAATTAGAACTTGTTATCATACATTATGATAACACAAGTATATTAAGTATGTCTAAGAATCATGTGTTACATTCTAAGATTAAGCATATATATCTATTAAGTATCATGTTTTAAGAGAGAAAGAGATCATATTAGAGTATGTGAATACAAAAGAGAAGATTGCAAATATCTTTACAAAGCCTTTACCTAAAGATACATTCGAGTATTTGTGAGGTATGCTTGGGGTTATGCCCCTACCTACTTTTGAGTAAATGATGTAGAGAGTGCATCAATCCAGTGGTATAGATCTCTATTGTTTATCTAGACTGAATAATGATACTTCCTATATGGAGGAGTATATGTGATGAGCAAAGCCATCAAGGACTCTTGGTAGTTAGTACATAATAGTGTCTTTGGATGCTTGAGTTGGTTGAAGACTTGGAGTAGATGATTGACATAATGAAGCCTTTATCATTGATGTCAATGGAGAAAAAATTGCATGAAAAAAAAAAATGCCCTATGTATGGGGGAGAAGTGTTGTAGATGGAGAATAAGCTCTCTAACATAATGTAGGAGAGATTGTATACATGAAACATGTATGTATGGGGGAGAATTGTTCCAGATAGATAGATTGATATCAATAGGGGAGAAGTTGTGAATAATTGATTGCCATCCAGGTAAGAATGGAAAAAATTTCATGTGACTTAGAGTGTGAAAAACTAATGTCAATACTAAGAGTGAGAAAGCATAGACAAAACAGTGTTCCTGTGAGGTCCAAATTTGGTTGATGAAGAGGATTTGAAAATAAGAAAATAATAGCAACAACAATAGAGTTGTATTTGGTATTCCTGGAGCTTAAATGTTTTTAGTCTATGTTTCCATCAATGACAAAGGGGGAGATTGTTAGCATGAATGTTGAGGGTATTCCTTTAGGGGAGTATCCTAAGAATTGGATAGATGGATACCATGATTAAAATGTTGCATTCATGATTATGTTTATCATTTATGTCAACATAGTATTGTTTCTATGAAGATTGATAGAGTAGAAGACAGAGAACAAGGTCATGTAGACTATGTATTGATGATTAGGTCCAATGTAGTTGAGGATGTGTTCTACATTATGTCCTGATAAATTGGACAAGTGCACATATAAAGAAGTGAAGATATGAAAAAATTATTCAAAAATTATAGAGGACAATGTGCAGATAGTGTACTTGATAAGTGATTTCTGATGTTTGAAATGTATCTCTTAATAGGAATAGAATTGTGATGAGCAGAATTAGAAAGTGATAGTAGATAGCCTGATGATGAATTTAGTGAGTGAACAAGGTTAGAGGTTGCATATGTGATAAATTATTAATATTGTAACCCGAAAGTTTTGTGTAATAATAAAATAATTGTAATATCTTAGTGAGGTTATATTTAATTAATTGGGAAATCCTCAAAGACAACTCAAGGAATTATTTTGAGGATATGGTATAAAGGAAGGTTATTTTCCTTATGGTGAAGTATGTAATTCATGTGTGAAGTGTAAATATTATAAGTGATATGTGAAGTTGATAAATGTGTGTAAGCGATCCAATGGATTATCGAATGTGAAGTTCAAAGATCTAGTATTGAGATCAGAAGAGGATTGGTCCGATCAAGAGGATCGAGGAGTTCAAGATCCTCATTTCTATTATTCTGCAAGGAATAATACAAATACTAGTTAGACAACAAGTTTAGTGGTCTTACCCTTGAATCTGTTTGGACAGTGGGTCCTTCTTCCTTCTACAACTCCTAACAGAGTTGACACAACTCCTAAGAGGGTTGGAATCTCCTAATTGGAATTCAAAGTCTCCTAATAGGGACCAATATGTACTGAATGTATTTCACTAGCTCCTAACAAATTCCATCCTCTTACAAGGAATTTTCATATTAGTACATCATTTTCTATGTACCATCCCCACTGGGGTTTTCCCTCTGATCAAGGGTTTCCCTAGTTAACATATTTGGTGTTATTATGTACGTGTATCTTCTTAAGGTTAAATTGTGTATCTGGTGTATGTGTATGTGTTATGATTATATTGCTCACATAGTTAAGGATTAATAAGGTTGATAAATATTTTAATGATTGGATAAATGATTCACCCCCGCCCTCCCCTCTTAGTTATCTTGGTGGATTTTACTTTCTAACAAACTATTGTAACCTACTCAAACATTTATAAATCTTTCGGTGCACTTAGACACATCATAAAGATGTATCTAGAATCACTTTTCTAACCCCTTAGAACTAAAAATTTTCATCTATGAACTACGCTAAACAAAAATGTCTCTATAACTTTGATTGTTAATCTAGAAAGCCAATATTTTGAAGTAGAAGAAAAAGTCATGAATGCAATGTAACACCCCACTAGGTAACCTAGAAGAAATTAACCTATTATGTCACTAAGTTTTCCAAATATTTTTTTAAAGATTAAATCAAATATGAGATAACATAGTAGAAGCAATAACTCACATACATACATAAGAAATACATTAATAGTTACATCTCTTAAGGCTTAATGACATTGAATCACATACATAAGTTTTATTAAGATTAAATCTGATGCATAATAAAGTCCACATCATAGGATAATCATAATTACGAAATCAAATAAAATTATATACAAGTACACAAGATGCCACATGACATAACCAAAATACATAATCATCCTCTGTACAAGTCATGGGGTATAAAATGCTAAAAGAATATACATCATGATAAGGTACAACATCTCACAAGATCTCCAATAATCAAAGTATAATAAATCAACGTATGACCATAGAGAAAAATCACAAGATCAGAAGAATGGAACAACTACACAAGTACATCTAGCAATGACATATAGCTGTCAAAATCTCAATGGTATAAGAAATGCTACCACCTGACCTTGTGGAACCTAAATGGCCCACTCCCATCATTTTGAGGAGATAATCTCGAGTCCCATACGGATAACAATCCAAAAGTCATAACCAGAACCAAGGTCAAGTAAATCTTGATAGAAATCTATCTCAAAGGTACCAAGTACACAAATAACATCTAATCCCAAAGGCAACAAAGACATGTAGGAAACCTATAATGTAAGTGGGAAAGTTTCATCGCATGAGCCAACTCTAAGGTTACCCTAGTAGTCTCTCTAGACTCTAGTCCCCTAGTGACTCTATGTGGCATCAATATCATTTCTTACAGACAAGGCATACTAACAAGGCAAAGTCACAATCGAGCATCCTCTCTAATCCCATCTTATCTTGTACTAGCACTCAAGGCATGGGCAAGGTAATACACTGACTCTTGTTAATTCATTTTAAACCTATTTAATGAAATGTTATCACTTATTTATACCACTTACAATTGGTTACGTAGAAAGCCTCTTTAGGGCTCCAACCTCTAGTGCAAGCCACTTCCTAGCATACATAAAGATAACTACCCTAAGATCAAAACATAAAATCTCATAAATGATAATGACCACATTAGTCCTTTACAAGAAACTAGAAATCCCAATATGTACTGACCAATACCTCAAAGGTTAAATCACAATAATCATGATATTTCACACAAAATCATTAAATAAGTCACTTCTCAAGCCTTTAGTAAACGTACCTAACTAGGTTTACCCCAAAGCCCAACATGAAATTAACATAACATCACTTTAAATAATTAAAACAAGTGTAGAAATTTAATCATTCTTATTTTCTATAGTAATACTCTAAGTTTCAATTTTGAGTAACATTGGAGTCTATCATTTGCTAAAGTTCTCAATTGATAAAATTCTCCATTTCAGTTTGATCAAAATGAAAGTTTCGTCTTCATAGTTAAAACCATAATTTTCTAATAATCAAGTATTATTCTCTTATTTTGATGATCAAATACCTATTAGAAAAGTGTCCTTTTAAAAATAAAAGTCACGAGGTAAAGAGGATATTTTAATTATATTTAACATCAATCAGGATAGAGCCTACAACACAATGGTAAATTGTGAGCCTCTTATCTGGGAGGTCTTGGGTTTGAGTCTACTTAAACTTAATAATAATAATTAATCACAACACATTATACTAGTTTGTCTTAGCTTCAACCTCTTACCAATAATTTTTTTATATATTGAACATCAATCATATTTAATTAGCATTTAGACAATAATAAAAAATTCAAATATGATTAAATTTAAATTAAATATTTAGAAGATTAAATCTATTATTTATTTTATTTATATAAACTAAAAATATATTTAAAACTAAATAACATTTATATAAAGTATTTAAATTAATATAAATATATAATAATTTATTTAATTATAAATGTATATATATAATTTATTTAAAAAGAAAAACTCTCTTTTTTTAAAAATCAATTATCGAACCCCTAATTAAGGGGTCATCATTGTGTGGCCCAAGGCCTACGCACAACCTAGTTGCCTTGGCTATCGTGGTACTACTTGACTGCATGACAACCTTGGCTATCATTTCTACCAAGTACACACAAGAAAAGGGAAAAGGAGAAGGGGGGTGGAGGGTTGGGGGTGGTGGCCCCTACCCACCCAAACATTTTTTATTTTCATATATATATATATATATATATAAAGATCATTTAAAAAAACAATATACCTAGTCAAAAACCAGTATTACCACAGTAAAAATTTTAATATTGTGGTAATAATTTTATATATATATATATATATATATATATAAAATTTATTTATATATATTTAAAACTATTCTAGTATAGATATGATAGAAAACCTAACTACAACCATTAAAATTTTATTCAATTAATAGCCTTTTCTTGATTTGAACCCTACCCATGAAGTGTTTCCTAAATTTTCAAGCTTCTCGATAAGGGTTTCAATTCATTTTCTTTCCATAGATGTTTCAATATGAAGAACAATATCCCTAGTCAAAAACCAATATTACCACAGTAATAATTTTAATATTGTGGTAATAATTAAAAAAAAGAAAAACTATTTCAATACATATATGATAGAAAACATAATTACAACCATTAAAATTTTATTCAATCAATATCCTTTTCTTGATTCAAACCCTACCTATGAAGTGTTTCCTAAATTTTAAAGTTTCTCAGCAAGGGTTTCAATTCATTTTCTTTCCACAAATGTTTCAATACAAAGAACAATAATCTACGAAAAAGGGTTAAATTAAAATACAATATCCAAAACAAGATCCGTATACAGGCACGATGAAGACAAAGAAACAACATGAGATTTACTCTGATAAACTTAACAAAATCCCTACCTCGATCTGATGCTAGAATTTGATAGATGCTCAAAGAATGCAAGATTCTCATCTCTCAAAACTCTTTTTGAAACTTGTTCCTCCAAACATGTGTGTGGAGAAATGAACTCTAACCTCCTAATAAAGGATTTTCTCCTCTTAGGGTTTCAATTTTATGAACATGCAAAAGCTTTTTCTTTTATTATTTTGATTTGTTTAATTCTATGTGCAAACTTTTTTCTTTTATTATTTTAATTTTTTTAATTCCATGTGCATACTTTTTTATTTTTAATTACAATAAAGTTGTTGGTAAGAAAATTTGTCACTGTAAAAATGGCCCAATGGAGTGTATGTGGCAAACTGTTCACAATAGTTGGATAGGCCCTTGATATTTGGCCCTCCTCTACGTTTAGAGGGGCAACTCCCTTGTATGATATAATTTTGAGGTTTTCAAATAAAGAAATTAAACTTTTAAAGACCAATAGAAAGCCATTGATGCGGAATGAACTAGATGACTTCAAAGCTTTCTTGGACTAACTTAAACCCGCTAATAACAACATCAAGATCTATGGTTGAGAGCAATTAATAGCATAGTGCTGATCCAAAGATTCATAAGAATTTGCACAATATCATGAGAATGCTCATTGCAAAAAGGATCAACATCTCTAACAATTTGGATTCGGAAGAAGAGAACTCAAATTGCACATTCCTTTATTTTCTTGCACCAAGAACCTGAGAGGAATTTTTGATTACAAAAGAAAATTTGTACACACTTTCCAAATATTATCTTTTGATCAAAATTTTAGCATAGAGTTCCCTTTTTCTAAAGTCCCAAAAGTCCCTTACAAAGCCAAAAATGACTCCTCATATAGACATAGAGGTTAAGAACTACCTCTTCATGATTAATAACTACCTCCAAAATATGTAATCTTGGAGAGGTTAATTAACCTCACTAAAATTAACTAGAGTGACTCTAGAGACAAAGATTTTGAAAAGAGCATTGAATACTTGATCTTGATGGTAGCCATCAGATCTTCTCCTTCAACAATGTGTAAAAGGTAGGTTTCAAGATCTTCAAGCAGCCATTCACAATTAAAATTTTTATCCTCTTCAAGACCTAGATTATAATCGTGATCCAATGGAAGATTAGATGCAAATTCTAGTCATTTTTTGAAGTCTATGTACGCTTCTCTTATTTCTAACATGTTCTCATTTGATATCATATCTATAATATTCTTCATGCCTTGTGAAGCTAGAATGCTCTCATTGATTTTAGGAGTAATTTCACCTATCATGCTTAATGTATCATTCTATACACCTTTTAAAACCAGATTATTATTCTCCTCAGAATGTGTACGAGATGTCTCCAATGGAAGTTGAGGTTCATCATCGACCATCTTCATCTTCATCCCGTCTTCTTTTATTTCAGCCATGTTTGCATTTTTCATAGCTTGTGAAATGATTTTTCCACCTCGACCTTCACTAGATTGTAACTTTGCTTCACTGGTACATGTTGATGAATTGCTTTGTTCTGATTTAGTTGCTTTCATACCTCTAAGTTGACAGCTCAGCATGTTCTCACTAATATATCACCTCTGTCGCACTCCATTTCAGGAATTCCTTCTTTATATTTTTCCACATGCTCCAAATGCTTGAGCATTGTCTTTTCTAAGGTATTTTGTTAGATAGTTCACGTGCTTGTCTACACTTTTATATCATGCATGCATATCCACCCATATATCTTCCTTCATGGGCAGGGGGAATGAAAAGTGTGACTTATTTAACATTCTTGTCATCAATTTAAGAAGAGCTATATTATGTACTAGATGGAGGTGATGGTCTTACTCATAAGCTATGCTCATTGCAATTAGTTGATGATATTTGGTTTGACCATATGAGTACACTAGTCTTGAATATATTCACTCCATCATTTTTTGAACTCTTTGAATCAATTAGTGATATTGAAGTCTTTCTATGGATACCATGGGGAGGGAGATCTGAAGGTCACCTGTGTGTTGGAGATTCAAGAATTGTGTCAAATAGTTCAATCACATTCTAATTGCACATTCCATTAAACAAATCAAATCAACCACCTTTCTTGTTGTTTCAACTTCAATATCTATGCTCCTTTTAAATGTCTTGGATTAGAAATGAATCTCTCCTTTGTGCATTGAGTTTGAAAGACTTCAAATCAAGTATCAAACCAATTCATGAAATATGGTGCCTACAGGAACCTTCTTTTAGATCACATATGTTACATTCACATTGTATGTTGTAGGTTGGGGGGATGGAGGAAAGCCACAGGCAAGTGAATTGAATCATTTAGAAATCTGAACCGATGTATTATTGACTGTGTAGGCTTTCTTAATTCATTTGTATTAGCACAATTCTCATTTACTATATTAAACACTCCTTACACACAAACTCAAGTTATTGAATCAATGACATGGTGGGGGATTGGGAGTTGTCTTTTATCACCATGTTTATTTGCATATTTGAGTATTATCAAAGTGATATGTCAATGATCTATTGCAAACCAAACTTACGAGAAGTATGTGTTAATCATCTCCTTCAATAATGTAATATGTTGCAGGCTAAAACATCAAATTCATGGCAGAACTGGGTACACCATAAAAGAAATTTTAAACATAAAGTAAAACATACATGTAGACCATACACATGCAAGTGGGGTAAATAACCATAAAACCCATATATAAATCATCCATCTAACTAACATGATGAAATAATTGAAATCACTATATGAACATATAAAGTGTCATCATTGAAAGAATAACCATGAACACATGAAATAATCAAGTATCAAGTAGCTCATCAAATATATAATCTAAGTATGAAATAACATCAATTAAATTAGGAAACCAAGTACCACTAAATCATAACACATAACCATAAAAGTTGGCCTAAAAGAATTCAACAATATAACATGAAAAGTAAACTAGGGGTAGGCACTACATCCACACCCCCTAGACTTAGTCTTACTCTTGGAAGCCTATAAATAAGTATGGATATAAATCTTGTAATCCAGATGGTTCCTCCCATGTAGCTGATGAATTGTGAGTAGGGTACTATTGGATAATTACCTGCTCTATGGTTTGACCACTAAGGGTCAAATCTCATTATTGAAGAATGTGCACCAGCTTCAAATTGAGTTGTCTATCCTCTGCCTATAACGCACTCTAGTCAAAAACATGTATCACATAAAAAATATACTATTTAAGAAAAAGAACATGGAAAACATCATGTACATGAGCTAAGTTGGGTGGCAATGGAAGATGGTAGACAACTAGACCTGTCCTCTCAAGAATATCAAATGGTCCCACAAACCAAGGTGCTAGATTTGAACCCTTTCCATAATGGATTGGACTCTTCTGCAGATGCACTCTCAAGAACACCTTCTCTCCAACTGTAAATTGCTTATCTATCCTATGAACATCTACATACTTCTTCTGCTTATCTTGTGTTGTAGACACATGCTCATGGATGTGAACTACCTATTACTCCATATCTCATTGCTCCATATCTTGAAGCATCTCTGGACCCAATAGGATCTGATCCTCTAAACTATCCCAACTCAATGGCGTATGACAAGGACAACCATAGAAGGACTAAAAAGGTATCATTCTAATGGAATTGTGATAACCATTATTATGAGAAAATTCTACTAGATAAAGATAATCCTCCCAAAGAGTCTGTTGATCTATAACATACATCCTCAACATATCCTCTAGAACCTGATTCACTCTCCCAGTCTAACCATCTATCTCTAGGTGATATGATGAGCTAAAGTTCAATTGTGCTCCAAGGTCATGCTGCAAGGATGTCAAAAATTTGGATGTGAATACAAGATCCCTACCTGAAATGATCTTTTGGGGAATACCATGTAATCTCACAATGTGAGATAAAGACATTGCCTACTGAAGCTGATATGTAGGATGACCTCATCGGCAAGAAATGTGCCACCTTAGTCAATCGGTCAGTGGTGATCATGAAGCAATGATATTAGAATTCAAAAGTCCTATAGGATGTTGGTGCTCTACCTTAACCCTTTGACATTGAAGACACCTAGCCAAAAAATCAATGATATCACACTTCATCCCTATCCAAAAGTATAATCTTTGTAAGTTTGTATGCAACTTCTTGACAATTGGCTATGTTGAGTAAGGTGCATGATGGGCCTCAGATAGGATCAATATATGAAGCTCATCCAATAGTGGTACATAAATCCTCCCTGTATAATGCAAAAGGCTATCTAATTTTATGACATAGCCTAAAAATTTGCCCTCTAAAGATCTGCTTGAATCTATCTCAAGTCTCACCTCCTGATACCAGGTATCTATAGGAAGTGCTTAAAGTATACGACTCCTCAAATACACACTAAAATTAAATGCTAATGTATCATGTCTCCTTCAACTCAAAGTGTTAGCTACCACATTCTCCTTTCCCTAAATATACTTCACCTCAAAGTCATGCTCGCATAAAAACTCCATCCAATGCCTCTACCTAGCATTCAAATTAGGTTACATAAACATATAATGTAAACTACGATGATTACTATGGAGCTCAAAATGATGAGCCAACAAGAAGTGTTTCCATCTCACTAGAGCATGAACAACTACAACTAACTCAAGATCATGTGTGGGATAATTCAAATCATGATGCTTGAGCTTGCAAGAGTCATAGGAAATCACACATTTATCTTGCATTAGAATTTCTCCAATCCCTTCTAGGGAATCATCAGTATACACTATAAAATCACCTGTTAGATCAACTAGTGCTAGAATTGGTGCGCTAGTCAAAATCTCCTTGAGTTTTTGAATTTCTTCCTCACATTTCTCTAGCCAAATAAAATTCTTCCCCTTCTATGGAGGGAAGTGATGGGGTATGCAATTATAGAGAAGTTTTGAAAAAATATGTGGTAATATTTGGCCAAACATAAAGCTACGAATCTTAGACATAGTAGTGGGTGTAGACAAATCTACCATCACTTGGATCTTCACAGGATCCACTAAGATACCATCTCCTAAAATAACATGACCTAAGTAATATATCTTAGACTGAAAGAAGTCACACTTTGCCAAATTAGTAAATAGCTAATTGTCCCTAAAGTACTGAAGGACTAACCATAGGTGTTCCTTGTGTTCTTCTTGAGATCTAGAATATATCAATATGTCATCCAAGAAAAAAAGTACAAAATTGTCTAGGTAAGAACATAATACTTCATTCATCAAGCATGTGAATACTGAGGGAGCATTCATTAAAACAAATGGAACCACTATAAACTCATAGTGTCCATAATGAGTGTGGAAGGTTGTCTTATGTAAATCAACATCCTAAATGTCCAATTGATGGTATCCCAACTTTAGATCTATCTTAGAGAACACCTTGGCTCCCTTGATTTGGTCGAACAAGTCATCAATCCTTGGTAAAGGATACCTATTCTTAATTGTTACCTTGTTCAACTGTATGTGGTTAATGCATAAGCATAACGATCCATCCTTCTTCTTCACAAAGAGCACTGGTGCTCCCCATGGAGAAACACTCAGTCTGATACAACCTTTAGACAAAACGTCCTCTAGTTGTAGGTGCAACTCACTCAACTCCTAAGTGGTCATCCAATAAGGATCTCTAAATATGGTCTTTGCTTTTGGGATGAGTTCGATCCAAAACTCAATGTCCCTCTTAGGTAGTATACCTAGAATCTCACTAGGAAAAACATCAACATACTCATGTAGGATAATGTGATTTAGGGTCTTCCCTTTAGGCTCTTCCTCAACTACACTCACAATAATGGAAAAAACCTAACAACCCTTACAAATTATCCTCTTCAGCTACATAGAAAATATCATCTAGAGGGATATGGGTCTATGGATGCCTACAATCTCATAATCCTTACCCTAGTCATCCTTACACTAAATAGTCTTCCTCTTGCAATCAATGTTATCTCTATGTGAACCAAGATAGTCCATGCCCAACACTACATCATACCACCCAAGGGGAATAAATCAAAGGTCTACTAAGGTAGTGAATCCTCCTAGGTTCAATTTTCACTATTGCACTAGAGAGTTTTTGGGTATCTTAGCTCTTGAAGCTAGTTCCACTTGCCAACCTATGCCTTTGTTATCCACATCAAGCTCACACTTTACAACTATACAGGGTGATATGAAGGAATCTGAAGCACCTGAATTAAATAAGATGGAAAGGGGTGTACCTCTGATCGCTCATGTAGTCTCAACTATAGTACCCTTGTGTTCTACTTGGAGGTGATCTACTACTGCAAAAACTATATGTAATCTCCCAACATCACTAATTATAGGCTTAGATTTTGCTGGCCTTGGTCTTGAATTATTGAGATGTACATTATGGGAAGTTAGATACAATATTCCCAAACTATCCACATGAGAAACAACCTGTACCTTTGCTAGAACCTCTCCCTACTAGAGGTGCACTAGACTGTTGATGACTATCTATGCTGGAAAAGGAGTGGTTACTTTGTGCAGGCTAACTATTCTAATTATGCCTATTGTGCAAAGAGTTTTGATGTTCCAAGAATTAGAACCACTGCCACCACTTTGTGCTAGAGGATAAGATCCCTTTTTCTATTGTTGTTTCTATTGACCTTGGTTGCCTTTGGAGTAAGGAGGCTTCCCATTACTCCTTGTGCCCTTGGACCCTAATGATGTAGGTGTCCCATAAAAACCACCATGTCCCAAAGTGACATTCTTCTCCATAAGAATATCCTAATGTACTGCATCCTTAACATTCTTAGGCTGGAATACCTTTACATCCCCAATGAAATGGTTATTCAGACCCTGAATGAAGTGTTGGACCATCAGTGGTGAACTGTCATTGATTCATTCATAAGACATGAGCTCATAGAACTTTCACTCATACTCCACAATGGTCATGGTATACTACCTCAGATTATGAAACTCATCAAACCTCTATTGTTTCCACTGTTCTGGTAAGAAGCAATCACAAAAAATTTCAAGGAACAACTCCTAGGTAACAATATTCATGTACACACCTAGCTTCTTTTCCTCAATATTCCACCATGCGGCTGCAAAGACTTTCAAATGTGTGATGGCATACCTTACTTTTACATTGGATTCAAAGTCTTGCATTGTGAAACATTTGTCCAAGGCAATTAACCACTACTCTGCAACATATCCAGTACCTACCCCAGTGAAAGGTTTGATCTTGGATTGTTGTAGGTCCCTCATATGTGTAGCCTTGGCCGATCTCTATCTATCACCATGAGGATCTCCCCGAGGACTCATGGATCTCCACCTCTCCTTGTTTTTAGCATGATTTGATTCCACCTAATCAACACCTTTTGGAGGGGGTAGGTAATTTAGGATAATCCTCATCATCTGGCTCAAATTGAACTTTTATGAATCATCCTGATGTTCTCCATTGTTCTCCTCCCTGTTCTCTTCCTAAACAAGACTCTCATGACCAATCCCATGCAAATTGATATCTCTACCTCGCCTATGACCTCTGCTTTGGCCTGAGCTATGATCTCTCATAGTCGATTGAGTCCTGAAAACCATCCTCCTATAACATCCAAGCAAGAACAATGAAATACCAACAAGGCAATACCACTATAAAGCATAATCATAAGAAACATGTTTTAAAAATAAATCAAGATTTATTCAAATTTTGCCTTTTTCTAGGTTTAAGTATTCAAGTTTGAAGTTCATAGTTTTCACATTGTAATACATGCATATAGTTTTTAAAGTTTCGTTTAAGTTAACTAGTTGTCATCTAGTGGCGTTCCAATATACTCAAAGCTCCCAATGTAGAAACTTAGGCTCTAATACCAAATGTAATACCCTGCCAGGGAACCCAAAATAATTAACCTATTTTTTCACTAATTTTGTCAAAAAAATTTTTATAAAGATTAATACAAATAAGAGATGATAGCAAAAGCAATAACTCACATACATACATAAGCAATACATTAACAGTTACATCTCTTAAGGGTTCCATGACATTGAATCACATACATAAATTTTATCAAGATTAAATTTGATACTTAACAAAATCCACATCATAGGATAACCATAAGTATGAAATCAAATGAAATAATATACAAGTACATAAGATGCCACATGGCATAACCAAAATTCATAATCATCCTCTATACAAGTCACAAGGTATGAAATGCTTTAAAAGAATATACATCATGATAAGGTACAACATCTCATAAGATCTCCAATAATCAAAGTATAGTAAATCAACATATTATCATAGAACAAAATCACAAGATCAAAAGAATGGAACAACTACACAAGTACATCCAACAACAACATCTAGCTATCAAAATCTCAATGGTATAAGAAACACTACCACCCGGCCTTGTGGAACCTAAATGATCCACTCCCACCATGTTGAGGAGATAATCTCAAGTCCCATACATATAAAAATCCAAAATTCATAACTAGAATCAAGGTCAAGGAAATCTTGATAGCAATCTATCTCAAAGGTATCAAATACACAAATAACATCTAATCCCACAAGCAACAAAGACATGTAGGAAACCTACTATGTAAGTGGACAAGTGTCATCGCATGAGCCAACTCTAAGGTTACCTAGTAGCCTCTTTGGACTTTGGCCCCCTAGTGACTCTATGTGGCATCAATATCATTCTGTATTCGAGCTTCTGGGTGTGATTGTGTATGATTTTTAACATCAACATTTTGGATCATAATCTATGATCCATCATCAGGATGATAATGAGAGAGCTAAGAAAAAGACATATCATTATTTTTCTTAGCTTTCTCATTATCATCCTAATGATGGATCATACTCTATGATTCGAAATGTTGATGTTAAAAATCATACACAATCACACCTAGAAGCTCAAATATAGAATTTTATGGATTGTAGGAATCTGTTATAATTAATCAATATCATTTCTTATAGACAAGGCATACTAACGAGGCAAGGTTGCAACCGAACATCCTCTCTACTCCCATCCTAGCCTATACTAGCACTCAAGGTATGGACGAGGTAACACACTAATTCTTGTTGATTCATTTTTAACCCATTTAATGAAATGTTGTCACTTATTTATAGGACTTACAGTGGGTTACCTAGGCAACCTCTTTAGGGCTCTAGCCTCCATTGCAAACCACTTCCCAACATACATAAAGATAGCCTACCCTAAGCTTAGAACATAAAATCTCATAAAGTCATAATGACCACATCAGTCCTTTACAAGCAACTAGAAATCCCAATATATGTTGATCAATACCTCAAAGGTTAAATCAAAATAATCATGACATTTCACACAAAATCATAAAACAAGTCACTCTATTAAACATACCTAACTGGTCAAACCTAGGTTTACCCCAAAGTTGAACATGAAATAAACATAGCATCACTTTATGTAATTAAAACAAGTTTAGATATTTAATCATTCTAGTTTTCTATAGTAATACTCTAAGTTTCGATTTTGAGTAACACTGGAGTCTATGGTGTGCTAATGTTTTTAGTTGATAAAATTCTCCATTTCAATTTGATCAAAATGAAACTTTCAACTGTATAGTTAAAACCATAATTTTCTAATAATCAAGTATTATTCTCTTAGTTCAATGATCAAATACCTATTCGAAAAGCATCCTTTAAAAACAAAAGTCACAAGGTAAATAGGCAATTTTAATAATATTTAATAATCACATCTAATTATATTTAACATCAATCATATTTAATTGCTAAATTTAATTAGCATTTAGACAATAATCAAAAATTAAAATATGATTAAATTTATATTAAATAATATTTAAAAGACTAAATCTATTATTTATTTATATTTATATAAACTATAAACAAAATATTTAAAATTAAATAACATTTATATAAAGTATTTAAATTAATATAAATATATAATTTTTTATGTTTTTATTTTAAGAAAATAAATTCAATATTTTTTAATAAAAAAAGAAATTACCAAACCCATAATTAAGAAGTGGTTGGTGCATAGCCCAAGGCTTGGCTGCCTCGACAGCCTCGATGTTGTGGCAATCCTTGACTACATTGTAGCCAAGTACACACAGAAAAAGGGAAAAGGAGAAGGGGGGTGGGGTTGGTAGCCCTCACCCACCCAAACATACAATATTATTTTTATATAATTTCTTTTTAATAAAGATTATTTAACAAAACAATTTACCCAGCCAAAAACTAGTATTACCACAGTAATAGCTTTATTACTGTGGTGTGTATATATATATATATATATATATATATAACTATTCTTGTGCAGATCTGATAGAAAATATAATTATAACCATTAAAATTTTATTCAATTAATATCCTTTTCTTGATTCAAACCCTACCCATGAAGTGTTTCCTAAATTTTTAAGCTTCTTAGCAAGTGTTTCAACTCATTTTCTTTCCACAGATGTTTCAATACGAAGAATAATAATCTACAAAAAATAAGGGTTCTAATTTAAAATAAAATTTCCAAAAAAAGAATCATATATAGGCATAAGGAAGATTGAGAACAACATGAGATTTACTATGATAAACTCAACATAATCCCTACCTCGATCTGATGCTAAAATCTGACAGACGCTCAAAGAATGCAAGATTCTTGTCTCCCAAAATCCTTTCTAAAACTTGCTCCTCCAAACATGTGTGTGGAGAAATGAGCTCTAACCTCATAATAAAGGATTTTCTCCTCTTAGGGTTTCGGTTTTACAAACATACAAAAACATTTTCTTTTATTATTTTACATTATTTAATTCCATGTACCTACTTTTTTAAAAAAATTATAGTAATTTTTTTTTTAAAAATTCTCACTTTGATTCTATTAAATAATAAGACGTATTTAGAAAGTATATTTATTAAATTAACTAATAATAATAATTAGAAATCATTATTAAAATGAAATTTTTAAATTAATTATTATTAAATTAAATAAATATAACTACACCAAATTTGAATTTTTAATTAGATCTTTAAATTTATTTCCTCTATTTAATTAATTTCTCAATAATATTAATATAATTATTGATTTTTTCTTATAATTTTTCTCTTAAATTTAATCATTTAATAATATATTTATTTGATTTAATTATAACTAAAAATAACAATAGATCCACAACTTAACAAAAAAACCCATCTAAAAGACAAAGTACAAATTCAAACTCGAGGGTAAAAATCTTGAATTCACGTCACTTGACGAATTCAGAAGGGTACATAACACAGATACTTGTCCTATATTCTACGACATATGGCTCACGGTTAGGATTTGGAGTTGAGAACTGTTGGAAATGAGAATGGAGTAACTGAGAGGGGAGGGGTGAATCAGTTACTACAAAAACTTTTCCCACAAGTCCCTTAAGATGTCAAAGGAAATACTCATTGCTGATACTCATATAATCAAACTGAAAACACAAGAAACAAGAGACAAGAAACACCAGATTTAACGTGGAAACCCAATATGGGAAAAACCACCAATGTAACTAGTTACTATTTTTCACTCTTTTGAAGTGAGCCCTGTTAGGAGCCAACCTTGTTAAAGGTTACAAAACACACTGTTAGGTGCGACCTTGTTAGAGGATTTAATCACCCTGCTAGGAGTGGCCTTGCTAGAGGTCTTTAGATCAATTCAACTGAATTGACACCTTGTTAGAGGATTTTACAAAAGGTTGTTAAATCCACTCTGTTAAGAGATTTGAAAACACTGTTACAATTGTTAGAAAGTAACAATGAGTGATCTGAAATAAATACAACTTCTCTGGATCTTCTATGATCAAATGCAACTCTGCATCTCTAATCCTTCAAAAATTTGTTCTGACCTTCCTTATAATTCACATATTAGATATTCAATCATATCTGCTAGCTTTTTCACATTCGTACTTACATACTTGAATTTGCAACTTGATTCTTCATATATACCTTTCAGATTATCAAGTCGGCTCAAATACAAGTTACAATTATAAATAATTGTGCTATAAGTCGGCTTCATACATTACAAAAAGTAATTAACTTTAATTACTTAACCTTCAAGAAATCCTTCGCTGGCCGACTTAACTCGGTAAATACTGCACAGAAAATAATTCCTGTGTCAACCGACTGAGCTCGGTTAATACAGAGAATTTCGTGAAATCCTTCAGTCGCCGAGTGAACTCGGTAAACACCGATTTCTTCGACTTTCCTTTGAAGACCGAGTGGGCTCGGTTAACACTGTCTGCTACTTTTCTTCGATGATCGAGTGAGCTCGGTTAACATTGTCTGCTACTTTTCTTCGATGACCGAGTGATCTCGGTTAACACTGTCTGCTACTTTTTTTCGATGACCGAGTGAGCTCGGTTAACACTGTCTTTCGGCAACAAATCCTTTGATTACCGAGTGAGCTCGGTAATCACTGAACTTCCTTTGTTTACCTTGCAAGCTCGGTAAACTCTGTCAACAGTTGTACTTACCTTCTGAGCTCGGTAGACTCTGTCTGATGACTGATATGACATTTGTGTAACATCAAAGACAATCATGCAATTATCAATTGTATCCAACAATCTCCCTCTTTGGCATTGATGGCAACACAACATGTCATAGCAGAATGAAATTTGAAAACAAGTCCTTGTCAGCACAATGTGTCATCAAAACAATTCTCCCTTTAAGATGATAGACTCTCCCTCTTTCAGTAATCTCCCTCTGTGAAGGAATTACATAAGAACTTTCTTTTTCACACAAATTTCAGAAAGATATGACAGTCAAGTAAATCTCTCCCTCTTTGACAACAAATGCCAAAGACAATAGAACTTAAATGAATTGTAATGTACCTTTAGTACTGATTCATATGCAAAGCTTCCAGATTTGACTGCATCAACAGATAGATTTTCATTTTGGTATGCGTTGATGCATCACTAAAACTTGTTTTTAGTGAATTTCGGATAGGGGTGTAACCCCTAACTTACCTCTGAGATACAAGAATGCATCCTTAGGTAGTGGCTTTGTGAATATGTCAGCAATTTGTTCCTTTGAATTGACATATTCTAATCTGATCTCCTTGTCTTGTACCAATTCTCTGACAAAATGATATTTGATTGCAATATGCTTGGTCTTAGAATGCATCACTGGATTCTTTGATATATTGATTGCACTAGTATTGTCACAGAACATAACAACTGGTTCTTTGATTTCCATCCTCATTCCTTGCAATAACTGTTTAAACCAAACAATATTTGAACAATTTACTGCTGCAGCAACATACTCTGCCTCTGCTGTAGATTGGGATGTACAATTCTGCTTTTTGCTTGTCCAAGAAACCAATCTCTTTCCAAGAAAGAATGCTCCTCCACTTGTGCTTTTCCTGTCATCAAGGTTTCCTGCCCAATCAGCATCAGTAAATACTTTCAAATCCAAATTACCTCCAAATTTATACCATAGCCCATAATCTTCAGTTCCTTTCAAATATCTCATTATTCTTTTGATTGCCATTATATGAGTTTCTCTTGGTTTCACTGAAAATCTTGCTACAATACCGACTGCAAGGGCAATATCTGGCCTAGTATGTACTACATACTGCAACTTTCCAATCATAGATCTATACAGTGTTTGATCCACTTCTTTGGATTCATCTTCCTTGGTAAGTTTTAATCCAGTACACATAGGGGTTCCAACTGGTTTACAATCCTCCATACCAAATTTTTTTAATATCTCCTTGATGTATTTTGACTGTGTGATGAAGATGCCATTCTTACTTTGTTGGATTTGAAGACCTACAAAGAATTTAATCTCACCAAACATAGACATCTCAAAATCCTTGTTCATTTGTTCCGAAAATTCTTTGCATAGATCATCATTGCCTGTGAAAACAGTGTCATCTACAAATATTTCTGCCAAAACAATCTTATTATCTGGACCTTCTTTTATATACAAGCTACTGTTATCATTAGTCCTTTGAAAACCAATCTGAATAAGATAGTTATGCAATCTTTCATACCATGCTCTAGGAGCTTGTTTTAGACCATACAGCGCCTTGTGTAATTTGCAGACCATGTTCTTCTTATCTGGATCAACAAAACCTTCAGGTTGTTCAATGTAAACTTCTTCATCCAGTATTCCATTGAGAAATGCTGACTTGACATCCATCTGATAAACTTTGAATCCTTTGTGAGCAGCATATGCAAGTAAGGTTCTTACACCTTCCAATCTTGCAACAGGAGCAAAGGTTTCTCCATAGTCTATACCTTCTTCTTGAGCATATCCTTTGCATACTAGTCTAGCTTTGTTTCTTGATACCTTGCCATCTTCATTTAGTTTATTTCTGAATACCCATTTTGTTCCAATCACATTCTTATCTTTGGGTCTAGATACAAGAGTCCATGTTTTGTTTTTCTCTATCTGTTCTATTTCTTCATTCATAGCCTCAATCCAACTATCATTTGCCAATGCATCTTTGATATTTCTGGGTTCAAAATCAGCAAGTAAACAAGTGCCTTTTAACTTACTTCTTGTCAGAGTTCCTTCAGATTTGTCTCCAATGATCTGATCTGGAGCATGATGCCTTCTGACATATTTAGCTAACACAGGTTCTTTACTTCTTGAATGAGTTTCATTGTTGTCCCTTTGTACTTCAGATTCTTGCTGTTCTGGCTCGGTAGATTCAGACTCGGTAGATACTTGCTTGGTAGAGTCTGAAAGTGACTCAGATTCTTTTAGCTCGGTAAAAACTTCCTGTGTCTCGGTTTGAACTTCCTGCAACTCGGTCATTGATGACTCGGGGGTTGAGGATTCCTGATTAACTGGAGTACTTGGTATAGTATCAGGTTCAATGTAAATAAATCTTCTGTAGTCTTCAGGAACCTTCTTGCTTTCTTCTTCTGATTTCTCTGCAAACTCATCAACTTTTACATGTGCACTTTCTATGACCTTGTGAGTAGATAGATTTAAACATCTATATGCTTTGCTTTTACAAGAGTAGCCTAGAAATATTCTTTCATCTCCTTTTACATCAAATTTACCTTTTCTAGATTCTTTCAGAATATAACATTTGCTTCCAAATACTTTCAGATAACTTACATTGGGTTTGTAGCCATACCATAATTCATAGGGAGTTTTGAATGAGTCCTTTTTCAGTTGTACTCGGTTCAAGGTATGAACTACAGTGCTGATAGCTTCCTTCCAGTATTTGATAGCAATGTTCTTTTCAATCATTAGGGTCCTTGCACAATCCATAATGGATCTATTTCTTCTTTCAGCTATCCCATTTTGTTCTGGAGTTCCTGGTGCTGAAACTTGTCTTTTAATTCCTCTTTCAATGCAGAAGTTATTGAACTCATGTGAAATGAATTCACCACCTCTGTCTGACCTTAAGCATTTCAATCTTTTTCCTGTTTCTTTTTCTACTCTTGCCAAGTACCATTTGAATTTCTCAAAAGCTTCTGATTTATTCCTTAGGTACATAACAGTCATCATTCTTGAGTAATCATCAACAAAAAGAATGAAGAACTTTTCTCCAATATAACTTTCAATTCCAATGGGTCCACATAAATCAGTATGCACAATTTCTAATATATCTTCAGACTGATAGCTTTTGCTTTTAAAACTAGTCTTTCCCATTTTTTCAATCTGACAATTCTTGCATAAACCGACCTCAGGTTTCTTTATATTAGGAATGCCTCTTACCTTTTTGAATTTGCTTATCTTCACCAGATTATCAAAATTGACATGACACAACCTCTTATGCCATAACCAACTTTCTTCAATTTGAGCAATAAAACATGAGCATTCACCAAGTTCTAGGTAGAACAAGTTACCTTTAGTTTGTGTGCCAGATCCTATCAGCTTTCCTTGCTCATTCAACAGTCTTGCCTTTCCATGCATGAATTCCACCTTAAATCCGGTATTGAGTAACTGTGCCACACTTAGCAAGTTATGTTTAAGACCTTCAACCCAATAGGCATTGTTGCATATAAGTTCTTTGGTTAGAGAGATTCTTCCTCTTCCTTTTATGAAACGAGGTTCATTATTACCAAACCTTACACTGCCACCATCATAATCTTCAAACTGATCAAACTTAGTTTTATCACCAGTCATATGATGAGAGCAACCACTGTCTATAATCCATGTATCATTTATACTTATATGAGAGATAAGAGCCATTTTATCTTCCTCATCACTATCAGAATCATCTTTCACAGCAATATAAACAATTTCATCTTCACTATTATCAGAATCCTTAGAATTTTCAGCCATGAAACATGATTTCTTACCTTTGTTCTTGAATGATTTGTAATCTTTCTTTCTATTGCATTTATGACCCTTCTTTTCATCATTGTTCTGCTTGTTTGGGCACCTAGCTGCAATATGACCAATTTCTTCACATGAAAAACAGATTAGAGGAACTTTACCTTTATATTTTCCTCTGCCTCTGGAGTATTTCTTTGCCAGTAGAGCTTCAATTACTTCAAGATCACTGTCTGAACTTTGGTCTGATTCATCATCACTTTCTGACTCTGATTTCTTTTTGCCTCTATCTTTGAGTGAAAGTTTGGCCTCAAATGCTGATTCAGTGTTTTTGGAAGCTGGAACATAGTTGTCAAAATTGTCTAGTTCAAATGCGGTTAGTCTTCCAACTATAGCCTCCAAATTGATATTATGATTTGCTTCACACCTTCTTTCTTGAATTGCAGAAACTCTGATTGCATAGATGGGAAGCAAAGTTCTGAGAACTTTGCTTATAACCGTCTCTTCTTTGATATCACCTCCAGATGCCCTGATTGCACTGACACATGCTTTGATTCTATCAACATATTTTGCAATGTTTTCATCCTCTCTCATTCTCATTTGGTCAAATTGTCCTCTTAGACTTTTTTCTTTTGCTCTTTTCACATTGTCATCTCCTCCATAGATTTCTTTCAGCTTGTTCCACATGTCAAAAGCGGTTTGGCAATCCTTGATATCATCAAATTCTTCATAGCTTAGTGCAGATGCAATGTCTATCATCATATTTTTATGAGTCTTCTTTTCAGCAATATCATTGACAGATAATGTGCCGGAAGGTTCTTTGTATTTTTCATCAAGATATTTCAGTCCTGTATCACCAATAGTAGCCAAATGAAGTTTCATCAATCCTTGCCATGCAGAGAAGTTATTTTTGTTGAGTCTTGGAATTTCTCTCTTGTAAGACATCTTGATCTTTGGCTTAGATCCTTGAAATCTTTTCCTGCAAGCACCAATAAGCTTTGATACCAATTGTTGGAAATGAGAATGGAGTAACTGAGAGGGGAGGGGTGAATCAGTTACTACAAAAACTTTTCCCACAAGTCCCTTAAGATGTCAAAGGAAATACTCATTGCTGATACTCATATAATCAAACTGAAAACACAAGAAACAAGAGACAAGAAACACCAGATTTAACGTGGAAACCCAATATGGGAAAAACCACCAATGTAACTAGTTACTGTTTTTCACTCTTCTGAAGTGAGCCCTGTTAGGAGCCAACCTTGTTAAAGGTTACAAAACACACTGTTAGGTGCGACCTTGTTAGAGGATTTAATCACCCTGCTAGGAGTGGCCTTGCTAGAGGTCTTTAGATCAATTCAACTGAATTGACACCTTGTTAGAGGATTTTACAAAAGGCTGTTAAACCCACTCTGTTAAGAGATTTGAAAACACTGTTACAATTGTTAGAAAGTAACAATGAGTGATCTGAAATAAATACAACTTATCTTTGCTGATACAGATCTCTGTTCGGTTCCTCTGGATCTTCTCTGATCAAATGCAACTCTGCATCTCTGATCCTTCAAAAATTTGTTCTGACCTTCCTTATAATTCGCATATTAGATATTCAATCATATCTGCTAGCTTTTTCACATTCGTACTTCCATACTTGAATTTGCAACTTGATTCTTCATATATACCTTTCAGATTATCAAGTCGGCTCAAATACAAGTTACAATTATAAATAATTGTGCTATAAGTCGGCTTCATACATTACAAAAAGTAATTAACTTTAATTACTTAACCTTCAAGAAATCCTTCGCTGGCCGACTTAACTCGGTAAATACTGCACAGAAAATAATTCCTGTGTCAACCGACTGAGCTCGGTTAATACAGAGAATTTCGTGAAATCCTTCAGTCGCCGAGTGAACTCGGTAAACACCGATTTCTCCGACTTTCCTTTGATGACCGAGTGGGCTCGGTTAACACTGTCTGCTACTTTTCTTCGATGACCGAGTGAGCTCGGTTAACACTGTCTGCTACTTTTCTTCGATGATCGAGTGAGCTCGGTTAACACTGTCTGCTACTTTTCTTCGATGACCGAGTGAGCTCGGTTAACACTGTCTTTCGGCAACAAATCTTTTGATTACCGAGTGAGCTCGGTAATCACTGAACTTCCTTTGTTTACCTTGCAAGCTCGGTAAACTCTGTCAACAGATGTACTTACCTTCTGAGCTCGGTAGACTCTGTCTGATGACTGATATGACATTTGTGTAACATCAAAGACAATCATGCAATTATCAATTGTATCCAACAGAACTATCTCCCCTCTTTACCATTGAGATACTGTGATAGGGTACGCTCATCTTGGCAATTCAAGGAAGTCGATACCCAGTACCTATAATCTGCATAAAAGTCGAACATGTACATATGCATATATATCTAAACTAAATAGGCAATAGCGAGGAGTGGTACATCATGTAGATCTTGAATAGCACGTGATTACAACTCCCTCCCTCAACCATATAAGAAACATCAAACATAAAGTAAAAATATACATGTACACCATACACATGCAAGTATGGGGTAAGTAACCATAAAACCCATATATAAATCATCCATCTATCATTATGAAATAACTAAAATCACTATATGAACATACAAATTATCATCATCGAAAGAATAACCATGAATATATGAAATAACTAAGTATCAAGTAGCTCATCAAATATATAATCTAAGTATGAAATAACATCAACCAAATTAAGTAACCAAGTACCATTGAATGATAACACATAACCACAAAAATTGGCCTTAAAGAATTTGGCAATATAACATGAAAAATAAACTAGGGGTAGGCACTACATGCTACACATAAGCACTCAATCATCTCTTCAACATGCCAAAAGACTCCCCCAAAGGGATACTCTTAGCATTCATTCTAAGAAGCTTTCTCCTATTGAAGTCCTTTCTCTCTTTCTTACATATTCTTCATTATCATACTACTATCAATTTGCAATGTGTGTGTGTGTGTGTGTGTGTGTGTGTGTGTGTGTGTGTGTGTGTGTGTGTGTGTAAATTAGTTTATAGGGATATCTGACCCTCATCTTTGAGATATTACTTGGATTTTTTTATAGGCACCAAATGACATATGTATTGATATAATAATAGTTTTTATTAAAAATATATATCTTATGAACATGATCCTTTTCCAACACACTATACAAATGGAATATTAGAAATCGTTGTTTGAAAATAAGTGTATTCATTCATAGGTCATTTCTTTGATTATCATTCATTGAAGATATGTAAAGAAAACCGATATAATGCTACATTTGTAATATAATAGGGTTTACATATGTATATAATTATTCCATTTAGATTAAATGTATTAATATTATTTGATAAATCTTGGTGAATACATATAGAAATTCCATACATAATTATCTTGAAGTATATCATGATTATTACATTATATAAGAAAATAATCTATAAGACCATATATAGGAATTAGGGTTGATGTTTGAGAGACTCCATAACATTAGGATTCCACTAAATCTAAAGAAAAACACTTTTAAAACTCATTTTGACACACTTTTGGGACATAACTTTTAACTATAATATTTGATCCACTTAATATAGCTATTATTTTGAATCTAACAACACCCAAGAATACAACATAGATAAAGACATTCTTCAATTATATTACTTTTATAAAAAAAAAACCATGAAAACTTATATTACAATTTTAAAGTTACTAATTTTTTAAAGAAAAAGATCATATAGTTTGAATGAATATAAAAGGTTTATAAAACAATATAGAAGCTTCATCATTCATGTTTAGAGATTGGCCATAACCCTTTTCATGTTTAGCTCAATGCATTCAATACATCATTTAACTAAGTTATAGCAAAACCTGAACAAAAAGAGTGCACACTTGTTCCAAATAACTATGGTACTTGATGATTTATAAGCTAACACTCAATCACTATCTATTGGCACCTTACTAGATAGTTCTACTAAAGAAGAAACATAGATATTAACTATGAAATCTATTTCCTATGTAATTTTCAATAGAAAAATCATATATATATTAGGGAAACATGAACAAGATGAGGACCTAATTGTCGATATTCTCTTGATCATCAATAGATCAAATATATACAATGTCAATACTTCCTTTCTACCAATTAAATGAGTTTTGAACTATTCACCAAAAAATACAAAATATTATCCTTATAGTACACAAGTTTTCTCTATCTCTTTTGTATATTATTGTTAAGAAATATTGGGAATATTTAAGAATACATAGCAATTTATATTTTGGGCAAATCAGTAGTGATCCAATGACATGGATGAACATTTGGAGGTGATGATTTGGCATTACATTGTTCGAGGAAAATGTATGGAGAATATTGTAGAGGATGCAAGTGGTTGATCAAAATGTGTTTGACCTATGGCATAGAATTCTATGAATTAGTTGGTGTGATCGTGTACATGTGTTATGTAGCATAAGATATTATCTTATGGAGGTTGGATCTAAGAGGGATATTTGAATTTTGTATCAGTAACATGATTAAGGTGACAAAATTGGAAAGCCAATTTATACTAGTAAAGGATGAATAGTTTGTGTTGTTGATTATGGTCAAGCAAATGCGGTGAAGAGGTGCAAGGTGTGAACCATCTAAGAAGAGGCTAGGTGTGTTTAGAAGTGATGTTAAGATTTATTGGATTTTATTAGGAAGAGGTGGTGTTGTTACACAAATAATTCTTTCTATTGTTCTTTAATAGTTACAACAATCACAATCCCTTAACCGGGTGGATCCTAATAGTTCCTTTGTTGTAAATCCTTTTTCAGGTTGACAACTTATCTAGTGTTTAAAGTCATTTAACAAGGCCACCCCTAATAGGGTAAAGTTCATAATAGGGATAGAGGTAAATCCCCTAATAGAGTGGCATCTAACAATCCTATTACACACTTCAAAAGAGTACACATTTTGTGGGTGCTAATCTCCATTGTAATTTTGATCCAATTTTGTAATACAAAAATCTGTGTCAACTTTGTGGATGTTTTCATGTATTGAATGATTTTATGTGTTGCTATCAAGTTAATTAGCAGTTAAAGATTTAAAAGGTTGAAAAGATGATTATTTAGTTGATTACTTGTTCACCCCCTCTAAGTATTGTGATCCCTTAGGACTAATAATTGGTATTAGAGCTCTAGTCCTCTATTGTGATGAAACTTAATAGCTCAAGGGAACAATCTAAGATGACGAGGAAGGAAGGCCCTGATTTCACGAGGGAGAAATAGCTAGTATGGTGTCGCAAAATGAAACTTTGTCTCAGAGGTAAGGGTGAGCAATATTAAATCATGTAGTCACAAGATGTGTTGATCATGTATGAACTCTTGATGTAGACTAGTTGAAGGCACAATAGGAACATACAAGTACTATAGAAGCCATAGCTATCACTCTTTTTTATGCAGAATACACCAATTTCCAAGACCTAGATACATCTCATGATATGTGGGAGAATGGAGAGAGTCTATTGTGGAGACTCACATGTGTATAAGGATAAGGTAGGTAGTCTGAAAGGGAAATATGATGAAATGAGGATGATGGAGAATGTGAGCATGGAGAAATATAGTCAAAGGATCAAGGATTTGGTTTCTTCTATCAAAGGCATTGGATGTACTCTTAAGGAAGAGGATTTGGTAAGTAAGACACTTAGAATTTGATTGCATTAGTATCCTATTAGAGTCTCATCTATTCAAGCAGTTGGATCTTTAGGTAGTGGTGTTGTTACTTTGGATGCATTCATAGAAAATTTGAGTTCTTTTGAATTGAGTAACTTTGATAATAGTATGCCTATGATAGAAGTTGTATTCAAGGCATCTATGTCTCTTGCACCCATAAAAAGAGGAAAAGATATCACAAGAACTTCTACTTATTTTTCTAATGTCTATGAATCTATTTTGATTGAAGAAAAAGAACAAGAGGAATTGGAAGTGTTGCTTACTAGGAGTTTACCTAGAGGAAGTGGTAAATACAAAGGTATAGTACCTTTGAAGTGTTTCTCATGCAAGAATATTGGACATGTTTCTTTTAGATACCTTGACAAGGGAAAGGAGAAGTAAAGAAAACCCAAGGAGAACAACAAGAAGGAACACTATCTTGCAAAACAAGGTATTACCAATGGGGAATATAAAGAAAGAGAAGAAGATATTATGTTTGTTGTGGTCAAAGAAGATCCCTTTGATGGTGGTGAGAAAGAATTGGTTTCTAGTATGAGTCATAATGGAGAATGGATAATTGGAAGTGGGTTGTCACATCACATCAACAATAATAAAAGAAAGTTCATTAGAATGGACTAATTTGTTGGAGAATCAGTGTAATGTTTTGAAACAACAGTCCTTATGTTGTAACAGGTAAAGGTTATATGATTTTGGATAATAAGATAAATTATGATAATTTTTACTAGGTTAAAGGTTTAAAATATAATCTATTGAGTTTCTCTCAAATAAATAACAAAGGATATAGATTGGAGTTTAATGAAGGAATAGGCTAGATCACTGGAAAATTAGGATATGTGATTGCTATCGGTGAACAAACTAGAGGTAAATTATTCCATATGAACTTTACCATTAAGAGTTGTTTGATTACTAGAGTTGAAAATTATTGGTTATGACATAAGAAGTTATGTCATGTTAATTGTGGTAAACTAGTCAAAGTAGGTAAGATGAAATTAGTAAGATAATTTCCCAACCTAGTGAAACTAGATGATGTGATGTGTAAGGAATGTTAGCTTGAGAAGTGGACCAATTCTAGTTGCATTGGTAAAAGGATACATCTAAAGGAATCCTAGGCATAGGACATACCAATCTATAAGGTCCAATAGGAATTGAATGATTTTATGGAGATAAGTATTTTATATTGTTTGTATATGATTACTTTAGGATGATGTAGGTTGTATTTTTAAAATCTAAATCCAAAGCTTCCTACATGTAAAAAATTTTCAAAGATAGAGTAAAAGTAGGGTAAACTTTAAGAAACCCCCCTCCAGAAAAAAAATTAAATTTATTAGTGAATCTTTCATTATTTTGAAAAACCAACGTATTTTTATTCGCGAATCTTTCAATTTTTTTCTTTTAAATATTATTTACAATAGCGATTATTTTGGAATCATAATTTTTGAGTAGAAAATATTGGCAAATCTCAATAATAATAGGAAGATCGCTAATCGTAATGAAATATTACAAATAAAAATTGAACATGTTTTATCTCATGGAAATTATGAGGATAATTACATCCTATTTTAAATCAATAGTGAAAACTAAATATTGGTAATATATCCCTAAAGTAACTAATAATTATGATAATTATTGGTGAATTAATTTTAATTTCTTTGATAATATATAATATTGAGGTGAATCAAATCTAATCATGTATCAAATATTGTGGCAAATCTTTGAGTTTAAATTTTTTAATAAAATAAATTATTGAACAATTTTAAATATTTTAGAAGTAAATTTAATAAAAATGTGGTGATTTAGGTTGCATTAATCTTAAATTATTAACCAAATTACTAGCAAAAAAAATAAAAAAATTTGCAAAATTACGAATATTCGCCACTAAAAAACACCCTAAGTAAAATGGAAATTGGTAAAAGGTTGAAATGTCTTAGATCAAATAGAGGAGGTGAATTTACATCACATGAATTCACTGCATACTATGAAGAACAAAGTATCATAAGGAAAATGTTAGCTCTAATGACACCTCAACAAAATGGCATCACTAATCGGATAAATAGGTCAATCATTGGTAGTGCAAGAACGTTAATGTTGCAAAAAGTTGTTTCTCAAACTATCTCAAGAGAAGTGGTGAGTACTGCAATTTAAAAATTAAATAGGGTTCAACTAAATATAGGCACAAACAAAACTCCCTATGAAATATGGAATGGTCGATCACCCTATGTGAGTTATTTCATAGTGTTCAAAAGCATATGCTATATAAAGAGAGATGATCATTTAGGCAGGTTTGATTCAAGAAGTGATGAAGGGGTACTCATAATATATTTCACTAAGCTATATATTCCATTTTATATATTGTATCCTATAGGAAATCCTCAAGTGCCTTCATCCATTGTTTGAGTCCCAAGAAAGTTTTCTCATCTATGACATTATCATGTCTTCACATTTTCACAAATTCAAAGTCATCTGAGAGTTAGGAAAATTTCTAGAACCTTACAAAGTCAAGGTTTCCCCTATAATGCCTTTCGTGTTTGCAGTTTGTACCTTGTTATATTTTGATCTAAGAGATACTTATTACTCATGTTATTTTTACATGTTGAGATGACTCAAGGGTCGGATGTTATACTTTGATTTCAATATCAAGATGTTAGACTACTATGTTGTTCAGTTGATCATATTTGCATGATGATGCCATTTAGAGATGACAATATGTTTTATGATGATATCTGGTTATTTGGTTTTGGACATATCTCTGATTATGTTAGATGTGAATTTAATGCTATGGTGATTTACTTCATTCTAGTTTTGTTATGCTTTATGTGAACATGAGTGATGTAAATGGATTATTTCAGCATATTTGAATAATTGGTTAAATTAGGTATTTAATGCATTTATTGCTTCGACTATATCATTATATGCAATTGCACTTGATCATGTGTTTTAGTGTACAGGATTTATATCGCTAGTAGTGGTACATGAAGTTAATGATTCAACTGTTCATATTTTATAAATATCATCCTTGTATGGTCGATGTATCTTATTTAAACGTTTAAATTAAACCTTCCAATGATTTGAGAAATCCATACTCAATTTCTGGCAGCTTTTCCGTAGATGAATTCCAATTACTTGGAATAGCCTATTTTTGTTTGGGTTGATTTGAGATTTAACTAGGTTTCCTAGTTATTCACCCTAATCTATTATTCACTTGAAAAGTGAATAAGTATCCAAAGAGGAAATTATTTCCTCACTTCTCACTTTTGGATATCACAAATTTGAGAGCTTTTTCCAAAATCCTCTTCTGGAGGATTGTGTTTTTGTTCATTGTGAGAGCTACAGGCGTGGGATCTTCGTGAGGTCAGTCTCGTTGGATCCAACTCAGGGAGACCTTGGTTTGTCGTGACTTTTGGTAGTTTCTATGGGATATTTATTTTATCTGGCTGATTCATGTTTTAGCCCTTTTGGTTGTTAGGTAGGGCTCTCTCATTTTTGTGTTTCAACTCCATTTATGGTTTCGTTTCGGGTAGCTATTTGTTAGGAGGCTGAGAGCTAGTGCTCCCCTCTATTTTTGATTGTTGGTTATGCTTGGTTGGTTGGGTATGAACGTTTTCCCTATTTTTGGGATGAGGGTTTGGGGTTTGCACCATTATGCTGGTCATTTTTGCATACGGTGTTCCAACCCAAATTTTATTGGATTTTCATGGCTTTTATGCCCAAAGAACAAAAGAGTTTTTATTTCAAAGTTTTTGAGTTTTAGGGGTTTTACCTCGATTTGTGTGTTGCCTAGATTTCTCAAGTTTTCTTAGTATTGTATTGGTCATGGACTTGAATCATCTGTCGGATGTCAATTAGACTATTGGCACATTTTTATGTTGCATTGAGATGTGTGCCACATTCGTTCTCTTGAGTTTTTTATTGGTTGAGTGTGATTTTACTTGTGTTCTCATCTAGCCCTTGTGTTTTGACTTTCATGATGGTGGTGTGCCCACACACAAGCACATGCACGTGCATTTATCGAGTGACTTGCGAGGCCTGAACTCCTGGTGGCAATTTGGTTATGTCTTTTGGGGTTGGGTTGGGAATACACATGCCTACGAGCACTCATTGTGGGATGAGTATGGGTAGGGTAGGGTAGCTTTATGGAGGGGCTTCTATTGCAACCTTGGTGACTATTTCCTAGGTTGATGGAGAGAAGGCTTAATTAAGTGATAAGTAAATAAATTGTTGGGTAATAAACTTAAGATAATAAAATGTGTGAGCACCCGATTAAGTTTGAGGACATAGTGCATGATCCTTCCATTGGGAAGTTGATTCCGCACCACACTAGCTTGGGCTACTTGATGCCAAGCTATTTCCCCTCTAGGCTAGTCCCTACATAGTAACCCATTGAGTCTCTGACTAGGACCTGTTGTACTTGCATTGTCTCATGATCTTGGTTGTAGTCATCTTACTATCTAGTGTAAGTGTTAGCCATGGATGTTTTCTTTATGTGTGTTTGTGGTTGGGCCATTATCTCCATCAACACAGCGGGAGTGGACCTACAAGTTTCACATTGCTGGGAGGCATAGCTACCTATACCACTACTGGGGACCAATGTACAGAGATGGTCTATTATTCCAGTGTGACCGATGCTTGATGTTTACTTGGTATATTTAGGATTCCAAAGTATGGTTCCTTGTGATTTATGCTTTCATTGGAATGCTTGGATATCATGTTTAGATGATGTTAGTTATTTGACACATTACTATATTATGATGTTTAGCATATGATTAGATGATGTGATTTGTTTAGTTGGAGTATCTATTTCTTATTGGTTTAGCATGTTAGATTTCCTATTCTTATGATGTTATTATGTTTTAGTACTGACGTCCTCTTAAGAAAGCTTTGACTATCTAGTTGGTAGTTTGGGATGTTACGTGCAGGGGATGGCTAGGGCCTTCAAGGTCTCATGATGCTATTATGGTTGGGAGGAACTGTGCATGAGTTTTGTTATGTTCATTTATTGCAAGGTTGCTTTTAGTTCATTTCCTTTATTGCTATGTCTTAAATGGTTAGTTGTATTTCCATCATGCTATCTAGTGTTCGAGTGTCCAAGCCTCGACTTGTGGATCTGGTACTCCCCGGTGTGGAGGTTCTAACTCTTGTTGTGTCCCTTTGAAGATTCTTGTATCTTTTCTTGCATTTTTTGGGCAACAGTGTTCTAGCACTGAGTGATACTTATAAAGTATCGCATGTCCAAAGAAGGAATATCGTGCTATACTAGAAAATATCACACGCCTTAAGACAAAATGTCGTGCGATACTAGAAAGTATCATATGCCCATTGGAGAAATTTCGTACGACACTAGAAGAGTGTCACATGCCCTTAGAAACTTTATTGCCCGATCATTGAAAGTATCGCACTACTTGAGAGAAGTACGATAATGGAAAGTATCACCCATGTTGTTTGGAAGTGTCACATAATTTTGTTAAGAAACCTGTTTGGGCGACTAGCGAGTACTTTTCATCTCGACCAAATTTTTTTGAGATGTGTTTGGGATACCCTTTGCAGAGTTCTTGAACTCCTCGGTTTGGCTTTTCGAATTAGGGATGTTCTGGATTCAAATGTGTTTTGTGTTTTCCACAATTTGTCATTTTTAGTCAGTAGTGGCATTTGGAGATCCGTTGGTGTTTAGATGTTTGTTTAGTCTTCTGTTACGATCTTTGTGATCCTCGTATGTTGATTGTCGTATGCATCCATACTTGTTTTTTTTTTTTAAATCTTGGCTTTTATTTATCCTTGTTGCAAGGATCTATGGGCAGGCCATTACATCCCCAAACACTACCATTGTATTTCTCACATGTAATTAGGTTTCTAAAAATTGATTATATATTTCCCTTTGCACTACATCAATAATATGCAATCAAGTTTTTAAACTCAATTGCAAGTTGTGCACCAACATATGCCTATTTGCATTAAATGAAAGCAAGACCATATTGAACTAATTCACATGCAATTAAGTTTCTAAAATTTAATTTCAAGGAATTTGCAAGTCCAAACAATTCACTTGCAGTCGGGTTGCAAGCCATTCTTTTTGTTTTGTTAAAACATCTAGAATTGGACCTTATAACAACCCAATTGCAATTCATACACCTTACACATTTTCAATTAGGTTTCTAAAACTAAATTAGAGGTCTCCATTGGAAATATACAAGGAGTAACTGAGAGGGGAGGGATGAATCAATTACTACAAAAATAAATTCCAGATCCCTTAGATGTCAGTACAAAACAAACTTTGTGAAAACTTAACTCTGCTAAAACTCAACAAACACACAGAATAATGTTGTAACTCGGTAAACACTAAAATAGCTTGGCAAATTCTTAACATGAAAATCTTTAAGATATTAATTATGATTAATATTACTTAACTTAGTTGAAAACACATAAAAAAAATAGCATGAACACATTTGACACCAAGATTTAGCGTGAAAACCCAACTTGGAAAAAACCACCAATTGCAACTAGTTAACAATTTTCACTCTTCTGAAGTGAGCCCTATTAGGAGCCAACCCTATTAAAGGTTACAAAACACATTGTTAGGTGTGACCCAGTTAGAGGATTTAATCATCTTGTTAGGAGTGGCCTTGTTAGAGGTCTTTAGACAATTCAATAAAAATGCCACCTTATTAGAGGATTTGCAAATAGTTGTTAAGCCAACTATGTTAAGAGATTTAGATTACTGCTATAATGGTTAGAGAGTAACAATGGGATGACCTGATTCCTGATGCAACTAAATTGCTAATTACATATCTCAATTCTAGCTTGTGTACTTGATCCTTCTTCATCAAATGTATCTTTGCATCACAAGAAGGATATTCTGCATATCCTTCTTATTTGCTTCCACTTGGCATCATCAAGTATTCAATTATGTTCCACTCGTTCATTTTCTAATCCTCAACTTGACCTTATATTTATATCTTGCATATTGCCATGTTGGATAAAATATAACTTAGAATAATTATTGTACATCTCCTCAGTCGGCTAAAACCAACAAACAATTTAATTGAACTCAAAATGTCAAAACAAGAAAATCTTTCATTGGCCGACCCTGCTCGGTAGACACTAACTCAGATATAATTTTCCTATGTTAACACTACATATTCACAAAGTTCCTTTGGTAACCAAGTGAGCTCAAATAAGACTAGTTCCATCCAACATTTCCTTTATTAACCAAGTGAGCTCGATTAACACTCAACTTTCACAAACTTTCCTTTGATGCTCGAGTGAACTCGGTAGATGCTATCTTCTGAACTAGGAAAACTCTGGAATGCTCGGCATATACTAAAAATTATTTTTCAATGCCCGAGTGACCTCGATATACACTGACTGACAATGATATGACATTTTGTGTAACATCAAAGACAATACACAATTAATCAATTTTTCCAACAACCTCCCTCTTTGGCAATTATGGCAACACAACATGTCATAATGCAATGAAATTTTAGAGCAAAAATAAAGTAAGAAAAATATCCTTTGTTTCATTCTGATTCTCATCCATGAGAACTCCCTCTATCAGTGTGAACTCCTTCTGCCTTCAATGACTCCCTCTGGTAGAAAATTTTTGTCTTCAACATCTTCTTTTGATAGCAAACTCTGTCTTTGATATTAGACTAAGTTCATTCTCCCTTTTTGACATCTCTTTCTCTTTTTCTTTATAAAATTTATATGAGACATGACAAAAAACTTCTCCCTCTTTTTCATCTCATGCCAAAGAGAATATTTAACAAATATCAATGTACCTTATGTACTTATTCCTTTGCAATATGCTTTTTGTCAATACTGCACCAACTGATTGATCTTCAAAATCCTTTGGTTGATGCATCACTAAATTTCACTTAGTTAGCTTTAGATAGGGGAATGACCCCTAGCTTACCTCTTAGATACAAAAATGCTTCCTTAAGTAATGACTTGGTGAATATGTCTACAATTTGTTCTTTAGAATTCACATATTCCAATTTGACTTCTTTATCTTGTACCAATTCTCTCAAAAAATGATATTTTATAGCAATGTGTTTTGTTTTGGTATGCATCATTGGATTCTTTGATATATTGATTGCATAGCCACTAGATCATTGATCTCTATCTTCATACCTGCCAACAGTTGTTTGAACCAAACAATATTAGAACAATTAACTGTTGCTACCACATAGTCTGCCTCTATTGTGGATTGAGAAATACAATTTTGTTTCTTGCTTTTCCAAGACACTAGTCTTTTATCAAGAAAGAATGCTTCACTACTGGTGCTCTTTCTGTCATCAATACTTCTTGCTCAATCAGCATCTGTGAATACTTTTATATCCGAATTGCCTCATATTTTGTACCATAAACCATAGTCTTCAGTACCTTTAAGATATCTCATGATTGTTTTGATTGCCATCATGTGAATTTCTTTGGGATTTGCTGAGAATCTTGCCACCATACCGACTGTTATTACAATATCAGGCCTTGTATGCACTACATATTGTAATTTTCCAATCATTGATCTATATGTGGTCTAATCTACCTCTTTAGAATCATTATTTTTTGAAAGCTTATATCCAGTAGACATAGGGGTTCCAATTGGTCTTGAGTCTTCCATTCCAAAAAAATTTAGTATCTCATTGATATATTTAGATTAAGTAATGTAGATATCATCTTTCTTCTGTTGGATCTGCAATCCAACAAAGAATTTCATCTCTCCAAACATAGACATCTCAAATTCTTTACTCATTTCTTCTGAAAATGCCTTGCACAAGTCATCATTTTCTGTGAATAAAGTGTCATCCATGAATATTTTTGCCAACACAATCTTCTTATCTGGTCCTTCTTTGATATACAGACTATTGTTATCATTTGTTCTTTGAAAACCAATCTATATCAAGTAGTTATGAAGTCTTTCATACCAAGCTTTGGGAGCTTGCTTGAGACCATATAATTCTTTGTGTAATTTGCAGACCATATTTCTTTTGCTAGGATCTACAAAACCTTCAGGTTGTTCTATGTAGACTTCCTCATTAAGAATTCCATTCAGAAATGCAAATTTTACATCCATTTGATAAACTTTAAAACCTCTATGAGTTGCATGTGCTAGTAAAGTTCTAACACATTCTAATCTTGCAACAAGAGCAAAAGTTTCACCATAATCAATACCTTCTTATTGAGAATAACCTTTACATACTAACCTTTCTTTGTTTCTGAAAACTTCTCCATCTTCATTTAACTTATTTTCGAATACCCATTTTGTGCCAATTACATTTTTATCCTTAGGTCTAGGAACAAGAGTCGAAGTTTTTTTTTTCTCTATCTGTTCTATTTCTTCATTCATTGCTTCAATCCAACTTTCATTATCCAAAGTATCTATAATATTTCTAGGTTCAAATTTGGCAAGTAAACATGTACCTTTCAATTTGTTTCTTGTCATTGTTCCATCTGACTATCTCCAATGATTTGATCATGTGCATGATGCCTTCTAACATATCTTGCTAACATAGGTACTCTGGATTTGGAGTTTGTTTCATTGATTTCTTCATGATCTTCTATATTAAGCTTGGGTCCCACTGTCTATGACTCGGGTCCATCGTACTCGGTTTGCTCTAGTAATAGATCGATAGCTTCTAACTGCAATTCTGGTTGTATTGATTGCAACTCGGTAGCTTTTGGAGATTTTGGGGACTCAAGAGGTGAGGCCTCCTATCTTCCAGATAGATTTGGCAGAGTATCAGGCTCGTAGTAAACAAATCTTCTATAATCCTCAGGCTCCTTGTTTCTTTCTTCTTCAATCTTTTATGAAAACTCATCAATTCTGACATGTGCACTTTCTATGATTTTATAAGTAGACCAATTCAAACATTTGTATGGTTTACTTCTGTAGGAGTACCCTAGGAATATGTATTCATCACCTTTGACATCAAATTTACCTTTCCTAGATTCTTTCAAGATACAACATTTTCTGCCAAATACTTTCAAGTAAATTACATTAGGTTTGTAGTCATACCATAGTTTATAAGGAATTTTATTTGAATCTTTCTTCAATTGTACTTTGTTCAAAGTATGCATTGCAGTACTGATTGCTTCCTTCCAATATTTGATTGCAACATTCTTTTCTATCATCAATGTTCTTGCATAATCCATTATAGATTTGTTTGTTCTTTCAGCTATACCATTCTACTAAGGTGTGTTAGGGGCTAATACATGTCTCTTAATTCCTTTTCGATGAAGAATTCATTGGAAATGAATTCACCACCTCTATCTAATCTCAAACATCTCAACTTTCCAGTTTCTTTTTCTACTCTTGCTAGATACCACTTGAATTTTTTAAAAGCTTCAAAATTTTCTTTTAGATACATTACAGTCATCATTCTAGAATGGTCATCAATAAAAAGAATGAAAAAATTATCTCCACTATAACTTTTTATTCCAATAGGTCCACATAAGTCTATATGTATAAGCTCTAAGACTTCTTTAAAATGATAGTTCTTGCTTTTGAAACTAGTTTTTCCCATCTTACCAATTTGAAAATTTTTGCATAGACCCATATCAGGTTTTCTCAAGCTAGGAATACCTCTTACTCTTTTGTATTTGCTTATCTTGATTAGGTTATCAAAGTTCAATGACATAATCTTTTGTGCCATAACCAACTTTCTTCTACTTGAGTAATAAAACATGAATTTTCACTGAGATCTAGATACAATAGATTACCTTTTGTTTGATTGTCAGATCCAACTAGATTTCCTTTTCCATCCAGCAGTTTGGCCTTTCCATTCATAAATTCTACCTTGAATCCAATGTTATTCAACTATGCCACCCTCAGTAGATTATGCTTTAGTCCTTCAACCCAATAAGCATTGTCACATCTAAGTTCATTGGTTAATGAGATACATCATTTTCCCTTTATACAACAAGGTTCATTGTTTCCAAATCTCACACTACCACCATCATAATGTTCCATGTACTCAAACTTTGTTTTGTCTCCAATTATATGATGTGAGCAGCCACTATCAATAATCCATGTATCATTTTTGCTAACATGGGAGATACGTGTCATTTTATATCCTTCATCATCAGATTTATCTTTTACAACAATATATACCATTTCATCTTCACTGTTATCAAAATCTTTAGCCATAAAACAAGATTTCTTACCTTTGTCCTTGTAGTCCTTGTAGTTTTTGAATTCCTTTTTGCCTTTGTACTTATTGCTTTTATTTTCATCATTGTCTTCTCTATTTGGGCACCTTGTAGCAATGTGACCAACTTCTTCACAAGAAAAATAGATTAGAGGAATCTTACCTTTATACTTTCCTTTGTCTTTAGAATATTTCTTTGCAAGTAGGGCTTCAACAACTTCATGATCATTGTTTGAACTCTCTTCTTCTTCTTCACCTTTTGGTTGATTCGCCTTTGATTTCTTACCATTTTTCTTGAATGAAAGCTTGGCTTCAAATGTAGATTCAATACCTTTGAAACTAAGGGCATAGTTATCATAGTTATCCAACTCAAAAGCTGCCAATCTTCCAACTAGAGCATCCAAAGTTATTTTTCTATTTAGATCACCTCTCATCTCTTGAGTGGCAGACATTCTAATTGCATAGATAGGAAGAAGGGTTCTAAGTACCTTGCTTACAACTATTTTGTCATCAATCTCTCCTCCAGATGCTTTGATTGTGCTTACATTTGTTTTAATTCTCTCAACATATTTTGCAATGTTTTCATCTTCTCTCATGTTCATCTGATCAAATTGTCCTCTGAGACTTTTGGCTTTAGCTCTCCTTGCATTATCATCTCCTCCATAGATGGCTTTCAGTTTGATCCACATATGATAAGTTGTAGTACCACTTTTGACTTCATCAAATTCAACATAATTAAGAGCAAAAGCAATGTCAATCATCATGATGTTATGATTTTTCTTTTCAACAATATCTTCAACTGATAATGTTCCAATAGGAGTCTTATATTCGTTATCAAGATACTTACAACCTGAATCATTGATAGTTGCCAAATGTAACGTCATAAGTCCTTGCCATGTTGCAAAGTTGTCTCGGTTCAACTTGGGAATCTCTCTTCTATAAGACATCATGATCTTTAGCTTTGGTCCTTAAAAGCTTCTCTGCAACACCAAAAACGCTAATACCAGTTATTGAAAATATAAGAGCAGTAACTGAGAGGGGAGGGGTGAATCAATTACTATAAAAATAAATCTTAGATCCCTTAGATGTCAGTACAAAACAAACTTTGTGAAAACTTAACTCTGCTGAAATTCGGCAAACGCATAGAAAAATGTTGTAACTCGGTAAACACTAAAATAGCTTGGCAAATTCTTAACATGAACATCTTTAAGATATTAACTGTGATTAATATTCTTTACCTTAGTTGCAAACACATAAAAGAAATAGCATGAACACATTTGACACCAAGATTTAATGTGAAAACCCAATTTGAAAAAAACCGCCAATTGCAACTAGTTATTGATTTTCACTCTTTTGAAGTAAGCCTTGTTAGGAGCCAACCCTATTAAAAGTTACAAAACACACTATTAGATGTGACCCTATTAGAGGATTTAATCACCCTGTTAGGAGTGTCCTTGTTAGAGGTCTTTAGACAATTCAATAGAAATGCCACCTTGTTAGAGGATTTGCAAATAGTTGTTAAGCCAACTCTGTTAAGAGATTTAGATCACTACTACAATGGTTAGAGAGTAACAATGAGATGACTTGATTCCTAATGCAACTGAATTGTTGATTACAGATCTCAATTCTAGCTTGTGTACTTGATCCTTCTTGATCGAATGTATCTTTGCATCACAACAAGGATATTCTATTTATCCTTCTTATTTGCTTCCACTTGAAATCATCAAGTATTCAATTATGTTCTACTCATTCATTTTCTAATACTCAACTTGACCTTATATTTATATCTTACACATTGTCAAGTCGGCTAGAATATAACTTAGAATAATTAATATTCATCTCTTTAGTCAACTAGAACCAACAAACAATTCAATTGAACTCAATATGTCAAAACAAGAAAATACTTCATTAGCCAACCCTACTCGGTAGACACTACTCAAAAATGATTTTCCTGTGTTAACCGAGTGAACTCGATCAACACTGTATATTCACAAAATTCCTTTGGTAACCGAGTGAACTCGATTAACACTGGTTTCATCCAACATTTCCTTCATTAACCAAATAAGTTTGGTTAACACTCAACTTTCGCAAACTTTCCTTTGACGCCCAAGTGAACTCGGTAGACGTTGTCTTCTGAACTATGCAAACTCTGAAATGCTCAGTAGACACATGAAACTGTTCTTCAATGCTCGAGTGACCTCAGCATACACTAATTGGCAATGATATGACATTTTGTATAACATCAATGACAATACACAATTATTCAATTGCTCCAACAGTCTCCATCACCATGCATATCATATGTAATTAGGTTTTAGAAACAAGATTGCATGTCAAGTGACTTCCATATGAAATTGAGTTTTTGAACCCCAATCACAAGATCACCAATTTGCATTCTAATTGCAAATTGGTTTTCAAAACCTAGTTGAAAGATGCTCTATCTCACATGTAATCAGGGTTCTAAGACCTGACTAATGTAAACTTTTGCTCTATTCTAAACACTTTAAATTCAAGTTTTAAAACTTAGAATTCCAACTATCCCAAACTTAGTCATTTTCTTCTTTCTTTTTATGTTTTTGGGATTTTCCTTTGAGTGTGCATGACCTTTACTAGCGCTGTATTCAACCTCAAGAATTCTTGAATTCAATGTTGCATCTTTGATCCATATATCCATATTTGCACACCAAAGCCTAAAGACTTTGAAGTACAAGCTACTAAATGAAGATATGAAGACTCCATTAGTGAATAGTGTGTGCAAGAAGAGCAGGTCTCCTGACATTAAGCCCATTTTTGGGCATGCATTGTATAACTTTCTTTTGACATATTATGTGTAAAATAAAAATTTCTAATACATAGGATTGTATTTTTGAATAAGTCAAAGTTGGGTGTATCTCTACCCCCTTTTGTTAGCCTCTAATCTATAAATATGAGAGTGCTCATTGCAAATTGGGATCTTTTGGCAATGCAACGAAACTCTTCTAGTTTGAGAAGAATTTCAAAACTTTGATTTTGTGTAAAGCATATTGCAGTCAATAAAAGATGTCAGTTGATTTCGATCTATGTTGGAACAAATTGTTATGTTGTGACATTGTCGGAAGTTGATTGGGTGTATTGTAGTGTTATTTAAAAGGACTTGATGTTGCAATGTTTGAGCTCCTTGTTATGTTTGAAATGTAATATATCTTCAAACTAGAGATACTTGTAGTCTTTGAACCACTTTTATCCTCTATGCTTGTGTCATTAGGGTGTATTGTATGTTGACGTCTGAGTTGCACGCATATTTCATCTTTGTTCTTGAAACTTTATAAGAAGTAATTGAAAGTCTTTAAGCTTTCATGAACTTCTTGTTTATTGATTCTACTAGATTGTACTTGAATGATTGTTGTAAAGGAGGATAATCTATTTTGAATACGATGAAGGAAAGAATACTTATTCCAAAACAAAACAAAATAAAAGCGAAAAAAAGAATATGGTGAAGGTAACACTCTATTATTAATTTAGTGTAGATAATTAAGTGTTAGTTTATTTGAATAGCAATAAACAAGGGGAGTCTCCCCTTAGAACAAGAGAGCCCAGCCCCCACACATTGTGGTTGAAATTGCGAATCTTTTACAGTTGGTTTAATCAAGTCAATTGCAAAATATTCACCTAATACCACCAACATTTCATTCTTGCCCCAAGCCCTCCATAGAAGGAATAGCTCAATCCTCTTGTGAGGTCTTGGTCACCCTGTCCTCAAAACTTACCCTCGACCAAAACCCCACCAGCATATCTGATTTATCTTTATCTATCATCAACCTCTTTTCCTTCCATATTCATGCATAGATTTACGAATCTTAGGACATTTTCTGACCTATCTCTTTGGCATGAAAAACAAGAAAATGCCATGGATTCAAACTCTAGTAGAGTGATTCCAGATCCCAAGCTTCAAGTTAATTGGTGCAGCACCCAAGAACGTAAATTTATCGTAATACAAATTTTCATGTAATGTTGCCTACATGTCTTAATGTTTTGGTTTTTAGTTATAGGATTTACAATTGAACTGTGTCTTTTAATCTATTAGAATAGAGATTAAACGTAAGGGGAATGTCGGTCGAACTAGGTAATTGACAGCACACACGGAGATTTGCATTAATTTTTTCCAACAAGGAAGCAGTCGAGTGTGAGGCAAGAAGATGATTGTAAAGGTATTGTGAGGAATGTTTATTATGAGTCAAAAATATGGGACTGTACTGTCGGTGTATGGAGATTTCAATATAAATGAAATGGGATTTCTGCACATCGGTATATGTCTTGATTAATGTGTTGGCAATTGATTTCACTTAATATATTGGTTCATGCAAGGAGTCGCCTATATGGTGTTAAATACATGGCACTTGGTCCTTGCATCTTCAGTTTAAACTGAGAACAAATTAAATCTTGTGACTATTAAACTCTCGGCGCGAGGGGGCTATCTCCAAGCTTAACCATTCGATCTCGCTCATTAAAAAAATTTACTATGTGGTTGGAAATCAAATTTGCAAGAATCTCATTTGAGCGATCGGCAAAATCTGATTGGGTTCAAAAGTTATACCTGACTGTGCGCAAGTCCATATGGAATCCATGAATTAATTATAGTAGAGATTGAAGGATACCGACAGTGGAAGAAATGTTTAAGGTATATATTGCGGGGTTACTTAGTATTGGAAGAGGCCACGAGCATTGAAGGTGGGGCTCGATAATGATCAAATCTGTTTAACAGAATGGAGATGGAGGAAACGTGTGGGTAAGACATATATTGAAGGTAGTTGTAGAAATAGGGGAATCTATCAAGGTAAGTCAGTTAAGTTATTGTTGAGTTTCAATTCACAATAATCTGTAATTGAAAGTTGATGAAGTTATGGAACAGGGATTTATACATATAGTTCAGAATTAAATGCAAGGAGTAAATGAGTTAATATAAGGTAGGGATTTTGTTTGTGAAGATTAAGAAATATAAACAAATTGCCAAGAGATTTGAGAAGGTCTTACTATGTTATTTGTAATTCAGAGAATGGTATTTATTATTCAGCCTCTAATAAGTTTGATTACTGATAGGAATAGAAGCATCCAAAGGAAATGTTTAATTTTGTGAAGCACTCTGCGTCATTCTATGGATTCAAAACAAATGCCCCAAAGAACCAACAATTCCTCTAAAAACTTCCTTGCTGCAACCACAGGCAAGCCAGAAAGTCTCACCCATACTGATATTGAGCTTAAAGAACAATCATTGGGATTGGACCCAAACTCTCACCCATACTGATATTAAGCTTAAAGAACAATCATTGGGATTGGACCCAAATTCTCACTTTGTGGAAATCAAAGTAGTTTAGCGAATAATTCAAGTACATCTAGTCAACACATCCAGCTTATCATTCTCTTATACAAAAGAAAATAAAAACCCTTTTTGTCATATTTGCCACATCATATGACACATCAACCTACCCTTGTGTACATCATCTTTTAAGAGATAAAAGAGAACACCATTGAATGGTGACCAAGGAACTTCCCAACCAACCTACCCTTGTGTACATCACCTTTCAAGAGATAAAGAGAACACCAATTCAATACTTGAATTGTGACCAAGGAACTTCCCAACCAGAGACATTCTTATATTGGAAATACTTGTATATAATGTTGCCTGAAACCAAAATAGAAAACTACCTAAAACTTAATCAGAGATTATAAACCAAAGGTGAAGAGCTCATACCTTTTGGGTGGGCAACAAAATAATCTCACTGTTTCAAAATTTCCAAAGTATCTCAAAAAGATTTCTGAGGTATCGAATGGCGCATCTCTAGGAAAACTAAAGGCCCCATCAGAGACAAGGTAAACCCCAAAAAGAGGGCCCAATTAATAACCTAGTAGCGAGACTATGAGCATCCAACCCTCTACCAATAGTAGATCTACAACCATTAATACTAATTGTCATTAACACTTAATTCAAAATTTTCCTCCTTTTTTAAATTCGCATTCCATCTAACTAGAATTTGTTTTATTTAATATTTTAAATAAAATTCTATTTATTTAAAAGGATATATTTGTTCGTATCATTCTTATGATTTTTTTATATAAGATAATTTATTAACATTGATTAAAAAATATAACATAGTTATAATATTCATAAAATATGTATAATTTAATAATTAAAAATTAATTTAAATAAATAAATGGCAAAATTTATTTATATGTTAAAATGAATGGACATCAATTAAAATCACAGAAGATTCATTAAGACTCTTCAATTCATTCTAGAATATAATAGACTTCTAGATATAAATAATGCTCCTATTTATATAGGGTTTTAAGAAGACTCCATTGTCTAAGGTTTAAGATTTAATGATTGAACAAATGTCTTATTTCTTTCTCTTTTCATTTGAAGTGCTCACTAAACCACTTTCATCTGAATTGGAGGTATTGCCAAAGATTGAAGTTTTTCTTCAAGAGAATGATGAGTTTTGTAATTGAATGAACATGATGAAAGAATGTCTTACTCTAGTGCTGACTTGTCTTTGGATCATGACGGTACTCTTATACCATTCTAACTGAATATAATCGCAATGAAAGAGAATTCTTGAGTGCTTTGCAACCTTTAATGATCCAGTCTTTTTTAACTAGAAACTAAATCAGTAATGTAGTTCATTCAAGAGTTGCATTTGGTAAAAACTAAAACGAAATTAAAAATTAAAGCTCCAAATCTTATCAATATATTTTCATCTATAACATGTCTGAAGAAAAATGAAGGTCCAAATGTTATCAATGCATTTTTGTCTATAACATGTGTTAAGAATGGTACGTATAGGAAGAATTCCTATTTTAGATTTGAATGGAGAAAATTTAATTTTCTTGAGGATAGAAGAACTCTTCAATTTCACAAGATGAACACTTAGAAATTTTTTTTTTAGCATAAACCTTTATTAATGCTAAACAATTTTGCAAATTGTGCTGTCTTCAAGCTAATAAAATCCATTTCCGAGTCCTTATACCATGAAATTATACATGCTTATTAAACAATGAAACTACTAATTCTCCTTGTACTTCTTTATTTAGAAACGAGTTCCAGCGAGTGCACTAACATAGTATCATCTTTACAACATGGGACCAACTTTGACAACTCACAAATAATGCATCTATGCCAATAAGAATTTGTATTACCCAACTTCATTAATGTCATAAATATTGAGAACGAAATGAAACTTGAACGCTACTTGTTCTTGTTCTTCTGTTCCCATTCTCTCATCTCTTCTAGGGGGGGTGGCCGTGGGCCCTCAGGTGGATATACCACATAAGAATGCTGTTTCAATTATGCAAATGAACAAGTATCATCAATATCAGAACATCAACAATTAATCGATCTAAAATGGTATCAATGTGATACATTTCTCACACAAAATTTTTAGCATACTTTATCAATTGCTAAGTCAATTGCTACCTGATATGAATTCAAGAAATAAATACTCCACATCCAAGGATGATAATAAACAAGATGATAGCAACTAAAACATCCTATTCATGCTAAGCAAAATGAATCTACACTATAAATTATAAGTCATCAAAAAAGCTGAGGCTTATATTTTTCATTTCCTCTATTTTTACATATGAAGTTTAACGCTGGGCTGACTTTAAAATCAAGAAACAATATTCCTACATGAACCAAAAAATTAAAATATAGTGTCAAAAACCTATGAACTGTGTTGTGAAGAATATAGTTTATAAAACTTTAAGCATTCCATCTCTGTTTTTTATCCTTAACATGCCAGGCACATTGAGAGTTGTGTCAAAGAAGAGTTTGCAAGTAGAGAAACAAGATATTAGAAAGGATTTTTCACTCCCAATCTACGATTTACTATGGCTTCTGATTTTCTGCTATCATCGAACAGCTAAGGGCTCCGAGCGGGCTGATTAAACAAAAACACGTCACATGGGTATGCATAAATGTTTGGTGGCCCTGCTCATAATTCACTTCGTGTTTCTGAATTGAATGAGTACTTGATCAAAACTTGCAACTTAATATTATAAAGAATTTCTCCTAAAGCGATTGTAAGAATGTACCGCCGAATTCTATCACTCAAGTGTACAAAAAACTTCACGTTGAAGTTCTTCAAATGTGCACGTCAATCCATTTCTTCACCACGTCCACTACGAAAATGTCATGTCCCAGTCTTCAAATAAGGTTTAAATAACATAATAATAATAATAATAAAGATGAAGGATTAATTTATTTTTTAAATAATAATTTAATTGAGGTGTGGATGGAAAATTTGTCTCCCCTCAAATATGAGGTATAAAAAGGAGAGAACTTTATTTGTAGGGAAACTGGAGGGAGGAATAAAGGAGCCCAAGAATTAAGGATCAAGGGAAAGAATAAGAAAGAGGGAACATAAGAATCAAGGAAGGATTAAGGGAAAGAGTAAAGAAAGGAAGAAAATTAAGAATTAAGAATCAAGGATTAAGGGAAAGAGAAAGTAAGGGAAGAAAATAAAGAATTAAGGATTGTGGCTCTTTCAAATGAAAATATGTTTGATCATTGAAAAGGACAGATATGGTGAAGAGGTGAGACACTTCCTTACAAAAGATATAAAAGGGAAGAAGGCTCAAATGAATGGAGGAAAAGTAGAGGAGATTTAGAGCAGAAGTCTAAGGAGGGATTTCAAAGGAGAAAATAAGATGTGTAGATCTGCTGGGATTTCAAAGGAGAAAAAAAGATGAGTATATCTGCAGATTTTAGAAGGGATATGTGCAAATTTAAAAAGAAGTAAAGACAGATATAAGGAGTGAGAGATACATGAAGAGTAAATAAGAAATGAAAGGGGCAACAGTTGGCATCTTTTCTCTTCATAACCAAAGGGTGTTGGCCCTTTCATAAAGGCATCAAAAGAAATATGAAAGAGGAGCTTCATTTGAAAAAGGGGATTAAGGGAGATCAAGTTAGAAAATAAGCATAGTTACACCACCCTTGGGGATGGGGGGAACAGCGGAACAGTGGGGCAAGTTCTCGGGATGGGAGGGCAGAGAGACCTTAATTTGGGGACAACAGGGTACGATGCTGGAGGACAAGGGGGGATTGTATATGATATGATACTTAAAATGCTAGTTACGAAAAAGATGTATTGCAATATAAGATATAAAGACGAAAAAAGAGTAAATACTTGAAAATTGCATTGAATTGGAAAATCAAACATTGAACATAAATAGTCAAATCAGTAAATAGTCAACATCAGGATGTCCCCCCATCCTCGGCAAAGGTGGCGGAATCTGGAGCTGCCACTGGGGAGGGGGGTGGAGTCCCCAATTCCCTGGTGTGTCACCATCTCCGAGACGTGGGGCAAAAAGTGGGCGATGTGTCTCCGTGTTACTACAGAAATAAGATAGTAAAGGTAACATTGATAAGTGGTGACTGAATTCTTATGAATGGTGGTGACCCTTTCCTAATGATGTGTGAAGGAGAAATCAATTAGAGCCCTCAGGGATCACTTATCAGCACTCAACAATATATCAAATCAACACGCCTTCAATCCGTTGGAATGTAATGCTGATGCTATCATTGTCGCTGTCACTGATGGTCATTATTAATGTCAAAATATCTTGTTCTTAGATGTGGATTAGTTTCTTTGGTGATTTAGTATAGTTTTCTCTAGATGATGTGTCGTAGATATTTTTCTTTAGTCGTGTTCATGTTGGTTCCATTTATCTTGCAACATAATGTGGTTTGTGTCTCCAGATCTGGTCCTATCAAAAAAGTGGTCATTGTGCTTCAGTTCGAGTGTTTGCATTGTAACGAATAGATTTTAACTGTTGGTTCCAAAGATCTCAGGGATTGTGTAGTGTTTTGTTATGAGAGGCTTGTTTTTATGAGTGAGGTGAATCTATGTGGTCCACGTTTCAATCCTTACTACCACATGAATGGTTTTGTGTGACCTATTTCAAATTGTATTAGGTCAACCTAGTTCTTGGCATGGCATTGTATAAGAGAACAATGATTCTATTCGACAAAGGAAGTGAGCAATATGTGAAGTGAATGCAAATCTTGACAAGGAAAGATTTATGTGATGAGTACATGTGAGCTCGTGTGACTAGTAGCAGACTATAAAATTATTTATGTGTTTCTGATTGTTGGTGATAGAGAGATTTTAGTGGTAGATTTTGTTCATTTCTTATATTCTAGCAGTGAGACTTATTTCTTCTAGGTAGTTCACCCAACTAATACAAAGCCTTACCTGCAGTGGGCAAATCGACAGTAATCCCTTGTAAAAACCACCTTAACTAATATTCTATTCATGAGATTTGATTTCTCTGTGATTTTTCCAAACTTTATTTTCCACGTTCATGGTGTTTGAAGTTTTGTGCTTTCATGTTCTCATTTATTACAATTTTTTGCTTGCTTTAGGTATTCATTAGATTAATTAGGCTTAAGGAAATTGTTTTACAAAAATTTATTTGCCCCCCCTCTCAGTTTTTCGGCCCATTCAACACCATCATCTGTTGGCAAGTGTATGTCATGTGACCATATAGGTGTTGTCATTTATAGCAACATATCTCTTTGGTATGGCAGCTAGTCATGATAACAAGCTTTGTTGAGTTAGATAAGTGAACAATGACTAAGTCTAGGAAGGATTCATAGTGTGCAATTGAACATTTTTGGTCAGCAACGATAGAGGAATGATCAGATAGCTTTATAACTTCAAGGATATGATATTGATGTATAGAGTCTATTATCATGGTCACTAGTTTTGATATGTGATGCAGCAAAAGTTATGATATCGTAAAGTGGGACAAGTCTAGTAAGGCAGAGATATAGAGTAGTTTTGAGCTATTTAGGATAGTTTAGCTTAGTAAATTAAATTGGCCTGACAATTCAATTACTTAGCATTGAAGGGACAATATCTAAGGTCTTAAATTGTGGATAACATGAATTTATTTGATGTTTTGATATGGGTATGGATGCATTTAATTAAGTCCCTAGTGTAGCCAACTAAAATAAAGAATGATGGTGGTATAAATGAATGTACTATGACATGCAAGGATATAGTCTGGTATAAATACAATGTGTGAGTCTTGATGTTGATTATCAAAGCAAAGTAGATGCAAGTTAACACTGGAACTAATCAGGCATTGTGATGCTATGTATAGTTCATTGGCTATAACCTATACCCAAATTTAATGTAATATTTCATGTAAAGAATTGTGAGTCCTCGAAGGAGGCTTTAACATTCTTTGTATTTGAGCAGTGAGCTCCCTCTATGTTCTCCTCAACTCCTATCAGGGTTCTAGACCTTTAACAAGGTCTAGTCCTCTAAAAAGGACATATGTAATAGATGTATAGGTCTCCTAATAAGGAAACTTTTATACTAGTACATAATTGGTAAAAGAGCAACTTCCCATCAACTCATGATTCTTGAGTAGTTGATCGTTAGAGAAGACAGATGATCTAGTTCAAGGTTTCATGAAGAAGTTTTCTCAAGCTTGTAATAGGATGCAATAAATCAGGGTCCAATTTGGGACCAAAATGTCCTTTAGGGACATTTAGGGACAATAGGTTAAAAAGTTGTAATAATGGCCAATATAGCAAAAAACATTATGTAATGGCACATTTGAGTCATTTTTGTCATAATTGGACCAATTATCACCAAGTTGGAGTCATAGGTCAATATTTAGGCACATATGCAAAAAGTTGCAAAATTTGCTCAAAAGTTGTCAAGAAACTTCGCAACTTTTTGCAATGTTTCTTGCAAACTAACAACCCAACAGTCCTTTAATTCAAAAGGTGGTTGAAACCAGTTGGGATAGCTGTAATATGATAATATAAGCCCTTTCGCATGAGGATATGTTGTTATTGAATTTTGGTGGCTAGAGCAAATAAAAAACACAGACTTTCTCAACAATATTCCTGTACCTCCTATTGTAACTGTTTGTACTTGGATTGGAAAAGAAGATCAAATGACATGGTAAGAAACTAGATCGAATAACCTTTCTAACATGCTTGGTTTGACATTTGTATCTACGCATACACAAATGTGGCAAGCAATTCTTTCTTGGGTGGTTATGAAACCCTGACTGTCCAAAGATTTGAGAAAGAACATGAGCTTTGACCTATCATCCGCTAGTGAAAAAACCTAAAACTTGGGGAAATGATAGGCCAACTCATGTACTTTACAAATCCACAAATTGTAGAGTGGTTCCATCAAATAATGAATTTCGAGACCAAGCCATAGGCCTGACATCCTGAATGTGGTAGGCCAATTTGAGACAATACGCATTAGGAGGCTAGGCTAATTACTGAATCTAAGGTTGGGGTGAATGAAGAGAGTGGCAAATGTCAAAATCCACTTGTCCTAGCATGTTGGAGGCCTCATTGGATTGTCCAAACAAGTTTTGCCCACAATTGTAGGTTGTGCAAGTGAATTAGTACTCTAGGCCTAATAAGAGGGTTGTGAAGGAAGTGGGGTCAAATCAAGGAGTTACAACTTTATTTTGCGATATTGTCTAAAGAGCCAAAAAGGGTATCCCAAAATGGCCTTAGTTTTCCCAAGACCACCTTGAGTCAAAACAAGCAATCAAAGTTCCTATTAGGTCAACCTAATTGGGGCAGTTAGGCCTAATTGAGAAAAACAAGGCGATCGAGTATAGGAAAAGATTTTGATCCCTAATTCTTACATAGTTTGGCCTTAGGACAATGTATCCAAAGAGGTTGGAATCAGGAGTCAATGGTTGGTACTTAAATCTCATGTTAGTAACAAACATTAGAAGGAAGCAAATAATGAATGCGGAAACAAGGCATAGGATCACCTTGAGATCTTCCTAGTCATGAGTCTTTGATCAATTGGTGATGTCGAAAGTGAAGCATGAGGAAGTTGAGTACCTTAGTATGAGGACTAGAAGGTATAGTTGGTTGAGGTTGGATTAGTGAAGGCAATCAAAAGGAGACTGAAGGGTAAAAGACCATCTAGAATACTTGTCTCCTCATCATATTGGTCAAAGCATAGTTGATCATTAGGGGAAAGAAGGAAAGAGGTCTTTTATGTCAAGAGAAGAATTAGGAGAGGTTTCAATCATGGTGACCAATGCAGAACTTACAAAGAGGATGCAAGAACATGAAGCAGAAAACAAGTGGAATAGAGAGGAGATAGAGAAGTTGAAGAGAAAAATGAAGGAAGTGGAGAAGAACTCTGGCAAAGATGAAAGAGATGTGATGAAGTTGAGATCCTTGAGAAGAAAAGGCTCTTGCAAACCAGAGACCCTTTATAAATGCCCTAAAGTCCATGGTAGTTAGGATCATGGAAGGTAAGACTATGGTTACCACTTTTAGTGGAAAGGTGGATGCAGACAACATGACGGATTGTATAGAAGCCTTAGAAAAACATTTGAGTGTAAAGGAAAACCTGAAAGCCAAATTGTGAGGATTGCTAAATCCAAGTTGAAGGAGCAGCCCTTACTTGGTGGAACTTTGTACAAGGAGAAAGAGTCAAAGAAGGAAAGAACATGACAGGTTCATGGAAGAGGACGATCTCAAAGGTAAAAGAGATATATGTCCCTAAGGACTATGAATTCCAATTACATAGGAAGAGACAAAATCTTAGGCAAAAGGAGATGGATGTTAATACGTATATTGAAGAATTTCAAAAATTGTGCCCAAGATCAAAAACAATTTAAAGTGAATCTATGAAGGTGGCAAGGTATTTGAATGGCCTTAGAATGAACATTCAAGAAGAACTGATTGTGTCTTGATACTGTACACAAGTGTTATCAATTAGCCTTGAAAGTGGAGGAAAACATTAAGAAAAGGCAAGAGTAGAACACCAAGAGAAGAGGAAGAAACCACACAGGTTGTTTTAGAGGGAGAAGTATAGGCCAGAGGTTTCAAGGTGATTCCAGCTAGTCTGAGCAAGGAGGGGAATCAAGTAGAAGAGAAAGCTATAAGGTTAGGATACCTAATGCGAGAGGAAGGTCTAGTGGATCAGGCAAAAGATCCCACTTCTCCAATATGAGATGTTATAGCTGCAATCAAATAGGACATCATGCATACAACTATCCTGAGAAATCCTCCACTTCACATGGTGGTGAAAGGAGGATCAACTATATCCATGAAGATTTTGCAAGTGTAAAATTACCAGTTGTCTAGTTGGATACAGATGTTGGGAAGACTGTGATGGTGAAAAGAATCTTGTTTAAAGAGCTAGTCAAGGTTGAACTATCCCAAAGGAGAGCCCTATTTAGGATCAATTGTAAGATCCAAGGCAACATATGTACAATAGTAATTGATTCTAGTTCTACAAATGATATAGTTTCTCTAGAATCAATTAACAAGTTGAAATTAGAAAGAACACCACATGTTAACTCCTATAAAGTTATTTGATTAAATAAAGGCCAACATGTCCTAGTGAATGATAAAGCATGGGTAGAGTTTACCTAGGGGTATATAAGGATAAGATACTCTATGACATTCTTCTCATGTATGTCTGCCATCTACTTTTAGGTAGACCCTGACGATTTGACAGAAAGGCACACCATGATGGTGAGATAAGATAAGATAAGATAATGATATTAATGTCCGACAAAAGACCACCAAAAGGTCTATGGGACTAGAGGATTACAACAAGGAGGCTGGCAACAGCAAGAGCACCAAATAATATCCAAAAACTAAAGCGTACAACAAAACAAGAAAAAAAGAAACAGAGAGGCCAAGAAAAAGAGTAGGAATCCTTTTTAGGCAGAAAGAAATCAGTCACAAAAGGATACATCTATCGATGGATAGAAGCTCTGCTTTGTCTTTGAGAACTCATAGAGGAGTGTCGCTATTGCAAATAGCCAATACGGGATCTAACAGATCTAGAATGACCACAAGAGTTGGTAGAACTAGACGACCTTTTCACACCACGCAAAGGAGATAAGGGTGTGAAAAAGGCAGTAATGAGCTGAGTAGAAGTATGTCGATGAGGAAGTAGTGACTGTAGCATACTATCACAGAGCATAGTAGCCTCCTGCAAATAAAGTGCAAGACACCGCTGGTCATAGTAACTAAAAAAATCATAAAGAGAGAAACACTTTTGGAACAAATAGAAAAATCTCCCTCTGATCTCATACATAGTAGATAGGGCAACGGAAAATAAAGTGAGTCTCTGTCTCAATCTCATCCAAAGTACACAACTTACAAATTTACTCCCTGCTATCAATATGATGATCGGTCTGAGCCCGAAGATGGTGAGAACCGACTCTGAAGGACCCTAAGGAGATACGCAAGGCGTGAGACCACCGCTGAGAAAGGTAGCTAGGACGAACAATAATCCCATCAGAGATCTCCAAAAAGTGCTCCGCATAAAATGACATCCTCAAACGTAAACCACTAGGCGGGTTAATCCAGGTAGTGGTAATGTACCGTCTGTAAATGTCAAGTCTGACATTCTCATTTAACTCATGCCGTGAGGGGAGGAGATGAGCAGGGGCATTCAACGAGAATTGGTAAGGGGGGAGGCGGTCAATATCAATCCCAATCGATCCCAGCAAAGAAGAAGCCTGTGCATACCAGCAGTGAGCTGAAGAACAATATGTCAAGTAGGAATACCGATCATGTTCACCAACTAAATCAGCAAAACCACGCAGACGATGGACGAAACCAACTCAGATAAAAAATGGCTGCAAGACTGAATGGATGAGCACCAAACTCAACAAGAATGATACTATGAGGAGTGAACCTGTGACATCTAATGATGCGTTGCAAAAGCAATGTTTGAAACTGCTTGATCGAGGCCCAATCAGGACCAAGGAGAGACGGGCCCCAAACCACAAACCCATAAATAATTGTCGGCCGCACAAGGCAGTCCAAGAGGGATAACTTGGACGAGGTATCCTGAAAGTGATGTCTAAAGCGTTGTTTCTCAAGCATAGCAAGAGAGCCCATACCCTTATTGACTCTGGGCTGAATCGTCGGTCTCATACTGAACCAAGGTCCAGAAAACTTAACCCCTAGATATGTATAAGATGAAGTGATCTCAATCTCCTGTCCCTGAAAAAAGAAGTGAAGATGAGAAGTCTTTAAGCAATTAAAGATCATGACCCGAGTCTTACCCAGGTTAACCATAAGTTGTCGCTGGTCAAAAAAAGAAGCCAAGCCATCAAGAAGCCTTTGTAAATTGTCTGGAGAGGAAGCAAGAAGAACCACATCGTCTGCAAAAACAACAATGGAGATTAGGACCTAGTGTAGGTAGCAACCATCACCTAGGAGTGGAGACTTCAAAAGTTAGTCCTCAAGCTCATCAATATATAATCCGAACAAAGTAGGAGAGAGAGGACATCTCTGCTTGACCCCAATGGTACTATGGATCAGATCTGAGAAACCCTCAGGGGTTCTGAATCTACCAATCACAGTCTCATATAATCTCATAATAGGGGTAAGTAACATCTCAGAAATCCCAATCTCCCGAAGCCTCTCAAAAAGAGCAATCTTAGGAACAGAATCAAAAGCCTTGTGAAAATTTTAAAAGCAGCAGTAAACCTTGAGAAGAATGCCTTTTGTTTCCAAAAAGATAGGATTACATAAAAATACTCTCTTGGGGAAGCAAAGTAGTCTAAACAAACTAGTCCTACTGTGTTGATGATAGGAGAGAAGGATTTTATGTAAGCCATGAAAGCAGAGGATGGTATTAAGCTCAAGATAGAGGAAGAAACTAAAGAGAGATAGGAGATTTCTAAAGAGGCCTAGGAGATACTAGATCAATACAAGGATATTGTCAATGATTGAAGACCTTATGGATTGCCTAGGAGCATAATATTTTTCAAAGATTGATCTCAAAAGTAGTTATCATCAAATTAGGATCAGAGAGGTGGATGAGTGGAAGACAACATTTCAAACCATTGAGGGCCTTTATGAGTGGCTTGTAATGCCATTTCGACTCTCAAAAGCACCAAGCACTTCCATGCTCATGAATGAAGTCTTGAAGGATTAAATTGGTCAATTTGTAGTAGTTAATTTAGATGATATACTAATATTTAGGAAGACTAAAGAGGATCATCTTAAGCATTTGAGTATTGTTTTGAGAAAGCTTCATAATGAAAACTTGCTAATCAATCTTGATAAATGTGAGTTTATGAAGCAGGAGCTTGTTTACCTTGGTTTTGTAGTCATAGAGGGAAATTTGAAGATGGACCCCTCAAAGGTAGAGGTCATATTGAACTAGCCCCGACCTAAAACTGTAGGTGATCTAAGGAGCTTCCATGGGTTGGCTACCTTCTATAGAAAGTTCATCAGGAACTTGAGTGAAATTTGTTCTCCTATGTTAGACACCATGAAGGGTGAATGCACGACAAAGTCCCAGTGGATTGAGGAAGCCAATAAGGGGTTTGAAAAACTAAAACAAAAGGTAGCAAGTCAACCTATCTTGGTACTATGTAATTTTGATAAATTGTTCACCATAATTTGATGCCAATAATGTGGCAATAGGAGTTTTCTTAAGCTAGGAAGGGAAACAAGTAGCCTTCTTTAGTGAGAAGTTGAATGAGGGTAAGAGGAAGTATTTTTCTTACGACTTGCAACTCTACTTGTTCTAAAGGAGTTTGTAGTGTTTACTGATACTCATGCACTAAGTTTTCTGAATTCTCAAGACAAATTGAGCCATAGACATATGAGATGAGTTGAACATCTATAAGCTTACACCTTTATCATTAAACATAAGAAAAGTAGAGCCAATAAGGTACTAGGTGCATTAAGGAGGAGAGCGCTAGCCATTCAAGAGATTCAATTGCAGAGTATTGGACTTGAAGCTTCAAAGAATATTTTTAGGTTATATGTGTAGTGGTTGCATGTTGTATATAAATACTGGTTATTGAATCACATTTGCATGCATTATCAAGGAGATTATTCTTCAAATAGATAAGTATTCTGATTTATATATTTAGGATGAGCGTTTAATTTTGATCTCTATTGGTCACAGGATGCAACAACAATGATCTTGGGAGGGAGGTGTTCAACTTCAGAGGGAGTTGATTTTATAGAGAGGGAATCTTTATAGTAACCCTGTATTTCTTATACATGCTTTTAATAATTTTGGTATTTGTAAAATTTGAGACTCTAGTTGGAAAATAATTTTCAGCTAGGGTTTTATGAGTTATTATTCATGCGATATTAATATATATTAGTTATAAGGTTAACCTGATAACTCTTTCACTTATGAGAGATTCGTACTGAGCATGATGTAGAGAGAGTTCATTATGTCATCAAGTTGAGAGATTTCACTATGGGAATTGAAAGTCATGTTGAGAGAGTCCATGACTATATCACATTGAGAGAGTTTGTGATAAAACGTTGGTTGTAAGCCTTACTAACTTGTCGTGTTGAGAGATTCCATGACAGCATCATGTTGAGTGAGTCCATGATAAAAGGTGATTGTTATTTTTGCAGGTTTGTCATGTTAAGAGATTTCATGACAGCATCACACTGAGTGAGTCTGAGGAAAGTTGAATGTGACTTTTGCAAGCTTTTTTTCATGTTGAGTGTTTCCATAATTATTAGTTATGAATAAAAATTTCCATCTATCATGTTAAGTAATTCCATGATTATGAGTAATTGTTACAGGTTTATCATGTTGATTGATTCCATGATTATTAACAATGAGTAAATTGTTCTCTTAGTGTCACATTGAGGGACTCCATGACAACATCACGTTGAGAGAGTCTGTGATGAAAGTTGGTTGTGCTTCTTGCAAGACTTTCATGTTGAGTGATTCCATGAATTTTATAGGATCTATGTGATTAGATTTTATCATTGACATTTTGGTTCCAGCCCTATGTGACTATTCATCTAGAGATCTCTCTCGCTAAGAGGGAGTGTTGGAGATTGTAGCTGCAATAGGGATCTTTATCTCTGGGTGTTAATACTATTATGGTGAACTTAAGTTGAAAAGGACATTTATGATAAATTGTAATATTAAATATTAAAACATGTGTCATAAAACATGTTGAGGCATGGAAATACAAAGAGTTATATTTGAAAATAAAGAGTCGTATTTTGGGAAACTCAAGAGACTTGTGGTTGTAATGCAAAGAGTCTTTTTATGTGTTATATATATCGCATAAAGCGAAAGGCATTGCACACTTAAACATTTAATTATCAATAAAGTGCTATTTCGTTGTGTGGCTGGGTTTTTTCTCTTCGTTTTTTAAAGGGTTTTCCCAGGGTAACTTTTGGTGTATGTTGTCATCTTTTATGTTTTCCTTATTGTTGTCTATTATCTATTTTTTTGGGCAAATATCCAACACCTATAGAAAGTTCATAAGGAACTTTAGTAAAATTTGTTCTCCTATCTTAGATACCATTAAGGGTGGATGTAAGACAGTTTTTGTTCACTGAGGAGGCCAATAAGGGTTTTGAAAAACTAAAACTAAAGGTAGCAAGTCAACCTATCTTGGTACTACATAGTTTTGATAAACAGTTCACCATAGAATGTGATGCTAGTAATGTGGCAATAGAAACTTTCTTAAGCTAGGAAGGGAGACCAGTAGTCTTGTTTAGTGAGAAGTTGAATGAGGCTAAGAGGAAGTATTCCTCTTACAACTTGGAACTCTATGCAATGGTGCAAGCATTGAAAAAATGGAGACATTAATTGTTACCAAAGGAATTTGTAGTGTTTATTGAGAGTCATGCACTAAGTTTTCTAAATTCTCAAGAAAAATTGAGCCACAAACATGTGAAATGGATTGAACATCTATAAGCATACACCTTTACCATTAAACATAAGAAAGGTCAAGCCAATAGGATAGAAGATGCTTTAAGTAGGAGGGTGCTAATCATTCAAGAGGTTCAATTGCAGAGTATTGGACTTGAAGCCTTCAAGGACCTATGCAAAGAAGATGATGACTTTTCATAAGCCTACGAGGTATCTACACAGTTTGAGAATCATTTTCAATGAGATTTCTGAATATACTTTGTGGAATGGGTTGCTCTTTAAAGGTGGAAAAATGTGTGTGCCAAAAGGTTCCATGAGAGAAACTAATTCAGGAAAAACATAATGAAAGTCTTGGGGGACACTTTGGGTTGAACAAGACCTTAGAACTAGTGCAGAGGTTTTACTATTGGCCAAAGATGCAGAAGGATGTCAGAAGGTATGTGGAATGTCATACTACAAGTCAAAGGGCCAAGGGGACTTCCACCAATGTAGATCTCTATCAAACTTTGTCACTTCCCAAAAGGCCACAAGAATGTCTCAATATGGATTTTGTAGTAGGTCTTCCTAAGATTAAGAATGGTTGTGACTCTGTGGTAGTTGACAGATTTAGTCAGATGGCTCATTTCAAACCTTGTTGTTTCTTTTATCCACCAATTTCAAAACAACATTGGTGCTCAAGTTTCTTTGACTGATTTCGTGCATTGTAAACAAGGTCTTAAAGAAAATGTAATTGATTTCATTGCTAAATTTAAGTATTTGCATGCTTAGATTTCTAATCATATGCCTCATATTGATATTCAACATATGTTTATTGCTAATTTACAAATAGACATTAGAGATAAGATTTTGATTACTACGTTTACTTTTTTTCACAACTTTGTACAGTGCTTCATCATTATCAACTACAAGTCAATCAATTTGAGAGCACCACTCCAATGGCTCATGTACCAATTAATAAGAGTGATGCCACACCTAACAACAACAAATTTCAGCAACTTACCAACTATGTCAAGATGATCAAAGCAACGAATAGAGTAGATGAACAAGTAGTTGCTGCATCCAAAAGTGTCAATGCTTCTTCCTTTGTTTTTTAGACGAGTCACAAGTTTACTCCTCTCCGATTCTTTGCCTTTATTATGGGAAGGTTAGTAAGTGTTAATGTTATTACACTCCCTCCTATTAGAACACTTCTTCCTTCTACAACATCAAGTTCACACTTTGATTCCAAAGCCTTTTGTCAATATCATCGTCAGCCTCGCCATGATATTGAAAGGTGTTTTACCTTGAAATATAAAAATTCAAGACTTGATTGATTCCAATGTTTTTTCTTTTTTTTTGTATTAACATAGTGCAATCATCTGGGTTACATCATAAGTTCTTTTATACGCTGAGCATCTTACAAAATATGCTTAGTGGATGGTATATGCATACAGCCTAAGCAGATACCAGAAATCGAACTATTTTTTTACATGTAGTATCTGTTAACTGTTTACAGCAACAACTATCATATAACCAAGAATTAAAATAGTTAAAACAAAAAACAACTGCATAGCCAGCTTGGCCTGTCTTCCCATCATAAAAAAAAAACCCATATATAGGGTTAAGCACTCTATCCATATGCAACATGATCATGAGGAATATAATTTCCAGATTTTACTCTATCTCCAATACTAAGGCCTTTAATAAATTGATTAAGATTGTCCATTTCGCTTTGTTTGAGCATATCCTTGTGGATATCAAAATATTGACAGGAGACAATATCATCCTTGTGGATCAAGATCTGACCCTCCCGCATCAGCATCATAAATCTGTCCCTGGAGATTTCCAAAGTAGCAGCACCCTGTGACATAATTTGAAAATGTATGAATTTACATCCAAACTCAGTAAGTTGTCTCCTCTTCTGAAAGATCTTTGCATTTCTCTCCTTTCAAAGAAACCAAAGAATTTCACAAGTAAAGATAGACCAAAAATTATTCATTTTTAGATCAAAATCATTAACAAAACCAGCAAGAACTTCACTCCACAAGACCTGGCCTACTATTCCAGACTATGGGTGACCCTAGAAAAATAGACCAGACACCCGTGGAAAAGGTACGCTCAAAAAAAAGATGCTCAGAGGACTCATGGACGGAACATACACCACACACAATAGGACTATCATGACCATTAGGCAATGTATAAACCACAGCAAGTTTTTTCAAAAGTAATAACCATCTAAAACAAGATTTCTTAGGCTCACAATGAGAGTGCCAAAAAAAGGAAAAGATGAAATGCCATCTATCAGCCGACACTCCCAGTCATGGTTAACCTTGTCAAAAATAGAACAATCATCTTTAAGCATTTTATAAATATTCTTAGAAGAAACATTATTGAAGTGAGTCAAGTGACTACCATCTTTCCATCTAATGTTCTACACAAACTGATTAGAATTCATAATATATGCAGGAAAGACATTTCCTACAACTTTAACAATGATGGAGTAAGTCTTCTTTTGAGAATTAGGAATGTTAAACTTGCCAACAATCTCATTCCATAACCCTAACCTATTGTCAACCAATATATCACCAATAGTAGAAATTCCAAATCTATTCCAGTTTTTTGCAGAACAGCTTTGGGTTAATGCAAGAGGTTTACCATTAGATTCAACACCCCACCAAATAGATCTATCTAAAACAGAATACTTAGGGGAGCCACCAATTGCATCCTTGAATGGAATAAGTTTCCTAACCTGAGACCATGCCTTCCAAAGAGAATGAAAATCTTTGGATCCAAAAATTGATAACTCAAAGTTCCCAAAGACCATGTCACATAACTAAACATTAGTCTAACTTTTCCCCTTCATTATACTAGATCTAGAGATGTTATTTCTAACTAAAACCTTGCATGGTTCATCCCCACTTAGATCTTGAATAATCCATTTAGAAGCTAGTGCCATACCTTGATCTTTTAAATCTATTATCCCCAATCCTCCCTTTTCTTTGGGTAAACAACAGCATTCCCTCTTTACATGGTGCCTTTTCTTATTCCCTAAACCATCAGACCACAGAAAATCCCTCATAATCCTTTCTAAGCTACTGCTCTGATATTTGGAGAATAGCCAAGTTGAAGAGAAATATATGTGATGAGTAGATAGCACTTTCTGAACCACTTGAACTCTACCTGCCAAAGACAAGAGATGAGTTTGCCATTTCAAGTATTTCTTTTCCACTTTAGAAAAGACCCACATCTACATATCCTTAGTAGATGGCTCAATAGAGAATGGGATCCCAAGATATCTAACAATCTCATTAGGTCCCAACCATTGCCAACCCTTACTTACCACCCAATCTGGAGGGGACAAGGACCACCCAATAATGGATGGTTTGTGGGGAGCCACTTTGGCCCCAAAAATCAAACAAATAATTTGCAATATGTGATACATATTATCAAAATTCACTTCATCCAAACCTATGAACAGGGCAATTTCATCTACAAATTGAGCATTAAGCAGTGTCTCTTGATTGGGCAAAGTAATATCCCTGATAGGAGGACCTAATTGAGAAGCTTTGAGAATATAAAATAATGCACTGGCAGCAATTACAAACAAAGAGGGAGCAATTGGACAACCCTGCCTTATAGATCTTTGGAGAATTATCCTTTCAGTCAACTCCCCATTAATATCTATGGCTGTAGAAGAACCTTTAAGCAATATTTTAATCCATTTACAAAAACCAGGTAGGAACCCAAAATCTTGCAGCATACCCATCACAAAAGGCCACTCTATTCTGTCATAAGCTTTTTCAAAGTCTAACATAACCATTGCTGCATTCTGACCATCATGCTTAGCCCAGTGCATCGCTTCCCAGCTAGTAATGAAGTTTTCCAAAATAAATCTTCCTTTGATGAAACTAGTTTGGGTAGGAGAGATAAACTCATTGAGAAGCCCCCCTATCTGCCTAGCCCAGATCTTGGCAATAATTTTGTATGACAGATTTAATAATGTTACAAGTCTCCAATTCTTAACTTTCGATTTATTCCCCCCTTTTGGCAAAAGCTTAGTAACCACTTTATTGATGTCAGCGCCAAGTGAGTCAAGCTGGTAAGCATTCTCATACAATTCCATCAATTCAGGACCAATCCATCCAATATTGTGTTTATAAAACTCTGCAGGAATGCCATCAGGTCTTGGAGACTTGTCATTAGCTAGGGAAAGAATAGCCTCCTTAATCTCCTCCAAAGTGATGAGTCTATCCAGTGCCTTAGCATGTTCATTACTAATCTTTTTGGGAATAAGTTTAAGACATTTATCTAGCTTCTTCTTTTTTTCATTAGTGAATTATGAGGTAAAAAGACCTTTATAAAAAGCTATAAAAAGCCTCCTTAATGCAGCTAGGATCATTATTAAGATTTCCATTTACCTGGACAAACTCAATCAATTCTTTCTTATGTTTAGCTCTAATAATATTAAAAAAATATTTAGAACCTTTATCCCCTTCCTTCATCCAATTCATCCTGGCTCGGATTTTCTGTCCTCTTATTCTATACTGTTGGATCTTTCTAAGTTGGGTTTTAGTCCATATAAGTCTCTCCTCTAGGTAGGGATCACAACCCTTACTCTGAAGATCTCTCTCAATGGAGTTCAAGGAGCTCTACAGACCTACTCTTCCTCATCTCTATCCCTAGCTCTTTTCTTAACAATAATTTGATAGACTTTTTTCCATGAATCCACAAAAAGGCTCCATCTATCCCTAGGATTCAGCTCTGAGTTACATAGCTTACATAAATTGGTCACCATATGAATGATACCATCATCCTCCTCATTATTCAATAAGGACGTGTTGAGTTTAAAACCATTTTTAGCTTTCCTTTTATTACCAAGCTCACTGTCCATGAGAATACTTGCATAAATGGGATGATGATCAAACAGAGATGCAAGAATAACAATACCAGGATTATGGCCATCTTTATTGACAACACTAAAAACTAATTCTTCCACATAAATCCTATCCAACTGGCAATAGACTCTTTGCCTCCCAGCTTGATTGTTACACCAAGTGAACCAAATATCAGAGAAACTTTTTTTTTTAAGAGCTAAAGGGTCAGCAACTCTGTATTTCCTCTTGAACCAAGACTAGAAGTATAATCCATTACCTTTCCAACAATGTGTAGAGCCTCCACTTTTATCTTCCTTATTCTCTATCATATTAAAATCTCCAACAAAAATCCAGTGAGCTTTAGGTAGATTACATGTTAACCATTCCCATAAAGCAACACGTTCTCTATAATCATTAGGGGCATAAATGTTGCATACCCCAATTAGCATTTCACCATGTTTAAACAAAACCCACATAGCTCTATGACATGGGGAGAAGCCATTACCAGAAATCTTATCAGCCCAAAGTGGGCCAACCATGATAGTCGATCCACCTTTACCTCTAGGATGGTTAGAATAAATTCCTGTGGATTGGTCCCAAATAAATTTCAAGATGGTATGAGCTTGAAACCCAACAATCTTAATTTCTTGTAAACAAATAATATCTTTTAATTTAAGATTGTTACACCATTTTCTAACCAAATATTTCCTCTCAAACATCTCTAGACCTCGCACATTCCAACTATGTAGATGCATCATTTATGATGAAGAGATTTAGGATTGTTGTACAGTCTATTAAAACAATTTGGCATCTCCTTACCACTCCTATTTTCATTAGAAATAGACTTTCTTTCCACCATTTTCCTCTTTTTTTTGCATTCTTATTAATGACTTCTGTAAATGAATCCTTCTCCATTACATCATCTAAATTACCATTGACCTTCCTAACCACCACAGATTTTAGGGCTCCAGCTAGGCTCTTATCTCCATTCAAAGATTCAACAGTGTTCCTCCTAACATTCTCAGCCCTTGCATTAATGGTATTAAGAGCTAATTGTTGAGCGTTAAGCTTATGGGGAATAGCAAGAACTTCTGTATTACGACTATCAATGACCGAAGGAGATACAAGTTGACAAGAAGTTAGGGCTTTGGAGGCAACTTGACTCGGGGCTGGCACAACCTCAAAGTCGGTTTCAAGCAAAGGATAATCCAAACTGCAAAACTTACCTACATCCCTTGTCTCAGTTACTGCCTCATTGACCAGCACATCCTTAGAAATATTAAAGGAATTGACATTAACGTCTGTTCGAATGCCTTTCACTGAATCATTAATGATATTATCATCCTTTTTAGAAAATTCCTACTTATCACCATTTTTAGGGTTAGCTTTAGCCACAGTTTCAAACCTAGGGGCTTTCGAATTAAAAAGGGCTGGATAATCCTTTGAATGGTAATTTTTCTTAAAGTGAAAACATGACCCTAGGTTCCCTAGTAAAGAGATTTCCCATAAAAAACTTTCCTCTTCTAAACTCATCGAAATAAATTCTGGAAAATCAATATCAGGTGCTAAAGCAAGCAAAATTCTAGCATTTATATTCAGCAAGGTTTACCTAGCATTTTCAACTTGAAGAACAAAGCCCAATGGTTGAACAATCTAAGGGATAAAAGGCTAGAACTTTGGCTGAAGATTCTTAATCTCAACCCATCTAGGGGGAGAACGAGCAACCACCTGCTCAAACTTACCTAAGGCCAACCATTGATAAGCCCTAAAGAGCGACTTACCAACATTCCAATAATTCTTTCTCAACACTCTTTCCTGCATTCCATGTGTTTAAAAAAAAAACACAAAAAGACCTTTTTGAATCATTCTACAGAAACTTACTTGAATCCCTAATTTTCTCCCCCATATATTAGCAATCCAATCATCAAAAAACTTACGAGAGGGAAGGGACTCTTTATCAACACAAACAAAGAAAATGGCAATGTCCTTCAATCTTTTTTGTTCCTTCTTAATAGCCACAATCATATCTTCGTTAGGAGATTAAGATAGAGTTTTGAAGTCATTAGGGACAGACTTACCATTTCCACCATTGTCTCAGCCTCCATCCTCAATTTGTCCTCCTTCCAATCTATCTCCATTGGCTGTGGGCCTTCGACAACTGCCATCTTTTCCACCAAAAACTCCATTAGAAATCGTTGATGGTGGACACTCGGGTTTAGATTGCTCAGAAAGAGCATCTTTATATGATGGCCGAGAAACCTCACCTTCCTTTTGCACATTATCTTGGCAATTGTTGATCAGACACTCCAACCCCACATCATTCCCTCCATCATTAGACAAACCTCCAACCTCAAACACGGGTGAAACAGGCTAGGAGCCGAGGGGACATGGCTCTAACGACATCAATCTAAACCCTATTTAAGCAATCTCATAAACTTTAAGCCACAAAAAAGTTAAAACTCACACAGGCAAAGAGAAAGATGAAACAATAATGATCACCCAAATTGACACGATGGAGCAAAAAAGAGGAAGTACAGCCACACAAAGGAAGTAGTGGAAGCCATGAAGCCTACATTGCATCCAAGGAGGCCATGCAGTTGCAAAGCTCCCCAATGTTTTCTATATTGATAATCATGATAGTGGTAATAAATCCGTGGTGCCTCCAAATCAAAATCTTCAAATTTACACTAACCCTTTACCTCAACACAATTGATCAACCCTCCTCTTCCACTGCTACGCACATTGTTTATGACCGAAAAATGTAAGAGATACCCATATCGTCAATAATGTGGAGCGTATACCTCAACCTCCACATCAACCTAAACATCTAAACTTCAAGTTCAGCTTAAGCTTAAACCTGCCCTTAAGCATGGTAGAGACCTTACTATTTCATTTGATGAATACTCAAACTATAAACTGTCCCGATGGTCCTCTTTACATTGCTGTTAAGGTTGCTAAGTCACCTTCTTATGGTTGTCTTGTTGATCCTACTTCCATGGTTAATGTCATCACTGAAGAAGATCTTTTTCACAAATAATTGCAAAGTGACTTTTATCATTCAACTAATACATGGATTCAGACTTGTGATGGTTTCTTGTATAGACCTCATGGTTCCATTTCTTTGTTTGTTGAACTTTGTGGTAAAGTGGTGGATACTACCTTTGTTGTCATCCCCACTTCCAATCAATTCCAAGTGAATCTTGTTTTACCTCGGTTGACTTCCATGTAAGCCGTTGCTTCTCCTATCCATAAGTGCATAAATTCCCTCATAATGGTGAGATTAAGATGATCAATCATTGTCTTTACCATCCCTCTAGGCCTAGGCATTGTGTCGTCCTTGACTTCTTTCAGCCTTTTATACCCACTACAGCTTGTACTTATCTTGATTTCCCTTTTCAATCATATCAAGCTTATAAGCATAGAAATATTGATGAGTTAAGTATGGCTAAGGATTGTACCCATGGTCTTTTGCCAACACCTTCTATAACTATTTCTTCCAATTCTTCCATTTCTAATGAGACACCGCCTCCCAAATCAAATGCTTTATCTAGGGTGGTTCCTCCTCCTGCATCTCAACCTGATGCTGTTCCTTTTGTTCTCCTGTTACAAGGTAAGAAGGAACCTATCTATTGACACCACTTCTTCTCAAACAGTTTCTAGCAAGACAAAACACGAGTGATTTGTATAGAAACAGAGTAGCCCTCTAAATAAAGATTATTTCCTTTTGTGATTTGAGGGTGGAGTTGGGGCTCCTAGGGTTGGTGTCCTGAACATAACCAGTCATGTTTTGATCAGTGAGGCCTTTGTTAGTGGAGTGGGTGCTCCAAGTATGAGTTGGTGATCATGTTGCCAGTGAGGCTTAAGTCTCTAAAATGGGACAATTAAGGAGAACGAAAAACTAGGCATAAGTCTGGCATAAGTCCCTTAAACAGCCATACCTAAAGTGCTCTGAACCATGGAAAGTTGTCAATAGGTTCATGCTAACACTGGCTGCATACAGACCTATAAGACTTCTCATTAGCAGATTATAAACTCTCTCACTACATGGTGCATGCACCATATGATATATCAGTGTATCCCTTTCATTGAATCCACTTAACCATGCATACCCATATATGAGAAGGAAGACGTAAATCATGATTCTCCAACAATCTATCTATTCAAGTGTGCAGAAGATTAGACATTGGTTCCATTAATGGATCATGGAAGCATGGCGAAAAACTGCGCTGCTACTACTATGTTACTAAAAACAAAAGATGATTACAATGAACTTTGATTGGTCTTTCTCATTATAGACTGGTGCCTACTCCAAGGCTAACTGTGTCACAATCTGCAAGAGACATGAAACACGCCTGCAAACCAGCAACAGAAACCAACTTCCAATGCATCCAAATTAAAAGATTAAGGACATCTCTAAGCAAGCATACTTAATAATGTGTTTCAAGTCCAGACCCCACATGCAACAAGAAAAGAGGATACAAAGATGACTGCAATGCTCTAGAATGTCTATCAACATTAATCTACCCTTATTATAGTTATGACAGAAAAATTAACATATGAAAAATTGAAAACCAGTAACTGGTTCAAATGTTTTCCTGAAATGTCATAGGCCTGCCATGGGGACATTCATATACAGATAGAACTCTACATAACTACCCCTTCCCCTACTTTACAAATAAAATACTTTCAACTCTTGAAAAGCTTGACCACCTTTGTTTGACATCGTAAACAGCCTTGGCAGAGAAATTGGCACCAAGACCAACCCAATAACTAAGTTATAAATAGGCAATAAGACATTTCAAATAACAATGAATTCCTTGGGTAAATACACAAGTCACACATCAACTTACATCAACATTTACACCTACACGGCCATAGTTCACTTGTATGCATGATGAATATACATGCTGGAGGATGATATCCACACTGGATTTTCCTATAGGTACATGAGAGCATTGAAAGTCCTCAATTTATGCACCCAGCAGTAAAATTTCAAAATATTGAGCCAACAACAGCCTGGGGTACAAATTTGCATTGCAATAATATTATTTTGAGCTGCATCCAAGCCATACTGAGCAATAAATATAGCAAAAAGAAGTCACCTATATAGATTGAAAACACTGCCCAAGGCCCTATTATACCTGCAATAATTATTTACAACTCTATAGGCTACTGCTCTACTACACCACATTGCCAAGGATTAAATAAATATAACCATGGCCACTGAATCCCACTGCCACTGACCAAAGAAATAAAAGTTGAAGCATGTGGTGAGTGCATACAGCACACAACTACCATCTAAGTTACCGATGCTGGTTCTGATGCTGATGCATGGATGCGTGATTTTTTTTTTGAAGGATTTTGGATGCATCCATCCATCCATACATACATACTATGATTTATGTATGCAAAGATATGCAATAAATATACAAAAATAACCATTCCATAGCATGATGCTTCACCATCGATACGTCAACTATAAATCTCACTAACACAAAGTGACAAATATACAAATTGAAGTAACTAATTAGTAAATTTAAAGTTACTCAAGTTCAAGATACCAATGCAATTTGAATTACAAAATCAAAACTTAATTTATGACTCAATGTTAATCAATCAAGACTCAAGACTCAAGATTCACTAATAAAATTCAGTTATTCAAAATCAAAAGAATTCTGAAAAAAGCCCACATTCTCATTGTCATCAATTAAATACATGCTAAAATTGGCATTTAAAATGCCTTTGGCCGCGGGTGCTTTCTAGATGGGCCTGGATGCCTCCCGGATGCTCCCAAGAAGCACATTCTGGGTCTGTGGGTTTTTGCTGGATACACTGCAGCGCATCCACCAAGAACCCACAGTCCCAGGATGCACTTTCTGAGAGAATCCATGCAGCATCCAGACGCACCAAAGCATCCAGACACATCAGAACCAGCATCCGACCATTTCAGCAAAGAATCGGTACCTAAGACTACCATCAATAATTTCCTCAGCAACTCAGTCCATTGGGCACAAACTAATTAGTCCAGTAAATGTTCCTGTTGAGTATGTTTATTTCTTGTTCCATGAGACAATTCCTCAAACATTCTTAAACTCATTGACCGATGTTTTAAGCATACAGCAATAAATTTATGAATGATGGTTCAGTAAATGTTTGAATGTTTGGAAGGTTATTTCACAAAAATGATATCATATTATGGTAATTGTAGTAATCATTGCCAGAGAATATAAAAGCAGAGATGCGCGGTAATGCTAACATTTATCTTTCATTCTTCTTATTCTTCTATCATATACATCACACTTATATATGGTCAGACTGGTAACATAGCATGAACAATATGAATGCTATGAGTGCTCTAGCTGTACTTCCTCACATGCTCCATTTCATGCAACTAGAACTAGTTGCAATGATGCTTCCTCTCGCTGTCCAAGTGGTTATGCACCCTCTCCAAGTCAATCTCAAAGCTTAAATTCATCTATGAGAGAGATTGATGACTGTTGTCGGTAAACATTGTATAGCTGACAGGTAGATTAGAACCGAAAGGTTGCGTGACGGTTGAGTCACCCCTTCGGATAGATATATGTACTTGAACCATAGTAACGCGACTCGCGGCGAGTCACGTGAGTTATGACCACCCTCCCGAGTCATAATGACCCGTGACTCGCGAGCAGCGAGTCATCTGGCATGACTCACATGACTCGTGAGTCACGAGGTGATTCGCCTGACTCCACATGTCTTGACTCGGCCACGGCAGGCACAAATTCGGTCATTAAAAATATAAATTTTTGCAAAGTTTTTTTTTTTTTTTTGTTCTTCCTCACTCTTATAACTCTGAAAGGGCTCCCATAACACTCATTTGTGACAAGAAGAAAGAGAGAGAGAGGTGGAAGAGAAATAGAGTTTCCTTGTTTTGCAACCAACTGAGAGGAAGAGGAGAAAAGCTTGCATTTAGATCATCAAGGAATTTATAGAAGCTCTTCTCAACACTTTCACAAAGCATTTGAAAGAGGTAAGAGTTGATTTTCTAGATTTTGATAAATTTTTTCTCTATGTTTATGGGTTTTTTGCATGAATTTTTTTAATTTGTTTATGAGTTTTTTTAACTTTAGATCTTCATAAAATACAATGCTTAAATGGTAATATTTGGTCTAAAATGTCTTATTGCAGCAACCTTTACATTTTTCCTTACTCATAATGGCTCCTGGAGGTAAAAAGCCCAAGCTCTCTAAAGGCAATAAAAAAGATGAGTGTTGGAAGTTCACCATAGATTTTCCAGGTAAAACTAGAACTCAAACAAAATGCCTATTTTGTAAAACCATTAATAGTGGGGGGATAAATAGATTGAAATACCATATTGCTGGCATATGTGTTCATGATACTGAGCCTTGTAGACTTGCAATTGTTGAGGCTCAACGTTTTTGTTATGTAGCCTTGGAAAAATATGAACAAGAAAAAGAATTAAAATAAAAACAATTAGAAGAGTTAGCTCAGATTGGTTCTAGTTCCCTTCCACGCTCATCTGAAAATGTTTCTGAGTCAGTAGGTTGTGTTGGAGAAGGTTTTTCCCTTCCCCTCTATCGTCCTAGTGCTTCTGCTAGTCGTACCTCTTCTACATCTATGCCTTGCACTGCTGGTGGTGCTACTGCTACAGCTGCTGCCCCTTCTAGTAGTACTGGGCCTAGTGGATTTACCTTTCGTCCTAGAGTCAAAAAATTAAAATCTAGGTTGGACAATTTTTTTGTACCCCGTACCACTCCTGGTGCACAACCCTCACTTGAGAGCTTGGGCTGGAATAGGGAGGTACATGAAGCTGGAATAAGAGCAATTTGCAAGTTTTGGTTTTTCTACAAAATTCCATTTATAGCAGCTAGGTACTTCAACTTCATTTATATTTGATTGTTTTACGTTTTAAGTTTTAAAATTTAAATTCAATTTTATGCTTTTAAGTTTTAACTTGATGTTGGAAATTTGAAATATGCTAATTAAAATGTTTTTATAACTGTAACAGGACTCCTTATTGGCAGGGGATGATTGATACAGTTTCCATCTGTGGTGCGGAGTTCAAAGCCCCCACTGAAGATGAGTTGAGTGGCCCCCTCTTACTAGATATGGTTGAGGAGATGAAATTTGAGTTGGAGGACCATAAAAAAATTTGGAGCCAAAAGGGGTGTACTGTTATGACGGATGGATGGACAGATAGGAGGAATAGGACCCTCCTAAATTTTCTTGTTTCTAGTGGAGGTAATTCATCATCCTCTAAGTCTATAATTTAATGTATTATTGAATAATGAAAATTTTGTTTTATTGACTATCGATCCTTGGATGATAATTATTTTGTTTAATTTTCACTTTCAGGATCCACTATGTTTTTGAGGTCTATAGATGCTTCCTCACATGTGAAAAATGCAAAATTCTTATGTGAGACTATTGAGGAGGTCATAAGGGAGGTGGGGGAAGACAATGTTGTCCAAGAAGTGACTAATAATGCAGCTAATTATGTTGCTGTAGGTAAAATTTTAACTTCTAACTTTCTAAGTTCTATTTTTTAAAAATTTGTTTTAGTTTTTCATTAAATTTTGAAAATTAAAAATTTTTTAATACATCAAAAAATTTCATTGTTTACTAATTAATTTAAAATTGCTACAAGAAAACTTTTGATGGAGAGACACTCAAAAATCTTTTGGACTCCATGTGCGGCCCATTGCATTGACCTCATGTTAGAGGATATTAGCAAGCTTGCATGGGTGAAATCATGTGTTACCAAGGCCAAAAATCTTTGTAAGTTCATCTATAATCATGCCTTGGTCCTCAGCACTATGAGGCAATACATGAAGGGAAAGGAGTTGGCTTGTCCTAGTATCACAAGGTTTGCCTCTAATTTTATCACACTAAAGTCCTTGCTGACTTCAAGGTTAGAGTTGAGGTGCATGTTTGTTGGTCCAAAATGGAGTTCCTCCTTCCCTGCCACCAACCTTGCAAGGATAAATGCAACAAAATGCATTTATGATAATGAAGGTTTTTGGGAGCCATGTTCGAAGATTGTGGAGGTAATTTAAATTTTAAATTTTAAAAGCTTAAGTCTTAAAATTTTATAAATTAATTTATCTCATACATATTTTTGTTTTATTTTTATTGTGCAACTTTGCAAAGTTTCATCATTCACTAAATTGTTTTTTGTTTAATTGTTTTGTAGATCACTAAGCCCCTTGTAGCCCTCTATGGGCTACATTTATGAGGGCATGGATAGGGTCAAAGAGGCTATTAAGGCCAAATATGTAGGAGTTGAGGAAAACTATGGCCCTATTTAGAACATAATTGATAGGAGATGGCAAAATCAACTTCATATGCCCATCCGCGCAGTAGCCTATTACCTCAATCCGGCCTACCGTTTCCGTGATGGTTTCAAGGTGGATGAGGAGGTTCTTAGTGGCCTATACACAGTGATATCGAAGATGTCCCCTAATTCCACAGATATATTGTTTGAGATGGATGCCTATAATAATGCATCAGGAGCCATTTTTTCAAGTCAAATCTGCAAAGAAGGTTGTACAAAATTGCAGCCAGGTAAAAATTGCAACTTAAGACTTATACAATCTAGTTTGTAAATTTCTAGCTTTAAAGTTTTAAACTTTAAAAGTTTAAAGTTCAAATTTTGAAATGAGACTAATATTTTTTTGTTTTCCTTTTTTCAAAATTCAAATAGATGGTGGCAAATGTTTGGGCCTTCAACCAAAAACCTTCAGCAAATCGCCATCCGCATTTTGAGCCAACCAACTAGCGCTTCTAGATGTGAGCGCAACTGGAGCATGTTCGAACACATCCACTCGAAGAGGCGTAACAGGTTGTTTGTGGAGAAAATGAATAGGCTAGTCTTTGTGCATTACAACATGCGCATTAGGATCAAGGAGATTTTGGATAGTGACACCTCTTTGATTACTCTAGAGGAGGTTGATCCAGAGTCTAAGTGGATCACTGAGGCTACTGATCCTATCTTTGATGATGAGGACCTACAGTGGCTTGACCAGGTAGATAGAGAGAGTCAGGCTGAGGCTGAGGCTGTGGCAGCAGAGGACTAGAGAGCTCCAGTTGTTCCTAGTGGCACCTCATAGGCATTGGTAGAGCCAGAGGCAGAGACTACAATTGATCCTAGAGGCTGATGCTATGGCTACTCAGACATCCAAGACCTACCTTAGACGCCTTACTAAGAGGCGTTTTATAGATTATATTGAGCCTGAGGTTGAGGCTGAGGTTGGGGATGAGGATGAGGATGAGGATGACGAAGACGATGATGATGAGGATGACGATGACGATGAGGATGATGATGAGGAATCTGACTAGGAGCCATAGCTATAGACTTATAGTCTTGTTTTAACATTTTGTTTAACTTAATATATGATCAAAATTTGGAACATTTGATGATGACTATTGATTCATTGAATCTTGATGGGTTGCATGGATTTATCATTTTATATATGATTCTATGTTTTACAGTTTTACTTTTATAATATTTCCTTCAGGCTTCAGCTACTGTTTAAACTTTAAACTTCAAAATTTAATTACTAGTAATATAGTATTTAGCAATTTACCTTTGTAGTATTGTACTTATGTAATTGATGTATGTTTGACTTTTAAGTTTTAACTTTAAGTATGTGCATAATGATCAAATTATCTTCTATTTAATGATGTTATTGTGTCTTTATGCTTTATTCAATAATGGGTGTATGGAATGTTCTTTAAATCCTAAAAAATCTCAAAATTTTGAGGTTTTTTCACTTTGTCGAGTCACGATTGAGTCACTGCCAAGTCATTTCCGAGTTCAAGCCAAGTCACAAGTCAAGTTACCCTTGCCGAGTCCGAGCCTAGTCTGAGTCTCGTTACTCTGACTTGAACAAAAGGAAAACATTTGGCATCAATCATATCGAATATTGTAGTATCTTCTCTATACATGCGAATAATAAAAGGAATACTTCTGTGTTACATGTTCTTGTCTATTGTCTACATGCATTAATAAACCGTTTACCCTGTACAGTAAACATTTGACGTTGTTGCCTATAAGGATCGGGTGCTATGAATGCCAAACACATTGAATAAAGATAGAAATAAGAATCCAGAAGATGACAACATAAGTGTGGTACGAGAAAGATTAAACCGCACACAGCAAAGCGACCGGAGGCACAGATTCCAACAACTCGCCGAAGGGTACAGCAGTGGTGTCAAAGGAGGTGACCACAGTACCACGGGAGCACTGACGAACAAAGTGCAATTGCCAAGTCAATCAAGGGAGAGGTTGATTAAAGAAGCCCGAGAAAGGCGAAGGGTGATCGAAGGAACAAAGGCAGCATTGGCAAATTGGTGTAAGCCAAGGGGGAATCCAGACGAAGGGAAAGGACCAACACGGCTCAGAGTGTCGAAGGAACATGAGTGTGGGGTGAACTCTTTGTCCTTGATACACCTGACGAGAAAATACAATTTGGTCGAAACAACCAAGTCCTTGAGGAAGCCTTCACACCACTCGAGAACATAGGTGTCTGTAACGTGGGTGTTCAAAGCGGTACGAAAGTACAGAACAATGCGGGTACCGATAGTAGTGCACAACAAAAGAAAGAAAGGGTACTGATGGCCGGTCTAAAGAAAAAGTTACCAAAGTTTGACGAGAATGGCACGGTTGACCCAATCAAACACTGCAAAACTTGCGAAATGATTTGGACAGCGAATGGAGAAAATGACCATGACAAATGGGTGAGGCAATTTCTAGCCACCTTACGAGGTGTAGCAATTGATTGGTTTTCTAACACCGATCCGGCAAAGCTAACCACATGGGAAAACATAAAGAAGGAATTTATTACAGAGTTTCAACAGCTATGAGACAACAATGAGATAGTAGCAGAAATCTACGCCACAAAACAAGGAAGAAATGAAACAGTCCGTGTATATACTAGAAAACTAAAAGAATTAGTAAACAAAATGGAAAGTAAGCCAGCAAACGAGCTAAAAAAGAGATGGTTCATAGAAGGACTACGCCTGGAGTTAAAAAGGAAAATGAATATTGTACCACCATCGTCATACACTAAAGCGTACAATCGAGCGATGGACTTAGAGAGTGAAAAGAAAACAAAGAAGAAGAAGAAAAGTAGATCATCTGACTCGGATGAATCCTCTTCTGAGGATAGCAGAAGCGATGAAAAGGGCAGTAAGAAGGTCCGAGCCCTCCAAAAGGATATGATCAGGATGATGAAAGAGTTTAAGAATATGTAGAAAGGGAATAGCCCGACCAAAGAAAACGAGCTATGGTGCATAGAATGCAAAACAGAAGGTCACACTAAGGGATCCTGTCCGAAGAATTAGTTCTATGATATCTGTCAAATTGCAAGACATTCCACAAAGGAATGCCCATTCAATATGAAAACAAGAGGGCATCAACAAGTGCTCCTGACATAGGAAGCATCCGTGTCAGGAGGGAACAGAAACACAAACAATGACGGTGCCACCCCGAGTGGGTACAGAAACAATAAACGGGGACAAAACAACACCAACAACAACAATAATAACAATAATAACGAGGGCCGCAGTCGGATTCAGTATGATGCTAACGGCCAACCGATGGTTCAATGTCGGACATGCAACTTGCGGGGCCACTTTGCACGAAATTGTACAACAACGAACACACCGAAGTTGTTATGCAGATGGTGTGGTCCTAGAGACCATGAAGATGCCAAGTGCCCGAAATCAAAATCAAAAGTGAATTTGATCAGCATCAAATTAGGAACGGACGAAGAGGAAGTCCTGGAAATTACACATAAATAGGCAAAGCTGTACCCAGACCCGACGAAAGAAAAGAAGAGATTGGAAGAAGCACGGGCGGAAAATGAGAAAGGGATGCAGACAGAGAAATCACAAATGGAGAAGAGGGACAATACGAATACCTCAACAAGGAACTACGCAAAACAAAACATCATAAGGCGAATATTACAAACTGAAGTGCCAGTAAAATTAAATGAGCTGATCCTCACAATGCACCAACTACGAACAACACTCACAAACATGGCTCTGACTGCTAAACTACCAAAAGAACCTAGGAAGGAGAAGGGAAGCAGAACAAGCACAACAAACCCAATGCTGCTAGCCCTCACATCAGGAAGGCATCCGACGATCGTAGAAATGGGTATATTAAGAACGATCCTCTCGGACATGATTGTGGACGGAGGTTCAAGGGTAAATGTCCTACAAGAAGATACCTAGAAGAAGTTGGGACAGCCGATGTTGTGGCCACCCACGTTCCAATTGCTAACTACAAACCAGCATGGCATTAAGCCTCTAGGGATCCTGATGGCACAACCAGTAACTATTGGAACACAACCGTTCCTGCTCGACTTTGTAGTCATCTGCTAAAGATTTCACATAAAGATTTCAGATCTTGAAGAACTGCATCCCCAGCCCCACCTTGCAGCCACAAAGATAGCAATTGATAAATACCTTAGGCCTTTCCTTGTTACTAAAGGTTTTAAATAGTTGGACTTATCTTGGGTGACCTGTCAACCAAGACCCAAGTGAAGTTCATAATCAGCTACATATGTTTGGTGCATATATTTATTTCCAAAGAAGCAAATGTCAACAAGTTTGCAGACTTAATGGGAAGTTTTGGAATGCAATAGGAGGATTCATGGATGAGAGTTTTTGTTCAGACTCTGTGGGAATGATAGGTAAGGAAAGTTTGTGTGCAGCCCTTAGTGACATAAAAACGTGAGATTGATCCCTCTTATCACATCAAAGAAAATAGGGAGAAGTCATTTCATCTTTTTATCAAAGGTTTTCTGCTGTCTTATCCTGTATTCTCAAAATCATAGGCACAAGACTACGGTTTGTATGGACATGTTCTGTGATACTTATGAGTGGCCTGAATTGGTGCCCAAAGAAATGTAACGTTCTAGCTTGTAGTAGATTTATGGATCAAGAAACCTTCTTAAGGATATGAAAAACAGTATGTAGGTAGCTTGCTGTCTTCAATATCTGGTAATGACAGATCTTCTGTTGTAACTTGAGCATACTACTTATGTTTCTGAGCCTTATAAGACTTATACATCAGATGAAAACCATGGCAAGGAGGTAGAGGTGTTTAGTTCCACATCTCATGACGACTATTCAAATGAGGAAATAGGTTTGTTTATGAACAATCTACCAAAATTCAAATGATTCATCTACATGCTAGATGTGATTCCATACTTCATTCCTATCAGTAATTGTGCTGGTGAAGACAATGCTGCAACTTCCTGTGCATTTGAAAATGAAGTTGACAACTCAGTACTTAATGATGAGTGTGCTGCTGTTAACATTGGTGTTGTAAATGCCAATGATCAGTTAGCAAGTGTATGATTTTTCATTTGATACTTCGTCTTTCTATATCTCCCTTGATGATAATGCTACTCCTAAGAGACTTCCTGTATCAACTTGATCACATAAGGATGAGATGGATCAGTTGCTCATGAGGATGAATTTGTTGACAGGAAAGATAGTGCAGACCTTGATTGTCAATTAGAAGAGCTTTCCTTAGAAGAGTGATAATGGTGATTGCATCAATGCATATTATGACTTATTCTTTGATGCAGGGTATGCAGTCCTCCCCACCATGTTGAGTATATGACAAAGAGGGTGAAGTGAAGTTTGTCCATGTGAGCAAGGAAGAGGAAGAAGGATACTGCACATCAAATAGAAGTAGTTATATTGCAGTAGTTAAAAATAGGGTAACAATTTGAAGAAAGAGAAAGAAGAATGCCAAAGATCAAAAGTAGTTATGTTACAGCATTTAGTAGCATAGAGCTTAAAACAGAAGGACTGTTGTCAATAAAAACTATTGCCGACAGGTAGAGTTATGTCCGAAAGGTCGCATGACGGTTGAGTCACCCCTTCGGGAAGTATATGTACATCGTCCGAATGACTTGAAGGATCATCATTGTGTAACAAACAAAATTTCATAACCAATTTAAAACACCTAATTATCTGATTTAATAAGTATCTAATTCCATTTCACATGACAATGTCTTCCATTAACTATGATAAAGTAACTGTTTTTTAGTCTAACTGAAATTCATATTCAGCTGATATAACGAGATAAATAAATACATTGCTAACAATTAAAACATTTCTAACTGATAACACATTCAGCTGAAAGAAAAGTAATGATTATCTTCAATAATAACTTTTATATATATATGCTATTAGAATACTATAACATCTAATTATTCTTCTAAGGATTTAAAGGTAAAAGTGCAATAGAAACATACAGAAATAATGGAGGAATCCCTTTATCTTATTGTTCAAGCCTCAGCATTGGTGAGAGGAGAAGCATTACATAGGCTTAACCTCCCAACCTCGGACCATACTTATCCCCACACATCCTAACTTAATAAAACTGCCCTCCCTACCTCGGGATCGGGCTTGGGATGTTCTTAAGTCCAGCCATCTGAGCTACCTGATGGTTTGAGTGCTCCATTAATTATACCTATATAACTGATGTCTATGGACAAACAAAAATATCTCATGATTGGCACATATGCCTATATCTACCTTTGCCAAGGATTTCAATTTGGGCTCATAAACCCAATCTCCACCACTCGACTTGACAACAAATTTCATTATCAAGACATGCATGAGCTATTATGTGTTTTCATTACATAGTTATTTATATCTAATTTCATTCTTGGTTCTTGCAGGTTATCTCCACCTCTTCACCATTCATGGTTTCTTTGCCGGTGACTCCTAGGTGCTTGAAAGATTATAACCATTCTATTTAATTTACACCTCTTCACCCTTCATGGCTTCTTTGCCAGTGAATTCTTCGGTGTTTGAGCATTCTGATGTATTGATACACCTCTTCACCATTTCATAGCTTTTTACTGGTGAGTTCCTCGGTGATTATAATTCCATGAATATTCTGACCATTATGACATCATGTTTACGAAAAACTATTATCAACATTATTTACAATTACAATTCGTTCCCAAAGATATTTCCAAAATACAGAGGTAAAATTAATGATCTCAATAACTTAAGGGTTTGCAATAAACTACTGGCAGAGTAATTTGGATGCTTGTGCATTTGGTTTATAACCCAATGAAGATAACTTGTGAGAACAAATTACACAATGGTTCCCTTTTATAGTCCTACTGATGCACGAATGGTTTCACTTCTAAATAAAACAATGATCGATTTCTTTTACATACTTAGCATATCATAAAGCTGACTGTAGTCGGTCCAAAATTCAAAGATGAAGATAATATAATATGGAATGCAGTATTTAAGACATGACCTGTGTTCTTGGCTGAATACCAATTGGGAAGTGACTCCTCCCATCCTTGGCCGGATCTACTGTCGACTATTATCACACCTGCGAGTTTGAGACTTGGTTCACGAAATGTAGATTATTGGCAGAGTAATGCAAGACCAGAGTACTTGGTTATGTAAACGGAACGAAAGGTTTGGCAGGAAATAATTTCATACGGCTTGAAAGGAAGTCGTATGAGACATAGAGAGGGTGATGCGTCTTGGTTGGTTCACAACTTACCTTAAAGGCTAGCCGTGACTTCTCAGCTACTATCGATTATCCAAGATATCCCATTGAATTCAAAACTTAATTTGATTTTGAAAGGAAGAGAAATAAGGAGTTGAAGAGTTTTAAATTTTATTTTTTTATTATTATATGCTCTTATATACATTCATGTATGTATATTGATGAGATGACATCATTAGATTATATTATTATAATTTATTGGTGCCTTCATTTTTATATATATGTGTTCGTATTTTAAGTTTTTATAATAATGATAAAATAAGAAAATTCAAAAGGTATGAATTATATTTAATTTAGATTATTTTATGTTTTTAATATATTGTTTTCCTAATAGCTCATGCGGTCTCATAATGTAACCTGTGGTCAAGTCTTCGTATCCTTTCCAAGGGAGTCTTAGGTCATACCTACCGATCCTGATGACTAAACCAAACAACCATCCCATTTTGATGATCCCGTTTAGCAATGCTTCCCCTCTCTTCAGTCTTCTCCTGCAATCATCCAAGCAAAACATTCTCGCTGACACATTAATTCAAAATATATTGATTATTTATTCAAATCAAATAATTGTTAATCATCTAATGGCAATTATAAATTATTGGTTATTTCATCAACGTTTATAATAACTAACTCATTTCACATGATCATGAAAGAAATAATTCGTTATCAGTTGGTATAACGTAAATTAACTAACTCGTTTCACATGATCAAGAAGAGAAATAATTTGTTAACAACGTATATAATTAACTAACTTGTTTCACATGATCAGGAAAAGAAATAATTCATTAAACCAACAGTTATGATCAAATTAAAAATTAGGGCAAAATTTGGGATGTAACATAGCCACCCCCTTAGGTTTTTCATCGTCCTCGATGAACATAACAACAAAAGTTAAGCAATACTTAGCCAATTTATATAGGAAGAAACGAAATATTCAATTTCAAATTTCAGAGAAAAGATGGGGGATATTTTTGAAAAATTTCATGATAATCCTCCCAAGTGGCATTGTCCTTAGCATACTAATCCCACTAGACCTTGCACTGAGTCATCCCCCGATTTTGTAAGTGTAGCTTACGCACCTCGAGTATTCTAAGTGGTCTTACCTCTACCACCCTTGGTTCTCGCACCTACGATAATTTCCAATCAATCATATGATTATGGTGAGTAATGTACTTTTTAAGATATGACACATGGAAGACGTCATGCATCCTAGCAAAGGCTGGCGGTAAAGCAATCTTGTAAGCTATTGGGTTCACAACTTCCAGTACTTCAAAGGGTCCCGCATATCTCGGAGCTAATTTAGCATCCTTACCAAACTTGATGGTACTCTTTTGAGGTTTGACTCTTAATAATACCTTCTCTCCTACTGAAAATTCCCTAGGTGTTCTTTTGGCATCAGCATAACTTTTCTTTCTGTCATTAGCTTCGTTTAACCTTTGACAACTCTAGATTACCCGCTCTTCCATCTTTTGAAGCATTTCAGGTCCAACAGTGATTCTATCTTCCAAAGTATTCCAACTCACTGGAGCTCTACATTTACGGCCATACAAGGCCTCAAAGGGAGTCATTTTAATGGTGGACTGATAGGAGTTGTTATATGCAAATTCAACCAAGGGTAAGTATGTTTCCCATTGGTGTTGTCGGTCCATACAGTATACTCTTAGGAGATCTTCTAATACCTGATTCACCTGTTCCGTTTGACCATCTGTCTCAGGATGGTAAGCTAAACTAATGTTTAATATAGTACCCAAGGCTGTAAATAATGATTGCCAGAATCTAGAAGTTATCCTAGCATCCCTATCTGAAATAATTTTCTATAGAATTCCATGCAACCTGAAAATCTCTTTCATGAACTTGTGGGCAATCTCTGGTGCTCCATCAGTTAAATTCCCTGGTATAAAATGAGCAACCTTTGTCAATCTATCAACCACGACCAAATTAGTATTGTGTTGATTTCATGTCATAGGTAATCCTTGTACGAAATCCATAGATGTTACCTACCATTTCCACTTGGGTACCTCATTAGGGTGGAACAAACCTGTTGGGTATCGATGTTCTGCTTTTACTCTCTAGCATTCCAAACAACCTACGAGAAACTTTGTTATCTCTCTTTTCATCCCTTTCCAGAAATACAGAGGTTTATATCAGACAACATTTTTGGTACTCCCAGATGTCCTGAATATGGGGCTGAATGGAATTCTCCTAAAATTAGTCTTTGGAGTTCAGGGTCGCTGGGTACATAGATCCTGTAGTGATATCTTAGTAATCCATCCTCTTCTAAGCTAAACTCTAAATACTTGGGATCGTGTGGGTCCCTAATAAAAGCTAGGTTGACTTCTGCATAAAGCTCATCACGTTGTAAGTGTTGTAAAATCTAATCCCTTAACCTGAAGTTCACAATAGTTATTGCCGAGATGTGTCTTCTCCAGCTTAGGGCATCTGCCACCTTGTTTTCTTTGTCTTTAATATAACTTATATCGAACTCATAATCTACTAAAAATTCTAGTGACCTCCTTTGTTTAGCATTAAGATTTGGTTGGGTGAAAATATACTTTAGACCATGATGATCAAATCTAAGCTCAAAAGGCTTTCGGATTAAGTAGTGTGCTTTCGGATTAAGTAGTGTCTCCACATTTGCGAGGCATGCACAATAGCTGCTAATTCAAGATCATGGGGTGTGTAATTTTGTTCATAGTTTTTTAGTTTCCTAGATTCGTAAGCAATAACTTGTTCATTTTGCATTAACACACCTCCCAATCCTTCTTTGGATGCATCTGTTATAACTACGAACTGCTTTTGTGGGTCAGGTACCCTTAATATAGGTGTTGTAGTTAGTTTTTCTTTCAAAAACTCGAAGGCTGGATTGACGCTTCTCTGTCCAGATAAATTTCTTCCCCTTCCTCTGGAGTGAGGTGATCAGATAGGCTATCCTTGAGAAATTTTTGACAAACTTCCTATAGAATCCTGCTAATCTCATAAAGCTCCAAAATTCGGATACATTTCTAAGTATAGGCCATTCCTTAATTGCTTTTATTTTTGATGGATCTATTGCTATACCCTAAGCTGATATAATGTGCCCTAAATACTAAATTTCCTTTAGATAAAAGATGCACTTAGATAATTTCCCATACAATTTATGTTCTCTTAATCTTTGTAGAACTATTTCTAAATGCCTTTGATGTTCCTGCTCGTTCTTAGAATATATTAAGATGTCATCTATAAAGACCAATACAAACTTATCCAGGCAGTCTTGAAATATATTGTTCATTAAGTTCATAAAAGTTGTTGGGGCATTGGTTAACCCGAATGGAAATACTGTAAACTCGTAATGTCTGTACCTGGTTCTGAATGCGGTTTTATGTATATCTTCGTCCTTTATTCGAAGCTGATGGTATCCTGACCTCAAGTCAATTTTTGAAAACACTGTTGCACCCTTCATCTGATCAAAATGATCATCTATCCTCTGTAATGGGTACCGATTTTTTATAGTGACTTTATTGAGCATTCTGTAATCTATGCACAATCTCATGGTTCCATCCTTCTTCCTCAAAAATAGTACTGAGGCTCCCCATGGTGAGACACTAGGCCGGATCAATTTCTTATCTAACATATCCTAAAGTTGGATTTGTAATTCCATTAATTCTATAGTTGTCATCCTATATGGTGCCTGAGATATGGGTTCTGCTCCTAGTATCAAATCTATGGTGAAATCAAATGCTCGGGAAGGGGGCAGTCCAGGAAGTTCTTCAGAGAACCCATCTTGATAATTCTTTAAATAAAGGGTATTTTTCCTCGAAGGATTGTTTTAACTTTTCTTTGATTTCCCCATTTTCATAAATGTAGTCATCTCCATAAGTGGTGGTTTTAGGTTCCCTTGTGTCCTCAATCCTAACTGCAAAAATCTCACAACCCTTTCTACCATATCTTTTAAGTTGCATTGCATAAATCTATTTTGATCTAATTTCATATTTAATCCCTGTAATGCTTGTTGGTCTACCTCGATCATCCACACAACTTATAGTTTTGGCTTACAGTTTTGGCAAGACAATCCACCTTGGCCTTATGTTCATTGAACCAATTGATTCCTATGATAATGTCATATGACCCAAGAGGTGCTATATATTAGTTCAATTCTGTTGAAAAATTCAGAAAGTCAACCTAAGCTTCAAATAGGCACTACTCTACCTTAGCCCTTGACTAGTTTGCATACTTGACTGTCCATGGTTTTGCCATAAAACTAGATCTTTTCGAAAACCTACTTAACAGTCTAGGTGATATAAAACATTCAGAAGCTCTAGTATCAATTAAAATGGACACAGGGTTTTTGTAAATCTTAACCGAAGTTTCAATGGGGCTTATTTGTTGTTCTGTCTACCTATTATCCAGGGCCACATGAATCCTCTGCTGAAAGACTTGTTGTTGTTGCGGTAAAGGTGGTTGTTGTGGCTGGTTGGCATTGGGTTTACTAGGGCACCTGTTGGCATAATGATCTCCTCCATAGGTAAAACATCCTCCAAGTGGTCCCTTCTTTTCATTATTCTTGTTATTCTTATTTGTATTGAAATTGCTTTTAACATCCTTAACTCCATTACCCTTTGACTCTAATTTTCTGTACTTGTAGTCCTTAAATTGTCTTTTCTGGGGCCCAAAATCAGCACCCTCTGAATTCCAAGTTGTCTTTCTCTTCTTGTCTCGGATGGAGTCATCCTTCCTAATCTTGTGTTCTTGCCGAACAGCCTTCTCTAGAGCTTCTTCCATGGTTCGGGGACCAAGGGGAGCGAGAACATCAATAGCTTCTATCCTATTGTTCAAACCCATAATGAACTTCCTCACTTTCAGATTGGTATCCTACTAATACAGTGGTACATATTTTAACAATCGGGTAAAGCTCTCCCAGTACTTGTGTACTGACATATCTCCTTGCTTTAAGTTTTGGAAGTCTAAAAGCTTCTGATCATAAAAAGTTTGAGGCGGCCAATGGTTCTGAAAAATGTTCACAAATTTCTCCCAGGTGATGTCAGTGGTTTTTATGTTCTGCTCAACATTGGTGTTTCCCCACCAAGTTGTAGCTTCTCCAGTAAAATGATATATTCCCCAAACTACTTTTGAGGTTTCAGAGAAATTCCTAATTTCAAAGTACTGTTCCATCTCAGTTAACCAAGCTTCTGCTTCCTCTCCGGACTCAAAACTGGAAAACTTGGATGGTTTTATTTTCTTAATGTCTGCTAACAAATCAGCCACTATTTCTTTCTTCTTTTGTTTTTCTGATTTCTTGGGGGAGGAGGTTTTGTTATGCTTAGAGACTTTTGTCTCCGCTCTAGGAGGTGGTGAGGATTGAGTTTCCTCGCAGTTCTACCCTATTTGGGCTGCCATTTCACTCATTCTTCTTTCCATGCTTTCTAACTTCAGTTGCATTTCTTACAAGATCTGAAATAACAAGTCATCGGGAGATTGGGTGTTCTCATGAATTATGTCTTAATTTACAATGTTCTCGTTGTTGTTCATTTTATATTTATTGTTCCCACTTATTAATTTACAAATTGTGTCAATTAAGTGGAGGAAGAAAAAAATTTCACAAAAAGAGTCTTACAAATACATTACTCGCAATATTTAATAACTTAATTTAATTTAATACTCCGTTGCTTCACTTAGAGCAACCTTATTTACAAAATTTTCCTCTATTGAGGATATTTACATAAAAATAACATTTAGTCTTGCTTTGTAGCACTTAATTTTGGTTCGGATTGGTACATATCCCGCACCATCCAAGATCTATGAAACTATAAAAGAGGATTGCTCTACCGAGCATTCCAATTTTGGATCAGCTTGTTTCTATATGTTGCTTTACTAGCAGGAGTCCACTTGACTCTTTGCTTCTTCTTTCATTGTATTCTCTAATTCAGAGTTTTGTTGTCTCAAGGCATGGAACAACAAGTGCAGTCATATTTCGTCATGTTTTTAATGAGATCGGGAAAGATGGGGTGTCGAGTCTTCTTGCAAAGTGTTTTACGTACTTGCATCCTGTATAGTTAGTCCAAAATCTTTCAGGGTTCAAAGAAGGCAGGGTGCCCTAGGTTCAGTGTTGAACCCAGCGCTTTGATGCCATATGTAACAAACGAAATTTCATAACCAATTTAAAACACCTAATTATCTGATTTAATAAGTATCTAATTCCATTTCACATGACAATGTCGTCCATTAACTATGATAAAGTAACTGTTTTCTAGTCTAACTGTAATTCATATTCAGCTGATATAACGAGATAAATAAATACATTGCTACTATTTAAAAAATTTCTAACTAATAACACATTCAGTTGAAAGAAAAGTAATGAATATCTTCAATAATAACTAATATATGTATATATATATATATATATATATATATATATATATATATATATATATATATATATATATATATCCATTCAAATTATGCTATCAGAAAACTAAACTATCTAATTATTCTTCTAAGGATTTAAAGGTAAAAGTGCAATAGAAACATACAGAAATAACGAAGGAATCCCTTTGTCTTGTTGTTCAAGCCTTGGCATTGGTGAGAGAAGAAGCATTGACATAGGCTTAACCTCCCAACCTCGGACCATACTTATCCCCACACATCCTAACTTAATAGAACAGCCTTCCCTACCTCGAGATTGGGCTCGGGATGTTCTTAAGTCCAGCCATCTAAGCTACCTGGTGATTTGAGTGCCCCATCAGTTATACCTATATAACTGATGTCTATGGACAAACAAAAAGATCTCATGATTAGCACATATGCCTATATCTACCTTTGCCAAGGATTTCAATTTGGGTTCATAAACCCAATCTCCACCACTCGACTTGACAACAGATTTCATTATTAAGACATGCATGAGCTATTATGTGTTTTTATTACATAGTTATTTATATCTGATTTCATTCTTGGTTCTTGCAAGTTATCTCCACCTCTTCACCATTCATGGCTTCTTTGCCGGTGAATCCTAGGTGCTTGAAAGATTATAACCATTCTATTTAATTTACACCTCTTCACCCTTTGTGGCTTCTTTGCTGGTGAATTCCTCAATGTTTGAGCATTTTGATGTATTGATACACCTCTTCACCATTTCATAGCTTCTTACTAATGAGTTCTTCGATGATTATAATTCCATGAATATTCTAATCATTATGACATCATGTTTACGAAAAAACTGTTATCAGCAATATTTACGGTTACAATTCGTTCCCAAAGATATTTCCAGAATACAAAGGTAAAATTAATGATCTCAATAACTCAAGGGTTTTTCTGTAAACTACTGGCAAAGTAATTTGGATCTTATGCATTTGGTTTATAACCCAATGAAGATAACTTGTGAGAACAGATTACACAATGGTTCCCTTTTACAGTCCTATTGATGCACAAATGGTTTCACTTCTAAATAAAACAATGATCAATTTCTTTTACATACTTAGCATATCATAAAGCTGACTGTAGTCGGTCCAGAATTTAGAGATGAAGATAATATAATATGGAATGCAGTATTTAAAACATGACCTGTGTTCTTGGCCGAATACCAATTGGGAAGTGACTCCTCCTGTCCTTGGCCAAATCTCCTGTTAGCTATTATCACACTTGCAGGTTTGAGACTTGGTTCACGGAATGTAGATTATTGGTGGAGTAATGCAAGACCAGAATACTTGGTTATGCAAATGGAACGAAAGGTTTGGTAGGAAATAATTTCATATGGCTTGAAAGGAAGTCCTATCAGACATAGAGAGGGTGATGTCTTGGTTGGTTCACGGCTTGCATTAAAGGCTAGCCGTGACTTTTCGGCTACTATCGGTTATCCAAGATATCCATCGAATTCAAAACTTAATTCGATTTTGAAAGGAAGAGAAATAAGGAGTTGAAGAGTTTTAACTTTTATTTTATTATTATTATATGCTCTTATATACATTCACATATGTATATTGATGAGATGACATCATTAGATTATATTATTATAATTGATTAGTGCCATTTCATTTATATATATATATATATATATATATATGTGGTTGTATTTTAAGTGTTTATAATAATGATAAAATAAGAAAATTTAGAAGGTATGAATTATATATAATTTAGATTAGTTTATGTTTTTAATATATTGTTTTCCTAATAGCTCATGTGGTCCCATAATGTAACCTATGGTCAAGTCTTTATATCCTTTCCAAAGGTTCTTAGGTCATACCTGCCAATCCTAATGACTGAACCAAATGACCATCCCATTTCGATGATCTCGTTTAGCAATGCTTCCCCTCTCTTCAATCTTCTCCTACAATTACCCAAGCAAAACATTCTTGCCAACACATAATTCAAAATATATTGATCATTAATTCAAATCAAATAATTGTTAATCATCTAATGGTAGTTATAGGTTATTGGTTATTTCATCAAAGTCTATAATAAATAACTCATTTCACATGATAATGAAAGAAATAATTCGTTATCAGTTGGTAAAACGTAAATTAACTAACTCGTTTCATATGATCAAGAAGAGAAATAATCTGTTAGCGTATATAATTAACTTGTTTCACATAATCAGGAAAAGAAATAATTCATTAAACTAACATTTATGATCAAATTAAAAATTAGGGCAAAATTTGGGATGTAACACATTGTATTTGGAATTGCATATGTGCTTATATGAATAAAGTATTTGTTTTGTGTTACATTATAACCTATTAATGCGATAAGTATTTGTTTAGCCTGCACAGTAAACATTCGGCATCATTGCCATTCAAACCTGGTAAACAAGAAGTGTTATGAAGATCAATGCCGAATCTGCTCAATAAGTATAGGAATAAAATAAAAGACAAGAATGAGATACACATAGCACGGGAAGCATTAATACTCACACAACAAGCAAAGCGCAAATAGAAGTTTCAGTAGCTTACCGACGGACATTGAGAGGGTGAAGGAGCACTGACGGAGGGAGCGCATTCACCTAGCAGACCAAAGAGTGTCGAGGACTTGCTTGAGGAAATGCAACAGAGATTAAATTTGGTAGAAGAGACAAGTGAGGAGTTCCTAAACTTGTATACGCCAAGGGTAGAGAATCCGAATGGAAGAGAAGGAACCCGTGTTGGTTCCCAAAACCGCAGATTGGAAATCCAAGAGCCTGCCACTTCTCTGATAGGACTTCTCAATCAGTTCTCGCCAACAAACAAGAATACTTTTGATTCCCTTGCACTTCAAGCTTTGCCACACCCAGGTAGGTAAACCTTCACCTCAAATGCTAACTGTCTGGTTCAAGGCTTTTCTATAGCGAATTTAAACTTTTGGAGTTTTCCGGCTAGTAAGGTCCTTGAACTCAAAAATGAAAACTGGATGTTGGATAATGGTTGGATATTTTGTATAATATTTGTAAATAATGGATTTGATGCTTGTAGAAGGAATATATAGATTTTCTGACTTCAATAATAGAAGACCAGTGCCTCTGCTCATCCAGGCAATAGAGTCAACTTCAGTGAATTTCCACGTACAACTTCATAAAGTTTTACACACTTTACTACCAACAATTAAATAATCAAGATGCGACAGATCAAATATATATGCAATCTTAAATTAGTCCAAATTAAATTTTAACTAATCTAGCAAGGAGACAAACTCAACACAGATGCGGAAACAATTATTTATTTCACAATATCTGCGATGATCAAATTTAAAATGTTAAATGACCATGTCCACTTATCCGACACTTAAATTGTATACAGAATTCCAAAAAATAATTACAAAGGACGATTCACCTATAGTTTAAATCTCCATGCCATTTAAAAAATAAACAAAAGATTTTTTATTTTATTATTAAAATAAAATAAATCAATTTATATTACAAGTCATATTAAACTCCTTATCCCTCTGTACAAGTAATATAAAATAATCTCTCCTGAATATGAATGTGAATGTTAGGGTCTATTTTTCTTGCCGAATGATATTTGCCCCTTTATACTTTACATTATAAAAGAACATGACTTTGCATAAAGTCATTTCTTAAATAGCACTCCTTCAATAACAATTATTTTAAACTTAATTGCACCCTTTGCTTATTTTAATCAATTCCTTGCTTTACATATTACCCTTTCTTAATCGCATATCTTCCTTCATTATTATTTCATAAATGGAGGCAAAAGAATTTGGGCTCCATTAGTGGCTCTTTCTAGGGATGTATGCTTCTTGTGAGCATAGCGAGATCACAACTATCTCTAGAAGAGCAGACTGAGCATCAATGCTTAACATGATGCAAGGTGAAATTGGGTGGCCCCAAGCCCCCGAAAAAATGAATGTCTTCTTTCCTCTATCGAACACTCGGTTCTGATCATGTAACAACTCACTCCTTCTAGTCATGATATGCCTTTCTTTCATCATTTAAATTTGCTGCCCAAACATCAAACTTGTAGTTGGTGTGCCATCCTCGTGAATAATATTCATTGGCTCCATTTCATCAATGAAGTCTTTGCTGAATAGAAGATCCATATGTACACAATCTGACCCATCTTCACAAAAAGAGTTCGAAGATAACTTGCATTCAAGAAATGTTTCCTCTCTCTCATCAAGAATTCCATTAGATATGATACTTGGTAAATTTTCAGAACTATTCTCCAACATACTCTCCTCACTACGCCTTTCTAATTCTATCGCTCCTTCACGTATTTGTTGCAACTCCTGCTCATAGGATGAATTGAAAGAAGGCTCATCTTCTCAATACACTTCATGAGTCTCATCAATTTCAAAATCAGACATGCTATCTTCATCATGGTGCTGATGGATTTGGCTACATGGAAAATCTTCCTCAAATAAAGGATTCAAGACATAGTGAACTCAGACATATCCCTTTCTACTTGCTCTTCAAACAATGGGTTTAGGAACATAGAATATTCAGGTATGCCTTCATGAGAGCTTTCATTTCGATCATCAAGTGTGTTATCGACAAAACTAATGTCTTCATCAACATTACCTTCAGAACTTTCCTCTTGTTCATACACCATATAATGTTCTACTTCATCCTCACTATATGATTCCTCAGAATGATCATCTTTCTCATCTTTCTCATCTAATACCCCTTGAGAATGCACTATTCCATCAACTTGCTCACCATGGTGATTTGAGAAAAAATTTGTACCATTTCTTTCAATATGTTTCTAATATTCCACATCTAACAAGGCTGAAATTTCTTCCACACTTAGAGAATCCTCTTCCTCATTTTCACATTCACTATCATCTGTAGGCATATAAGTATCATCATGGGTTGATTCTCCTTCTGAATGTTCAAATTTTCATCTCCATTTGAATCTGAAACTTCATTTGACTCATATGTTATTTTAGTCTTACATTCATTCTCCTCCGAAACTAGTTGATTATCCATGAGTTTGAGAAAGTTAAGAAACTGATGATCATATAAGAGGCCTAATTCCCGCATCCTGTAGAGAAGATGAGATGATGGAGGTCTGCATTCTAAAGGTATTTCTTGATAAGCATTAAACATTCTCATGAAGAATTGTGTTGCAGATTCATCTTCTTGCTTTTCTAAATTCAATATGCATCCAAAGGAGATATATAACAGGGACTTCCATCTAATATTTGGAAGAGAAGCATCAAATCAGGATCTTTTGGTGAGATTCCCAACTCACAAAACTTTCTTATCAGTTCCTTACATGGAAGCATGATGTTTGAAGGCACTTCCCGAAAAATATACACCATCCTTATAAACAAATGTGTCAACGTCTCACCTTCATATCTTTCCAAATTGAAAAATTCATCTAAAGGGTGTATGTATTCTTCCTCCATGGTGTAACATAGATCCATTTCCTGATCGTAGTATATATCATTCATGTTAGGTAATCAAATTATTTCCTTGTGAGTCATTTCCCTTAGCAGAGCTACCAACTGAAAATTGCATTGAATAGAGTGGCCACCTCTTTCGAAGAATGTATTGATCTTTTGGGTTCTTACTTCCAACAGAGTACACTTCCAAACAAACTAATAGAACTATCTACTGATTCTGGTCTTACTAACTTTGAAACTCTGGGTAACTACACAATACTTATTGTGAGCAACTCTCCCCAATAAAGTCGCCAATATGTTGGTTCCCAAAACTGCAAATTGGAAATCCAAGACCCTACCACTTCTCCAATAGGACTTCCCAATCAATTCTCGCCAACAAATGGGAATATTTTTTATTCCCCTGCACTTTAGGCTCCGCTACACCTAGGCGGGTAAACCTTCACCTCAAATGCTAACTGTCTGGTTCAAGGCTTTTCTATATCAAATTTAAACTTCTGGAGTTCTCCAGCTAGCAAAGTCCTCGAACCCAAAAATGAAAACTGGATGCTAGCTAATGGTTGGATGTTTTGTATAATATTTGTAAATAATGGATTTGATGCTTGTAGAATGAATATATAGATTTTTTGACTTCAATAATAAAATACTAGTGCCTCTGCTCATCTGAGCAATAGAGTCAACTTTAGGGAATTTCCACGTACAACTTCATAAAGTTTTACACACTTTACTGCCAACAATTAAATAATCAAAATGCAATAGATCAACTATATATGCAATCTTAAATTAGTCCAAATTGAATTTTAACTCCTTTGGCAAGGAGACAAACTCGACACAGATGCGGAAACAATTATTTATTTCACAATATCTGCGATGATCAAATTTAAAATGTTAAATGACCATGTCCACTTATCCGACATTTCAATTGTATACAGAATTCCAAAAAATGATTACAAAGGGTGATTCGCCTGCAGTTTAAATCTCCACGCCATTTTAAAAATAAACAAAAGACTTTGTATTTTATTACTAAAATAAAATAAAACAATTTATATTACAAGTCATATTAAACTCCTTATCCCTCTGTACAAGTAATATAAAATAATCTCTCCTGAATATGAATGTGAATGTTCGAGTCTATCTTTCTTGCCGAATGATATTGCCCTTTTATACTTTACATTATAAAAGAACATGACTTTTCATAAAGTCATTTCTTAAATAGCACTCCTTCAATAACAATTATTTTAAACTTAATTGCACCCTTTGCTTATTTTAATCAATTCCCTACTTTACATATTACCCTTTCTTAATCGCATATCTTCCTTCACTATTATTTCATAAATGGAGGCAAAAGAATTTGGACTCCAACCCGCACAGCTCAAGGTGCGGCAGGAGCATGAGCGTGGGGTGAACTCTTCGTTCCCGATACACCTGACGAATCGATACAGGTAGAGAATCGAACAACTTCGCTTGAAGAAGATCTCTTCACACCGAATAATGTAGTTGTCCAAAGCGCGGTTGTGCAAAACAATGCGGGTACTCAAAATAGCGCGGGTACTCAGAACAGCATGGGTGCATAGCAAGTAAAACAGATTCAAAAGAAATTAACAATGGTAGGACCGAAAGAAAAATTGCCGAAATTCAATGGCGATGGGACAGTCGATCCAGTCAAACACTGTAAAACATGTGAAACAATCTGGATGGTGAATGGTGTAACGGACTAGGATGATTGGGTCCGACAGTTTCCGGTGACCCTACAAGGTGTAGCGATTGATTGGTTTTCGGATGTGGATCCACAGAAGTTAACTTCATGGTCAGACGTCAAGAAAGAATTCATAGCAAACTTTTGACTACTGAGGGATGATAACGAAATAGTAGCGGAAATCTACAATACTAAGCAGGTAAAGAATGAAACAATCCACATATATGCAAGGAGGCTGAAAGAGTTGGTAGGAAAAATGGAAAGCCAACCAGCGGACGGACTAAAGAAAAGGTGGTTTGTCAAAGCGCCACGACCAACATTGAAAAAGAAGATCAAAACTGTACCTGCAGCATCATACGTGGATGCATATAACCGGGCAATGGACTTCGAGAGTGAATAGAAAACGTGTAAAAAGAAGAAAAACAAACCATTGCACTCTGAAGATTCATCCTCCGAATGAAGCAGCGACAAGGAGTCAAGTAAGAAGGATCGAGCACTACAAAAGGAGATGTTACGTATGATGAAGGGATTCAAAAACATGAAAAAGAATCCTGGCCAAGCAAGAGAAGGAGAACTGTGGTGTACGGATTGTAAGGAGGAGGGCCACGCAAAGGGCTCCTATCCAAAGAAACAATTTTGTGATATTTGCCAAATTGCAGGACATTCCACCAAGGAATGGTTGTTCAATATGAAAACGAAGGGACGCCAACAAGTTTTGCTAACATGGGAAGTGTCCACCTCAGGGGCAAGAACGGATATGACCAATGATGTGGCAACCTCGGGAGGGTACCGTAACAACAATAATAATAATAACAATAATGGGGGCCAAAGCTGGATACAAGACGATCCAAGTGGACGACCAATGATACAATGTCATGCATGCAACCTCTAGGGACACTTCACCAAAGACTATCACAAAGGGAACACCACAGCTATTGTGCAGAAGGTGTGGTCTTGGAGACCATGAGGATTTGAAATGCCTAAGCAAGGGGTGAACCTGTTAAGAATAGAAATATGTGATGAAGAGACATTAGCTATCACTCGCAAGCAAAGAAGACAACATATCCAAATCCAGAAGAGGAGATTGAAGCAAGCACGAGCAGAATTAGAAAAAAAATGAAGGCTGGCAAATTGTAGATGAGGGACACTGTCGGCACCTCAAGGAGGAACCAGGCCGAACAAAATATCATATGACAGGTAATGCAAATAGAGGTTCCCATAAAGCTGAATGACCTTACAATGCCTCAGTCACGGACTGCAATCCTGAACATGACACCATCTTCAAAAACAATGGAAGAGCCAGGAAAAGACACACAAAGTGAAAGCGAAATGACCGCAGCAGACCCAATGCTACTTGCGCTCACCACAGGAACACACCCTGCAGTAGTAGAGATGGGTATTCTTGGAACCATCCTCACGGACACAATTGTAGATGGAGGATCAGGAGTGAATGTACTACCGGAAGAGATGAGTATTCTTGGAACCATGCTCATGGACACAATTGTAGATGGAGGATCAGGAGTGAATGTACTACCGAAAGATATATGGAAGAAGTTGGGGCAACCTAAGTTATAGCCACCCACATTTCAACTGCTCATCGCCGATCAACATGGGATCAAGCCGTTAGGGACTCTGATGGCACAACCTGTAACCATTGGGACACAGCCATTTTTACTGGATTTCGTGGTTATACCATTAAAAAGAAAAGGGTACGACGCCATTCTCAGACGGGGATGGCTAGTACAAGCGAAAGTAAAGCATGATTGGAAACGAAATACCCTGTGCATGGAAGTCGGAGGTCGAAAATTTGTAATTGACTTACATACACAAATGGTAGGAGAGGAGGCAACATCGTCAGATTCTGAAGGCGGCAACGAAGGAGACGACAAAGGGAAGAAACAAATGGAACCCAATGAAGAAGGTATCCTTAGACTAGGAGGGTCCAATGATGATGACCTAGATTCAATAAACGACCTACTCCATTGGCAAATGGAGGACTATGAGCTCTTTCCGAGCTGCCATATGTTAGGGGTCGAGGAAGGGAATAAAGGAGAGGAAAATGAATTCTCGAAGGAATATAGAGAAGCAAAGGAGGGAGAAGCGCAAATAAACAAAACATCGGCACATACATTTAGTGAAGACAAGCCTACTAAATAAGAAGAACCCACAGTAAAGATGATGAACTTAGGGGATGAAGCTAACCCAAAAAATATATTTGTGGGAGGTGACTGGAATCCAGTTCTGAAAGCGGCAGGGCTTAAAATATTTATGGAATATAAGGATGTTTTTGCATGGACGTATAAGGACCTAAAAGGGGTACCGCCAGAACTATGCATCCACCAGATACCACTAATAGGAGCAGTACCCGTACGGAAGCGACTGTACCGAATGAACAAAAACTATGCCACATGAGTCACTAATGAGATCAACCGAATGCTCGAAGAAGACATTATTTTTAGTGTACAGACAAGTGAGTGGGTATCACCGATTGTGATATCTCTAAAGAAAGACACCACTCAAATAAGAATATGTGTGGACTTCTGATGCTGTAACACAATAACGATTAAGGATCCGTTCCCAATGTTGGATACAATTGTTCAATTGTGTGTTGTCTTTGATGTCACACAAATGTCATACTAGTCATCAGTCAGAGTCTACCGAGCTCAGATGATCAGCAAGGCAAAAGACAGAGTCTACCGAGCTCAATTGGTCAGCAAGGTAAAGGGCAGCGTCTTCCAAGCCCAAAAGGTTAGTAAAGAAGGTTTACAGTGTCTACCGAGTATACAATTGTTATCGAGCTTTCAAGGTTAAACAAAGAAATTTAGTTGTTACCGAGCTCACTCGGTCATCAAAGGGAAATATGGCAGAAACAACTCTTACCGAGCTCACTCGGTCATCAAAGGAAAATATGGTAGAAACAGTTCTTACCGAGCTCTCATGGACAGTGAAGGAATTTAGTTCTTACCAAGTAAACTCGGTAGCCAAAGAATTTTGCAGAAGTTGCAATGTTAACCGAGTCAAGACGGTTAACTCAAGAAATTTCTGGAAGCAGTATTTACCGAGCAGGGTCGGCCAGTGAAAGATTTCATTGTTTTGTGAAATAACGTTTATTTGTTTAAAAGTAATATTTGTAGCCGACTGATGTATGGATTATTGGTAAATGTAACATGTGAATGAGCCGACTTGATAATCTGAATGGTATAAATAAGAGGTCAAGTTGCGAATTCTAAGTGTGGAAGTAGAATTGATGTGATATGAGGACTGATTACTGTGGAAGCGAACTTGAAGGATGATCAGAGATCATTGAGGAGTAGCAAAGCCATATTTGATCGAGGATCTAATGATGCAAAACAGAGACCTGTAATCAGCAAATTCAGTTGCATCTTGTTCAGGTCAATTAATTGTTGCTTTCTAACAATTGTAGCAGTGATTTCAAATCTCTTAACAGAGTGTGTAACAATCATTTTGTAAATCCTCTAACAAGGTGACAGTTCAGTTGAATTGTTCTAAAGGCCTCTAGCAAGGCCACTCCTAATAGGGTGATCAAAATCCTCTAACAGGGTCACACCTAACAGTGTGTATTGTAACCTTTAACAAGGTTGGCTCCTAACAGGGCTCACTTCAGAAAAGTGAAAAATTGGTAACTAGTTACTTGGTGGTTTTTCCCATATTGGGTTTCCATGTTAAATCTGGGGTCTCTTGTGTTCATTTTATTTTCAATTGCATGCATGAATGCTTGAAGATAAGTAACAATTTAATTTACCGAGTTATAGCATTTTTGTTATGTTTACCGAGTATTAGTAGTAACTAGATCTTTAAGACATCTAAGGGATCTGAGGATTAATTTTTGTTAATAACTGATTCACCCCCCCCTCTCAATTACTCCATCTATTATTCCAACACCCAATACTGTTTGTAGACAGTATTTTGGAAGAAGTCGTGGGGCATGAAATCTATTCATTCATGGATGGATTTTCTGGATACAATCAGATATCCATCGTGAAGGAAGATAGGCTTAAAACAACTTTCATTGTAGAAGATAGAGTATATGCCTACAATAGAATGTCGCTCGGCCTATTCAATGCCCTAGCAACATTTCAGAGAATTATCTTGCACATCTTCAATAAGATGTCAGTCAAGAACTTCAAGGCATTTTCGGACGATTGGTCAATTTTCAATGCGGAGGACAAACAATTTACTACACTCAGAGAATGCATGGAAAGATGTAGACAAGCAAGAATGGCACTAAACCCGAAGAAGTGCATTTCCATGGTACCACAAGGGAAGCTATTAGGACACATAGTATGCAAAGCAGGATTAAAGACGAATCCTGACAAAAATCCAGGTAATCTTGGAAATGCCACCTTTGATGGATGTAACAGAGGTAAAATCATTCCTCATACACATTGGATACTACCGAAGGTTCATTAAGAAATTTGTGAAAAATATCTTATCCGCTCAACAAACTAACTTGCAAGGGCAAAACCTACAAATGGGAAGTAGAGCAGAATGAAGCTTTCGAAGCACTGAAAACAAGATTAGCCACAAAGCCTATCTTGGCTTATCCAAACTGGGACAAGGAGTTCCATGTCCATGTTGACGCATCGAACTACACAATTGGAGCAATGTTGGCATAAACAGGTGACCACGGATTGGATCATCCAGTATACTTTGCGAGTAGACTATTATCTAAAGCAAACAAGAATTATAGTACAATAGAGCGAGAGATTCTCGGAATGGTATACGCCGTATAGAAGTTTAGACATTATCCACTCGCGACTCCATTCAAATTTTATGTAGATCATCAAGCACTGTTATATCTCATGAACAAGTTGATCATCCAAGGACAAATAAGCAGATGGCTATTACTATTATAAGAGTTTACATTTAAAATTGTGGTACGGCTTGGGAAAAGCCATGTAAGCGTGGATCATTTATCAAGGATCAAATCGAGAGAACCACCGGAGGGAGTCAACAATGATTTTCCCGATGCACAACTATTCCAGATTGTCGTACTACCATCCTGGTACATGAGTATCAAGGAATATTTTTCGATGAGGCAATTTCCTAGGGAAATGCCACCAAACAAGAGGAGAAAATCAGTGCTGAGAAGTCAAACGTTTTGATTGATCAATGGATTGCTATATAAGATGGGACTCCACTAGATTTTACAATGGTGTGTTCTAGAAGAAGAAATACCAAAGGTGTTTAAGGAAGCATATGAAGGACCCGCAAAAGGAGATATGGGGCCGGATACAACTGCGCAGAAGATACTTCTAGCAGGGTTATGGTGGCCAACCGTGCACGACGACACCAGGGAGTGGGTCGTTGCATGCAATACATGTCAAAGGGTTGGGAAACCACTGATGAGGGATTTCATGCCCCTGAACCCTTCACACGCATAGGAATTATTTGAACATTGGGGGTTGGACTTTGTCAGACCCCTCAAAGTGAGTAAAACCCAGAGATGCAGGTACAATGCAGTAGCAACAGAGTACCTTACCAAGTGGGTAGAGGCGCGAGCCCTATCGGACAACTATATAGTAAGCACAACAAGATTCATCTACAAGAAAATCATCACAAGGTACAGAGTCCCACTATAGTTGACAAGCAACCGTGGGGGACATTTTGTCAATCACATCATTTGGCTACTGACCATAGAATTCAAAATATACCACTCTATTGAGCCCGTACTATCCTAGAGAAAACGAACAAAATCTTGGTTGCAGTAATCTACAAGTCCTGCGCAGTTGAAGGTGAGGATTGGGAGGAAACGTTGCTATCGACATTATGGGCATACCGTACCTCATACAAAGTCACCACAGGACACACTCTGTTCCAACTGATGTATGGGTAGGAAGCTGTAGAACCAACAAAGTTCATGGTACCAAGTTTGCGAATAGTGATCGAAAACAAGCTAGGAGATATGGAAAGTCTGAGGGAAAGATTGCACAACCTGAATAAACTTGATGAAGGGCGATTGCAAGCGCAATGGGCTATTGAAGTTTCACAGTGTAGACGTAAGGTGTGGCACGACAAGCACTTACAACTCAACAAGTTTCAACTGGGTCAACTAGTATTGAAGTACAATGGGCGCAGCCACATCAAACTAGGCAAATTCAAGGTGAAATGGATAGGGCCATATAAGATTCGTGAAGTGGGCGACAACGGAGCAATAAAACTATGGACATTGGATGGGAAGGAAGTAACCGATGCACTAAATGGGTTGAAATTAAAAATTAATCACGAAAGAAATAAGGTGCTTCCGAGGACGAACAACTCAAAGACAGTATAAAAATAATAATTAGTAATGTATATATGTAAGATAAATAAATATATATATATATATATATAAATAATAATAAGAGAGAATATATACCAAAAGCAAAGTAAGAGCACATTAAAGTCTCCAAATTAAAGCGAGCACCATATCAGCAGACCATACGACCAAGGAAAAGGGACATAGACCCATATGGACTTAAAACATAAGACCAACCTTAGATATCGTACCGTACGGCCAAGAATGATTTGATTATAGGGTGCCAATACTAATAAGGAAAGCACAAAGAGGAGCAATTATACCGTACGGCTACAAGCAGTCCAGGAAAAGGTGTGAACACCACTATACGGGTATAGGCAATCCAAGAAAAGGAGTGAACATCACCGTACGGCTACAGGCATAGGGAAACCATCAGTAAGGGGAGACTATAAGGCCATACGACATCAATGAAAACATAGAGGTAAAGCAAGTTTTAAATACAATACGGTAAGGATAGGCTGGAATTTGTGGTACGGCCTTAGAAGCAAATAGAGAGGATATCGTACGACGGAAGTAACCTGAATAGAGAGCAAGTATGATTTTAAAGCCATGCCCACCATACGGCCTTAGAGGATACCGTATGGTTTATGCAACCCAAACAACAACCACCTTTTACAAACTATTGTACAACTGTACGAGCATTGGGAACAACCGTACGGCCTACTAGGACAAGGTATACAGAACAAGGTATAAGTGCACGAGATTTAACTGTACAACCCACCTTTAGAAGGGAAAGTTGTACACTGTACGGCCAATCAGGAGATAAACTCCATATGGCCAACATCATCAAAATATATCATGCGGCTCTGCAAAGACTAGAAAATAAAAGACTTTAGCAAGTAGATAAGGAACATCTGTCGTACAGTATCGCAAGGTCTAAAGGTGTCAAGAGAAAGTCACCGCACAGATAAGGTATAGGGTGTACCATATCGTACAATAATAGAACAAGTGTGTACGTACGATAATTGTGTTAGTATAAAGGGAAAAGTGCAACCACAAGTACAGTCGTACGGTAAGCAAAGTCAAGTGCGTGGATAGTACGGTATTCTCTAAACACATCAATCATGAGAGGTTAAAGTGGAGCCATAACATTTAGCAAAAAGTTGCACAGTAGAGTTGTGACAAAGTGTGAGCAACTAACCTAACCGTTTTTGTTCTCTTCACACAAAAAGACAAAGGAAGTGACAATTATGCAGTCAATCGGAAAGAGGGCTTGGAAAAAGAAGTTAAGAGGAAGATTCAGCAATGACCACAACCATGAACAGAAACATGAAGACCTTGTTGTTAGGAGTGGGTGTTACAAGAGGCACAAGCACAGGCACAAGTAAAAAGAAAGGCAAACAAGTAGCACAACTGATCACCTCATAGCACAGAATATCTCTTTTGAGGGCTTGAATGGAGCGGAATGCAGGAAACGGTGGCAGGAGACACTTGAGAAGAATAGCATTCGAAAGGCACAAGTGGAGTGGGCAATACAAATGTTGGTATTTTGCATTTGAGATTACAAAGGCTTCCTGTGCACAATGGTAGAGACATATGATAGGTTCTCTCGAACCAATTCATTCGCCTACCTTGGATGCGACCTTGTAATTTCATTCAGAGCACCAGATTTCACACAGGTATTTGGAATACCTAGTCATGCACAGGGTGGAAAGAAAATTGACAAGCCAAAAAAAATTAAGTCAAGAGGTGAAGGCGCAGCTGATACAGTTGGTATGCGAGGATTTGTCACAAATAGAGAAAGAAGCCCTCATGAACACTTCAAAGGGGAGAGGACTGAAGAAGTCCAATATTCAGGAAGGGCATTGGCATTGTCTCATGGACTTAGTAAAGAGTCGCCTCACAGGATCAAGCCGCACATCCGACATCTCATTTCCGTAGGTCCCGATGATGAACACGATTCTACAGGGGAGAGTATATGATTAGGCTGCACTATTGGCAAAAAGAATGTACAAATTTACGACATTGCAGCATAAGACATTCTACATGTCGCACTACGCAGTTGGGTTATTCTTGGAGGTGACAACACGGATGATCCCCCACAATAGGCTGGAGGCCACTCGTGCTAGGCAAGCCCCCTATTATGCAATGGAGACATCTGGACACACTTGGCAGCAAGACCACGGTTGGGCAAAAGTGATCAAGACAAGATGCAAGAGATACTGATAGTGGTTGACAGGAGACTTCTTCCAATGAGAGTGGGACCGATGAAGAGGACAAAGAAGATGACAAGGAAGTGGAAGTGATCACGGTAACACCACTACTATTTCCGCGACCTACACTTTCAATGACAACACATTTGGTTCCGGTGGGTAGGCACGACACACTTATCCCAGGGTTTGGTCAGTTTAGGCAGCTAGTGATGATGACCCTGGTCACCGTAGCAGTTCAGCCAACTACAAAGACCCAGACCATTCCGAAGGCTGTAGCCGTAGTGGGAACAGAGTCACATACATCACCGACGACAGTCGTAACAGAGGAAGCGATGGAGTTACCAAAAGGGGTTGTTTAAGAGGCTTTGCCAGCCAAACCAAAGGTAGGGGTTGAGATACTTATACCCAATGATGAGGTAGAGACTTAGGAGGGTGTGATGGAGATATCGATACAAGCAAAAACAAGTAAGGGTTTGAGGACACCCGATGTTCACTTATAGATGTAGTGGGCTCGTACACAGTGGTTACAATAGATGTAGGATTGTTAGCAACACCAGTAGCAAAGGAGTCGAGCAAAGCAAGCAAATCTCATAAGTTGAGCACATACTTGAGCATGAGCTTTAAACACACACTAGCACCACGGGCATTGGGCATTCATTCACCTGAGTGGGAAATAGCCCTGGAAGGAGATCCTATAGGCATGCAGACATAAGGGGGGAGAGTCACCCAACGCAGATCGATGAGATGCCACACTCCTCGACAAATAGCATTGCTAAGCGGATGGTAGAAGCAGTGAAGATGGTTATGGGTACCCAGCAACCTACAGTGGGGCCAAAGACATTGATGGGAGAGGATGTGGGGACATTTCTCGCTGATGTAGGGACTCAGGCTCGCTGAGTGGTGATCTTGGCGCAAACACATGTGTTGGATTCTGTGGTAAAGGAGCTGGAGCATGTCATATTCTTCATGAGAGTAGGGTGCTATACTGCCTTTTCAGTCTGCTTTGAGGAGCACAGGTGGCCTAGAGTAGAGACTTTGGAGATGCGCCAGGATTGGGCCACTACCAGAGAGCCAATTATGGAGAGCTGCACAGTGACTTTGACTTGGGAGGTAGTCCACATATACCATGATGCTTATTATGCTCTTTGGAGGAGCCAGGCAAACCAAGTAGCGGCAAAGAGGGCTCGGGAGGAGTCAACTACCCAATTTGCAGTAGTGAACGCAGATCTAGCTGTAGAGAAGGAAACTAGGGAATCAGAAAGAGCAGCTTGGGAATCCGAGAGGACATCATTTATGGCTCAGCTAGATGAGGCTAGGCGAGAGAAGAGTCAGCTACAACAGGAGGCAACAGAGGAGGCAGAGCTTGGAGAGATTGCCAAGATGATGCAAACAGCCTTGGAGATTTAGATGGAGGCCGAAGCAGATTTAGAGGTACAGACCAAGAAAGTGCGTGAGCTACGAGCACAACTGAACAAGCGTAGAGCACAAGGGACGTCTACTACACCAAGGACACATCCCTCTTCTTCTTAGTTGTTTAAATTTTGATGTAATTAGTGATTGAGTTATATTTTGAGTTTTGATGTATAAGTTGTCTCTATTTTGTTGCCCAGCAATGACTTTACTTTTTGGGGGTGATGATGTTGTCGGTAAAAACTATAGCCGACAGGTAAAGTTGTAACTGAAAGATCACGTGACAGTTGAGTCACCCCTTCGGGAAGTATATGTACATCATCTAAATGACTTGAAGGATCATCATTGTATTTGGAATTGCATATGTGCTTATATGAATAAAGCATATGTTTTGTCTTACATTCTAACCTATTAATGCGATAAGTATCTACTTACCCTGCATGGTAAACAAGGACAAATTGAAGAACGTGGTCCTTCACTTGAGGAGTCTCCTAATATTGACTTTTGTGTCACTGATTTGAAATGTGCTTCAAATCATGCTTATGATTCAGACATTGGAAAGTATATCAGCACATGTAAGGATGTATGCCAAGTGCTAGCTATTACTAAGTTGGATGAATACACAAATGTGTGTGAGGCCTTCTTCTTTGAAGAAGGCCATGTTTCTTTCCTTAATGATGCATGTGCCATGCATCAATTTGAAGGCTTTCTCTTGGGACTAGCATGTCTACGAAAGGGGCGCTGAGCTACAATATCCAAATGAGTTGGAGTATCAAATTCAAGATTGTGTGATCCAAATTGACCTGGCCTGAATGGGAGGACATTTCAATTTGACACTCATGGAAAAATGTTGGATGCTAATCATGAGTGTGTCAAATACCTTCTCTCTGGATTATGAAATTCAGACATTCACTTTCAGCCTCAACCTGTGCAAGAAGGTCAGTCAACATGGTGGTATTGCAGCCATGAAAGGTGATAGCTCTTTTTTCATCTATGTGCTTATTTTTGGTTACTAATACTTCTAAGTTTTGTGAACCATAAGTTGCCTTGGATGAATATGATGTGAATATTAGTTGGTCGGAATTTGGCTCTCCTCTTTGTTGTCTTGGGTTGATTGGACATTATGAAATTCACTATGGGCAGCCTTGTGACTATTCCATTAGCACTGGTGATCCATTTTGGTATGGTCAGATAATGTGTTTCAAGTTGTAGCCAAAAAAGGAATACATATCCGATCAAGGGTGACCAGATCATCTATTCAAGTGGTGTTTGGTAGAGGTACAATGCATATCTTAGTTTGTCTATGCACAAGGCCAATGGATCTCCTTGCAGAGCTTGACTTGCAATATGTTATCAAGGAGTTGCTAGCAGCAATATGGACATTTTTTATGCTTACATGTCTAGGGTTGAGAGCTATGGGATTAATGTTTTTCCTTATGTATTTCTGTTTCCTTTCTAGTTTCCTTTTTGTCTTTCGAGTTGTCTATGTTTGTACATAATGGTGGGTGTGTTCGTTTTGTGCTTCTTGTACTCGCTCTCCTCATCCATCTTGGTCTTTTGGTTTGAGTTCCAGAGACAACTAGTGTCTTGTAGTACCTATTGGTCCCCAAAACCGCAGATTGGAATCCTATGAGTCTTGCCAACTCAATGCTGGGATATCCAACCGGTTATGGCCAACTTGATGAAACTAATCGATGCAATCCAAATCCCCTGCGCTTCTGGCTCTACAAAACCAAGGTGGGTGTACCTAATCCTGAACAAAACACTTAAGCCCAGGATGCTTATAGCAAATTGGTTAGAATACGAATGCGATGAAAGTCTTCCTAATGGCAAGAATTACAGAAAACTCTTAACTTGCAAATTATGAATTGAGAATAATAAACAAATATATGAATGTTTTTTAAATGAAAGTATAGATTAATGCAACAAATGAATATATTAATTCTTCAAAGGCAAGATTTGAAATGATTCCCAACCTATGGATTGCAAATTATTAAAAAATATAAAGCCCAGTGCCGAAGGGCGATAGAGTCAGTACTATAAGTTTAAAACGTATAACTTTATAAAATTCTACGCACATTATTTATAAACAATTTAGTAATCAAGATGTGACAGATCAAATATATGGACGCAATTTTAAAACAGTCTAGAATGTATTTTAACTCCTGTGGTACAGAGACAAACCAAACATAGATTTGGAAACAATTAAATATTTCTCAATATCTATGATGTTCAATTTTAAAATGCTATAATTGATCCTGTCCACTTGTCTATCATATAAATTATTTATAAAATTAAAATAATAATTATAAAAGACGAAACTATATAATATCTTAACTCTAAAGCTTCATGCAAATAAAGTATATATTTCTTATTGATCATGCCGGAAATAGAACTGCACTAGAGACACTCCTTAGGGATGGTCTATCCAATACAGTTTGACTCCAAAATCGCACATGAATATATTCAATAATCCACAATCCACAGGCTTAGTTCAAAACTTCATTTATTTAACACTGAAAGAATAAAATATATCGAGTGCATATAGTATGCTAAAATTTAAAAATTGTATATGAATATGAATTGTTTGTGTCTGATTTTACATTATATATTTATAGAGATTGAAGGGTGTTGGTTGCTTTTCCAAGCACCACACCTTTTCAAAACAAATAACTGACCATTTATAATGGTAATATTACTTTAATATAATTTAATTGTCTAACATAACCAGTGGTATATCCTTAAAATGTCCATCACACATATTCCTATTTCCAGCATACGTCCATATTCAGGCTTCCAGGTAACTCCCCATGAAGTGTCATTTTCACACCCCCTTTCAATATGTATACGCCTCATGTTTGGACTCTGTGATAAAATCGAATGCAATGTTTTGCTGCTTCATTTCCATGTTTCTTGAATCTATGCTTGTCGTTTTATCCATGCAAGATATATTGTGTATTTAGAATCGTCAGTCTTCTTTGTCTCATATGCTCATTTCTGCCCAGATGTGCTTTCTTGTCATTTTAATCTGCCAATTGATAATATTATTGCCACTGTTGATATCTGATGTCTTTAGTTCAAACTTCTTGCTTCCATGGTGATTCTTCATCCTGCAACAACACATGACAACATTAGATATCAATGATTAGAAAAGACAAAAGTCCTTGGCTCTGGTGGTTCTGGAAGATATATCTACTCAGTCCTCCATCATCGTGGATGAGAGACAACTCAGAAATGGCAAACATGAATAAGACAAAGCAATGAGTTATTTCACAGCATGGCTGTAGGTATACTATCATAACATTCAAGTTTATCAGACCTTCATGTACGTCTATATCCAACTTCTTTGGCAACAATTATCTCTCATCGTACATCTTGTTAATTTGATAGTATTTTCAATCTTTACAAATTGCCAACTGCATATATTGAGAATGTCTTGAGACTTCAAACATTTATATGCTATCATATCATAACTGTAGAATCACCTTGGTAGACTATGACTGATGGTATGTTTTTATACTCTTGTATGATTATCAATTGGATCTGCAGTGCTGTGACATCAAGCAAGGGTTATTACAATATAGACAAAAAATACCCTTTAATTCTGTTCTTTTTATGTCCTCATATCCTCTGATCCATTCATATAAATTCCAAATACATGTACCGTTTATCTTGACAATAGTTGAATATTTTATAGATACAAACCTAGATCCAAGGATTGCTTTAAGATTGTTGATGCTGACTCATAAAATTGATATTTATAAATCGAATCCACCAGTTATGTTGGTGTCTTTGATGCACATCAATAAATGCCCTGTTACCAGGCAGAATCATGGCTTTTCCCTCTGTTATATCCTTTGTAACAGAAATATAAGGCTGTAGATGATCGCCACCAATCTGGATGCCACTCATAGACAACTTAGTTCATGCTAGTTTCCAATTTTTGTATATCCTCGTGCATATTTGCATAAATGAAAAATGTTGTGAGTGGAGACTATAATTTGCAAAAAAAATTATGCTCCATCAGTACCCATGAGTACCCCTCCCCAACCAAAGACATGTTGGGTACCCTCCTTATATTCGAGAGATTTATTTCCTTTTATTCTGTAATGGACCATATCTGGATCACTACTAGAGGAAAATTTAAGTTACGGTTTCATATATGTGTGCTAAGGCATTTGTTCGTCATTATTCATGGGGATTCATGTTGTCATGTTTTGTGGCCTCCTAGTTATTTTCATATACATTTGTCTTGCAAGCCTTAATGTTGATGGATCAATCAATTTATCGCATCACATTGACCCTTTCGACTTCATGTTTAGTGTGTCTTGGTTTTCTTTGGATCATGCTCCATACTGCACTCGTGGCAACTTAGATTCTTCAATAAATTATTGCTGACCATGTGTAACCTTTGGTGGTGGGCCCATTGTTATATGGAGGTCGTTTATAATTGAATACACACTAGTGGAGCACTTATCCTATGTGGTATGTGAAAACCCTTCCCATTGCCTTGTGACAATGTGGCTACAACAAATGCTCATTTCTCACTAGATGACCCCCAAAGGCAGTTGAATTTGTGACTTTTATAACTAGATGGATGCATATTGACTCAAAATCAAGGTCCTTGAGGAACTTCCTCAACATGGGAGAGATAGGGACTCATTTGACATTGGTAGTGTATAACATACCATGTTCTATTAATGCAAGCTATACGAACTCAGTTTTGTTATTAAAATCATCGGCCTCCATAGCACAAGTTATATGGTGGTTACATATAGACCAATGATTATCTTAAATCATAATTGCTGGTCCTTCAAACAGCACACCAGTTGTAGAGATAATGACGTCAATTCAGATAATATGTCGTAATTGTAGCGCTCTCGTTTTATTGAACAATACCTTTAAAATAAAGAATTGAATTCTATATCCTATCAATTACTGGTACAACAGCTTGTGATTTGGTAGTGTAGTTTAATTAGTTAGCAAGGAGATTGAATGTTGACTGATGGCCAACAACTCATTTTTGGCTTCACCAAACTCAAGGGTACTTACGCACTCCCTTGGCATAAATGGAGCAAGGATGAGAAGCTTGTCCAGATTAGGAGGACAATGTGTGAGCAATATGGAAAATTGAAATTGCATGTAGATGGATATTGAAATTCGATACAATTATACAATAGAAGTATAGCATACGTGTTCATACATGCATGCATCTGCAAGCATGGATATGTATGTGCATATCTGTCCCTTTCTTTGTTTGAGTGTACACGCAGAAAAACCACTAAACATAGGAAATTTACAATAGAAATTCCTCACCAATAGACATTCCAGAAATGAGCAATGTGAGTAAAAAGAAAATATTTGTACTCTTCACAATGATTCCTTTTCTTTTTCATTGCTATTATTTTGAGCAAGTTTCATTTGTTCATTTTGAATTTTAATGGGATACTGCTAAAATTTCATATTGGTTTGTGTTTGGTATGTTAGCAATGGAACAGATGAAACTCAGTATCGTAGAGGTTTTTCAATTCATCTATGTGAATATCTTATCAGATTGCAGCAACTACCATGCACTAAATGGATAATCGACATATAAGAAGCATTTTCACTTTTATCAATATTTGAGAAAGGTATTTCAACCCATAGCACTAAGGAGAGAATCATAACTTACATTTTTTATTAATTTCTGCATAGCACCAGGGTTGCTGGCAACTGAATACATGAGAAAAATTGGAACTGTAACATAGACTCCAAACTTCAATACCTCAAGGATCCCCTTGGAAGTCCCCAAAGAAGACATAATGGTTAGAACTGCTTGCTTACACCAATTATCTGCAAGCAAAAAGAAAATGTTAAAAGGCATCATCAAAATAGTTTGAGTTCAGCATTTAATTTGTAGAATTAATCATGTTTACAGTTTTGTGTGTGCGTGCATGTGCGTGCGTGGGTGTGTGTGCTTGGGTGCGTGGATGTGTGTGTGTGTGTGAGTGCGCCTGTGCATTTGCATGTGTGTGGGTATGTGTGGGTGGGTGCATGTGTGCATGGGTGCGTGTGTGCATGTGTGCCTGGGTGCGCACACGTGTGTGTGTGTGCACGTGTATACATAAATATATAAAAGCTTGGAAAACTAGTTGAGGGTTTTATACTAAATGAAAATACTAAGCATGAGATGAAAACACTGAGTAAGAGATGTTCATTGAAACATACAATTCTTTTGAGGGTTTTAAATGCTTTCGAGTGTGCGGTTTTCTTACCTAAAAGAGTTTTCCCTGTGTATATCGGTGTTTCTTGTTTTTTGTCTATCTTTCTCCTATTCTTCTTCTTTAATTCTTGAAGTGTTCATTTACATGCAATAATGCTGCCGAAATTTGTTGAGATTGTTAAATAGATTATATTTCCTCGGATGGGAAATTGATTATGTATGTTTCTACTTTAATGGCTTAGTAATATGTTCTTATATCAAGTGGTTGAAATTTGATTTAAAGGTAAAATATAGAATTCTAAAGGTGCATACTAGTTCTCAAAGGTCTTTCTGGGCTCATCTTTCCCTGTCAATAGCTTGTTGAAAAGAAAATGGAATTTTCTAAATAATGAGACGCTGAAAAGAGACAAGAGTCAAAAATGTTTGATAAATGAACTAAATAGCTTTTTGGTGCAACAAAGCTTATTAAATTATTAAAGTGATTTTATTATGGAGTTTTCTGCAAGGTTCTCAAAAAGGCTTATGAAAAGGGAGTTGAGAGTGTTTGATACTATACAGACTATGCAATTTATTATATTCCTCTTTGATTGAAACCTTTGTGGTTCTGGAGATTGAACTGTTAAGTTTTGACAAATATAATGAGTGCAATCTACAGAAAATCAGAAAAGCATACGAGCACATGACATGGAGATTTACCCTAGGAAATACAAAAACAATATATGGCATGCTACTAGGATCTCACAAATATTTCTACTATAGAAGATATGTACAGAAGAATCCTGTATTTTATATCAGGCACATAACAGAAATATAAACAGCATATTCAAAACATAAATCACCAGTAGCAACATATAAATCACCATCTTCTTTATCTGAACAATGAAAACATCTTCTGTAAAACTTCACGTAAACTGATCATATGTCTTCACTGTCATACGATAAAATTGTGCTTCAGACACAGGAATCATCAATACTACATACACTGAAGTCTCTTGCTATTCTGAGAATTACACACCATACAATGATATAACATCCAGCTATGCAATCTTATCTGAGGAAAACAAAAGGAACACCTGCTACATTACAATGAATTGACAGGAGTTATACTATACAAGACATTTCCAGATCATAGCAACATATGAGCCATGATGCCAAGTCATCCAACTCCCGCTTTGCAAAGGAATACGAAGGCACAAGCATAACCGATTATACAAGATGTTTAATACACAACCACCCAGCTCCTAATGGAAACACGCACTCATGCACCCAGCTCCCGATGGAAACATACATACATACTCCCACCTCTCAATAACATTCATCCAGCACAAGATGATAATAGCCAAACTAGCAAAAGTGCTTTGCTTACCACTTAGGGTAAAATGAGTTAATACACAATACAAATAGCAAGGAATGTAACACAATAGAAGAAAATATAATTTCAGAGGACTGCAAACTTCTCCATTAAGGCCAGATAAGTTTAAATATAGTACTCAGACTCCACAAGACACTTTCTCCATACACAATGATGCTCTATTCCATCCAAGAGAGCACAGATATAGACCCGAGAGGGTGCGAGGTGAATCATCGCAAGCCATAACTGCCTAACCCTCAGTTAAACTAACAAACGTAATGACACTTAACAACATTATTATTTCCCGACAACATCATTCCCCAAAAATAAGAAGTCGTCTTTGACAACGTACAGAAAAATGAAATGATACCAAACCAACAAATATACAAGACAAAAGAAGGAAACAAGATCAAGGAGACAAAGAATGCATCCCTAATGATGAAGGCTCAAGTGGTGGTGTGACAACTACCAAATGAGCCTGCAACTTGTATAACTACTGCATCCTCAGGTACCATCTTTTGTTCCATAGTGTGCTTCACCATCAACATTGCCTCCAAGAGCTTCTTCTCCTTCACATCCACAATCTCCATGGAGCTAGCTAGGCAACACTCCAACATAGCTCTATCTACACAAGCCTCCTCTAACTATGCCCACAATGCATCCCTTTGTGTCTTTCCTACCTCTAACTGAATCTTTGTGGTTGTCCTCTTCATTGTCCATGTCTCTTGCTTCCTAGCCACATCTATCCTAAGTTGAGCCAACTCTCACTAAACTGCTCACGAATGGTAGAGAGATGTTATGTCCACCTAAATGTACAATAATCCTCGTGGAAGGCCTGCTCAATCTCCCAGATCAGTACATTTTTTCGGCTCTCTCCAACCCTCTCCCAGAGAAGCCAATCCTCCAACATAATCAAGGACTGCGCAGCCAGCCATCCCCAAGACTCATAACATTTTGTGAATGCCAGGACACATTCCCCACGGGAACAAAGTTGCCATACGAATATCTCACAGGAAACACTGGGAAGGCACTGTATGGTTGTATAGGCATATTGGGAAGAGAAGAAAGTACTGCACAGTAAGGGGGAAATAAATACATTGGTCGTACGGCTATCATAGAAGGAGAAGGGGGAGCAAACTGGGAGCAGCCATACGAAATCACTCTTTATAGACCGTACCAGAGCATTCAAGAGGAAGGAGTCGTACTCTTCAGGAAGCAGGAGGTTCTAAAAAAAAAATACGCTGACAAATCAAAACAATTCTGAATGAGTAACATATGATACTGAAGGGAAGGGAAAGACATAAAAAGGTAGTAAAACATAAGCCTTTGGCAAAAAAAGTATGGGATCAGAAGAAAATCACAAAAAAGGTGTGTTCCATGGAGTTTTTTGTGAGTTTGAGGGTGCTAATTTGGTCTTAGTGGTGGGGGCGCTGCCCCTCCACCCCGTTGGTGGCGATGCCCCCTAGACCCCCCGTCAGTTCAGTTATCAGTCATGGTAAGTGTGACCAGTTGATGAGACCTGGAACTACTATAGGCATGGAGTGTCTACGTGTTAGAGGTGGAAAGAGCACTGGAGCAAGCCTTTCAAGAAGGATGCTACGCTTTGAGGCACTTGGAGTAGGTGTTGGACATAAGGTTGTCTTGGTGGATGCATAGAAAGCTCGGGAGGAGTTGATCATCGAATTGGAGACAGTAGAGCGACACTTGGCTCAGTGTACCCAGTAGTTGGAAATAGAGAAGGTGGCACGGGTGGCTATCAAGGTCAGATTGGCTAAGGTGACAATATTGTGTTAGCAGAGGCTACAGATGCAATGTGTTTTTTGAGACCAATTTGGTGCAGACACGGAAGGAATGTGAATGTGATGTGACGAAAACAGATCTATCTTGTTATACTTAGTCAGTTAATGTATTCCATTTTGTTAATCTGTCTCGAATATTCTGTAATTGTCATTTGGAGACGACTTTTCTTTTGGGGAGGATGATGTTGTTGGTAAAATCTATAGTGTAGCCGACAAGTAGAATTGTATCCGAATGGGCGCGACAGTTGAGTCACCCCTTCAGAAAGGTATATGTAGACCATCCAGAATGGTTGTAATCATCATGGGAGTTATTGTAATAAGGATATTGCATATATGAATAAAGTATATGTTCTGCATTATATCATGCTATACTACATGTGTTAATTATCCTTTTACCCTGTACGGTAAACAAAAGCCAACGACCTCTCTAACTACTGGGCCACACCCTCCTAAGCCTATGACTAAGCAAAGGCCACCACTCTCCTAGCTCCTCCAACCACCTCATGCAAAAACTGCTCCAAGCCACCATCCCCAAACTCCCTATGAGGCTCCTCTGTAGGGCCATGCTCCAAAATCTCTATCAAATATCTTGTAGGCATAATTTTTCTCTCTAGGGAACGCTCTTGCACAAACTCTACCAATGTGTCTCACTCCAAGGAATGCTCCAAGACTATCTGCTCCAACTCCATCAGCTTGACCGTTGAGTTCTCTCCATCAAGATCTGTTACCACATGAGGAGGTAATTCTCATCATGGATATGTAAGAGTAGTCTCATTGGCACCATCAATGTCATGTTATACTCAATGCACCAAGAATTTATTGTTGTCTCGTTCTCTACCATGGCACCAATTCACAATATTTGTAACTCTCCTTGTGGCTCACCCATCAACTCTACTCTCTCCACCTTTGCTACTACTATCTCTATCTCCGTTTGTGGCTTGAACACCTTTCCCACAGGCATCTCCATACTCAAACTCTCTGTCAGGCAACTCTCCACTAAGAAACTCCTCTGCCATGGACTCCACTCTAGTCTCTACTACCTCCTCTGCTACTGGAGGTCCCTTGGCCAACTCCACTGAAGGTGATGCAACTCCGTGCACTACGCTTGGTACTAGTTCCATACAAGTATCTGAATTTGACTGAATGTAGGAATGGGTGTCATCATCACCAAACTAACTCTCTCAAGGAAGTCAAATGAGTTCTCTAATAGAAGAGGTGCAATGAATAGAATTGGAGAGGGTGTAATCGTTTTTGTCCCAACAATTGCAGAATCTACGACCTCACCCTCTGCCACCTGACTACCACCCTCATCCATCTGCAAGCTATCACCAAGGCGTCAAAAGTCTCTAAGGTAGCCTCTGTCACTATCTACACCTCAGACTCGAACTCCGAGACTACTTGGGATCTCATCTTTTGTCTTGCTAGTGTAGTCCCTTTATCCAAATGCCTTCAATAAAATATGGTCAAATCGCCTAGTGTTAGGGTGCCCCTAAGCTTCACCTCCAAATTTCTAGGTCGAATCTATACACGTGTGGTCTCCTAAACAAACCAATGGCATAGTGAGGCATGTAAAACATCCTATGTTGCAATGTCATAAACTCATACATGCACTCTACCAAGAGTGACTCCCAGTCATATAAGAGGTCATTCCTGAGACTATTCATCAAGAGAATTTGTGGTAGGGCTATTTCTGAGGCCCAACTAGACCCTATTAACTGACTCGTCACAACGTCCATGATGCATCTCCATGACTCTTCTACAATGAAGGACTTCTTTATTCCTCGCCCTTTAGAAGCTTTTTCCACCAAGTTCATCTCTGTAGTTGTGACAGTTCATGACACCATTTCGATCCAATATTATTTCTCGTCCCTCAACATCTTTTTCACCTTCAAAGATCAATCTTTTTACCATGTTTCCTAGGTATGCCAAAGACTAGCGAATTTTGTGGCCATAAAGAAAACCCTCAAATCCTACCCAAATACTCCAGCATGCTCAATCATGAGAACCTATCGAAAGTCTCTATCATCACTCGAAGGGGACACTTGTAGTCGCAAATGTAGAAAACTGTCATCCGGATTACCTACTGAGCCTCCACTTTTCTCAAACCCTACTTTATTGAATCTGAGTTGGGAGTATCCTACCACCATTTTTGGCAGTAACCCATTCAACCCTTTGTGACGCCAAGGGACTATCTATGGTGTTATAAGATCTTTTTGGGAAGCCATTTTCACTTTAGGTCTCAACTTCTTGGTGCTTGTGCTTGTATCTACTTTTCTTGCGAACTTCACTCTAGCAAGTAAAGCCCTTGCATATTCATTCATGCTCGAACTACTCAATTGTGATTGCAACTGTCTCCCAATTTCTCTTCCCTGTTGAATCCATCAATAACTGTCTCTTAATGTGTTGTTTGTGCAATAAGAGAAAAATTGGTTAGGATTGATCACTCCAATGCGATTGTGGATGGTGTTTTTCTTTGTCTCAATTAATTGCTACATCCTCAAGCCACCCTTTGTCGAGAATGGCATCATATCCTTTCTTCTTGAGCAAAATCACAACAAAGTCTAGCACAAACAATTGTATGGCTATTGTGACTTGTTGCACCATTAGTGTCTATAGGGGTTTAATTCCCTATTGTCTACAACTAGTAAATTGAAAGTCGAGGGCCATAGAGTTGGTTTCTCGAGTTTCTTCCACTTCTCTTTTGAAAGTACATTTAGCCCAGACCCACCATCCACAATGGTATCCATCATAATAGTTTTAAGGATGCCCATCTCTACTACTGCGAGGTGTTGGCCATTATTTACTACCAACAACATAGGATCCATTACGTTGTGTGGTGTTGGGTTGTACGAAAAAGGTGTTCAACATTGTTATCTACAACTAAGGCTTGGTGCGAAGGAGGTCATGGACTTTGGCTAGCACCTCTATGTGTAACATTTGCGTTAGTATATTTTGTACTGCTTCCATTCGACCAGAAGTGTCAACCCTCTCATGTGTCTCCTTTTGTGCCTTTATTGCTTTTTCAATCTCTTCTTTGGCTTCATGTACCCTTTTCTTCTTGATATGGGGTCGGAGTATGTAGCCTATTTAGCTTGTGCATGAGAAAACCACGCTTCATTCAATGTTTAGTTGGTTGATGTCGGGTTTCAAGAAGTTGGCATCTTCATGGTCTCTAAGGCCGCACCATTAACACAACTTATGTCATCTATCCTTTTGACAATCTTGGGAAAACTAAACCCATTGGTTGCACGTCCCGCACTACATCAACAATTGTCCCTTGGTGTCATATTGTATTTGGTTTCTGTTACTATTGTTATTATTCCTTCTCCCTCCATGTCATTTGTTGTGAAACCCACCAGATGATGCATTATTGTATGAGCATCCTTGGTGAAATGACACATAACTTGGAAAATGTCACATAATGCTTTTCTGGGATAGGATTCATTCGTGTGACCATTCCCGTTGCAATCAATGCACCACAACTCCCCTTCATCACTTATGTTTGCAATCCCCTTTATTGTTTTAAATTCCCTTGTCATTCTTCCCATGTCTTTCTGAATGGCATGTACCTTCTAATTCAACTCCTCATTGCTTCTCCTTTGATGAGTTGTCACTGCTCGATTATGACTTGCCCTTCTTCTTCTTAGAGGTTTCATCCTCGCTTTCAAGATCAATGGCTCTATCATAGGTTTCTTCCGTGTATGATGTGGGGGGTATCATCTTCATTTTCTTCCAGTGAGAAGACTTCAATCCCTCCATGAACCATCTCTTCTTTAAACCATTGGATGTTTGGCTCTCCATCTTCCCCAACAATTTCTTTAGCATCTGGTTGTAAGCTCTCACCATTTCCCTCTTCCTTGCTTCGTACTATAAATTCTGCAACTCTTTCATTGTCATTCTGAAGCAAGTGCTCAATCTGAAATTCTTTCCTCGGGTTATCCCATGTATTTGTTTTTTCTTTGTCCATTACTGAAGCAACAATCAATGGCAACTCCACTTAGGATTGTTGAGAACTTTTAGACCCATTCATCCTTGTCCATTACTCAATTTGTTGACCAGATTGTTTTGCAGGTACAACAGTGTCTTACGAGATCCTCATTTTCGTCACCAGCAAGTTTTGGCAGCTTTTGCCTCTATGACACCATTCTTCTACTTATGTTACTTCTGACTGATTGTGCTCCCACACTGGGTGGGTTGGAGCTTGACAAATTGTGTTGACTACCATGCTCCAGTGTCCCTCTAACACTCTTGGGACACTCTTGGTAGCACTAGCATCCCCTTCATTCCCCCAAGCTTCCTTCACCTCTATACGTGGTGTGAGGGAAGTTCCCAAACTGGTTCCTGGTTTCTTCTATCAAGTCTTCACCACCATACTCTAGTGGTATTCCTCCCTACCGCACTCCTTGTGGTATTCCTACCTACCGTACTCCTAGCAGTACTCTTCCCTACCATACTTCTGGTGGTATACCTCCCCGTCTTACCCTTTCCTTTGGCCTCCTCACCTACCGCGGCACCATCTTGGCTTCCTTCTTTTGGTAGCCCTTTAGTAAGTCTCTTGAATCGTCATCTTCATTCCACTTTGTGTTGTAGCATTAAGGATTTTAAGGGCCTCGAAATTGTATATAGATTCTTTTCTATTTTTATTTTTAATGAGCAAGTTTGGCATTAACTCTTTCTCTTATGCATGAAATGTAACACAACATGATATATAAAAGAACATTCAATGCTTTGTATTAATTCATCAACTGTGTATGTCAGCAATATGACAGAAATGTAACACCTCAAAAAATTGAACTTTGAAATCATTGAAATCAGATAATTCAGTATCTGTAACTAATAATCAGTCACATAAGAAAAACTAAAACATTATTAACATGACTGCTGCAGCAAACAGTGGAATCTAAACAAAGCAACTGGATTTCTAAACTTCAACGAGCACATGAATCTCCCAGATTAGCCACATAAAGTGTTCTCTCATGGATAACACCAATCAAACAGCATGATCGAACTGATATAAGATCAGTTGATATTCCATATTGCTCCAGTGCAAATTTCTGGAAACGACAATAGAGATTATCATTGATATAGTGAGCTGCCTCTGACCACCAAGACCATCATAGACACCAACAAATATGCCAGTCAAGGATGGACCTGTTGACTCCACCTGGCACTGATCCTCTACAAGATTACTGGCATGGGCAACAACCGTTAAGAATTTCCCTGCTACATGCTTCCCAATATCCTTAAGCCAAAGCAGTCCCTTCTGCACTTCCTCCATAAGATTTGCACTGGACTGAACATACTTCTCTATGGGATTCCAATAAGCACTTGCTAGATTCATTACACAATCAAGCATCCCTCATTCCCTTTGATACTCGATACACCATTTAAGAGAGATTACTAATAAGTTATAGAATCAACCTATACCCTGAAGAGAAATATACAGACCAATGATAAAGGAATACATAAAATATATTTCAAAATAAGTACATAAAAGATGCATATAGATAATTCAAGGATAAAATGCTTATCTCTTTATTGTCATTAGCTTCCCCTTGGATCAAGGAATAAGAATCTCATGCTTGTCAAGATTTTAAAACTTGTCCAATCACCCCCAATGAACACATAAAGGTCTTTTGCAACAGACTTTACATACTGAGCGCATCCATAATCAAATCAGAGACCATTCAAAAGTTTCTTTCAATCTTCTTCAGTCGTATAGATATCAACATATCAACTGTAGAGATAATACAGTTTTCCCTTACAGTGAAGTCTTGAGAACCTAATAATAAGATTATTATTCCATGAATGCTCCTCACGACAATATCATTTTGGAGAAAACATTATAGATTCAAAAGTTTTAATGGAAAACATCTATTCAAGCTTACTGTCAGCAAACTCCATCTCCTAAAACTGTACATGCAGCAGCTCACTTCAAACACTCCAGCTCATCTTTGTTTCCAGCTCAGTCAGGAGACATTACTACCAGCTTCAACAGACTAAAGATTCATGGTAATGATACGATCTTGAGGTACTCAGTGAGCATGAACTTCTGCAAGAGTTGAAACATCTTTGGACCCTTGGCACTTTCACGGACCCTAATAGGCCACATCAGGTCCTCTATGGCAGTCCCCTCTACAAGAAAATCTGAATTCGACAGGACCTGATAGTGAATCCCTTTTATAAAAAGATTGAATCAACTCTGCTGACTTAACTGGAGCGATGGATTTCTTCAACATCTTGGCAGACTTGGAAATATTCACAACCGCAGGCCCAAGCAATGCGAATTGGTGGGAAATTTTGAAAGAAACAACAACAATCTCAGCTCCCACGACATGTTACTCAACCTGAGGTCTGAAGAAGAGATTGTGGTCACGACATGCCTACACCACGTTGATCAACCTAGGTTCGAACAACAGGGGCGATCACTGTTTCAAGCCATAATGTGTTCTACAGATATATCCACTTTCAATTTTTGTGCAACTCACCACTTTCATAGCCATTGTTGGCACCTTGGCAATCATCACTAGCCATAGGGCATACATGATGCTGATGATTGATATGTGCAGCTTCAAACATCAAATAGTCATCTTTCACGTCATTGATTTTCAGTCAGAAAACACTGATATTTCTAATTCGACAACCATTCACAATTAAGAATTAATTCTGGTTCTTGATCTTGCCTAACCTGGCTTTGATACCATGTTAAGTTTTGAACCAAAATAATATGAATGCAATATACAGAAAATCAGAAAAGCATACAAACAGATAAAATAGAGATTTACCCTCGGAAAACTCTGCTACTCCAGAGAAAAACCCAGCCACGCCCGAAAAATAGATCCTTAATTATATGTTCTGAAACCAAATACAAAAGTTTCTCACTTATGATTGATGGCACTAAACAGTCAATCAATAAGCCTTCATCTCAGTCCAACATCTTTTCTATACAAAAACAACATATCATATGCTACTAGGATCTCACAGATATTTCTGATTACAATTTATATACAGAAGAATCCTGTATTTTATATCAGGCACATAACGGACATATAAACTGCATATTTGACACAAATCACCAGTAGCAGCATATACATCACCGTCTTCTTCATCTGGAGGATGAAAATATCTGCTGTATAACTTCACTAAAACTGATCATATACATCGCTGTCTTCTCTAGCATACAATAAAATGGTTCTTCAGACACAAGAATCATCAATACCTATTCTGAGAATTACACACCATACAATGATATAACATCCAGTTATGCAACCAATACTCAACAACCTGCAATAGTCTTATCCGAGGCAAACAAAAGGAAAACCCGCTACATTACAATGAATCGTCAAGACTTATGATAAACAAGATGTTTCAAATCATAGGAAGATATAAGCCATGATGACAACTCATCCAGCTCCTGATTTGTGAAGAAAAACAAAGGTACAAACATAACCTATTATACAAGATGCTTAATACACACTCAACCACCCAGCTCCCGATGGTAACATACATACATACTCCTAGCTCCTGAGAACACTCATCCAGCACTACATTATAATAGCCAACTTAGCCAAAGTGTTTTTCCTTAGAAAAGAATTCAATGCTGGAAATGGTATCTGCATTTAAAACAACTCTCAATATCTTTATTAATTCTGAAACATGTAAACAATAGATGTAACAACCATAGAAGGATAACCATGCACAATAACACCAAATATGTTAACTAGGGAAACCCTTGATTGTCGTTGGTAGATATTGTGTAGCCGACAGACCCCTTTGGGAAGGTTCTTCGGAAAGTATATGTACACCATCTGAGATCATTGTAATGAAGATGGTAAACATTATGTAATCTCTTTGGCATATGCGAATAATAAAAGGAGCACTGTTGTTACCTATTCTTGTTTAATTGTCTGTATGCATTAATCTATTTACCCCATACGATAAATATTTGACACCGTTGCCTAATGGACCTAGAATGAAGGCAGAGGAATGAAGACTAATGCCAAATCAGCTTAACAAGGATAGAAATAAGATAAAGGGAAAAGATGGAATACGCACCGTACAAGAAAATTTAATTTTGGCACAACAGGCCGAGCGCAAACGGAGGTTTCAGTAGATTGCCAACGGACATCGAAGCGCCAAGGAATTGTTGGAAGAAACTCAACAGCAGTTGGATTTGGTGGAAAAAGAAGCAATGGAGGAATTTCTGAACCTATATATGTAGGGAAGAGAATCCAGACGGAAGGGAATTAACTCGCATGGCTTAGAGTGACGAGGGAGCATGAATATGGAGTGAACTCTTCGTTCGTGATACACTTGTAGAAGGAACAAATTCGCTGGAGGAAAACCATTTTTCACCAAGTAACGCAGGTGTTGGAAATAAGACAACTGTCCAAAACAGCAACCGTGTTGGAGTGCAGAGCGTCGATGTGGGAGTACAAAGTGTCGGTGTCAGAGTGCAGAGCGCCAGTGTGGAGTGCAGAGTGCCAGTGTCAGAGTACAGAACAGCGCTCGTACACAAAATCAAGTAATAATGGCAGGACCAAAAGAGAAATTGTCAAAATTTGACGGTGATGGAACGGTCGATCCAATCCGATACTGTAAGACATGCGAAACAATTTGGATGGAAAATGGCATAACTAACATAGATGAATGGGTTTGACAATTTCCGGCAACCCTAAGAGGTGTAGCAATTGATTGGTTTGCCGATGCGGATCCCCAAAAATTAACTAATTGGGCAGGAGTTAAAATGGAGTTTATCACCGAATTTCAATTGTTGCGCAACGACAATGAGATCGTAGTAGAAATATACACCACAAAGCAAGGGAAAAATGAAACTGTCCGTGTATATGCCAGAAAGCTAAAAGAATTAATAAACAAAATGAAAAGTAAGTCGGCAAATGGGCTTAAGAAGAGATGGTTCATTGAAGGACTACACCCGGAGTTGAGGAAGAAAATGAAAATTGTGCCGCCATCATCATACACCAAAGCATACAATTGTGCGATGGACTTAGAAGTGAACAGAAAACAAAAAAGAAGAATAGTGGCTCATCTAACTCAGATGACGTGTCTTCAGAAGAAGATAGCAGTGATGAAGAAAAGGGCAGCAAGAAGGTCCAAGCCCTCCAGAAGGATATGATCAGAATGATGAAAGAATTTAAAAATATGCAAAAAGAGATGAAGGGGAACGAGCTATGGTGCACGGAATGTAAGACAAAAGGTCACACAAAGGGATCCTGTCCGAAAAACCAATTCTGCAATATCTGTCAAATTATAGGACATTCCACAAAAGAATGCCCCTTCAATATGAAAACAAGAGGACATCAACAAGTGCTTCTAACCCAAGAGGCTTCTACATCAGCAGGGAGTGGAAACACCAATAGTGATGGTGCTACTTCAGGTGGGTACAAAAATAATAGAAGAGGGCAAAACAACAATACCAACAATAATAATGGGGGCCGCAGACAAATTCAGTATGATGCAAACGACCGTCCGATAGTTCAATGCCGAGCATGCAATTTGTGGGGCCACTTCGCATGGAACTATACATCAGCGAATGCACCACAGTTGTTATGCAGACGGTGCGGTCTTGGAGATCTTGAAGATGCCAAGTACTCGAAATTGGGAGTGAATTTGATCAGCATCAGCTCAGATGAAGAAAAAGTCTTGGCAATCACTCATAAACAAGCAAAACTGTACCACGACCCGACGGAAGAAAAGAAGAGATCGGAAGAAGCGCGCGTGGAAATTGAGAAAGCAACGCAAGAGGACAAATCACAGTTGAAGGACGCTATTGGTACCTCAACAAAGAACTACATGGAACAAAACATCATAGGGCAGATATTACAAACGAAAGTACCAGTCAAAATAAATGATCTACTGCTCACAATGCCTCAACTTCGATCGGCACTCACAAACATCGCTCCAACTGCTAAATTACCAGGAGAACAAGGAGGGGAGAAGGAAACTGGAGCAAGTGTAGAGGACCCAATGCTACTAGCCCTCACATCCGGTGGTCGTCAAAATGGGAATTCTGGGAACTGTTCTAACAGACACAATTGTGGACAGAGGGTCAAGCGTGAATGTGTTACCAGAAGATACTTGGAAGAAGTTGGGACAACTGACGTTGTGGCCACCTACCTTCCAATTACTGATAGTGAACCAACACAGCATCAAACCTGTCAGTGTCCTGATGGCACAACCATAACTATTCGAACACAACCATTCCTACTCGATTTCGTCATCATTCCGCTGAAGAGGAGAGGATATGATGCCATTCTGGGCCATGGATGGCTTGTACAAGCAAAGGTTAAGCATGATTGGAAGAAGAATACACTGTCACTAGAAAGCAAAGGGCAAAAATTCATCATTGATTTACACACACAAATGGTGGGCGAGGAAGCTCTCTCATCTGATTTTGAAGAAGAGGATGAAGGAAAGCAGTGAATGGAACCAGATCCGGAAGGAATCCTATGGTTGGAAGGTGGATTGACGGATAATGATTTGGATTCGGTGAATAGATTATTTCACTGGCAGATGGAGGATTACGAGCTATTCCAGAGCTGCAACATACTAATGATAGAGGAAGGGCACAATAGAGACAGATTTCCAAAAGAGTTCAAGGAAATAAAAGAAGGGGACGCACCATTGGATGAAACACCTGCACATGAATTCGGTGAGGGAAAGCAAATAAAATATGATGAAGCCACAGTACAAACCATGAATTTGGGAGATGAGGCTGAACCAAAAAACATACTGGTGGGGGTAAAAGTAGTGGCATTTTAAATATTCTTGGAATACAAAGATGTATTTGCCTGGACATATAAGAATTTGAAAGGAGTTTCGTCAAAGCTGTGTTCACCACATCCCACTGTTCAAAAGGTGCAGTGCCCGTACGGAAGCGACCTTATAGGATGAATAAAAATTACACGGTGCGGGTTACAGAAGAAATTAACCGAATGCTGGAGGCCAGTATTATCTTTAAGGTCCAAACAAGTGAATGGATGTCACCTATAATCATATCCCTAAAAGAGGATACCACCCAAATCAAGATATGTGTCGACTTCAAATGTCTCAATGCAGTAACGATCAAGGACCCCTTCTTGATACCATTCACAGACAGCATATTGGAGGAGGTAGCTGGACATGAAATTTATTCATTTATGGACGGATTTTCGAGATATAATCAAATTTGCATAGCAGAAGAGGACAAACTAAAAACGACATTTGTGGTAGAAGACGGGGTGTACACATACAACAGAATGTCATTCTTTCCTAAAAATCCTACTGCACATATTCGACAAAATGTCTGCCAAAAATTTCAAAGCATTCCTAGATGACTGGTCTGTATTCAGCACCGAACACAAACATTTGTCGACATTGGGTGAATGCATGGAAAGATGTCGAAGGGTGTGCCTCGCTTTAAATCCAAAGAAATGCAGATTCATGGTTCCATAGGGAAAATTACTTGGACATATAGTCTGCAAGGAGGGATTGAAAACAGATACAGACAAAGTCAAAGTGATAATGGAAATGCAACCATCTACAAATGTAATGGAGGTAAAGTCATTCCTGGGACATAGGATATTACAGAAGATTCATAAAGAACTTCGCCAAAGTATCATACCCGCTGGACAAATTGACATGCAAAGAGGAACCGTTCAAATGGGAGAAAAAATAGGATGTCATTTGAAGGGTTGATGATACGATTGGCCACAGCACCTATATTAGCGTACCCAGATTGGAACAAGGAATTTCATGTACATGTCAACGCATCCAATTATGCAATAGGAGCAACTTTGGCACAGACAAGTAACCACAAGTTAGATCACCTGGTATATTTTGCCAGCTGACTACTGTCAAAAGCATAACAGAACTATAGTACAACAGAATAGGAAGCCTTTGGTTTATGCAATGCAGAAGTTCCAACATTACTTGTTGGCAACACCATTCGTGTTTTATGTAGACCATCAGGCTCTGTTGTACCTGGGGAATAAACCTGTCATTCAATGAAGAATCAACCGGTGGCTACTGTTGTTGCAGGAATTCACCTTCAAGATCATTGTACGGCCCATGAAGCATCATGTCAACTCAGACCACCTGTCACGAATTAAAACAGGTGAACCAGCGGATGGAGTCAATGATGATTTCCCTAACGCTCAATTATTTCAAATTGCAGTATTGTCAAAATGGTACACAAGTATTGGGGAGTACCTATCCATGGGACAGCCACCAAAGGAGATGCCACAAAGTGAAAGGTAGAAATTAGTAATCAGGAGTCGTACATTCCAATTGATTAATGGCTTACTATATAAAATGGGGCCAAATCACATCCTGCGACGGTGTGTGTTGGAGGAGGAAATACCAAAAGTATTGAAGGAAGCACATGAGGGCCCAGTAGGACATATGGGACCTGACACCATGGCAAGGAAGATATTACTAGCAAGACTATGGTGGCTAGTAGTGTACAACGACGCGCAGGAATGGGTCATCGGTTGTGATACTTGCCAAAGGGTTGGAAAGCCGCTACAGAGAGACTTCATGTCGCTGCATCCCTCCCATGCACAGGAATTATTCGAACAATGGGGATTGGATTTCGTGGGACCCCTGAAAGTAAGCCGAGTGCACCAATGCTGATATATAGTTGTAGCTACAGAATACTTGACAAAGTGGGTGGAAGCACGAGCTCTACCAAATAACTCAACGATCAGTATAGCAAAATTCATCTATGAACAAATAATCACTCGATATGGGATTCCACTTCAAATGATGAGTGATCGTGGAGGGCATTTTGTCAATCATGTCATTAAACTGTTAATGATGGAATTCAAGATATATCATTCTCTATCAAGCCCGTACTACCCACGAGCAAACGGACAAACCGAGGCTATGAACAAGATCCTGGTAGCAATCATCTACAAGTCATGTGCAATCGAAGGTGAAGACTGGGAGGAGAAACTACCCTCTGCCCTTTGGGCATACCGCACGGCATACAAGGTGACGATGGGACACACTGTTTCAGTTGATGTTTGGCCAGGAGGCAGTAGTACCAACAAAATTCATGATACTGAGTCTGAGGATCGCGTTGGAAAATAAGCTAGGCAACATGGAAATCCTGAGGGAAAGGTTGCATAATCTGAACAAACTCGAGGAGAAGCAGCTATTAGCACAATGGGCCATGGAGGTGACACAGAACAAGTGCAAAGCGTGGCATGATATATACCTAAAACTGAACAAGTTCCAACCGGGACAGCTAGTGTTGAAGTATGACGGACGGAACGAAATCAAACCTGGCAAGTTTAAAGTTAAATGGGTCAGGCGATACCAGATCTGGGAAGTAGGTAACAATGGACCAATAAAGTTATGGACGCTAGAAGGGCAAGAAATTCTCAAGGCCATCAATGGATTGAACTAGGAGCGACAACGAGGCAAAGTAAGTAATAATCGCCCTATTAGCCCGAGTTAAAAAAGAAAAAAAAATTGAAAAAAAATGAAAAAAAAAGAGATAAAGTGCAAGTGTGCCCCACGGACACCTTCCGCAGACACTGAGTGTCCTGCGGACGCGTGTCAGCGGACACTTGTGCCCCACGGTGATATTTCTGCAGACGGTGTTAGATTTCAGCAAAGGTGTTTATGATTTCTGCGGACTGGGTCTTGGATCCCCACAGATATGTTTTGGATTTCCGCTGGCACTGTTCTAATATTTGTGGGGTGGTTTGAAGTTTCCATGGCTTATGTTTATACCTTCTGCGCATATGTTTAAAGGTCCCGCGAGGTATGTTCCAACCTTCCACGGCTTATGTTTTAAGGCTCTGCGCACTCTCAAACGGCAAGGTTACAATGGTGATATACTTAGTGAGCTTCCATGCGTATATCTAGGCCAAATTTATGAAGGGCACATGACAACTGAATGTTATCCATTTTAAGCCAGTTTGGCGAGAAAGCAGGCAAGTTGGAAATTGAATCAATCTTGGCTCTCAGGGGAAATAACGAAACAGTGTTCCATTTAGTGAGAAAAATCAAAACTCTAACAGAGATTGAAGAGGTATCCAACGTGGGATAAATTTTTCTCATATGCAATTGAAGTCATCAAAGATAATGAATTATACCACACCAAATTCAAGTTCATTGGAATGCAGAGGAGAAAATATTATTTGCATCTAAAATCATTGTGTGACCGGGCCAATATTCCTCAGTCTTATATGGCAAAAGAAAAGTTAAGCATATGACAAGGAAATGGTATTACATCCACGTGCATCAACCGAAAATGGTGATAATAGAGATTGTCATGAGGTGAACGTGAATATGACTCTAGAAAGGAAGAAGCTCAGAAGATCTTTGTTTTCATTGGTTGGGTTCATGACGACAAAGTTCTAAACTCCCGCAAACAAGTAATTTTCCCGCTGCTAGTAAAGGAAACACCGTCACCAAGTGGAAGGAAAAGAAAGAAGCAACGGGCAAAAAATATAGAGGCATATCGGGAAGTCAGAAAGAGAAAAGAGGAGAAACCCTACATTATAAAGGTAAAGCAAGAAGCCGTTATTATGGAATCTGCAGGGAAAAGGAAGCAGTGGAAAAACCAATTGAAGACAAATATGGAGAAGAATGCCAGAGTCTTGGCTTCCGGAATTCGAGTTGCAGGGCCAACAACATCCAATAGTAAGAAGCAAAAAGTGAGGGCTAACCTCTCACACCTTACAATTCAATTTGAAGGACTGAATGGCAATGAGTGTCGGAAATGGTGACAACAAACTCCAGACATAGAGGTAGTCAAACAAATTCTGGTACGAGCACAAGTGCATTGGGTCATACAGCTTCCAGTATTTTTCATTCGATTGTTTGAATTGGTTTTGCGAACCATGATAGAATCATACAATAAGAATAGAAGAACCAGTACATTTTTGTACAAGAAGCACCGCATGACAGTTTCTTTCAAATCGAAGGATTTCACTAGGGTTTTTGGCATCCTTGGCCAAGGAAGTCAGAAAGTGGAGATCAAGAACCGCAAGTTATCACAGGAACGAAAAGAATATTGGGTGAACCTAGTAGGCCACGATCTTACGCCAGAGGAAATGGAGTTAGTGGTTAAAGGTGCCAAGTGTAGAGGGCTTTGGAGAGATTTTATTCGGGAGGGCTATTGGAGATGCATCATGGATGTCATCAAAAGCAGGTTGACAAGGGCAAGTTGGGCTTCAAATATAGCTTTGCCGCAAATTGCATTCATGAATAGCATCATGAATGACACAGTGTACGATTGGGCCACGGTCCTTGCCGACAGGATGGAGGAGTTCCGACAGGATGGAGGAGTTTATGACACTCCAGCACTGGACATTCTTCATGCCACACCATGCCATTGGGTTGTTTTTGAAGGCAGCAGTTAATTAGGTACCACTTGACGATTTTGAGGTTCCACTGAAGGGAAAGTTGGCGCCAGGGGAGCCCCCTATATTTTATGGGAGACATTTGGACACAGGTGGAACAGCAGCCAAACAAAAAAAGGTATTTCAAGGATTGGAGGCATATGGAGACACAGATAGCAGACGGGAGGACACTTTAGAAAGCAGTGGAGCCGATTCAGAGGAGAGTACTTCTGCGGAAGTTGGTAGCGACACAGCGGGCAACGGGTTCACATTTTTCACCCCTCAGTTGCCAACTTCGGCGCACTTGACCACCACCACTTCCCTCATCCCTCCATTTGGCCAGTGACATGCGCGGGTCGTTATGACTCCAACAGCATTGGTAGATGTTGTTTCCCCGACGGCCACAACCATGACAGATGTTCCACCGTTGGCCACAATCGAGAGCTTGCCTTCCCAAAGTTGTTCGCCAGGCCCCATTACACCAGCAGAGCCAACCTCGAAGATGGTAGAGTTGCCAGTGCCAAAGCCGAACCTCAAGTTCGATTAGATGTGATTGGCTTTGATGCCATGGTCACTATTTCGTCCTCCTCGTTGACAGATGCACAGTCAGTTCAGCCAGCACAACAAGATGAGAGCATTGAGCCGACACAGACAGCACAGATGTCACAACCAGAGAGGATGGAGGTGATGGACAGAGCGAGTGCATTCCTGCTGCAACAGTTCTAACTCATTCCTGCAGAGGTCGGTCTGTCCATTCAATCCCCGAAGCATGGAGGGGTCTCCCCAGGACCAGTTACCATATCGAAGCCACAGGAGGTGGCAGTTCCACAATCCGAGCATGCGCCCAGAGAAGAGGAGGCGGCACCAGATGCGGACATGGCTACCGTAGGAGTGACAGAGATGGATAGCGATGGGGAATGGACGATGGACAATGTGGCAAAGGAGGATTACAGGTCAGATGAGGATAGATGCCGAGACTACCTCAAAGCCATGTGGATTGCGTTGAAGAAAGGACACACCATTGCATTACAGGCATTGACTCATCAGAGAGAGTTGCATTTGATCCGAGCTTATATTCGGAGAGTTTTCCCTAAGCGGTTTCGCTCCTGCTTTGAGAACAGAGGTTGGCCAGCTATTGAGACACCAAAGATGTTGGTTGATTGGGCCACTGAGCTTGAGCTGGGACCATGTAACACTTCGATGGAGAAGTTGGTGCACGAGATAGTGGGGTTGTATAAAGAAGTCTATTATGCTCACAGGCGTGCAGAGGCGAACAGGGCATCAGAAAAGATCACAGCTGAGAGACCTCTGAAAATAGAGGGGGAGACTAGAGAAAAGTTAACTGCGGACTTGGGTAGCCAACAGGCAGTGTGGGCAACTGAGCATGCTGCACTGTTGCAGGACAAGGAGAAGGCCGAGCAGGAATTGCAAATAGCTAAGGCCTAGACTATGGACGCAGCGCTTCTTCTAAAGGAAGCAGTAAAGGTTAATACGCAGACTCAAAAGGACTTGCGCATCGTAACGGATCAAGTGTATGAATTATGCCAGCAACAGAACTCTTCGGAGACACAGCCTCCTCTCTAGTATATATTATTTCTATATTGTGTGTTGTTGTCTCCTATTTTTGTTAGTTTTGAAGTCGCCAAGAGACGACTTTTCTTTTTGGGGGAGATGATGTTGTTGGTAGATATTGTGTAGCCGACGAGTTGATGTTGTCGGTAAATATTGTGTAGCCAATGGACCCCTTCGAGAAGGTTCTTCGGAAAGTATATGTATACCATTTGAGATCATTGTAATGAGGATGGTAAGCATTATGTAATCTCTTTGGCATATGCAAATAATAAAAGGAGCATTGTTGTTACATGTTCTTGTTTAATTGTCTGTATGCATTAATGGGTTGATGTTGTCGGTAAATATTGTGTAGCCGACAGACCCCTTCGATAATTGTTATGTAGCCGATGGACCCCTTCGAGAAAATTCTTTGGAAAGTATATGTACACCATCTGAGATCATTGTAATGAGGATGGTAAGCATTATGTAATCTCTTTGGCATATGTGAATAATAAAAGGAGCACTACTATTACATGTTCTTGTTTAATTGTCTGTATGCATTAATCTATTTACCCCATACGGTAAACACTGATCAGAGGGAAAACCCCAGTAGGAATGATGCCCACAAGATGATGTACTACTATAAAAGTTCCTTGTGAAAGGATGAACTCTATTAGGAGCCAATGAGATACAATCAGTACATATGAGTCCATGTTAAGAAACTTTGAGTCCTTGTTAGAAGATTCCAACTCTATTATAAGTTGTGCCAACCCTATTAGGAGTTGAAAGTAGAACAACTGAACCCACTGTTCAAATAGCCTCAAACTGTCTTCCCCCAACAATCTTCAAGATAATCTATCCAAGTTCTTGAACTAACTAAATAGCAACTTCTTTGCCAATACAGTTCCTTTGAAGCTCACAATACATCCTTGACATCAATCTCTACTCTAACCAAATACGTATTTGCATCCAAGTTTACATACATAATAACCATCTGCACTGGATACCAATCCACAAAGAAATGAGTTTTCCTTTATATCAAGTCCTAAAACAAGTATTGAGTTGGCCTTGAGGCTTTCTCAATTTACAATGAATAATATAGGACATCGTTAAGATATAACAGTACACGTTACATTATAATTAAACTCTTTCCATAATGATTTTATCAATAATCGGCTCACAGGAATAAACACGTTGAACAAACTTCATAAGTCAACTCAAACTGCATATCTAATTTTTCCATCTGGAACATAACATCTTGAACATGTCTTTGACTATCCTCTAAATGTGCTGAACATAATTCCATCTCAGCTAAAAGATATAGCTGATTTACCAGTACCTGCTTTCTAGAAACTCTCTAAAAGCTACCTCTAGAAAACATCGCAAAACTCTATCATAATTGCATCTCTTTCTCCACAATTAACCATACTATCAATGAACATCTCTAAACATATGTCTAAGAGCACACAACCCAACTTGTTGACCGTTGACCACACCAAATGCATCTACCTCTACGACTCTAGAAATCTTCACAAAATAAGGTGTATGTTGACATCAATAACAAACACTGTCATGAATGCAACACATAAGCACTGAATCATATCTCCAACAATGCTATGATACTCCCCCATAAAAATATCATTAGCATTCATGCTAACAATCTCCTCCTTTGGCATTGATGGCAACATAGATGAAAAACATCTAAGTACCATGAATTCCAAATATATCTCTTCCTCGTCTGCCTTTACTCCCCCATTCATGTTGTCCATGAATGTAAACATATAGCTATCTCAAATAGGTTGTATAGGTTTTTCATGTTCAAGTCACAACCTTACAGTATAGGTTGTCTACTATCAATAAACATCTCTGAATATATGTCTAAGAGCGTACAATCCAACTTGTTGACCATTGACCACACCAAACGCATCTACCTCAACAACTCTAGAAATCTTCAAAAAATAAGGTGTACGTTGACATCAATGACAAACACTATCATGAATGCAACACATAAGCACTGAATCATGTCTCCAACAATGCTATGATACTCCCCCATAAAAATATCATCAGCATTCATGCTAACAATCTACTCCTTTGACATTGATGGCAACATAGATAAAAAAACATCTAAGTACCATGAATACCAAATATGTCTCTTCCTCATCTATCTTCACTCCCCCATTCATGTTATCCATGAATGTAAACATATAGCTATCTCAAATAGGTTGTATAGGTTTTTCATGTTCAAATCACAACCTTACAATAACCAGTATGCACCAACCATACAGTAACTAATATGCACAAGGAAGGTGTTAATCTCCCCCATACATAAGCATTTCTCTCCAAAAGGATGATACTAGACTAATGCAATCTCTGCATCAACTACTCTGAAGTAGGTTGGGGCATAAGCCCTGGCATACCTCTCAAATACTCAAATGTGTCCTTAGCCAAAGGTTTTGTAAATATGTTTGTCGTATGCTCCTTTGTGCTGACATATTCCAATATGATCTCTTTCTCTGCAACCTTCTCTCTCAAAAAGTGATACTTAATAGATATGTACTTTGTCTTTGAATGTAATACTAAATTCTTTGACATTCTCATTGTACTTGTATTATCACAATGTATGATAATAGGCTTAGTAAACTCAATTCCACTATCTTTTAGCGTCTAACTTCATCCAAATAATCTGATTATAATTATTTGTTGCTACTCCATAGTCTACTTTTGTTGTACTCTGTGAAATGCAGTCTTGTTTCTTGCTTAGCCAAGAAACCAATCTTCCTCCCAAGAAAAATGCTCCACCACCGGTGCTCTTTCTATCATATACACTTCCTACCCAATCAGCGTCAGTATATGCACACAATGTGAAATCAAGTGATCTATCATACCATAAACCATAATCAGGTGTTCCTTTCAAATATCTAAAAATTCTTTTTATTGCTACAAGGTGCGTCTCTTTAGGATCTACTTGAAATTTTGCCACAATTCCAACTGCATTAGCTATATTAGGTCTTGTGTGTGTCAAATACTACAATCCACCAATCATAGATTTGTACTTTGTTTGTTCTACACTAGGGGATTCATCTTTGTCAGATAACTTACATCCAATCCAATCCAAATCTCTTCAACAAATCTCTAAGATACTTAGCTTGTGATATAAAAAATCCATCTTTATTCTATATGATCCGCAATCCCAAGAAGCACTTCATCTCTCCAACCATACTCATCTCAAAAAATTTCTTCATTTCTTCTAAAAAATGTCTTGCTAGCTTCATCATTCCCTCATAATGTCATCCAAATATACTACAACAATCAGAAAACCATCTTCATTTTTTATCAGGTACAAATTACTTTCAGCATTACCTTTCACAACCCCTAAATTTTTCAAATGTTTATCCAATCTTGCATAACAGGCTCTAGGTGCTTGTTTTAGTCCATACAATGCCTTCTTCAATCTGCAAACCATATCTTTTTTGTCTGTCAAGAGAAAGCTGTCAAGTTGTTCAATGTATACCTCCTCTTCAAGTTCTCCATTCATAAATGTTGATTTAACATCCATTTGATAAACTTTAAAGTTCTTATTAGCTGTATATGCTAAAAACATTCTCACTACCTCTAATCTAGCAACAAGTGCAAAAGTTTCTTCAAAATCAATTCCTTCTTATTGCGAATATCCTTTACAAACTAGTCTTGCTTTGTTTCTCATAACTTTACTTTGTTTATTTACCTAGATTCTAAATACCCATTTAGTTCCAATAACATTTTTATCTTTAGGTCTAGGAACCAATTCCCAAGTCTTGTTCTTTTCAATCTGCTTTAACTCTTCTTTCATAGTTTTTATCCAGTAGTCATATTTTTATTAGGCTCAACTTGAGAAATTAAACACAATTCTTCAGTAACTTGTTTTTTTGTCATAACTTCTTCGTTCACACTTCGAATAATTTGTTCAATAGGGTGATTCTTTGTCACATTTAAGTTCGATGTCACTTGCTCAATTCTGCTTTCTGCTCTAGGTTCAGATCTAGGTTCTCTCTTTACTTCTCCTTGTAATTCAATTTGTAAATCAGTGTCAGATTCATAAAACAATTCCTGCTCAACATTCAGATTGTTAGTCCTTTGATTAGTCTCTTCATTAGAATTATAGTCAAGTATCATTTCTTGAATTCTAAACTTTTCATCAATTCTCACATTAGCACTTTCAACAGTAGTCTTCAATCTCTGATTAAAACATCTATATGCTTCATTTTTCAATGAATAACCAAGAAACATTCCTTCATCGCTTCTACAATCAAACTTTCCAATATCAGCATCCCTCTTAATATAGTATTTACTTGAAAAGATTCTAAAGTATTTTATTGTAGGTGTATGTCCAAACCAAAGTTAAATAAGGTGTGTTACTAGTACCTTGTTTAATTTGCACTTTGCTCATAGTGCATATTGTGGTGTCCACTGCTTCTCTCCAAAATATTTGTGCTACATTGTTCTCAAACATCATTTCTCTAGTTGCTTTTGTCATTGGTATGTTCCTTCTTTCTGCTATCCCATTTTGTTGCAGAGTATTAGGGGCTGAAAGCTATCTCTTTATACCATTATCCTCAAAAATGTTGTTAAATTTATTTTAAACTAATTCTCCTCTTCTATCAGATCTCAAGCATTTAATCTTCAAACCAAATTCATTCTCAACTCTACTCTTAAATATCTTAAACTTCTCAAAAGCTTCAAATGTATCTCTAAGAAATACAACCCACATGATTCTAGTGAAATCATCAATAAGAAGCATGAAATACCTTTCACCATAAAAAGTTTTTGTTCTTGTTAGACTACTCAAATTTGTATGCACAATCTCCAACTTCGCTGAAGTAGTAAACATCTTGCTTGGAAATGAACTTATCTTCTGTCTTGCCAATACACATTCTTTGCACATCATGTTAGTAGGTTTCAAAATCTTAAGCAAGTCTCATTCTAGTGAAATTATCAATAAGAAGCATGAAATACCTTTCACCATAAAAGGTTTTTGTCCCTGTTGGACCACTCAGATTTGTATGCACAATCTCCAACTCCATTGAAGTAGTAAACATCTTGCTTGGAAATGAACTTATCTTCTGTCTTGTCAATACACATTCTTTGCACATCATGTTAGTAGGTTTCAAAATCTTAAGCAAGTCTCTAACTACAAATATAGTATTGAGCTTCACAATGTTATCAAAGTTGATATGACAAAATCTCTTATGCCATAACCAACTATCATCCACTATATCAACCAAAAATGTCATTTCAGTAGGGTTCAACTGAAATACATTATCTCTCGTTCTTATACCAGTACCAATCAATGTACCATCTTTATCCTTGATAATGCAAGTCTACTCTATAAACTGCAACCGATATCCCTTGTCAACAAATTGTCCAACACTCAAAAGATTATGTTTCAAACCATCCACGAAGTAAACATATTCAGTGTTAGTCTTTCCATCAAGAATAATAGATCATTTTCCTTTTCTGTGACACGTTGCATTATTTCCAACTCTTAACTATACCTCCATCATAACTATTGAACTCAAAAAATTTGTTCATATCTCCAATCATATGATGGGAGCAGCCACTATCTATAATTCAATCAAACTTTTTCTTCTCAATTTGTGATACTAATGCTTTTTCTATTTCCCTTTTAGGACTTTCTTCTTTAATAGCAACAAATCTTATCTCATCATCCTCATCATCCCAATCATCTAGGAAATTCACCATCTTAAAATCAATTTCATCATCTTCATTAACAAAGAAGCAATCCTTACGTATTATTGACTTGTAAGGCTTTCGAGGTTTAAACTTCTTTACTCTCTTAGGACATTTAGAAGAATAATGGCCAAGTTCTTTACATGTCCAACAAACAAGAATTTTGTTACCTTTAGGTTCTCTCTTCATAAGCAAGATAAGTCCTTCATCAATCTTCTTATCTTCTTCTTCTTTTGCTTCTCGGCTACCACTAGCATAATCTCCACTTGTACTCACACATCTTATCAATATAGGTATGTCTCTTTGTATGCTAAAGGCAATTTCCACTCTAGCTAATTCTCCATTTTGTTTCATCCATAATTAAGATCTTTGCAACCTCGCAAGAAGAGCCTCTCTTTTAAAGTTAGGTGTCTAGGGAATAACTTGTTCAATCATCTATGCCCTTAAATGAAAAGCAAGTGTCAATGTCTTCGAAATTTTCCATAAAACTTCATCTTTTGACTTTTCACCTCTACAACTTTTTATTCCAACAACAATTTATAATATTCTACCAATGTAAGCTCTTATAGTTTTATCTTTCTACATTTTAGCATCTCAAAACATACATATCCAACTCTCTAGCCTTCTTAGCATGTTCATCACCTTCAAATATCCTCTATAAAGTATTCCAAATTTCATTAGCAAGTCTTAAAGATTTTACCTCTCCATACTTGGTTTCAGGAAGGGCTGGTAGCAGTGCTTCCCTAGCAAGCATATTCTGTAAAAATAGATCTTTTTCATCTTGTTCGCAAGAGCCAATCTTATCTTCTTCTATCACAATCTTCTTGGTCAATGTAACTAGCCAATATTCTGGACCCATACACAATAGGTGACTCTTTATCTTCTCCTTCCAGTTGTCAAAATTGATTCCATCAAACTTCAGACTTTCTTTCTTGAAATAAGTTGTGGATCTCCTCAAGCTGTTAAACTTTTCCTTCAAGGACTTGATGTTTTGATACCAGTTGTTAGAAAGTAAAATCCACCAAGATAACTAAGAGGAGGGGGGGTGAATCAGTTACGCATGTAAAACAACTCTCAATATCTTTATTCATTCTAAAACTTTTAAACAATAGATGTAACAATTATAGAAAGATAACCATGCACAATAACACTAGATAAGTTAACTAGGGAAGCCCTTGATTAGAGGGAAAACCCTGGTGGGAATGATGCCCACAAGATGATGTACTAATATAAAAGTTCCTTGAGAAAGGATGGACTTTGTTAAGAGCCAATGAAATACAATCAATACATATGAGTCCCTATTAGGAGACTTTGAATCCTTGTTGGAAGATTCCAACTCTGTTAGGAGTTGTGCCAACCCTATTAAGAGTTGAAAGGAGGACAACTGAACCCACTATTCAAATAGCCTCAGACTGTCTTCACCAAACAAGCTTCAGGATAATTTATCCAAGTTCTTAAACTGACTAAACAACAACTTCTTTGCCATACAGTTCCTTTGAAGCTCACAATAGATCATCAACATCAATCTCTACTCTAATCAAGTACATATTTGCATCCAAGTTCACATACATAATAACCATCCACATTGGATACCAATCCACAAGGAAATGACCTTTCCTTTATACGAAGTCCTAAAACAAGTATTGAGTTGGTCTTGAGGCTTTCTCAATTTGCATTGAGTAATAAAGGACATTATTAAGATATTACAATACATGTTACATTACAATTAAACTCTTTTCATAATAATTTTATGAATAGTCATCTCACAGGAACGAACACGTTGAACAAACTTCATAAGTTGGCTCAAATTGCATATCTGATTTCACCATCTAGAACATAACATCTTGAACATATCTCTGACCATCCTCTAAACGTGCTGCACATAATTCCATCTCAACTAAAAGATATAACTGATTTACCAGTACCCGTTTTTCAGAAACTCTCTGTAAAAGCTACCTCTAGAAAACATCGCATGACTTTGTCATAACTGCATCTCTTTCTGCGCAATTAACTGTAGTACCAATTGATGAAGCCCAAGATTCTAGGCCTCCATTTGTGCACGTTGTCTAATCTTTTCAAGCTGTGGGACAAACCATTCAGATTGGGACTCTTTTTATTTCAGTATAATATAAGGATATGACCCTAGAATCAAGCACAAACAATAGATGCCAATATGAAAAGCTTGATCCTGTTGTTGGTTGTTTTGATGAGATTAGGGTAAAGCAAGAAAGATCTACTATGCAGGGTTGTGTGTTTAAATATGCTGCATCCAGATTGAATTGATACAACAGGAAGAAATGTTTGGAAAGCTTTCCTTGGATCCACTTAACTGCCAATACCAGATCGATCACATGAAGTGTTCCTTAGATTGAACTAACAATAATAACTCCAGATTTTACAAGAAATTATTCAGCACTGACTGATCTTGGGTGAGAATGAGGAAAGAGTCACATCTATTGTTCAGGATTGTTCATTTTGTCAGTAAGATGGCAAAGGCTGAAGCTTACATTCACAGTACCTACATTCGAGGCTTGTCCTCTACATTATTACATATGGGGAGTTTCAGACAATGGGCTGAAGGCAGATATCTTTTATACTATCTTCCTTCAGGAATGTGAGCACCAACTGGAAGTAAGAGGACATTATCTACAAAATTGATGATGCTTCATTTGTTCAATTTTTAGACCAGATATGAAGGTTATTAATATCACACCAATGAAGGCTTGAGGAAAACTTCTCTGAAAACCATCAACGAAGTTGTATAGGCAAACAGTGGATTGTTTCATATACATGAAAATTGGAGGCAGAGCGAGAATGGTACAGTTCAGAGTTGTATTCTGAATATAGAGAGAGTATTCATCTGATTTTATTCAAAAAGCTGGTACTTCCATAATTTATGAAGCAAGGGGCATATGGACCTGAAAATGCAACTGACTTGTTAAATCTCTCTATTTAGCAATTGTTTTATGGTGCCCAATGATGGAGTGAAATGATGCTATAGAGGTATTTCCTCGCAGCCTGCCCAGCCAAAGCACGTCTTCATTTAATATTCTTTTGGAGTACCGTCTCGTGCTGCAGAACATTGACAAATGAATGGTAATCCATATCGCAACCAGTAAATATGTGAGCATCGATCTCTCTAGAGGTTTCTGTGTATAACAGCAGTATAAGGAAAAGTCTTTTTATTCATCCTGATCATTCTCCAGATGCTGCTAAGTATAAATCTGAAGTCTCAGAAAAAAGAGCCAACAATTATTACAACAATCCAGTGCTCATGGAAAGACATACAAGTCATCCCGATGAAACAATGAACAAACAACTACACTACTGAAAAATTGTCGTATCTTACAGGACCCTTCCAAATAAGGATGTTTATCTATCAATATTCGATGATCTGTATCTAACGATGCTTCATGTCTCTTGCAGGTATGAATAAATACATGAAGAGGGAGTGCCGGCTCAAAAAGGAATGCAAAGTGTCAACAATAGTGATCGGATTTGGACAAACCGCTAAGAGCAGGCAGAGTGAAATACATTCATTTCTAAACAATTTTCACATGGTTATCATAATGTGCCTTTCAGAGTCAAGTGGCAGTCTGCAGGAGTAGCTTTGGAGAATTATATTATCATACCCGATGAAGAAATATGCACAGGATGAAGTCAACAAGAAACGCAGGAGAGTTACATCTGGAAAAAACTCTATTTCACACAGAGTTAGAAAACAAATAAGTCTGAAAGTGCCATAACCAAGTTGCTCAAAACTAACGGCATTGTGTTGCGCACCTCTCAATCAAATTGATTTGAAAAGAAATATCTTGCATACGGGAAAAGACACATGAGCAATCTCCAGCTTTCCACAGACAGACTGCAAGTATCTTCTCAAAGCCACTCCATAACTTATACCCAAGATTAAATGAATCGGGTGATATTATAAGTTATGTGTTTTACAAACTATATTATAAATTTTATCCCTAAGCATAGCTTGGAATAGATTTACCAATTAGTTATTTGTTATAAAGGGTCTCGTTGTTATGAGGAGAATTCAGTACCCTTTCATTGGCTATAAATATAGATGTAAAATCATACAATATACAATTCATATTCCTACAAATTTTTACATACCCAGGTTATATATATGCTCTATGATACATTTTATTCTTTCATTGGTAAAGAAATGATTTTTTGAACTAAGCTCATGAATTCAGATTATTGAGTAAATATATTTATGCGATTTTGGAGTCAAACTGCATTGGATGGATCATCCATAAGGAGTGTCTCTAGTGCAATTTTTTTTCTGGCATGATCAGTAAGAAATATTTATTTTATTTTATTTGCATGAAGCTTTAGAGTTAAAATATTATATAGTTTTGTCCTTTGTAATTATTATTTTAATTTTATAAATAATTTATATGATAGATAAGTGGACGGGATCAATTATAGCTACTGAGAAATATTTAATTGTTTCTGAATCTATGTTTGGTTGGACTCCGAACCACAGGAGTTAAAATACATTCCAAACATTTTTAAAATTGCGTTCATGTATTTGATCTATAGCATCTCGATTACTATTATTTATAATTAATGTGCGTAGAATTTTATAAAGTTGTATGTTTTAAACTTATAACAGTGACTCTATCACCTTTTGGCACTAGTCTTTATATTTTCCATAATTCGTAATCCATATGCTAGCAATTATTTCATATCTTTCCTTTGAAGAGTTAATATATTCATTTGTTGCATTACTCTATACTTATTCTTATTTTGAAAACATTCATATATTCATTTATTATTCTCAATTCACAATCCACAAGTTTGAAGTTTTCTATAATCCTTGTCGTTTGGGAAAATTTCAATAAATTTGCATTCTAATCAATTTGTTATAAGTGTCTTGGATCTAAGTGTTTTGTCCAGGATTAGGTGCCCCCACCTTGGTTTTGCAGAGCTAGAAGCGCAAGGGATTTGGATTGCATTGATCAATCTCGTCAAGTTGGCCATAACCAATTGGATATCCCAGCATCGAATTGGCAAGACTTGTAGGATTCCAATCTACTGTTTTGGGAACCAACACCAATAAACATCTATGAGTATATGTCTAAGAGCACATAACCCAACTCGTTGAACGTTGACCGCGCCAAATGCATCTACCTCTACGACTCTGGAAATCTTCACTGAATAAGGTGTATGTTGACATCAATGATAGCTATTATCATGAATGCAATACATAAGCATTGACTCATGTCTACAGCAATGCTATGATACTCCCCCACAAAAATATCATCAGCATTCATGCTAAAAGTATCGTCATCTTGTCATCAAAAAGGCGTGACAATATCATTACAAAGTCCCATGAATAATAATCTTTGGCAGATGGCATAATAACCAAATGGTTTACATTTCCCATAGTTATAGGGAAACTAACCATTTGGCGGACTAGCTTGCCAACCTTGTTGTTCAAATTGACACTATAACTACTTGGAGGGATGACATGAGCCTACATCCGGAAATAAAGATTATTAGTAATTATGACAGAATAAATGCAATTGTTGGGGGGATATTGTCATGATTTCCGCCTTTTAATCAACCACTTTGGTACTTATGAAACAAAGTTGCCTTTTTCGACGATGTGCCAAGCCATTATTACTCCTTTCTCACATGGATTATGGGTCATTTGATCGCCGTGCGTAGAAGGATCAATTTGTGGGTTTTGGGTATCCTATTTTAGTGCTATCCTCACCATTGTTACCATAGGCTAAAGCTATTGTGGAATTTTTCAATGATGGGAGCTAAGCCTAACAAACAAGAGCCTAATAACCATAACTTTTGGAAGGAGAAGGAGCCTGTTTGGGAGCAGTTGAGTAAAAGGAAGTTGTTTGGGAGCAGTTGAGTAAAGGGAAGGTTACAAGCTAAATGGAAAGGCTCCATCGTTGCAAGCCCCATATCACGAAGAAGTTTTATAAGAACTAGGAGGGGGCTAAGGTTACCCTTTATGGTGTAAGTGTTACTGTCAATGTTGATCTAATGCAAAAATCACTGGGTTACCAAACACTAGTATTAACTTCCTCAAGCGAAAAAAAAAATATCGAAAGAGATTTCCAAAAATGGAGAAAGAGAAAAGGCTGGTTTAGGTTGGGGAATTCTTTGACTTGGACCAGATAAAGGAGATTTGGGAAAGGGTTCTTTCATGTGTTAGGGTTTACTTCATTCTGGATGGCCACTATCATATAGTATACAATTATCACTTTATGTTTCTCAATCCCTTTTGATATAAAAAGAGGATATCCTTTCCTTTCTACCTAGTGAAATCTTCATTTCAGAGCCTTAATGCCCCTCGTAGAAAAGCCGGTAGGCTTATTTTGTATGGAGGCTTAATTTTGCTTATTACGAAGTACTACAAAGCTAGGACTCCGATGGCCTTTGTCCCCTCTATGAAAGGGAAAAGAAAAGTGGAAGAAAAGATCATTGAGGCTGGTCATGAGAAGAAAGGGAAGAAGGGTCCTGTGACTGGGAAAAACAAGATTAAGCCACGGGGAATGGAAATTGAGTCACGGATCTCTCAGATGGTGAGGCTGAGAGGAAGGTGGTTTTACAAGGGAATAAAAGACAGGACATGCCTACAAATAGCGGAGTTTGTAGTTCCAAGGACGGCTACTCTATTAGTCTTGAGGAGACTTCTATGAAAAATAGCCAGAAGAATAGTTCGAGCTCAAGGAGTGAGTCGGAAAATGACACTCCCGCTGGGTCATCTAAAGTTCAGGAGAAGAAAGCCATTGTTGTGATTAAAGATGGCAATGTTGAGCATGGAGGCAATAACAAGAGGAGTCTGATTTCTAGACCTGTTGATACAGATAAAGCTGAGGATGTGGAGTTCACCCCAATAGCTGAGGAGAAGGATATTTCTACGGCTGACAATGAAAATAAGGATGAGGGCCATATTGCTGGTAGTATTGGTCAGTAGCCTAGGGTTGATAGAGGACAAGGCTAGTTATGGAAAAGATAACATTGAAGGGATCATGGAGGTCGGGAATCAAAATGTGAATCCTGTGGATGAGATAGGCTATCCCTGACCTTTGGGGATGACACTATTTTCCCTCCTGACATAAATAATCCTAAAGATCATGGTTTTGATGTGAGAAGCTCAATGATAATCAGCTTAAGGAGGATAGTATGCAAGATGTGCAGGGTGGCCAGGATGAGGTTACTCTAGATAGCACCCTTGAATTTCTCAACAGGGCCAAGTTGAAAGCCCATACCTCTCTGGGAGTTGACACCTGGATTTATAATGAGCTGAAGGCTTTGAAGAAGATAGTCTGTGAATTGCAGGAAAAGCTAGATGCTGAGATTACCAAGAGGGAGGTCTTGGAGGCCAAAGTTGGTGACATTCCTAGGAGACTTTTGGAGCATGAGGGGAAGCTGAGTCAATTGATCAAAGCCAGTGAGAAAAATATTCAGGATGTCACCTCCAGTCTCCTTGCAGCTGCTACTAGGCTGGGTAAAGGTTATTTGGAGGAGGTAAAGACTAAAGACTCTCCTGTTGCTGTTTCTCTTAGCGGGGGTCCGAGCAAACGCACGAGGCTTAACACAAAGAAGGCTGGAATGGTGTCCCCTACAGTGCAGGTGAAAGATTATGTTGAAGAAGTTGCTAATATTGGTAAGAGTATGGCTAATGCCATTAAAGAGCTAGTTTAATGCTCTTAAGTTTTTTGTGTCTTTCTGTCAATTGTATGGTGGTTTTTGTTGCTGGAAGCTGGTTGTCGCTGTTGGCATTTTGTTTTTCCCAGCAAGTGGTTGGTCTGTTTTTGTCTAGAAGGGTTTTGGTCTTATTGTCTATTTATTGTTGTATGGGCTGGGATCTCAGGTCCCTATAAAACTTGGTTAAGAGTTGGTACTTAAAATTTTTATCTTTCTGATGTTATTTTGTTTGGGGTTTCAGGGCCCCTCAAAACCTGTTTTTACTTTCATCCAAAAAAATAATCTTCAGCAGATATGAGCTTCTTCAAAAACGATGACGGCTTTCATACTTGAGCAGAAGTCATAAATACATGGACCAATGAAAACCCCACAACGATGCCAACTCATACACAACTGGTTGAACAAGCTATGAAGATGCCTGAGGTAATGAAGAGATGGTGCCAAGTCACATATGATTCAGCAGAGACCACAATAAGGAGAAAACAATAAAAAGTAATAATATGAATCGATTCCAGCTTAATGTGAACCACAAATTCATGAGATTAAGGCAAACACAGAGAAACTCCAAAGAATACATGCTCAACTGTGATAGAGTTTGATTAACAGAGAAGGCTAAAAATATGATAGTAGAAGATCACTGTCACAACAGAAGTTTTGAGAACTTTACTGCAGGTAGTCTCAGGTAAGATCTTTATCTTAGCTATCTAAATTTAACGTGAACTTGGTTCATCTCAGCCTCTGGAGGACAAAAACCCTTTAGAGAAGAATAAGATATGATGGTGAAATATTCCTCCTCACTGGTGAATTGGCAGTGACTCGGAATTCACAGTTGGATTCAAAAATCGAGCTCTGTCAAAAAAATCATGTACCTTTCTGAGACAAATTTGTAAAGCTTGAAGAATTAATATTAGCTAATATCTTTATTCACCAACTTTATAATTCATTTGGTAAGGAGCATGTTGAGTCACCATAAAGTAAATAAAGTAAGATTTAATGTATTAGGTGATGAACATGTTTTGTTAGAGATTGAACGTGAGCTCCATACTAGCCGTGAATTGGAAGATAGGGATTTAGTCTCTGGAGCATAAAGTATTTGGGAATCGTGGTCTTCTTTGTGTGCATAAATTATCATTGCTAGGCGATTTTCCAATTGCTGCCATGGGAGACTGGTTAACGGTCAGTTTGTGTGTGGCCTGAGAAAATTGTTCAAACTCAAAACAAACATATAATACTGTAGCAAAAGAGATCTCCTCAATAAACTGGCACATATATATTCATTGTTTTGAGCACATTCATTACAAATGCAAGCAGCAAGAAAGGAAGATGACAAACAAGCAGTACAGTGAAAGTAAATCATTGGAAAAACTCAGAAAATCAGAAAATACTATAAGCAAGCAAGCTGTTTGGTGAAATTCTCAGAGAAAATAGTGAAAAAAGGGCAAAAAACAGTAAGGTTTTTTGTGGTGGTATCAGAGCTTGCAAACCTGCCAGCCTATGTGTTGTGTTCGGTGATATGCATTTTAACCAATGTTTTACCTGTGTCGACATTTTTACCAACATTTGTTTGTGCCCATAAATAAGCGAGAATCAAAACTTGTGAAAACTTGGCCAGCAAAAAGAATGGTGAGTACTCTAGGAGTTAGCATCTATGGCTGAAAGGGTTAAGTCTGAAAGTGGCAAGTTTTAAGAATTCAATCCCGAATTTCTTCCCATTTCTACTCCCCCAATCAAGCCTTAGGGCGTGCAAAATGAAGAGCTTGGAAACTTTGAGTAATAATGTAAAAAGAGGTCAAATTTTAAATTGAACACTTATAAATTTTTGGAGTAACTGAAAATGCCCAAGAAGGGTCGGAATCTGACCCTAATTGGGAATTATTTCACATCCACAACAAAAGCCCGCCCAATCTAAATAGCAATTCCCTTTGCCATCAGTCAAAAAAATTATTAACACTTCAAATTTGGAAAAGGGTAGCTGTAAGGCTGAAAGTTGTACGAGTTGACCAAGCTTTTCAGGAGATTGCCCAAGAAGGGTCGGATTCCAGTCCTCTTTGGGGAATAATGACCAAACTATGAAAATCCTTGTCCTGCCATTTTAACCAAATCTTTGCTGCCTTTAAAAAAAATTGTAAGATTGGCAAAATCTGATAAATAAATGACTAATTGGCTCGAGTTAGGATGGGAAATGATTAAGTTTTTCAAGAAAATGCCCATGAGGTGTCGTAATCGAACCCTCTAGGAATTAATTCCCAAATCAAGCAGATTTCCAACCCTACTTTTTTGGCAAAATCTTTGATATCAATCAAGTTTGTGAAACAACTTTAGCAAGATATGGGAAGGAAACGAGGTAGAAAGTTAAAGTTTTAATGAAAATGACTAAGTATAGAGGAAATTGTTGAGGAACGATTGCAATCCGACCCTTTTTGGGATTTTTTTCCCATGATTGTCTAATTGCCGCCCTCCCTCTCTAAGTGAAAATGCCCAAAAATCAGGGAACCCACCCCACTTTGGGAAAAGTTTTCACATCAATGTTGAAATTCTGACCCTTAAAGCATGCCAAACTTCCCAACAGCAAAACACATTTCCATTGCAAATGTGAGGAAATTTAATAAAGGCAAGGTTCAAATCTGATTAAACTTCTGAAGGTAGGTCCAAGGTTGAAATTGGTGTCGAGGAATTTCCAAAGAGGGGTCGGAATCCGACCCTCTTTAAGAAATTTTCCCATCTCCTAATCATTTTCACCCAGCAGTTAAACATTGAATAATTTGCCACTCAATTGTAGCAGGTCAGCCTTAATAGATGGTTTGGAAACTCACAAAATAAGCAAAGCCCCATGATTAATTTAATTAAATTTTCATTGGCTAAGAAAGCCAAAGTTGGCCTTCTTGAGTGACGTCTCTATTCACATCCAAACCGCCTATATAAGAAAGCTCCAAATCATTTCATTTCCACAACAAGTCAACAGCAAGTCGAGCTCTGCCTATGCCTGCAATTTGTATCCCTATCCAACAGAAAATTACATCAAGATTTAAGCAGAAAATTCCCTCTGCAAATTGGTAGTGATCCCGTGTTCATTAGCAGCAATTTTGGTCCTTTGACGAGATGGCAGATCTAACCAGCAGCGAATTCTATTCCTCATCAAGCGATGACCTTCTACAAAAAGGACAGGTTTCGCTAAGATCAGAGATGGAAGATGAAGGATGAAAGGAAAACAATTCTGGGCATGTGATATATGAAAAGACTTACTTCCCAGATTTCAGAATAGAATTTACAAGGAAAAAGCTGGATCTCAAATTTGAAAGGATTCATAATGACAATAGAAAGAAAGAGGAACTAAAACAAACTTTATTCATGAGCATGCTAAGTCTTTCTTCATTTTTTGTTTCTTTTCATCATTATGTGATCTTAAGACTTCTTTAGTCTTTTGTCTTGCAAGATGCATTCAAATGGGGAAGGCTAAGATGCAAGTGGGATGTCTCAACATCAGGACTTCAAGTTCAAAGATGCAAATGAGAAGGAAAATCTGACATCAAGACCATCAAAGTGCAGGCCCAAATCAAGATCAAGATGGAAATCCAGGAAAATGAAAGCAGTTCAATCACATGAAAATATCATTGAGAAATTCGAAGACAACCACAAGTCCAAGTCCAACCATAAGAAAAACTTTCAGAAGAATGGAGAAAATTCAGAAAGATGAACAGTTCAAGAATAGGAGTCATCTCAATTACCCTCAAGAAACCTGGAAGAGTTAATCAAAGTTAGAAATCTTGAAAGTTGCTTTCTGACCGAGCAAGAAATATTTGCAGTTTAAACAGACAGTTCCAAAAGCTAAGACTCAAGGCACATGCACTTCAATAGACTTACAAGATAAAGGTAATGAGGTGGCATTGTTTAAAGATTGATAGCTGCAGGAGCTATTCTAGTTACCTGTGATGATTTTTCTATCTGGTACTATATTATTCATCAGCATTGTTGCATTCTTTTGGTTGCAACATATGGTCTTGCATGTGCCCATTATCAAGAAAGGCTTCGTATAGTCAGTTAAGTTCATATATAATATACTAGAAACATTGTATGTTTGGCAGAATTTCAGTTTCATCGAAGAGCCTTAAATTCTTGAGAACAGAAGCTATTGAATAGTCATGTGTTTATGTAGCTGCTGGCACATGAAGAGCCACATGGTTGTGTGGCTAATGAGTCCATTGGCACAATCAAGAACCACTGTTGTGTAACAGCGATCAGAGCATGTAGCATCTCAGTCAACACATGGAGAGTTACCATCTTTGAAACAGCACTTTATGGTAACTGTCATCTGTACATGTGAAGTGGCAGTCAGAATTCAATGCGGCCTTCATTCTTATTTATCGGCATATTTTAGAATCAGTTATCTTTGAGTTGTCTGCATTGCTTTGGGTGGTGTGTCACCATTCATTTGTGGCCTGATATCAGGGATTGAGGATTATTCTGAATTCCATTTTTAAGTGGTGTGTGCTCTTTGTGTATGTTCACCACAAGTATTCTCTGGTCATCATCGTGTGATGCATCTTTCAGTTATCTTGATCTAAAATTCAATGCTCAGGAGTTAAGCCCATGTGCGGTCTTGACTCTGGAATGCAGAATGATTTGACATACGACTGATTTAATCATCGTGATTATTCTGTTTGGGGGACAGTAATAGTTTGCCTAATATTAATCAGCAGTATAACATTCTCTGTGGAAATTATGTGACCATTTTTGTATGTGACATTTGTGATTCAAAAGGAGGGATATATATTTTGTGGATGTCTAATCCTGTAAGGACAAACTACTAGTATTTGTTATGTGATAACAGTCTTGGCAAATAAGTCTTTCATCTGTCTAAGCTTGTGAAGCTTTGTATTGAATCTCTAGATTATTCAATTAAGGGTCTACTTTGAGTGTGGCTGGTCCTTTCCCCTCGGGATGGAGAGTTTTCCCAGGATACATATTGTGTCTTATTGTTTCTTTTTCTGATGTTTTGCTGCTTATTTTCATTCATGGTCTAAAATATTAACACTAAGTTGTCTACCTCAATCAGAAGATTCTAAATTCAAGCACAGTCAATCAAATCATGTCAAGTGTCCAATTTTTTCATCGGTTGTAAAATTCATTGTAATTTTCTTATTGGCTCACGATGTGGTGCTCTCATGTAATTGATTGTACATTTGGCAACAATAATTAGGGTTTTGGAGGATTAATCACAGCCTTTGATCTTCAATTAATCTTGGCCGTTCATCATAATTGGACATCCATAAAAGGTCAAGGCCTTCTCATCTATAAGGAGTATTGTCTACTCCAATTAGAAGTTTCTAAATTCAAGCACAGTCAATCAAATCATGCCAAGTGTCCGATTTTTTCATCGATTGTAAAAATAATTGTAATTTTCTTATAGTCTCATGATGTGGTGCCCTCATGTAATTGGTTGTACATTTGGCAACCCTAATTAAGGTTTTGAAGCATTAATCATGGCCCTTGATCTTCAATCGATCTTGGTTGTTCATTGTAATTGGACATCTATAAAAGGTCAAGGCTTTCTCATTTGTAAGGAGTTAGAAAGTTAGATTCATTAGATTAGAGGAGAAGCATTAGAGAGCTAGAAGTAGAGTGGGCTAGCTAATGGATAATTCATTGTTGGTTCTCGTGGTGAATTACTTAATATTGCTTTGAAGTGTTACATGGTTTCGTCAATCTTTCACTAGATTTTTTTCATGTTGAAGTAGTTTAGTTGAATGGAAATAATTTGGATGTTCACTTGATTGACTCAAACAAATCCAACGACTAGCTTCTACTGATGGGAGGAGTTTCTTGAGTGGTAAGTTGATGACTGAAAGCACTTAAACTTCAATTGATATTCAATCTTTAGTTTGCATCCATTTGATGGGATTGGAGAGGAGATATTGATTTGAAAACCATTAAGTGTTCCTTAGAAGCTTACGCTAGGTAGCTGGAGTCGTTAATTATACTACATCCAGTAAACTCTAAGTCATCCATAATTCCTTACATTCCTAGTTAAGAGTAAAACAAATAGAAGCCTCTAAGTCATCCATAATTCCTTACATTCCTAGTTAAGAGTAAAACAAATAGAAGCCGGCAATTTTAAGTATTGAAAAGTTGAAAAACCAAAGCTATATTTTCATTCTACATTGTGAAGCCAGATCTTTACAAGTGTAAGAGTTGATATCTAAGAATAGCATAAGTCCTACAATGACAATCTTACAACCAGCATATCACATTATAAAAGTGAAATCCACAATTAAGAAGGATCGAGGATCCTTGAAGCCATTGCATAATCTTACTTTGCAAGCTTAGAATTAGATGACCTCATATCAAGAGGATTGAATATTTAATGTTTCACCTCGAAACAGTGAGTGTTTGATTTTGCTTGTTATAAGCTCGATTTTGCTTATTATAAGCTCACATCAACACTTGCATTCCATATTAACCTGAGTACTAGTGACTTGGCTCAAGTATGTGACAACGTAATTTAAGTTTGTGACAACGTCCTAACTCAAAGATTCTGATGCAAATTAGTTTCCAACTTTATGATCTGTTGAAATAGACTTTTGCTTGGTACATTGGATCAATTACGAACTGCGCTTTACACAATATGATATAAGCTTACATCATATTCTCTAAAACGATCAAATATAACATTCCCCGCATTCTTAATATTTGTAAACCTGAACCCTGCCCGTTTGGTTGCAGGCATAGGAATGGAGAATAGAAATGCATATTGGAAATAGGAATGGCTATTCCAATAACAGCTATTTTTTGGAATGGGTATAAGCTCATTTTAGAAGCAAAATGAGAATATGTATTCATATTCCCTATTCCAATTGATGAACCAAACGGAAAATAGGAAACGTATTCCAAATTTTCTATTCCTATTCCAGCAACTGAACAGGCACAAATTAAAACTAATTCTGCCCTCAGCTGCCGGTGGTGTTTCGGTAAGACTGCAGTTAGTATGTAAATACGTTGAATTCAGGATAATTTTGCTACAAAAAATTCTAAGTAACTTTCAACATAATAGATTCTTCACAGAGCGATATTCATAGTAGAAAAAATCACCTACCTTAGCGTTGGTGTGCTGGAAGTGGCTTTTTTAGTTGCCAGGACAGGCGAGCATTACTTTCGGATCCAACCCTTGTTCAATGAACTGCTGCACTATAACAACTGTAATCAAAATCTTGTTTTGAAATGTACGCGTCATCTCGTGCAACAGCCACGTAGTGACAATGTGTAGGACATATCTGTTTAAAGGTGTTTTATGTGACAGGTGCGTCTCCTGCAATTTTTCCTTAAAATCGTGGTGTGCAAGGGAGAAAAGATTTTTACTATTTTAAAATTTAATTCTATATTTTTCTATTTCTTTTATAAAAAATTAAATCGTTATATTTAAAATTTATTAAATATAATTTTTTATTCTTTATTATATAATAATTAAAAGATATTGAAATAATAAATATAAACTTTAAAAAAAAAAATTGCTTTTTTAAATATTATTTCACTTTCAGAATTTTAATAACTTTTAAATTATGGTCTATAGTTAAGATAGTATAGATAATAAATTATATATTTAAAAAATTAAGTTATATTTGTATTGTATTGTTTATATTTTTAACAATATAATACAATCTAATACATATATGATATTTATAAGTTTAAGTTATATGTTTTTTATTAAAGAACAAACCAAAAACTAGGGGGATAGCCTTTTACAATAGTGGTGGAACAACCATCAAAAACCTACTAGTAACATCACAAAACTAGCTGGCAACCAGCACACAACCAAATAGTCCCCCTAACAGCTCATATCAAAAACATCATAAATAGTATACCAAAATATAGAGTTACTAGTATTCCTACTTTTAAAACCCGCAAAGTTTACCAAATTAACAAACTGCACATAGGTGTTCATTGCATCGTACCACCTATAGCCCATAAACAAGTTCAACATAAAAAGCAAAACCATCAACAGCAGATGAGGAGAGACCAAAAGAGGACCAAAAAAGAAACAACAAAAACCAGAAAGCCATTAACTAGCCTCTTTCTTTTTTCCCTTCCCAGCCATGAGATTCTTGGGCCAGTCAACCTCAAGCAAGCTATAAAGAAGCTTTGTGTCCTCCTTTCCAAGGTTCTCCTCCTCCAAGTTATTAGCCAATAGTTGAAGAGTGGTCGTCGCTGTGTGTGTCACTCTGAGAGTGAACTTGGAGAAAAGGTCGAAACCCTCTTCTAGCGCCATGCACTTATCCATCAGCTCCTTGTGTTCCTTTCAGGTAACAGGTTCATTTTCCTTGTTTTTCAGCTTGTTGGTGAACAGATTGTCCTTTCAACTATTTAACAAATTCACTCTATGCCCAAGGTACAAAAATTACAAAATGTCCACAATAGTTGAGAAAATCTCATGTTATTCGATTTTCTCTTTGAATTTTAAAGGTATATCTCTCTTATGAAATTTGCAATGAATTCAAAATTATCTTTGCACTTTTACCAGAAAGCACGTAAGGATCTCTCACTTACTCTTCGGTACTAGGGTAAGAATCAATACAAACAACAAAAATAAACATTCATTGAACCATACTTCCACAAAATATCTACTTTAAAGGAATGAATAACACCATAAACTGGTTTTAATCATTCAAACACCTTAATTGAAATGAACTTACAATAAGAACAACAATCAAATATCTTGAACCAATAAACTAAAGTTCACAAAGTAACAGTGATCTAACACTTTGAACACCAAGTTTCTAAGTCGAATTCAAGATGCTATATATATATATATATATATATATATATATATATATATATATATATATATATATATATATATATATATATATATATATCCTTCTTCATGCACACAGTCATTCAAAAAGTAAAACATCCATATACTATCTTTTGATTACTGTCTATAAAGTATCTACTTATCAGATTTTTTAACTATCTATTTCTAAACTTAATCAGTTCAATACCCCAACATTTATAGTTACATTACAAAATCTGAAAGGCCTCCATCAAAACCCAGCATTTCAGTTAAAACAAGAAACAGTTACGAACAAGCAAGCAGTTATAAAAAAGTGTCAAAATGTAACTAAAATGACATCTTGTTCAAGCCTCGCCACCAGTCTTCTCTTCCTCACACACGGTCTGACGCACCGGCTTCCAGCTTCTAAAAGTGTTCATGAACTCCTATAGGGCATGGGAATGTGGGTTTTGCAGACTCAACAACCTGGCCCTACACATGTCCTTTTTCCATTTGAACTCCTTTATCTTCAAGCTCTGACGTGGCATGAGGTTCTTGTTGAGATGTAACATCGACTCAATGTTCGCCAACGCAATGAAGTCATTGGCACTTGGTGATTCATTATCCCTAATCTGCTCAACAGCTTCATTGAAGCTCTTAGTTAGTGTCTCAAAATCCATATTCTCATCATCAAAATGCAGAATTCCTATTGGATTTACTACTTTCATATCTTTAAGGAGTTCTTCATGCATTCCAGTGACTTTGTTCTTAATGCTCTACACTTCTTTAATTGCCTCCTTGTAAACTGACTCCTTCTAACTCATGTTGTTTTTCATGATAAACAACATGCAGGGATCTACATTTTTCGTAGGATTCTCATTCATAAACTTGAGCACCCCAAACCTCTTGACTTTAGTTACTTGAAAAAAAATTGCTTGACACTGGCTTTGCTCTACTTCTCACCCAGGAATCAAAGTTTGAATCTCTCTGAGCAGTGATTCCCCTTCGACATATATATTTACGAATTCCAAAATAAATTTATTACCTTCTTTAATGATGACTTCCACCCAATCCTTCATGGCATCTGCTAACAACTTTCCTCTTTGCATTTGCTTCATTAGCTATTGACTTCCAGTAGAATTCAGGTCGAAAGCTTGGGGGGCTTGAACAACTGGCAATGCATTGAGATTCATCAAGCTATCGATATACATGACCATAATCATCACCATGCCCTTAAGTTCCTTCTTCTCTTTGCTATCCTTCTCAGATTGAGTTAACATGTGGTCAGAAGAGAATTTGAAAAAGTGATTACCAGTGTTTCTATTAGTGGTCCCTAATTCAACCGAGGTAACTTTGAAACCTTCATCGTCAATATCTTCGAACTCCATTTTCTACTTGTATGTGGCTATATCAGCAATTATCTTGCCCATCACTAGGTCCTTGGTCAGGTGGGCATGTGTCTTCAACTTCTTAACCTTTGAACCCCATGCAACATATTTAGTTACAATGTCCTTCATAGGTGATGTAACCGGTTGTAGACTTCTTTTCTTGTTGATTGTGTTGGATAACTAAGCAGGGATAGCAAGGCCTACAAAAATTGCCTGGGGATCTGTAGTGGGAGTCATAAAATTTGGTTGATCCACCTTAGGAGCCTCAATGAATTGTACATTGCCATTAGCGCCATCTGAGAAATTGAAACCATCAGTTGAATCCTACCCCTAAGTTGACATCTTCTCTATTTGAACCTTGTGTTACTTAAGGGCCTCGGATTCAGCCTGAGACCTAGTCCTAGGAGCCATGTTTTGTGTATGGATGGGTGTCCTCCTCTGTTTACCTCGAACCAACTCACTACCTACAACAAGAGAGGAAAGTGGGATGTCAGAAGATGATGGTTCAGAAAAAGAAACCACCCCTAAAGAGGGTTCATTGACATTCTTCTTGTTCTGCTTCTTTAGCCAGTCGTCAGTGTAAGTAAATATAAATTTAGCTCTTAGATTTATATCCTCTTCCTCATCCTGGTTCCAATCTACTACCAGTGACTTTGATTCATGAGATTCTTCCCAGCTTGGTTCAATCATATCAGAACCATCCTCAATCACCCCCTTTGTTTTGAACTTCAACCTCAGGGAACCAATTTGCTGTAATGTTAACCTTGAATGATCTCTCCTCAAAACCTCCTCTTCGTCTTTACAATCTTTCCAAAGATCTTCTAACTATGGGGTTGTTGATGAGTGGCCTACAAGCCCAAGAATCTGAACTGCATATCCCTTACTATCAAAGTTTCTTCTACTATGATAGGAACCAAAATTGAATCCAAGTAAATTGCTTCCAATAATAGAAGCGTTAGTCATACTATTACAAAACAGAGAGCCCAACTTAATCGGGAAGGTTGTCTCCCAATCTTCCTATGGTAAATTATCCTTAACAATAGAGAATAGTTGCCTGTAAATCTTAGTTAAAACAAAGCAATCTAAAGCATATCACAGAAGTTTTACAGGTTCCTCTTCATATCCACCTATTCTCAAGTAAGTGAACCTGGGAAACTATATGAAATAACTTATGTATTGTTGAATCAACCTTTGAGCTTCGGGAGACAACCTAGGCATTGGTGCTTTCTTCAAGGTTGTATGCACATTTTCAATTAACACATCATGAACTTTCCTAAAATTCTCTAGTAATTTATCCTTTTGCAGCAGAGGGCAATATTGGTACACCATTATTTCTTCACTCCAAACTCTGTGAGGAAGACGGGTAAGGTTACAAATACAAGCAATACAATAAGTCAAGTAGGAAGCCATATAGAAATTTTCTCCAAACTCTTTGGCATGCTTAAGCTGTGTCCTTAGTGAACTAGTGATAATCTCCACCCAGTCCATCCATTGTTCTCCCTTCAAAATAATTTCTATATATCTGTACATTCATTCCTCAAAGAGGAGAACATCAACAGAACCTTTGACTCTATGCAATAACACCACAAGGTCTTGAATATGAAGTTTAAGGTGATCTTTAGTGATAACTTTGGGTAGCCTAGAACCTCTGCCATACATGGTCTCAGTCCATTTCCTAGCCAAGGTATTGTGAAAGTGGTTTGGAGTTTCTTGATATTCGACCTGGGCTTGAATAGGGGAGAATGCGACAAAAGTGCCCTTTGGCAAACGCAATACAAAAGCAATAGTTTCTCTCAAAATTGAGATCACTGTTTCACCATCTTTTCTTACAATACATTCACTCCTAACATCATAGTGGTCAATACACATTTGGAGCAACTCAAGACTCAACAAAGGTGGGGGAAAAGCTACAGCTTTAAGTAGTCCATTAGTTAGAACCTGCATGCACCCTTTCAATTTTTCAGCATACCCAAGGAAATTCACTTGCAAATTCTCTACCTTAACACCCTCTAAATTTGTACCACTTATGACAAGCTTTCTACATTCCAAGCTTGAAACATTGCCAAAGAAATGCAAAACAAACCTCATCCTTAGTCAAAATAGTAAGGCCTCAAATTGATTTTCTTGGAAAATACAGAGATTACAGAATTAAAACAAGAACTCCTATGTTTCTCACCTGTGATTTGCTGAAAAACAACGATTTTCCCTTCCTTCCTTAATAGTTTCTTCTCCAACTTTTTGCACTATAAACAAAAAAAGAAAGCCTAGCTCATTTTAAGAAGGAAAAACACTTACGTGCAGAAGTACATGCTCATTATTAGGCATTAATGACAAATCACTCCTTGTTAAAGATCACACATTCAAAAGCCTTGTGATACAACCATTACATTTAATAATTCCCCTTTTCCGCTATATCAATAATGATTAGCTTTATTGCAACATCCAATCTCTTTTTCGACCGAAGATTTTTCACTTTTCTCATAATGATGATTTTTGCATTGGGAATAAAAATGTCCTTTAAATCATCACTCTCTGACATAACCATCAATGCCTTGCGAAATGATAGCGCATTGTACACCATAATCCAATTTCACCAAGATGCCTTTGTCATTGAACAACTTTGAACTACTTTGAACCAAGGTTCAAAGTGGTTCAAATTGATTCAGAAGAACACCATGCCGGATGAGCGCACACTTCCTGCAAGAAAACTCATTAGTGTAAAACCTTTGGTTGAACTACTTTGAACCGGAGTTCAAAGTGGTTCAAAAGAAGGGACTGCGATAGGAAGCTTTTGGGATTTGCACAACGCTTCAGACGATGATAAATATGTGAAGCAATGAAGGGAAGACTTTGAAAATCTAAGGAAAAAGCTTTAAAATATGGTGACTCATGGACAACTAACACAACTCTAGTGTCCTGCTACTATTCTCTAGAGGGTTCCGCTTCACCTACACATCAGAAATGTTAGCATGGCCCTTTAGGTTCTCCTGGCCCTCTTTACCAATCAGGGAGGAAATAGTTTCAAGGGAGACATTGGTGGTATTAGGGTGCTCTTGTTTGATAGCAGAAGGCAGGGTGATGGTGGCAGAGACATGTGTAGTGTTGAGGGAGGGGTCCCTATTAGTGTTGTCTACCTCAAAGTCTTGGGTACCATCAAGGGTATCATCCCATTTCTCTAAATCTTTATCTATCTCCTCTTTCCCCTTATCTATATCATCCCCCAAATTCTTGTCACTCTCCCTAGAGTTGGTATCATGCTCCTCCTCATCTTGAGAGCGATTGGCCATTTGTTTGTATCAAGCCCTAGTTTTAGCAATTCTTCCCAACCTTCTTCTACCCCCACTAATATCCTCATTAGAGTCACCAATTTCAACCTCCACCCTCTTGTCCATTTTAATTCTTTTATTGTGCTCTGGCTCAAGGGTCAGAATTTCTCTTCAAGAAGTGGTGGGTTATGCATTCCTCTATTTTCTTGCATAGATAATATAAGTTGGTGAATGGTACATCACACCTTTGAAGGTTATCAGTTCCGAGGATTTTACCATGCATCATCATCCACCACAAGAAGTTTACTTTTGGAAGTAACTAACTAATCCATATCTTTCTCCAGCTTATCGTAGTCTGGCCATTTTCAAAGATGAGACGGTAGGCAGACTTGACTGAGAACTAACCATTTGTTTGCCTATCCCACACCACCTCATCCATCTAATCATGCATAGGAAGAACATAGTGGTAGATTAGATCCTCCAACCTTTAATTAGGGAGTCCTCCCTATTTGGTATATCCAAAGTGGATAATTCTTTCCATTTCCCATGATCATTAATATAGTCCACCACCTTCATCACCATCATTCTTTTTAGAGGTTCCTGTAGGCCATTAAATTTGCTGCAACTAAGAGGTTTCCCCCCATCCAGTTATCCTCCTAGAATCTGATTCCTTTTCCATTCCCAACTAGCCATCTCACTCATTTTCTTAGAAGGAACCTATTTTTGAGGATGTTATTCCAAATCTTAGACCCACTAGGTAGATCATTATTAAGGAGGTTATATCTAAAGTGAGTGTTGGCAAGGTACTTATCCTTCATAATTCTTCCCCAACCAATTTCATTTTCCACCAGTCTCCACCCCACTTTTGTGAGTAGAGCCTTATTCATATCATTCACTCTTCTTATACCCAGCCCCCCTGTATCCTTCAGTTTGCACACAGTTTCCTAATTCACAAGACTCTGTTTATTCTTCTCCTCCATGCCAGACCAAAGGAAGTTCCTTTGCACTCTTTCGATTTTTTTTGCCATATGTTGGTTGATCTTGAAAATTGAGAGAAAGTAGATGGGAATTCCATGGAGCACTGCACCTAGGAGTTGTAGTTTTCTCGCATTGCTAAGCAACTTGCCCTTCCACCCAACAAGCTTCTTTTGCATTCTCTCTAAGAAAGTGTTCCAATAGTTGGTTGAGACTTCTTTCGTGGTTAGGGGGATCCCGAGGTATGTGCCCGAGAGATTCTCCAATTGATAACCAAGGATATTTTTGATCTTCACCTGCAAAACCTCAGGGGTGTTAAAAATATATATCTTTCTTTTAGCTAGATTAATTTGCTACAATTCTCATAGTTGGAGAGGAGGTTCCTCCAAGCTTTAGCTTCCTATATTGAGGACTCACCAAAGAGGAAGGTATCATCCACAAATTGTTTGATAACCTCAAGCATCAGTGTAGTAGTTGGTTGAATACCTTTTAAGTCACCCAACATAGCCAAACTACAAATTGCTCTCCCTAACACTTCAGTCACCATGATAAAGAGGTAGGGGGAAAGAGGGTCCCCCTAACTTAAACCTCTACCCGCCTCAAAGTTTCCCTAGGGGGCTCCATTGAGTAGAACCTCAAACTAAGTAGTTTCCACCATAGTTTTTACTAGGTTCACAATTTCCTTTCTGAACCCAATTTGTTCCAAAACTTCATAAAGGACGGTCCAATTTACTTTGTCATAAGATTTAGATATGTCTAGTTTTAGAGCCATGCCCGAATTTTTACTTTTCTCCATGGAGTGGATGATCTCATGGGTGGAAATCATAGAATCTAGAATTTGTCGACTAGGGACTCCCAATAACCTTATCCAGGAAGGGTTTAATCCTATTGACCAACACCTTGGAAAACACTTTATAAATGGTATTGCATAGGCTGATTAGCCTAAAATTACTTAAATTTTTGGGGGATTGAATTTTAGGCACCAGAACCAAGAAGGTTTTATTGATCCTTTTTAGCAATTTCCTAGTTCTAATGATGTCTCTAGTGGCCCAAATTAGCTCATTTTTTATCACTTCCCAAAAAATACTAGAAGAAGGCTGGCAAGAAACCATCTAGGCACGGGGCCTTGAAGGCTTTCATAGAGAAAATAACATTCTTCACTTCCTCTTTCGATACTTTCTCCTTTAACTTATCATTTTCCTCCATCCCCAACACTTTTGGGATATTATTGAGCAAACTTCTCCTTATTACATTGTTGCATCTTCTATCCTCCTTTTTATAAGCATTCGTGAAGAAGTCCACAACATGTCTACCCATGTCCTCCTGCTCCACAAAGTCCTTCCACCATCCTCCACCAAGGAGGTGACAGTGTTGTGTTTTTTATGTTTTGAGGCAGACTTATGGAAAAAAGAGGTGTTTTTGTCTCCTTTAGTCAACCTAAGTAATACAAGACCTTTGCTTCCAAAAAATCTCCTCCTTAAGATTAGTTTCCTTCCACTTCCTCCTATAGGTCTCTTCCTCCAATGTGGTTGCTTTAGTGTCATCCTCTACTGCCATGATAATTTGTAGCCTTTTGAGCTCCTCCTCAACATCCCGCTTTATTTTAAACACATCTCCAAATGATCTTTTACCCCATTCTCTAGTGTTCTTTCTTACATTATTCAGTTTCTACATCAAGTGGAACATAGTCATCCCATCCACTCTTATACTCCACCATTCTTCCACTTTATTTTTGAAGTTTGGGTGAGATTGCCACATAATTTCATACCTAAAGGTTTAGGTCCACTCACTAGGTCATTCACCTACTTGAACAAGATCGGGGAGTGGTCTGAAATAGTCCTTGAGAGATTCACCAGGGAGGAGGGGATGATGTGGGGCCAATCTCCTGAGACAAGTAGCCGATCCAACCTAACCTGAATCAATTCCTAACCCTTCCTATTGTTGGACTAAGTAAAAGGATTTCCCTTTAGGTCCACATCTAGGAGGTCATTAGTGTTTATGAACTCTAAGAGGTCCTGCATACTTTTTGAGAAGTTGGTTATCCCCCAAAGCTTTTCTGAGGGGTATAAGGGGGTATTAAAGCCTCCCATACACATAAGACTCTTGTTCTTCATAACTCCCATCTCTATTCCAATCCTATCCAATATAATATACGATTTTGGAGCATTAATCATGTCCCTTGATCTTTAATTGATCTTGGTTGTTCATTGTAATTGGACATCTATAGAAGGTCAAGGCTTTCTCATTTGTAAGTAGTTAGAAAGTTAGATTCATTAGATTAGAGGAGAAGCATTAGAGAGCTAGAAGTAGAGTAGGCTAGCTAATGGATAATTCATTGTTGGTTCTCATGGTGAATTACTTAATATTGCTTTAAAGTGTTACATGGTTTTGTCAATCTTTCACTAGATTTTTTTTTTCATGTTGAAGTAGTTTAGTTGAATGGAAACATTTTGGATGTTCACTTGCTTGACTCAAACAAATCCAACAACTAGCTTCTACTGATGGTAGGAGTTTCTTGTGTGGTAAGTCGATGATTGAAAGCACTTAAACTTCAATTGATATTCAATCTTTAGTTTGCATCAATTTGATGGGATTGGAGAGGAGATATTGATTTGAAAACCATTAAGTGTTCCTCATTAACTTTCACTAGGTAGGTGGAGTCATTAATTATACTACATCTAGTAAATTCTAAGTCATCCATAATTTCTATTTTTAACAATATAATACAATCTTATAATAATAGTATAAGATTTTATTATATGTTAAAATAATTAGTATAATATATTTATTACTCATATTTTAAACAACATAATACAATCTTATACTATAAGTTTATTTATTTTAATTCTAATATTCTCTTGATAAATAGGCAAGAGCCTACAACACAATGGTAAATTGTGAACCTCTTAATTGGGAGGTCTTGGGTTTGAATCTACTCAAGCTAAACTAATACAACAAATAATAATAATTAACTTTGGCTTTGACATCTAACAATCTGGTTTCAACCTGATAAAAACCATAGTATTTATTGAAAAAGAGTGAATAAATACTATAGTTAAGGTTTCATAATTTGATTGATTTTATGTTTGATGCTTTGAGTAGTTAATTGATTTTAAATGCCATATTTTGATTAATAAGTGGAAGTTATATAGTTTGAGTAATTAGTAGAATTCAAGCTTGAGAGAGATGTATCTAAAAGTTAAATAAAATTCAACATTATTTATTAGTATTTAATATACTAATTAAATTATGTATACTAATTATACTAGTATATAAATACAATAGCAAAAACCAATAGATCAACAAAATCAATAGATCATATTAAATTTTTGAATTATTTAAATGTTCTTTAAAATAGCTATTCTATTTTATTTTAAAACTATTTAATAATAATTGTATTTAAGTTATGTTTAAATACTAGAAATCTATACAATTTATTCTATATGATAATATTATATTTGTAATATTAATATAATTATAATATAAATACAACATGTACAAGTGTGTGTATATATAATTTAACAAAATATTAATATTAACAAAATAAATTAATATTTGAAAAATACTAGTGAAAATTGACAACAATAAAAGATGGAATATAGCACTCTAGAAGACATTTAAGCTTTATATACTCTTGCATATCAAGGATCAAAAAGAGGTTACACGATAAGTTTAGATATCGGAGCTAGCTAGCTAACCCAAAAAAAAATGACATAGATGGTCCCTCTTGTGTCCTCCAATTACCTTCCATTATTTAGAATTAAAATAGTGAATAGGAAGCTAAATGACTTTGGAATTTAACACTAGTGCAAACTAAGAGTCTTATGTTTTGTTTCACTAAACACAGTAATTTCATGAAGTGGGAATCTTTAATGTGGCTCCAAGCTTACATTTGAAATTAGTTTCAATGGTTTTGATTTAATATTATTTTATTATTCTTTATTTTCTTGTAAGGAATATTAAATTTATTTGTCAAATTAATTATTTTATTTAAATTAACTTGTAATAATATTAATATAAATAAATTAACATTAGTCACAATACATTAAATTTATTTCTAGTTGTTCTATTTTTAGTTCCTACCAAAGGTAGGAAACTAATGGAATCATTAGATTCCATATTAGTTACATATATCTAAAAATTTGAAGATATACTAATGTTTGCAAAAGCTATATTAATTTGAATGTTTTAGAGAAATTGAAAATACAATTTTTTGAAAATTGTATTGGCCCATGATAAAAAAGCAATGAAAAAATTCAATTTTGTCCAACAAAAATATCAATATTTTCTAACAACTTTATTAATGAATGCATTAATTACAACTTTATCTTTTCCATATTTCTGACAAGTGGATTAACTTTTTAAAAACACAATCATTTTTATCTTCCACCTCACAAATAAATGTATAATCAATATCAATTATCCCTATCTATTTTCCTTACCAAGTTCAAATATAGAGTTAAATGTTTTATATTTCTTATTTTAAATACATTTATAATTTAAGATAGTTTATGATGAAGTCATATGAATTTATAGAGTTAAAATATTTTTTAAATTGTATAATTTAGATATTTTAATCAAATATAGAGTTAAATGTTTTATATTTCCTATTTAAAATATATTTATTATTAGTTTTATATTGATGTTTATTTTTGTAATTTGTAAAATGTTATTTCTTTAAGTTTACATTATATTTTAGTAGCTATCTTACCAAGTTCAAATATAAAATTAAATATTTTTTATTTCTTATTAGTCCTTGCCTTTAAAAAGGTAGAGACTAATGTTTTCATACAAATTATAAACAATTATCCTCCTTCCAAACTTCGAAAAGAATAATATATCATATGGTTCATGGTGTTTAATATCTTCAATTTTTAAGTTAATATGAATTTCTCTATTTTCCTATTGGTCCGTTCTATTTTACTAGTGCTTTAATTAGCTTTTTTAAATAAAAAATATACAAATGAAAAGCGACAACACTTCGACCCAAAAAGATAGCTGTAAAGCTTTCCTTAATGTTGGAGAGGACAGTTGTTCGTTGCACGCTTGAATATTAAGTCTCTTTGTTATTAGTATTCATTGTCGCATTGAAACTTGCAGCTGGCTTCGCTAGATGTAGTGTTCAAAGGTAGGATTAAATACTCAAAACTGGATTTAGTTGCCCTTTGCAGTTTCTAGAGGAGAGCGTGGAGATTTGTGGATTTGCTAGATTTTGGTTGTTGTTTACTTCTATCAAAACTAGGTCATCTACATTTGTGGGGATGGGAAGCTAAGAAATTGGTTGGTATGGTTCATCTTTTGTTTCAGTGATTAATTATCAGATTTTATGCTCATACCCAAAACATTTTGAAATGATTTTTCCCATTTGTGTTTTTTAACAGTATTTGCTCACGGGTGTTTAGATTTTGTCGATATTTGTGTTGGTAGCAGTTTTGGCCCGTGGCTATACAGCCACGAAAATGCACTTCATTTACATTACTTTTTCTAACTTCTTAAAAAATTGACTAAGTCCTCTCCTTCGTATGAAAGTGCATTTTCGTGGCTGTATAGACGTTGCCTTTTGGCCCGTGGCTATACAGCCACGAAAATGCACTTCATTTACATTACTTTTTCTAACTTCTTAAAAAATTGACTAAGTCCTCTCCTTCGTATGAAAGTGCATTTTCGTGGCTGTATAGACGTTGCCAAATAATTTCACATACCTGATTTAGCTACTTCTAAAAAGAACAACGTTGGATTTCTAAGAGGATTCCTCACTACAAGAGAAAAGTGGAAGAGATCATGTCAGTGTGCAAGCAAAACTGCGGCAACGTCTATACAGCCACGAAAATGCACTTTCATACGAAGGAGAGGACTTAGTCAATTTTTTAAGAAGTTAGAAAAAGTAATGTAAATGAAGTGCATTTTCGTGGCTGTATAGCCACGGGCAAATTATTTATACACATTTACTATTTTGAAATTTATAGGAACAAAAACATGGGTCGTGCAATAGTTCTAATGTTTAGTGCCCAGATTCTTGTGGAGGAATTGATATGTTTTCATTTTTCATCGAATTTGGGCTTTTTGCTGATATCCGTGAGAATCAATTGCTTCATTGTGACAATTGTTGCATTCTCTCTCTGCTCAATGACCTTAAACCTGATGCAGTCGTCGCTACTAGTGAAATCAAGCCTTTTTACATCCTTGGGTACTTGTTAATGATTTTAGGGCCCTCGACTCTGTGCAAAAATTTGAATTTGTCCCTTTCTTATCCAGTATCCTATGGCAGGTATATATTGTTGGCCTCCTACCTCAAAGAGACAATCTTATGCCTTCGATTACCGCTATGGCGATAGGAGCTCCACCAATAGGGTGATTGTTTCTTTCCCCTTTCCATGATGGAGAGTACGATTGATTGAGGGCTGGACCACCGTGACAAGACCTTTAGGGAGAGCCCAACTACTATAGCTGTGTTATACCACACATATAACGAATGGACGGGTATTCATTTTAGGACCTTCTGATGGTTTTCATTCTTTTCATGCCTATAGTGGCATCTATTGTGGACATTCTAGGTGTTAAGGGCCATCCTTTATATGATTTTAGTATGAAGTGGTGTCTGTGTAAACTATTTTAGTATTCAGTTGTATAAATTGTTGGACACCGTGTTCTTTAATTTTTTCATTCGCAGTCATTCCAGGTCTTTAGGCAGAACCTTCATGAATTTAACTATGAAGTGCTGCTAGAGAAGATATTTCAATTATAATTTATGGTCTAATACTATGTACTATATGTTACTATACACCACGGGACTATATGTGACTCTTGGTTGTGTGAGCTTATATGCTTTTGATATTGCAAAGATCAAATTCTATGTTTCCTTCAAACATTACCTATTATTCTGGTTTGAGATTTTAGACTTTGCTTGCTACTCACCACACAAGCTTCTATTTTCGAACATCCCACATAATAAAGGCCTAAACTCTGTATCAAATGAATTTACAAAATCTGAATATAAAAGACCATCTATTCTAATTTATTATTGCATTAGTCTACAAGTCTCATGCTATGATGGGATTGGTATTTTATATATTTCAGCCAATCAAACAGTTTACTTTCATAACAATGCCTATCATTACATAATAGATTTTGGACACGGCTTCTAATCACTTTTTTGTGCTTCGAAATATCTTAGCTATTTAGTTTCAATTTGTGAACAATTTAAATTATAGAACCATTGGTAGAATATTTATTGTATTCTCAAGTTTAGTTTATACCTATGCAACATTTGAATTTTGAAAAGTATTAGATTTGCACATCGTTAAGTGATTTTACCATTTTATCATATTGTGGATTCCTGAATTGCCTATATTTAAGGTTGATCAATACAAAACTAGCAATCATTAGAAATGTCCATGCACAACATTTCTGTCAACATTTCTATTTGAAACATAAAACTGTGTTGTTTTCATGCCTTTCTAAAATTTGAGGTTCCTTAAAGGAGATGTTTGTTTCCTGAAAAATATCAACATGTGTGCTCTAAAAAAGATATGTTTTAAACGATTTATTCAACTTTCTTTCGCTACATTTAGAATTCAAAGGTTATTTTAAAATTCACACTGAAAATGCGTACAATTATTGCAATTATTCAAATTTTTTTTAAAAAATATGTTTATTAGTATTCTTTTCAAAATGGAAATGTTTGACATCTATACACTGTAAAAAATTAGAGCGTGCCTTAAGCAGATTTAGCAAAAAATTAGTACTAAATAAAAAATACGCTGATTGTTAAAGAGTGGTCTATGATCTTCATAATGTTTGCATTAGACATAATTGTCAAAGCCAAACTAATCCTTAACCAAGCATTTGTTGGGGCCGATGTCAATATTCTTTGATTGCTAACCAATTCTTTCATTGTATTGATGGCGACGTTTGAAGCTTCATCTCTCTAAGCTAGTGTAAATTTTGTTCTTCTAGTGGAATGAGCCATGTCTATATGTCACCTATAGCCACTTGCTCTCCCTCCTTGCTCGAAGAAATCTTGTTGTTGGAGCTATTATTGAACAATGTTTGTAATGAAGAAATAGAACATTAAAACATGTCATTGATTTAAAAGGTATTTTCTTACTGTAACTCTTGATCGGCAATTTAATGGCTAACAAATATAATATCAAATCATGTTACCAACAGCTTGGAAATGTGTGGTTATGTAAGCTGTAATTGGTAGCAATTTGGTGGGGGCTTAACAATTACTGTCAATGGTTTATCTTCTTTTGTAGATGCATATAGACATTTATATGTAGAAGCATAAATGTAGGTATTAATGCAAATGTAATGTTTAGAAATCTCATATTGCATTTCAAAGTTTCTCTAAGTTTTGGCAATTGACATTTCTCAAGCTTTAACTTGTTTCTATAATTCAAGTTACTGTTAACAAAGAAAGATGGCTAGAGATGATTGCCCACGCAAAGCTAAAGTTTTCCCCTTGCATTGTTACTATTATGGTTATCTGGAGTGTTCTAAGCCAATTCACAGAGATAAGTCACTCAGTCTTTCTAATAGCATGTGAAGTAAACAAAGATTACAGTAGGCTCTGTATATAGTGCATGAAAATGATAATCAGTAACAAGAAAAGTAGAAATGTCAGTGTTATAACACTATTTCTTGTCTCTTATTTACGAGTCTGCCAATTAACAAGTAGTTGATGCTTTCTTTTGATTTCATTGAAATTTATAGTTATAATGTTCAATAAACACAATAAAAATTTGTACTATTGGTCGTCTGCTGACTAGAACTCATGCCAAAAAATGGACATTAAATACTTCCACTTTGACATCAAGACCTTGCTGCTTTGAGTCATCTTCTAGGCATTCTATGGGATGATAGAGAATTTTCCCTCACTTATGATATTAAACAATCACATTTTTCACACAGTAAGGAATCATTAGCATAGATGAAAATTTATGACTAAAGGACTTATATAATGAACAATTCATAAGGTAGATTACTTATCAAGTATAATAAGTTATGCATGTTTGATAATGGCGTGTCATTAAGCATACTCAATCGAGAATGGTATTAAGATGGGTAACATCTTAGGAAGATCTAGGGGTTAATACTTTTGGACATATTTTGGATACATTAAATGTTGCATAGACCATTTCTACATTGAAATGTAAGGTTTAAGAACTAGTGCATGAACTATAGATTGATGAAGATTGACTAAGAACTATGTCATTAAATGAAAATAAATCAACACATAATCTTTAAGTTACAACTATACTATTATTTAGGTCTAGTTTATTGGGCGACAATGCATCTATAAACTATCCTTAATCTCTACCTCTAATCCAATGCTGGATATTGTATTCCCTTCCCCATAGTAGCTTACTCAATTGGGTAGCTAGCCTCAAGCCTCATTCTACACTTATTTTCTGAAAATATTTTGTTCGGACCTACTTTAACTGGTCCATTTGCATAAGAGCACTGGATTAGAATAAACTAGCAGTGTTCAGATTTTGACTTCATAGCCCAACAAAGACTACAATTGTTGCCTATTACTCTTCGGTAATAAGCTATGTTCATGAGTTCTTCTAGATGTTAGCAAACAATGGATCTAACTAAAATGATACAGGCATATATACATTAAACATAGATCATTAAGAAGGTGTGACAAATTTATAGAATTATTGATGATAATGCCTCCTAAGTTTTTCAAATTTAGCAATCAACCTTCACTTTTTAACTAGTATTTATTTATGGAAACATCTTAGTACACATAAATATAGGAATTCTCTACCTTTATATAGTCGATATAAGTAGCAAAGTGCAAGGGGATCTAGAACCTTGCCCGAGTGTGCCTCCAGGTGTTTGAACCTTGATGGATGGCATTATCTGCTCATCCTCTCTAGTAGCAAGACTAAATCTATGTCATAGTTTAACATACTAATATATTTTACAGTTCCTATTTTTTCATGTCAAATAAAGCAATAATACTTCCTATTGACATAACTGAAACTATTTTAGTTCTTTTATTATTTTAAGCAAGGGACAAAGCCAGTGAAGTGTCCAACTAAAACTGAATCAATTGATTGTCTAATGAAAATAATAAGTGAAAAAACATGTGAAATCTAGCCACAATTTTAAAAATGTGAATACAATACTATGTATAGGATAACAGATTAGACTAATAGCAATGAACATATTGTAACAAGAAAACATATGGATTGTTACATTTTCTAACAGATGGAATTAATTCCAATATGGCTACTATCAGATACAAGCCAGACAAAAATGGAAATCATGCCAGATATGCCAGCAAGATTCAATAGGAGACTGCTAGTATTCTATGCAAGAATACAATAGAGTAAAGGTATCAGGTAAGAATGAGACTCATATGGTGGGAAGAACTAAACAACAAAGATTTAATAAAAAGATTTAGACAGGTGTGTAATGCTGGTCTTGAGGAGAAGATAAGGTCAAATTCTATATTTCAAATTTATTTCCATATTCAATGTCAATCTAAAAACATGTCTACAAATAAATAGAACTCAATCATTTATATTATGCAATTAACTCAATCTAATAATTTATCTTTTTCTTCTTCTTTTTGCAATAGGCAGGGACTCTAGCTCCCATAGAGCTCTTATTCTATATATATTTCTTATTAGTTTTACATTGATGTTTATTTTTGATAACTGTAAAATGTTATTTTTTAAAAGTTTACACTATGTTTTACTAGCTACTATTTTACAATTTTGCTCAATTTTTTTTTATACCATTAATACTACCCCTCAAACTTACTACATATTTTGGTACTTTGATTTAAGTAATCAACAATTTTATTTATTTATTTAAGTACCTGAAAAAGTTTATGTCAACAAGTTTTTGCTAAAAATGGTAACTAATTTAATATCCCCTTCATGCAATACTACTTCAGTCAACCATAAAAACATGAAGGCAGGAACTTTGGCACATGCGCCCCTTGTTTTTATAGTATTAGTTGTTCTATTTGTATATATCTTATTAAGAAAAAATAAATAATATATATTATTGTATAATTATTTAAATATAATATTATTATATACATGATATTATTTATATAATATGAATATAATTTATATATTATTATAATTAATTATTTAAATATAATATTTATATTCATTAGAAATATGTTTTCCTATATAGACCAACATTTCATCATCATGTCATTTTGTTAGAATATAAAAAACATTCTATTACATACAATTTCTTGCTATAAAAAATTAAATAATTTCATCAATACATAAGTTATGAGACTTGACAATAGTTGTAAGTGTTAAGCTATAATAGGATGAAGGGGATTCTTTACTAGTGATGATGCAATAAATTTTCATGGACGTAGGTTCACATTAAATAGTTTGAATTGAAAAAGTTTTGAGTTATAATGATGGTTGTGGTGCTATTGAATGTTAATAAAGAATATCACCTATATGTGTATTGGCTACCAAATATCACATACATGTTTATTGGGTATAGCTTGTGCAATCTAGTAGAAGTGGTAGTAATATTTTTATAGTATAGTAGTTGGTTGTAAATTATCCCAAACTATCATATCTACACTCAAGTTATGTTCATTCAGTTTTTCTCTATAGTGCTTCTTCGTAAGGTAAAATATACATGATTTGTTTGCAACATGTTTACAATTACTTTTAGGCAATAGAGAGAATATGAAGTTGTCAAAATGTCCCTTCTAGGTTTGAAGGAAGTTTAACTTTCTCAATATAAATTTGATGTAGAGCAATCGGGGCTTTGTGGCTTCTAAACCAAAAGTTGTTACATGCTTAGAATGTTGTATACTTTCACAAAGTTTCTTAATGCATCAAAAGGCTCAAATGACCCAAAGTGTGGACCAACCTTCCCAATGACACACAAAAGGTTCTAATAGCCTCTACTAGTGCAATCCAACCAAAATAATTAGTTTTCAAATTTTCAAGGGCCCAATCTATAGGAAAACTAAAACTATTGTCCCACTAGGCCTAATTCCCTGTTAGGTCTCTAGTGACTGTTTTTGGCCCTTCTCTCCCAAACTCTCCAAAAGAAATTTGAAACAAGCTTATGGATTTTTATACACATTTGGGGATACTAGAGCATATCAAAAACTCAACTTGAGTTGTTTTGGACCAATTCACCTGTTTGATCAATTGTGACTATTTTGAGGCCTAAATTACCCCAAATTTACAAAGCAACTATAACCAATACTTGACTCCTAATATTGGCTCTTTCAATAGAGTTATAACATGAATCTAATCAAAGGAAAATAAAATCTATTTAGTTCTATGGACCCTTCAAGTACAAAAGCCCCAAATTGCTCTCTAAAACCCTAAAAAACTAGGGCATGATCGATGCTAGTCTTCCAAATGCAATATTTATCAAACAAAAATTGTTTCACAATTAAAATGACATAAAATAATGAATTCCAACATAAAAATATACGCCCCCCCCACAACCCCGAGAAGATCTCCTACTACAATATGTTAGTCATCAAACTCATGTATTTTCCTTTATCAATTCTTGGTGATCATCTACAATTTCCACTTTGTCTACACATTATATGGTTAGATACCTATCATACATGTTATCTTGAGGTAATTCCATGAGAATCGTATGTTTTGCATTCATGGAATGACCACTAACCCTTGGGACAATCAGTATTTTTATAAATAACTCTAATTCCTGAGTCTATCAACAACTACAATAATAAATCAAAACATAATAGATTTGTAATTCATCCACAATGCTTCCATTGATTTTTATTGTTGTTCCCTAATCAATAGGAGCACACAAAACACATAATCAATCAAACTATCGTAAGGATACTTGTATAAATAAGTTATTTTATTGCCTTCAAATACCACAATCTATATAAAATGGTGTCCTTACCATTCTAATCTTCCTCCTCATGCCTTGAATAAGTTGTATAAATCAATTTCAATTTATTATAAATGTATTTAGGCCCTTTAACACGTTCCCTCCTAAATGACACTAACCGTTGAGAATTAAAATTTGAATTTTAAACTCTAGTTAAAACAAGTCCTATAAACCTATAACTTTGGAAATGGTCATCTTGTGACCTTATTACATCATTAAATCCTTTAGACTGCTAATTGACCTATTTCAGCATCATGTTACCATATTACATGAATTTGGTCTTTGGATCATTACATCAATTACATCATTGCCTAAGATATTATTGGCTTCAAAATATCCCAATTGACTTCCTTTGATGCCTTTTCATCTTCCAAGGTGTTTAGTGTCCTCATGTGCCCACATGATTGTCTAGGTGTCCTTGTACCAGAATTGGTGCACATTTTAACAGAGAGAAATAATACTAAGACACTTTCCAAATATTGCATGAAAAAATGAAAGGTTTAGCATCTGATAATTATTTTAAAAAAATGTACTTGACTATCCTTGCCACTTTCTGTACAACAAAAGAATGCCAATGTTGTTATTTTACATTTTATTTTTGAGGGATTTGACAATAATATTAAAATTTTATTTTCTTTCAAATATGAAATAAGTAAGTTTATGGGATGATGCACTTATATTTGGCATAGTTGGTACATCATTTTTTTTCATAAGGTAATCCAAACCTCACACTTATGGTTCATGCCCAATGTTGAGCATATTAGTGGGCCTCAATCATATCTTGTTTACATAACTTTATCATCAAGTAAGAAATGCAATGTAATATTTTCCAATGAAGGTTTGGCATTGTTCAATGAAAAAATGATATCAATGGTAACAATACAAACAAGACGAAGCAAGTTCAAAACTTTATTTGCAAATCATTCAATACAGGATAAATAATGGCTTCCAAGAATAACTCTCAATAAGACCTAAATATGGTTAGCAAAAACCCCAAAAAGGATAGAGGGATACACATACAAAATTTGGAGACTCATCAAGGAAGTATTCTAGCAAGGTTCTCTTTCATGCAATGTAAACGAGAGATATGACAAATGTAGATATGAAATATACACAAATAACCCAATAGAGATATACAATTAAATATATGCTAGAAGGTAAACTATGAGGTAAAGTACTCATATTGAAATTCATAGTGGAATATGTAATTAAGCCTGAAAGGTTGCAGATCTTTTTTTTTTTTGAACTTCCGACCGAAGATTCTAAAATTAAATGACAAAAGGGAAAAAACCCATAAATCTCCTTGGAAAAAGGCACTAAAGGTCTAGATTGACTTGGAAGAGCACCCTACAAGCAGGTTGACATAATTTGATGAGTTGCAACAAACTTCTCCTAAAATCTCATGAAGAGTAGGTTCTAGATCTGTAAGCTTCCTACTGATATCCTACAAGTCCATAGTAATTTTTGTGTATATGGGTGGCTATAAAGGGGTTTACCTTAGTCAACTCCCCATTTTGGTGATCTTCACCTCCACAAATAGTCGTTAGGAAAAATGTCATGTGTATGTGTGTATCATAGATGTGTAGATCTAGAATGCAAATGTGCTAAAATGCTAAGAATCTACTCTATGAGGGAAACTTGAGCATGTAAGTGTGCATGTATGTAAATGCATGTAAAGGTATAAAAGGTGAAAAGAATTAGATTTGAAGAATGATATAGAAATAATACCAATCCACAAAGGCTAAATTACTCTAACCATCTTTGAGATCCCTTCACAACTCCATGTTTGATGCATTTACCTTTGAATGCTTGATGAAGAATAATAACCTTGATTTGCAAGAAGAACAAGAAACCAACACTTTCTTTAACCTTGCAACTGCCCTAAGTTATATTGGGGTGTTCACGTGTGCTTCCTCCTTGCTCCTCTCATGTACAAATGAGGGAATGAATGCATTTTTATAGTAAATTTTTTGGACTATTCACGAAATTACTCTGCAAGGATTGACTGCACAAGTGGGATTTCATGGTAGATCCAATCTAGGATTTTGGGGTTTGAGGAAGAGAGGACACTCACAATTTTAGTCCTAATTCAGTAAATGTGTGAGGAAGAAGGGAAATTGAGGAGGATTTATTGGGTCCTACCCCAGTTTCACTTAGTAGAAGGATGAGAAAAGAAGTGAGGTGTTTTATTAAGGTGTGAATATGAAATGTAAACACACTAAAAAGGAGCTAAAATGTCTTAAATCAAAGTGTGTCCAACTTAAGATGACACATTTAGCCCCCACTTTAGTGGGATATGACACTACATGCATATGCAAGCCAAAGTAAGAAAACATAATCATAACTTGTAAAAAGGATATAGCAAAGTCCATATGCACAAATCTTACAAGAAAACATTGGTAACTACATCCTGCAAAACCACAAGTTAATGATAAATCAGAAATCACCTAGAACTTAATATAGGAGGATGGTAAAGCTTGTGAATATTCATGCCACCCATTATTTTTGCTTTCTCATTAGAAAAGGTGAAACAAGGGATCATGCTAAATGCAGCAAACTATAGATAAAAGATGATGACAAGAAGCTGTCAAAACACTACTAGATGAACTTTGAATGCATTAAGATTAGCTTGTAAATTTAGGTAATTGAATCACAATTCTAATGCATATGACATGGAGAAAATTATAGTTCCCAAGCTCAAGATGTGATAAAAAAGGGGGGATATGTGTGTTATTTGCAACTTAAGGTTTTGTAAAACATATCCAAAATGTAACCTAACATAATGTTATATAAGCTCATGTTAATTTTTGAAATCTCATTTGTTACCTTGTGCTTGAAGGAGAGAATATAAAGGAAGAGATGTTGAAGATGAAGCCACTATAACCCACACCAATGGAGGTGCTTCGATAGGATGTGCTATATTTGTGGTTGAGGAGGTAAACATTGGATTCATACTTTACATCATTTCATGTCTTTCTCACATTTTTGCTTTTGTAGATGGAGAATCTTTCCATATAGGTATTAGGTGATTTTTAGGGTCCCTAGTAGGAGGTTGAACTAGTCCTTGATGTGTCTGTTGAGATAATGGGTGTTGCACACATTGCATAATATTGTTATTTTTTTATTATTTTTTTTATTATGTAATGTTGTATCTAGATGGATGTGCAACATGTAAATTTCCATGGAATATTCTTGATGAGTTGTATTGTAACATTGTGATAATATTTCATGTAATTATTTAATATTGGGGGAAAAGAATTAAATGCCCAATATTAAATGTGGGGTCAGTGGGTTAGGTAGCACATGGTTTTAGCACATGGTTTATGTAATACCACTTAGTGGTTTTGTGGGACTTGCTACTATATAAGCAGCCACAAGGGTAGTTGTTGTAGAGAGAGAAAGAGTGACAAGGAGAAGACAAAAGGCAAGAGTCGAGCGGGACAAGGCTTGACAGGTTAGCCAAGGGAGCATTTGTGAAGGTTGAAAGCATGGCATGGGATGTGTGGATTCATGCTTGTTCACATAGTTTGCTCGGTTGTGGCTATGGCCATGAAGGCTTCCATGGATGTATGGCAATGGTATTTTTTGCTGAATAATACATGGTGATGGATGCTTTTGGAGGCTGGGTTTTTTCCCTCAATGAGGGTTTCCCAGGGTATATCTTGTGTCACAATTTTGTGGGTATGTTGTCTATTCTCTTGCATGTGGATTTTAATTTCGTATTTATTTCAGATCTATTATGGGTTATGTGGAAACGGTTATATTCTTTGTTGCCAAGTTTCCTTACAGTGTCTAGAGTGCCCCAGGGTCATGTTGACATGGCCTAGAGGTAGGTTGACCTAGTCTCTGGGGAGGTCGACCTTGTCCTAGGGAAGTCTACCTAACCCCTAGAAGGTCGATCTAGTCCAAATGTAGACTAGGTGGATTGTAGAGTTTGATATGTTGGATTAATGATAGATCCCTTGTTTGATGCCTTTGTAGGATCCACTAGTTATGAGAGAGCACTACACGTCAGATGTGATGATATACATCTGAGAGCACATCTAAGATTTGGGAGCAATAGATATCCAAATACTTTAGGATACAAGTTTGTACTAGGTAGCACAATAGAGACAGGTGATATTCCATAGGGGGATGGTACTAGCATTGATAGAGAGATGAGATGAGATTACATGCTCATTTCACCTACCCATGGGAGAGATGGCAATCACTTTAGAGGATGTGCACTAGATCTTGTGCCTACTAGTTCGTGGACCAATAGTGAGACCATGAGGACATAGAACACTCACATAGATCAAGACAAATTTTGAGTACTACATGGGTATTTCATACAAAGAGAGGCAGAGACCAAACTAGGTGCAACTTAAGGGCATCACCCTTGGGTGGGTTCCTCTTCTTAGGAAGATTATGCTATGTGTTATCACCACTACTATCATACCTGGCACAAAGGGTATGCTATTCCTAACTTGTCTAGGACATATAGTCAAACATATGGATAGAGATTCAATGGTTTATGCATGGGGATGGAGCATGATAGCACATTTGTGCTATAATTTAGGGAAGTTGGTGATGTACCAATGAAAAAGTCTTACTACATGTACACTCTTATAGATGTGGGCCTTTGAGAAATTCTCATGTACTAGACTATCTTGGTTCCTGACTTAGATACCAGTTGAGTCACTGAGAGTGTATTCTTACACACTAAGCCATCCCTAGTAGTTTGGAGATATATTATACTAGAGAATTAGATTCGATTGGCTATAGTCTACTGATCTTACTTAGAGACCCTACTATCTCATTACAACATGGTCAGACTTAGTAGTGCAGCTAAGATGGATATAAAGGTAGAGAGTTTTAGAGGGCAACAATGACTACATAGTGGTACCCTAATATTATGATACAATACTACGGTAGTTTGATCTTCAATAGGGTCCTGTCCCATCTATGCCTTGATATCCATATGGGATTAGATATAGATATCTTGGGGATGAGACACCAAATGAAAATATATGATGCAACACTGAAAAATATTGAGGGCCCTAATGACACCAAGGTGCCCCTACATTAGAGGATGTAGGAGTATCTAGATACTATATATGATATTTTAGTGTTGAGGGTGTGAAACCCATAGTCCCAGATGACTACCCTATAGGTGATCCATGTCCATATTTAGAGTATCATGAGGAGAGGATGACATAGATGAGGATGATGATGACAATGATAATAATGGCGATGATGAGCCTTTACTAGAGGGAGATATGATGGAGTTTGAGGGTAGGGAGGATACACTAGTAGCGTGTGGGAGAGCACATGAGAGGATGCCATCTCCTATAGAAAACAAACCACTATGACCCTATACACCATAAGGTTAGACATGGACCCCTCCTTCTATAACTAGACAGATAGAGCACATAGAGTCAATTCAACCACCACTAGCAACTCATATCCAAGATATAGACCTCGGGTTCCAAGAAGGAGATCTAAGTGTGAAAGATGATGTAGAGTTGATATATGAACAAATAATGATGCATGATAAATGAATGATAGAATGTGACTTGTGTATCTAGTAAAGAGGAGTGGAGATCCTTTGTAAGGGACTTCATGATGGACATGGCCACAAAGGAAAGGCTTCCTTCCACTTTGTAGATTTGATATGTGAGGAGACGAGATCCCAAATGCCACCTAGACATATTCACATATGTAATAATATAGCTATAGTTGATGCGAGAGCAACTAGATCGGTAGAGTTGTGAGCTACATGAGCACTAATGCAAATCTTATGGCCAATTAGAGAGGAGTTCATGTAGGAGTCACACATCTATGTTGAATACCCAATGAACAACCTCATTATCGCATCATAGAGCAGAGAGATCAAGATCTCATCATCCAATGGATGAGAGTTGATTGCACTATTTTTATATAGGAAACTTTTTGTATCTAATGGCTACTATATATACCAAAACAATTTGATGTAATATGTGATGACCATGTTTTACTATTCCTTCTTATGATTAATGTGCATAACTAATTACAAAAGAGAAAGAAAAAAAAATGTGAATGTACTTAGCATTTTTAAGAACACTTTTGAGGAAAAGGAAAAATGTAAGTACATAGTATGAAGAATAAATAGTTATATGTATTAACGATATAAATGCATAATATTAATAAGTTCCTTAAAAGGTACACCATTCATATTAGAAATTTTATATGCACTAGATCTATATACTTCTATGATAATATAAGGACCTAACTAGTTAGGACTAAACTTCCATTTTTCACTTGGTAAGGCATTTGCATTCCTTTGATTCTCATAAAGAACTAAATCACCTAGTAAAAAATATTGTTCAATCACTTTATCATTACATCTTTCATTCACCATTTTATGATAAGCCATGATGTGTTCTAGAGCATTGGCTTGTTGTTCATCCAACATCTCAAGCTCTTGTAAATGTTGTTCTCAAAAAGTCTCCTTGTCAATCATATCTTTGAAAGAAACTCTCAAAGAAGGAATTTCTAATTCTAAAGGCATTACCGCATTTTTCCCATACACTAAGTTATAAGGAGATGTTCTAGTCATCATTCGAACACTAGTTATATAGGCCCATAAAGTGTAAACTAACTAGGTGTGCCAATCTTTAGTTTGTTTATTAACTATCTTTTGAAAGATCTATTCAATAACCTTATTAGAAGCTTCATCTTGTCCATTAGATTGAGGGAAGTAAGGAGAAGCAAAATGGCGATGAATGTGATATTTCTGCAAAAAGGCCTTAACTTCCTTATTTTCAAATTGAGCTCCATTATCCAAAATGATAGCCATAGGAATACCAAGTATAGCAGTAATGTTTTGAAGGATAAAGTCACAAATTACAATGGAAGTGGTAGAGAGAAGAGGTACAATTTATACCCACGTAGTGATGTAATCCATAGCAGTGAGAATATGTTGGAATTACAGTAGGAAAGGTAAACTTTTTAGGGGGGGAAGTGAATCAGTAATTTAAACTTGGACCCATAAAACTTTCATCATACATCCATCTTATGCATTCAATAGATAAACTAAAATAACATATAAAGCATATACATCTAAATCATGTAAACACATAAGCATTCACACACATAACACTAGATGCGATTACCTAGAAACCCTCCAAGTGAGAAGGTAAAATTGGGGTGGGGATGACACCGACAAATCTTCACTATTGCAGTAATAAAGTGTATCCAATGAAGGTTACAATATTTTGACCATAAAACATGATCTACCCTTTGAAAGGTCTACCTTGTTAAAGGCTTACAAAGACTGTTAGGTCTCACCTTTTTAGAGGATTTCAACACCTTGTTAGAAGTGTGCCTTGCTAAAGGACTTTAACTTACAACTAAGTAAGCACCCTATTAAAGGATTTCATACAGCCTATTAGGACTACTCTGTTAAGGGATTTTGACTAAAATCACTTGTTATAATGTCTTAGCTTTGATCTTGCAATTAGCACTTGCTTGCCTAATAATTGATCACCTCTAAACACTTGTCTTCTTGATCCTTTTCGATCAAATGTCTCTTTGTTGTATACACTTTGCTTTCCTCCGTTCTGCTCTAACTGATTTTGCAATTCAATCATACCTCATAACTTCTAAATCACTATGAATGCTTTGTTTGCATATGAAAACTTCTCTCTTAGCTCCTTCAATTCCTTATACACACATCATAGAGTTTAGGGTTTCATCCTCCTTAACAAGACTTGGTGACTTAGGGTTAGGTATGAATCTATGGTTGAGATTCATCCATTTTTCCACTTAAACCTTCCCATTTTCTGATTGGCTACATGTAATTACATAGGGAATCCAACTAGAGATTCGTCCTTATCTCCAAAATATTATAATTCATCCTTAAGTCGGCTCAAAAATGGTCTACATAGTTGTTTGTGGCATTACAAACAAATATGTCCAAGCTATTTCACTCAGCATCTGAAGTCTTTGATGCTCGACATGCACTAATCTTTATACTATGACTCAATATTTGTAATGCTTGGTATCCACTATTTACTTAGCACCTGAATCACTTGGTATAGTCTGTCTGCTTGGCACTTGAGTGACTTGACACATGAGTGGCTCGACACTCACTATGACTTGACATGATCTAATATTTACATGTTGTGCTCGACATGTGTTACTTGTTTGACATGAACCGAGTAAATATCTTAAGTGTGTTGACACTCACTAATCAAAACCAATCCGAGATCAACAATCTCCCCCTTTGACATGAGTGTCAAAAACACTTGAATATACATTAACATCTTGATCTCTTGAGCATAACATAGCTTAACTCGGCTTATATACAAAACTTCAAAAATTTCAAACTTTTGCAATAACTTAGATACCTCAAAATTTGATAATCTAATAACTCCCCCTGAGTTCATATGTTTGTTTTGTAACCAAAAATTTATGCTCTTGCTAAGTAAATGTGTCTCTATTGATACACTTTTACTTCATGCTTATATTTTTTCATTTGATACTTTTGTTATTTTGATGCTCTCCCCCTTGCTTATGTCTCCCTTTTTTTCTTATCTTCCCCCAAAAAGATATATCTCCCCCTTTTTGACACTTGTGTCAATGGGCTATACACTTCTTGTGTGTTTGACTAGAAAGAATTTATGGACATCCAATATCATTTTGAAAGCTACATCCTAGTTCTCACATGCTACATTCAATGACTTTATTTGGATTGCAAGCTCGACAACAAGGTGAACTAGACCATCTAAGGTAGAAAGATTGGGGTCTTCCTTTATTAGAGTTTTAGCATAGCCTAGCTCCTTGTGCATTACTTCTATATGGGGGTGAGGGTTGCTTGTATGCTAGTCAATTTGGCCCTTATATTGGCCTCATCTGTTGTTAATATAGCTAACTAACTCTGTGTCTAAAGCAATGTCTTGAAATGCTTCTCACTCTGAGCTAGATTGGATGGTAGTCTTGCACATGATGCAGAAATTTGGCTCTCTAGAATCAGAATGTGACTTCTGGTCTCTTGGGTGAAGAGTATGGGATTGTAGAGTGGGGGATTGCATAGTTTAATGTACAATGAGAATATGTTCTCAAGTAACTTCTTAACATCCTCAACCTTTGTTTCCAATACAAGTTGAGTTAGTGCTATTTCACCAGATATTTTCTCATTTACCTTGCTTTGGAATTTCTCTTTTGACCACTCTAATAATTTGGCATTAGAATCAAGGTCTTCATTACTGACCTTCTCCACTATATCTGACAGTTGCTCTAGTAGTGGCTTGGCCTCATCAGGAGTCAACAGACTAAATGCATCTAAAAAGATATCTTTGATGTCCTATAGTGTCTACTTCTACCTGTGCTCCCTCCTAAGCATTTCTTGATGCTTTTTCCTTGCTAGGTCCTGTTGTAATATGCTCATTTGTTCTATTGTCATTGTGTCAAAATCAAACTTTAGGATAACAATCTCTTCATTGAGGCTCACATCTCCATAATGGATTACTTCCTCTACCTTTGATGAACTTAGGCTCGACACTGAGATCTACAATGGAGTAGCATATATGCTTGGCTTCTGAAGAGTTTGTGTAGAAGGAGTACTAGATGTTGGTAAGGCTGCTAGTGCTTGAATGGAAACTTGTTCCTTCACCTTGGGTGTCAACTCACTCTCTTTAGGCTTGCCCTAGTCTACCACAATGATCTGACTTACACCTTGTCCTTGTGCTGTAGGTGCAAATAATTCTATCTGTCCCATTTCCTGTTGTCCTATATTGGTGACGTGCTCTTCTGCTATCTTCTTCTCATTAGTATCAATCTTCAAAATTGTATCAACCTTGGTAGATGTAGCTTCTAGAATTTGGACCAAAGGTTGTACATTAGTGACTGAAGGGATGATGGAAGGTGGTTCTTATGGATTCACCTTTTCCCTTGTAACATCAGTCATAATCTTTTGTAGTTCATCTACACTAACCAAAATTAGATTTTCACAAAGATTAGCCTATAGTGTATACTGATCTAATATCTTCTTAAGATCTTCCTTAGTAAGGGGATTGATGTTCTGAGCTGATAGATCAAAAACATCCTTGATAGTTATTGTCTTAGTAGTCACACTTGTGACATGTGGAGGAGTGACACTCAACAATTGTGTGTCTTGCACAGTCTATTTTTTTGGCTGCTCAGGCTCAGTTGTTACCTTTTCATCTACTTCCATTTTTGTTCCAACCTCAATAGTGTCACCTTGATCATCATCTTTGTTGGTGTAAATAATTATTCACTATTTACACTTACTTAAGTTTACTTAGGTAAATGCATTATTTTAATATTTATTTATTAGTCACCTAGGAGTATGTGTACTCTTGTGAGTTGTCATGTTGACAACATAGGAGTTTGCACCTCTTTTATGCACATGGTGTCTACAACATAGGAGTTAGCACACTAATTAAGCACATGGTGTCTGTAACATCTCTACTTGAGATACACCTTGTCATTCTTATCCTCTCATCTAGAATGATGGATAAGATGTGTGCTTAGTTGTCATGCTTATCTTATCTCTAAGTTCTTTCTAGAGATATTCTAGGTGCTTCCTGAGAGGGCTTTATATACAGGCACTCCTAGTGTGTTTGCATATACAACACAGAGCAATGTATGGGGACATACTCTAATATATTGATCATACTCTTTTTTTGGCCTATAGTTGTGCTTGTGTTTGAGTTCTTTGATCATGGATGAATTTTTCCCTAAGACAAACTCTTACATGGTATCAAAGCTCTTGGAGAATCTCTCTTCACATAACCATTTGAGACCATCTTCTTGCTTTAGCACCTTGGCCCGAATCTAGAGTATCATAGAAATTGGGAGTGTCTAGAGTCAGATCTAATCTCACCATTACGTTCAGAATGCTGATTTGGTGAAAATTAGCTATAAAGTTGCCTACCCTAGGCCAAAGTTGATTGTGAGGCAATTTCTTTTTGCAAGTCAGCACTCGGAGGCCCCAATTTGCAAGTTTGGGTATGATCTTTCAATTTGCAATTTAGTTTAATTCAAATCTTAGTATTTTTCCTGTAGATTTTCAAAAAAAATTCCATCAGTTGCCTCTACAGAGAATTATTTTTGCAAGTACTAGGTAGTCACACCTCGGCCCTACGTAGAATATTCCTCTTTGGTTTAGAGAATATTCCCTATCATTTTAGTGGGCACATTATTCACTTTTCGGCCCACAAGTTTGCATTTCTAGCAAGGACATAGATTTGGTCACACAAGCTAACACCCTGACAAAATTTCCATCGACAAACACCATTCCAACCACTTCCAGCAGCTTTGAGTTACACTCTGCTACTTGGTGTTTAAAAATACCACATATCACCTTTGTAGGGTGCATGTGAGATTATTCCCATTGCCCCCCACTATCATTTGATTTCCTAGGCACCGCAAAGAGCATTGTCAACATGGATACAACTCTTATCTTATTGACACACATTAATTAGCAACCTTGCCAACTCTTGTGCCATGTGGTGCCCAGTGAAACAGTCACATCAAAACCCTGCCTATAGACCCTCTACATCACTAGCCATGTGTTTCACCTACAACAACAATACCTACAACCACGTGGACTGCTCTACACCTACCACATGTCACCTCGGCCAACCAGACCCACTTAGTTAGTGCACATGTAGGTACCATACAACACGTCAACAAGATCATACTTAATGATGTCATCCACCATACGACCATATGCCGAGTCAACATTTTTGTACTACTATGTCAGCTTGGGTGGCTATTTTTCATTGATGTCAGCATTTTACAAGGTTAAATTCGATAATTGTTTGACTGTCATTTCTAGGCATTTCATAACTGCTACAATGGTCATTTGACCATCAAATTTAATCTCACACTTTTCCTTTTAGACCCCTCTCTAGATTCAATTTTGATTTGGTAGCCCAGCTTTGAGAGCCCATAACTCGGTCATTCAGACTCCAAATTAGGTACAATATTTTTTAATTTTGGGTAGAATTTCCTGAACTTTCTAATTGTAGTATTTTTTTCTAGTTTTTATGCAAGGATTTTTTTAGAAATCGCATCTTTTGGTGACTATACCTATCCAATCCTACATTTTGCAACTTGAAATGCTTTGTACAAGCTCATCTGGACTCCTTTTCAAGTTCTTTTTTTTTAAAGTGTGTTATTTTTCATCTACTTTCTAGATCTGCATTCAAATAATAAGGTTGTGTGGACAAAAGTATCACTTTTAGCATTAGGGCCTTTTCTACATTGTTTTGCTTTTCAAAATCATTGTATATCTGAGCTACAGTGCTTAGTTCTAGATTTAAGTGTGAAAAGGCAGTTGTACCTAGAAAAATCAGAAGTTCATCTTGTACATTTTGACAAGTGACCCATTGTACACGCACCACCTATAAAGAACTAAATCTCACATTGGGGGGGGGGGGGTGTTTCTTTGATTCTTTGGGAGGTTCATTGATTGATCTCATGGAGTCTTGTCAAATATGTCAGTTTGGTAGAAGACCACAGTTGACAACAAGGAACTATCACAAATGGAGTGCTTTGATACTTGATCATCTAAGAGTCCATCAAGAATTGCTTCCTTATCTCTATTTATTGCCACCACATTTTAATTGGACACATCTAGTGCACCTTCATCACTTTCTATATAACAGTACAAGTAAGGAATATTTTGCTTCTCTTAGAATGGCGAGTTTTCCTCATGATATTTGGATGTCTATTTGGGAAGCATATGGAGATCCATGTGTTCCTCTATCTCTAGAGGACATTCTACATCCAGTCACTCCAACTATGGTTTCTTCAACTCTAGATGAAATCACACCTCTAGATGCTCCTGTTGCTCCTACTAATCCTATTTCAGCCACAGATGCTTCAGATGCTTTCTCCATTGAGAAAGAGAGGATTGCAAATGCCATCTCTGATTGAATGTATCCACCATTGGCAGATGGGGAGAAAGCCATCTATAATCTAGACTTGGTTTGTAATTGGTGAAATGAGTGGTAGGATATCACTTCCAATCAGTCTACCAAGGTCTAATAGATTGAATACCCACTTTATGAATTAAGTGACCTAGAATTGTAGAAAGCAATAAGTCAAAAGTCTGCTAATCTAAATTGGCAAGACAGTATTAGACTTGCATATCTTCCCAAGATCTGAGACTCATAGAGACCCTAGAGAGAAGATCTTTAGGAGCCTTGATGCCTCATTTGAAAAAATGTAGAGCACTAGCACCTTGAGTCTTGGCAAGAGGAATACCCTATATGGAAAATAGGGGAGACCACCAAATGTTCTATTGGTTCAAAGAGAACCCATCATAGAACTCATCACTAGACCAGTGAAGCCAAGGTTTGATAACTTCCCAAGCTTCCCAAATTCTCTTTGTAACAAAAGAGCCCTATATGAGCATAGGTTCTTGTATGATGAAATTTTTTTGAAAGACAATCCACTTCTAGGTAGTCTTGTTAATAGGAAATCTAGAAGAAATGCAATGCCAGACTAGAATCTTCCAAGCTTCATCACCAGTGATAACATGGATAATCCATTTGGCACACAAAGCAAGGCCTTTCTTATGTGTGGGGAGAAGACCAAGGCCTCCAGACCCTTTGGGGAGACAACAAACGTCCTAAGCAACTCTATAAAAGCCATGATGATCAGAACTAGAAGCCTAAAGAAAATCACAGAGCAATAACTCTAATTTCTGGTAGGAGGCTTTTGAAGTATCCCAACAAGATGAATAATAGATATGTGTAACTAAAAGAACTTTAGAGAAAATTTGGAATTTTCCCACAAGGGAAAGTGGTTTCATAAGCCAATAATCTAGCTTCTTAGTAATTTTGGCAAGCACATCATTCCACAGATCCACTAGCGATGCTTGAAAAGAAAAAGGAATGCCTAGAAAGCAAAAAATCTCCTTGTGGGTGACCCATTTCCATTCAAACTGGTTAATCCTAGGTGGCACTGGCAAAAATTACTGGTGATAATAGAGCATTTTATGCCATTGAATAGTAGAGCCAGAGGCTTGACAAAAATTGTCAAGGTAATTCAAAGCATTATTGATGTTTTCTTCATCCTCCAAAAGAGTGAGAAATGAATCATCAGAAAAATGACCATCAACCAATTGGGAAGAGGATTTTGGTAAAGAGATGCCACAAACCAAACCTAAAGACATGGAGTGGGCTAGAAAATAGCCAAATCCTTCAACAACAAGAACATAAAGCGTCGGAGCCAGAGGGCAACCTTGCCTAATGGAGCGAAAAAACTGAAAGGCATTAGATTAGGAATTATTGATGGTAATGCAAGCATTAGCATCTCCAAGAGAATCTCCATAGATTGTAGAAAATTAGGATCAAAACCCAGAGCCTAGAGCATAGCCAAAATGAAATGCCATTCAATTTGGTCATAAGCTTTAGCAAAATCTATTTTGGAAAAAATAGCCTACTGTTTGGACTTTTGAGCCCACTCCATACCTTCCTAGACAACAATGATGTTGTCAAGAATATATCTAGACTTGATAAAGCTAGTTTACTTAGGTCGCACAATTAAAGGTAGGAGGTGGTAAATTTTAAGAAAAATTGCCTTCGCAATAATCTTATATGACACATTAAGAAGGGTAGTGAGCCACCAACTATAAATATTCTCAAGATCTCTAGCTCTACATATGAATTTAATGTTTCCTTTATTGATAATAACTCCTAGGCTTTTAGAATGATATGCTTCAAGATAAACTTTGTGAAGATCGAGACCAATATACCCCAGAGGTGTTTGTAAAATTCATAGCAAAACCCATCACACTTGGGAGACTTATCATTTTCCATGGAGAAAACTGCCTCTTTAAGGTCTCAAAGGGTAAGAAGTTGCTCACATAAAGCATGTTGCTCAACTGCTAGGCAGTTTGGAGTAACAAAATAACACTTTTTGAGAGCTTCCTCCTAAGTAACCGAATTTCCCTACGAAGAAAAAATGTTCTCATAGTGATTAACAAATGGTTGTAGGATGCTAGAGAGACTAGAGAGAATAGAAGTGCCTTGTTTGATTTTTTTAATCCCAAAATTGGTAGGATAGGCTCAAAGAACCTGAAAGAACTCCTTCAAAGCTTTATTGCCAATGTCTAACCAATGGAGGTGAGCTTTGATGATGGCCCCTTGAGCAGCATAATTATCTGCAACTTGTTTGTCATGGAAAAGTTTGGCAAGTTGAATTTGCAAATCAACATCAAAAGGATTAAGGATGAGAGCCTCAGAAGATTTTTTGAGTGTAGTGGTAGTGAATTCATAAGACCGCCTTCTGAAAACTGCTAATTGCCACCCATAAATGTGCAGAAAGTGAGTGGTTCTAGTAATGATGTAATTGTCAAATAATGTCACATCTGGCAAGGGAATGACAAGTGAATCTCAATCCTTAGAAAAGGATAACAAATATTGAGAAGTAATCATAGCACAAGTAAGATGCTTTAAAATGCAGTTAGAGCTAGTTTGAAAGTTGGACCAAGTATGCCAAACCCCACTATGTTGGTGGCCGTTGGTATTGGGATAAAAAAAAGACCTAATTTATTGCACATGTAGTACTAGGCTTCTCTTTCCCCAGTGGTCTAGCAAAAAAACAAAATTCCATCTTTGTCAAAGGCCAACTCAACCATATTGAAGTCACCACACATAACCTAAGTAGCTAGAGGCAAGTTGTCAGCCATCTAGCCCCACAATTGAGATCTTTCCACAACATCATTGGGAGCATAAACATTAATGACTCCAAAATAATGATTGTTAATAGAAAGCAAAAGCCAAATGATTCTGTGCATGAGGTTAGAACTGTGCAAAATAATGGAAGAATGAAGATGAGGTGACAAGAGAGTAACTACACCACCTCTTCCAGCACTATGTTGAGAGGAAAACATAATGCCATCTAGGAAAATGATGTGACATGCAGAAGAAAGCATGAAACTAGAGATCTTAACTTCTTACATACATAGGAAATCTAAATTTTCAAGTCTATGATAGGTATCCCTAACATAGTACCTTTTGGAGAGGTCTGTAAGACCTCACACATTCCATGATAAAAAATTCATGAAAATTCTTCCATATCTTCCTTGTCCTCAAGAGAGGAGTAACTATTCTGTAAGAAAGTTGAAACTGGGTTAAAGCTAGAAGGAAAATCGTCTGGACTGATGGCTGGACGTTTCTCCTCTAGTTTCTCAGCACATCTGGGAGGACTGTGAGAATGCCACACATTCTGAGTCACTATGGAAGAAGTAGTAAGAGGGGTGTGAATCACAACAAAGGTTTTAACCCTAGTGGCCGCCTTAATCCCCTGTGAGCCAGGGTTTGAAACTTGTGAAAAACTAGGGTTTGGTTCTGAAAAAATGCTTGCATCCCTAAACTAGCTGGGGTTTGTGCTCCTATTGAGATAGGAGGAACTAAAATGATAGTCCCATATGACTATTTAGGAGCCAAGGGAGCCTCACCCTTGCACCCAATAGTAGTCCATTCTTCATTTTTCCCTTCTGCTAGTTTGGCAGGAACTTCTTTAGGTTGGGGTTTAACCCTAGGCATAGCCAAAGGGAAATCCCTAATCTTGTGCTTCCCTGACTAGCACCTATAGTAGGTGTTAGGTAGGTTCAAATAAATCACCTTCTAAGAGAAGGTTTGAGAACCAATCTATATTTCCATAGAATCCTTTAGATCCTTGGAAAGATCAATCTCAATGCAAACACATTTCTGAGGGTGAGCATTGAAAAAAAATTCATCTTCCTTTGTGATAACTTTTCCTAGAGTATTGGCAATGGACTCAATCAAAGGCCAACATGGCAAGGGTAAACCTGGGAACTGTAACCACATAGGAACCCTTAGATTTTTTTCATCAAAGATAGTGAAGTCTCTCAACCATCTTTGAAAAACAAGTAGATAAGAATGCATAAACCATGGTCCATTGCTAAAAACCACATATGCCTACGATGGGTTGGCAAAGCGAAATAAAAAAAACCTTGGTAAGATTTTGCACATCATCAAGGTGGGCTCCATGAGGAGTCTAGCTCTTGTTAATCCATTCTCAGAGCATAGCTTTAGGAGGAGTCCTACCCACAAAATACCCTACTAAGGTATTCTATTCTAACCAATCACAAGCAACATCAAATTCTTACAAAGGAAGGATGATACCAAGATTACCTCATGAAAAACCTTTGGGACAAATTTTCAAGGATGTTTATCAACAACCGGGTCACCACTGACCAAGGCCATTATAAACTAGCCTAAAAACTCCTATAGTAAATGTGGTTTGACAAGTTGAAACAACAAAAGGAAAGCCCAGACAGAGAGTTGTACGTAAGAAAACTAAAAATTTGCATGAAACCCTAGCAGAGCAACTCATCTCCCCCCTTAATGGCACCATAACTACATTTCAACATCATATGCACAATATTATTGAATGGGAAAAACCATGTGTATTATCTCTTATCGTATCAAAATACTCTCTTTCCATTTAGAAACTCCAAGTCATTGAGGGACACACATGCCACTAGCTAGAACACCAAATTCAAGGCCAAATGTGTATGAGATAGTTCATCTTTCAATTCTTAACCTTTATCCTCTTGGACAAAGAGGTTGATAATCATCTCTAAAACATGTCTTTTGAGTTTCAATCTTAACGTTTTTAGTTTTTTGAGGTTATGGTTTTGGGTTTGAAACACACATTTGGGATGTTTTTCTTAAGTCTTTTTGGGATGAGAGGTTAAGATTTCAAATGGAAACATGTATTTTGAACCTTGCTTCATAAAGTTTTAAAATTTGAAGGTTAATATCTCCATCAAAAATACGTGTTTTGACACCTTTCATTAACCTACCATAATTTGAGTCTCATGTGCTAGATTTTGAAAATTTGAAGTCTTGAGTGAAGCTGGAGGTGAGGCAGAAGCATTAATATCATAGAATTACTTAGAAGGATATGTATTGTAGGATCATTCAAAATTCAAATTTTAATACATTTGGAATTCATTAGGATGGTTAAGACAAAATTTTAGCATAATTGACAATAGTAAGATGGGGGCTGCAACTAGCTCTATCTGGGGACAAGGACTAACAAGGATGAAGCTCAAACCCAAAGAAACTAGAAAAAATCCTTATCCATGGGCCATAGAATCACATTGAGAAAACACTTTGCAAAGTACTGAACTAACACCAAAAATGGTATAACAGAATGCAAGAATAGACACATCAAAATTGAACAATAGAGCACAACAAGAACTTCAAACTAAATATGTACAAAGGTGATAGGGTACACACCTCACTGATGATAATGTTTCAAGTGTTTCCAATTATAAGGTGAGGGAAACTAGGTACTACTCACGTATGACAAAATGAAGGAATTTTGGCCCCATACTTGTTTGATTTGGAATGGGCCTCTCCATAAAGAATCAAACTATCCATGTAAACCCTTTGGATCCTTACATTTGTCTTAGAGAAAAACAAGATGACCCTCCTAGAGTACTCTCTTCTTGTCCCTCTTATCAAATAACTTCTTTACTTGAGCTTGATGTTCTTGAATTCTTTTTACCACCACTTCCCTTTCTTCTTCTAATTTGGTCAAATGAATTATCCTATTTTCAAGAGAAACTCTAAATTCATAATTCTTGATAGAATCTTACAATTTCAAAGTAGATAAATCAAGAGGGAGAGGTATATTACCTTCAATACCATACATGATCTCAAAGGGTGATAATCTTGTTGCTCTCTTTTTAGTTGTACAATTTGCCCATAATGCTTCATATAAATGTTTATGCCATGAACTTTGGTTGTCCTGTATCAACTTCCACAAAATAGATGTGATATATTTTTCTCAATTTTGTGTGACCATTTCCTTGTGCATAGTAATCTAAGGAATGTGACAATATGATTCCATATTTATAATAAAAGGCTAATATTTCTTAGGATGAAAAGTTGGTAACATTGTCAAAAAATTTTTTGTTAGAGACCCCAAATCTAACCAAAATGTTCTACTTGATAAAATTGCACACCACCTCTAAGGTTGTTTGTTTAACTAAAATGGATTCAACCCACTTGGTGAAATAATTATTCTCCATCAAGATGTGGGTGTGTTTGACAATGAATCGAGCATTGATATGACCAATAAAGTCCATGACCCACTACAAAAAGGGTTCTTCAATTACAAATGGTTTCAATGGGAGTGCTGATAATTGAACTCTTCCTTTGAATTGTTGATATGATTCACATTTCTTGATCCAATCATCAACATATTTGAACGTATTGGGCCAATAGATGAAGTTTCCTAGAATTTTGTAAGTAGTTACTAATGTTGAGAAGTTTCCTCCACTTGCTTTGTTATGAAATGTTTGAAGTAGCTCCTTCCTTTTCTCAGAATCCATGTACCTCAAGAAGATTTCATCAATCCCTCTTTTGTACAACATGTCATCCCAAACAATGTACCTTGCATATTTCAATTTCAAGGTTCTGTTTTACTTTGGAGATAAACAGGTGGACACTCACCATATGTATAAAATATACAATATTAGAAAACCAATTGTCAACATTACTAACAAATAGAACCAATGACATTTCTTCCTCCTATTAGGGATCTCCTTCTGCTATGGCTTTACAAAAACCTCTCCCCCTAAAAATCTTTGTAGGCTTGATATCAAGACCATATTCCTATACTTTAGCTATCTAGGAGTCTCTTTTGTTTAAACCAACCTCCTCTTGTGATAGGATATCTTTTATTGTGGTAGCAAAGACAAATACCTTGGAATGAGAATTTAAAATATAAAATCTAAATTATTTCACTACTTTGACAATGGTATAGGAATTCTTTTTTATCAAAGAGTTTTTCAATTTTTACGTTTTAAGACAAACACTCATGAATTCTATTATGGCTTCATCATTTTCCACATTAGGTTGGGTTGGAATGGAAAATAAAGTATTTTGAGAAATATAGTAGTACAAATGGTTTTTAATGGAGAAACTTAGATAAGAAAGGGTAGGAGCATTAGCAATTGTGAACTTAATCTATTCACAATAAACTTTACTTTTCCTTATCCATTTGAAATGTATGCACTCTTTCATCATATCCATAATTGACCTCATAATCTCTAAGAAATTTGGCACAAACCTCCTTATAAAATTTATCTAGCCAAAGAAAGACCCGAGCCATAGTTTTCACATTGGAAAGGTTAATTGTTGGATAGATTTTACTCTCTTGGGGTCTATTTAGATACCTTCCTTTAAGACAATGTGTCTTAACAATTTTCCTTCTGTCACTCCAAAGATCAATTTATTAGGATTCAATAAGATGCCCTGTGTTCGAAATTGATATAGGATAGATCCCACATGATACACATGGTCCTCTCTCTTTTTAGAAAACACTATAAGATCATGAAAGTAGATAATGATGATCTTATTCTTGAGCTCTACAAATGAATGATCAATTGCATGTTGAAAGGTTTTTTAAACATTTATCCAACTGAATGACATTCGGTTGTAGGCATATCTACCCCATGGGGTGGTAAAGGTTGTTTTATGTTGGTCTTTAGAGGAAACACTAACTTGATTATAACTAGATAAGCCATTTAGTATAGACATGAGCTTGGAACCAAATACCAATTGGAAGATATGATCCATCATAGGGAGCCCATAATTATCCCTGAGTGACATCTGATTTAAATTTTGGAAATCATCAAATATTCTTATGTCACCATTCTTCTTCCTAACTAGGACAATATTGGAAAATCATGTTGAATGATGGATAAGATAAATAATCTTTTCTTTAAGCATATTATCGACTTCATCAAATATACCATCAGTAACCTTCATATTGAATTACCTTTGCTTATGCCAAAAGGGATTTGAACTAGGCTTTAAAGGGAATCTGATGTTTGAATTTTCTGTTCATGAATTATTTTATATATGCATAACCCCAAGCAAAACAATCATGGTATTCTTTTAATAAATTCACAAATTCCTCCTTTTCTTTCAATAATATCCCTTTCCCAATCTGGACCATCCTTGGATTTTCCTCTAAACTGATATTTACCTTCTCATAATTTGAGGAACTGGAAGGCTTAGTATCTTTGACTTTCTTCCTCTCTTTATCTTCTCTACCAAGAATAAGAGCAGCATACTTTGTTGTATTGTTGGTAGTCTCAAAATCTAGTTTATAAGCCTTCAGAAACTTCTTGCCTTATGATGACACTAAGAGCTCTCCAACACCTAAACTTGAAGAGGGTGAGCTTCCATAGAATTGCATAAACAATAATTCTTTAGCTATTCTAGGCATGAGGATTTCAGTAGCATCTTATTCTAAATAGATAATCATGTAGGTGCCATGTCTAGTGTCAACATACTATATTTCTTCCCTTCGATCATCAAACTTTAGAACAATGTACTTAACTTTAGGCTCAGGATCAAGTCTGAGCTTTTTATCACCAATTAGAATCAAGGAATGAGACACATCCATGTTAACCTCACCTCCAAGATCTTTGTTAAAAATCCTACTTAACTACAGCTCCTAATTGGATGGAATATCAGCTATGAAAATATTCAATTTCAAATTTTTTTTGGATGCACTGCAAGAGCTACTTGAGCAACTTTTAACTAACCAACTAGTGGGACTTGTTTTGCCTCCATGGAATACACTCTTCCTAATGGTTTATTCAAAGAAATCCCCAAAGTAGGAGAAACTTTAGAAGGCACCACATTATCGGATGCACCTAAGTCAATAATTAAATTTCTCAGTTAACAACCATCTATATAGAGAGAAAAATAGAATGGGTCGAGTATGTATGATAAAGTTGTGACAAATGATTCTTCTTTTGTCTTGAGACCTTTTAATTTTTCCTTTTCTAGACTAGACCCTGATTCATGGTTGATAGGATCTTTAGGTGTACTTTTTATTTACTCTAACATATTGAATCAATATGTCTAATTGGTGTGCATTAGATTTCAAGTATTCCAAAGGATGAATTTACACTTTAGTCTTCTTGCACTGGTCAATAAAATCAAAAGAATCTTTAACAGTAAGGGAAGACTTGACTTTATCTATTTCTTTTAATTACAAAGTATCTTTTAGAGCATTCTTATGAGACAAGATGCATTTGGGAATTTCATTGGCACCCTTCTCTTTTTCCTCCTTACTCCATTTCTCCTCTAATATTTGCCTCCTATTTGGGGTGGACGCAGTGCAAGAATGATTGTTAATATATTCACCTTTTTCACCATCTGATTCATATTCTAGATAAGTTATTGAAGAGGTTCCAAAGGTCAAGTTTTTTGTATCTTTAGGGGCCACATACTATTCAATCTTCTCTCATGTCAAATGCATTTTCATATACCTAGCCATCTAAAGGCAACTTGCACCATCATGATCAATCATTACATGAAAATCATGCATAGCTATTTGATGGCTAGATAAAGTAGGATGCTCAATAGAAAGCCTTTGTGTTGATGGAGGTAACAATTTACTTAGGTTGTTTATTCTGCTATTATGACATATAATTCCACCTCATAATATATTGATATAGGGGTGGTGGGTTTTGAGGAATCTTCTTTTAATTTGTAGAAAATTATTAGCCAAATATGATACATGGGGTTAGTAGTGGTAATGGAGGCCTATTGTCTTTTTCCTTATTGTAGATCTCAAGTCCATTTCCCTGATCTAAGAAAGTCATCTTCTACTTCAATAGATAAAGTTTGTATAGCTACTAAGTTGCAGATTCTTTCTCTTTATATTTGGAAGCTGAAATCACAAGGTTGGGTGCTCATCAATAAATAAAGTCATCTAATTTTTCTTAGTGGGTTTTTATTAACAAGAATTTGATTCACAGTCTTGTTAAAGTGAGAAATTAATTCTCACATCAATTCATGGATTTATTTCTTCATTTATGTTAACTATGAGAGAAACAAATATTCATCTTCAGTAGTCTTAAATCTTCTCTCAAAAGCTTGAATCAAAGTTACCCAAGAAGTGATGGATGAGGGTAATAGTTGATAGTGGCATTGGTGAATGTCTCCACAAAGAGGCAAACTGAAACATCCTCATACTAAATTCCAAGAACTCCACTTTTTGTAAATGATGTTCTAATATATTCATCAGTGGAAAATTTTCCATCTTTGAAAAACTTAGGAAGAATTTTCTAAGATCCAATAGGCATATCATATAACTGATTCCCCAAAGCTAAAGGACTAATATCGGCTCCTTGATACAGTACAAGGTAGGAGAATCCCTAAAGGAGATGTCCAACCCCCCAACAAATAACCACACAATGGAAACACAACAATAATGCAATATACAATACCAAATCACAACTCTTTATTCATAGACATCACTAATTACATGCAATATTCCCGGATGTAAGGCCTTCAAGGTTAGGACCAAATACAAATAGTAATTACAAAATTAGTTCTGCAAGATCCAACAAGATCTACTTACAAACTTAATTCCAGCTAGTTCAAATCCACAACTGGATAAGAACACCAAGAAAATCCATACCTATACCCATAGGTCCACAAAGCAATCCTTTGGTTCTCAAGCCCCAACCCTAGCTCTTCAAAATTTGCATCTACACTTCATCCCCTTCTCTAAGATGGAATGATAACTTTTTCCTAAATACTCCACAAAACCCCTTACTTATAGCCAACTAAGCCACAATTTGACCTAGCTTATTACAAACTAAATTAAATCCCTTACATTAAATATAGTTCAAGCCACAAGTTAGGTACACACTAAATTAAATACCCATACATAAATTAAATTCCAAAAATCAACTCATAGACAACTTGAGATGAATAGGACCAAGACCAATACTAGCATTTGGCACATACAAGAACACTCAAAACTAATAGGTTCACTCGACACATGAAGGAACACTTGGTCAATGTAAGATTGCTAGAGTAACTCAACATCTAATAGGAGCTATAGTAACTTGGCATCTACTAAGAGTTATAGTAACTTGGCATGCACTAAGAACTACAGTAACTCAAAACCAACATGCAAGATTGCAATAATGCCTAGGATGCTCCTACATTAGACACCCCAGGTTCAAAAAGATGTTCTAAAAACTAGAAGAACATCTTCTAGGATTCAACACATAAATCCCAAACTAGTCCTTCACATACATATCCTCCATATCTTCAACTTGTGCACTCTTTCCCTTGTTCTTCTTCTGCTTCTTCACATCCATTTGAGGTGTGCTATAGGTCTGCTTTCTACACTGATCTCCAACCTTCTTAGAATTTTCCAACTCAACACATCTACTAATACTCAAGTTCCTCCTACCAAGCTCTTCATTCTACAAGGAATTAAGGAAAAATTCTTGCCACATTTCTCTAATAGTAAACACGTTCTTGAAAAAATCATGCACAACCCTACAATCATACTTCTAAGGTCTACCAAGTAACAAATAACAACTGCTCATGTCCATAATATCACACAACACTTGATCCCTATACTGCAAAATCTAGAAATCAACAAGGCATTACTCCCTCACTTCCAAAGTACTTTCACCTTGCAACTAACCAATCCTATAAGGATAACGATGTCTTACTCTATTCAAACCAAGTTTCTAAACCATCTCCTTAGCAACAAGGTTATCAGTACTACTACCACCCACAATCACCTTACAGACTTTACCTCCAGACTTACAACAAGTCCTGAACAAACTAGTCCTTTGAAAAGATTCTAATATCCTCTCACTAATTAGTACTCATCAAACCAACAAACTTTCTCCTTGCTTAGGCTGAGTATCTTGAACTACAACATCATTCACAATAGTAGTTGTCCTGCCAATCAAACATTCAAAAGATCTATGCTCTTCTTTACCACATTTGAAATAATTACCTTGGAACTCACCTCTACTTGTCCTCTTTTTTTGATCAGTAGGTTTTGGTTCACCTTCTACACTCGGTTTAACTTGTGCCAAGCTATCTTACTTCTCCTTCCCTCTAGAATTACCTTGACTTTTCCTTTTCAACTCATCTTTTGCCTTAAAAATATACTGATAAGCATCCTCAACTAAAGAAATATTAAACATAACAACCTCATCCTAAATATTGAATCTCAAACCATTAATGTACTGAGCTACCTCTTTCTTCAACAATTCTCTATGACCAGACCGAATAGTCAACTTATAGAATTCCTTGATATAATCTTTTGTAGACATATCTTTTTGTTTCAAATTCTGTAACATTTTAATCAACTCAATTTCATAACTAGCAAGAATGAACTTAGCATTCAAATTAGTCACCATCAATCTCCATCTAGTGATCTTCATTTCACTTTCCTCTTCTCTGTCTTTTTGCAATTCTTTCCACCAAAGAGCAACATGTCCTTTCAACTTAGTTTGTGCCAAACTCACTCTGCGTGGATCCTCAACACCCTCAAGCTCAAAATATTCTTCCAATTCACCAATCCAATCAATTAGGTCTTTAGGAATCAAAGTACTTGAGAAATTAGAAACCTCCATCTAATGCTTTAGCTTCAACTGAGATCCAGATCTAGAAAACTAACTAGACCTAGTTCTAATAGGTCTCTCTACATGATCAGTTATGTCCTCACCACTAGATCCATCAATTTCAAAGTCTTCAACAACTTCCTCATAACTACCTTCAATACCCACATGCCTGGGTACACCACCTAAAGCACTTACAATTTCAGCAATCATGTAACTTTTCATCAATGCAATCTTAGATCTAAACTCTACTCTAATCTTCTCTGAGATCCTTTCTTCCACAACATCACTAAGATCATCAATTTCCCAAGGGTCTAATCTTCTTAGAGACATCTTCCAAAATTTTTGCAAACCCTAAGCAATAGATTCACCAATCCAGAAGATCAATCAGCCACAATATCAACCTTCTTTGCAAATCCTCATGCAAACTACCTTAGCTTCAACAATCTATCTACATACTCATGAACAACCTTCACTCTAATACCATCTAACACAATACAAGGCATGAGAATCCACAAAAGAGATGTCCAAGCCCCTAGAAAACAACCACTCAACAGAAACACACCAATAATGCAAGATCTAATACAAAATCACAACTCTTCATTCATAGACATAACTAAGTACATGCAATATGCCTAGCTGTAAGGCCTTCTGAGTTAGGGCCAAATACAAATAGAAATTACAAAATCTATTCTGCAAGATCCAACAAGATCCACTTACAAACTTGATCCTAGCTAGTCCAGATCCACAACTAGATAAGAACACCAAGAAAATCCACACTTATACCCTTAGCTCCACCAAGCAATCCTTTGGTTCTCAAGTTGTAGCCTAGCTCTTCAAAATTCACATCTACACTTCATCCCATTCTCTAAGATGGAATGATAACTTCTATCTAAAGACTCCACAAAACCCCTTATGTATACCCAACTAAGCTACAAGTCGGCCCAGCTCATTACAAACCAAATTAAATCCCTTACATTAAAAATATAGGTCAAGCCACACGTTGGCTACACACTAAATTAAATACCCATACATATATTAAATGCCAAAAGTTAGCTCACAAACAACTTGGCACAAAGAGAACCAAGACCAATACTGGCACTCAACACATACAGGAACACTTGGCACCAATAGGCTCACTTAGCACACGAAGGAATATTGGGTTAACATAAGATTACTATAGCAACTCTGCATCCACTAGGAGCGACAGTAACTTGGCATCCATTAAGAGCTACAATAACTTCACATCCACTAAGAGCTACAATAACTTAGAACCAACATGCAAGATTGCAAGAAATCCAAGGATGCTCCTGGATCACTCCTTGTGGAGCTAGTGGTTGTGGTGCTTGATGTGCCATGGCTTGAAGAATGATATTCAAAGGTTGTAAATTGATGGCTGGAGGAACAAGGGTTCATGGTAAGATTAGAGCTTGGAAAGATATATGAGGAACAATGACCTTTGATGGTGACAAGGGTTTTTTGTTTGACTTAGTTTTTCTTTTCCTTTTAGGAGCTACGGGCTTAAAATCTAGCTTTTGAAGATTCTTGAAATCCTTGTCAAGTAGACCTTTATGTTTGTCCACTCATGTCTATGGTTTCTCAGCCAGATTACCAATTGTTATTTTTTTGACCTTGAGCACAATCAAGATTTTGTATGTTCCTTTTTGGGACTTGAGTGAGTATTTCTACAACTTGTGCTTCATGTCCAATGGGTGTTCCTCTTAAAAATTCACCAAACTCGTCTTCTTTTTCTAAGATCCAACTCATTTATTAATATTGTTGAAAACTTCTTCTACACCTCTAGGAAAGTGTATTCAAATTTGAGATAATATCTTCTCTAGTGTCTTGAAAGCCAAGATTTGGTTGGAGAATTGAAAACAAGTTCTCATGTGGTAACACCATCTTGCTTCATCACAAGGGACTGTTAATCTTTCTTGTTCAACTACCTAGTAGAGTCACCAAAAATTTGTTGGTAAATAGATTTGTCACTTTAAAAATATGTGGTTTTTCCCAATGGAATGTGTGTGGAAATTTATTTGTCCAATAGTTTGATAGGCCTTTAGTATATGACCTTCCTCTACATTAAGAGGGGAACAACTTCAGTTTTGATTTTTCAACAAAAGTATATTCAAACTTTGAAAGATAGAAAAAAAGCTACTACTGATGAATACACCAAATGATGTCAAAGCTTTCCTAAATTAACTTAAACAACTAACAAGAACAATCAAGAAACACACTTGAAGGCTATCATGAGCACAATGTTGGTTCAATAATAGTTGAAGAGTTGAAAAATACCATGAAAAAATCCATTACAAGAAGAATCAAAACTTCAACAATTCAAATTTGTAGAAAGAGAACCCAAAATGTGTTTCCTTTTATTTCCTTATACCAAAAACACAAAAGAAATTTTTGATTACAAGAAAAAGATCTGTAAACACTTTCCAAAAATTGCTTCTCTACCAAAACTCCAACATAAGTGTTCTCTTATTCAACCAAGTCCCAAAAAAGCCCTTTAACAAAGAAAAATTATCCCTTAGATAGACTTGATGTTAAAATTACCCCTTCTGTGGTCAATAACTACCTTCCAATCATTTGTTTATGGTGAGGCTAATTAAACTTGCAAAAATTTACCTATACAAGGGGAACATATAAAAACATGAATTGAGCTAGAATTATAAAAGATACATGAAATATACAATAGATCACTACAACTTTAGTTACTGGTATCCTTCTATCATGCCCAAAATATCAGGGCAAAAATAGAAAGATTTTTAAAAAAAGTTAATTAATCCACTGTGTTAATATAGACTATACTAAATAGGTTATGGAAACTATCAAAGGATTAAAATTGAGTTTTGGTTACATCTCATTAAGATGCAAAGTTGTCTTTTCAACCATATTGCATTGGTTTGAATTACTTAAGTAAAGGTGTTGTAGGAACACCGAGTTTGGGTTGAATAAACCATAATTGTTGATTAGGTCAACCTTACTTTTCTACTTAGCATTTCAAAATATTATGTTCATTAAGTTTCATAAGATACATCTAGTTATCAAGTTATCTCACATTCATTTGATGTGTCAGTTCAATCTCCTAGGTGAACTAGCTTTGCATCTTTGACCAGTTCATTCAAACCTTGATACTTAAGTTCCATTATTAAAATAATCTATTTTACTAAGTGGAAAATTTAAATATTTCTTATTACTTTATTTATGACATTTGTTTCATCCTTATATCACATCCCTAAACACTAGGTTATGAGATCAAAGGGTTACTAAAAGAACCTTAGGTTGATAACCTGGTAGTGTTTAGGGATGCAATATAAGGATGAAACACATTTCATAAATAATATAATAAACAATATTTAATGTTTCCAATTAGTAAAATAAATTATTTTAATAATGGAATTTAAGTATCAAGGTTTGAATGAACTGGTCAAAGATGCAAAGCTAGTTCACCTAGGAGATTGAACCGGCACACCAAATGAATATGAGATAACTTGATAACCTAATGTATCTTATGAATCTTAATGAACATAATATTTTGAAATGCTAAGTAGATAGGTAAGTTTGACCTTATCAACAATTAGGGTTTAGTCAACCCAGACTTAGTGTTCCTATAGAACCTTTACTTAAGTAATTCAAACCTGTGCATTATGGTTGAAAAGACAATTCTGCATCTCAATGAGATGTAACTAAAACTCAATAACTACCTTCCAATAATATTTTTATGGTGAGGTTAATTAAACTTTCTAAAATCAACCTATACAAGGCAAACATATAAAACCATGACTCAAGCAAAAATTATAAAAATACATGAAATATACATTAGATCACTATGACTTCTAGTTATTGGTATCATTCCATCAAGATGTGATAGATTTATTATTGAAGGCCCTATAAGCATCAAGGATTGCTACAATTGACTCATAATTGAGAATGAAAAAATTTACCATCCTGAGTTTGACTGTGAAGTACTTATTGTAGATTTCCTCCAATTCAGGGGTTGATATATGGAAATGTTGCAATCCTTAAGAGTAGTAGAGACTAGACTGAGCTTCTTCCTAGTTTTAGCATTTGATTCTCAATTATCTATATTTTAATTAATTCTAGCTATTAAGTAATCTACACGAAATTGATAATCAAGATGTTGAAGATCATTAATTGTTTCTCTACTTGTAACAATTGTGACCACTTCATTTGAGACTTTCACTTTTATTTGTTCACATGCAGTTAACGAATTTTCAAATTTAGTGACCCCTTTGTTGATGTTTATTAATTTCTAGTTGACACTCTTACTCCATATACACACTTGATTATCATTCAAATCAGAAATAACCTTCTAAAGGATTAGAGTGTTCACATCTACCTTTGACATATCCTATAATTCAACTACTCCTTGCCAGATGACTTTTTATTCCTTGATGTTAAAGCTCTTTAGAGATCTCTTGTACCTACACAATTATTATTCAACATATGTTTCTCACTCCATTTATGAATTTCGAATCATCTTCTATCATCCTATTTATCCATGCTTCTACCATCATGCTATGAGACTTTTGTTTGTTAAGATTTTCCACTACAATATGATCAATAATACCTTCAATACCTATTTGAGGTGGTGAAGTAATTATTTCCTTGGCATTAGAGGAAATCCTAATTGGGTTAATGTAAGACACCAATATTTGAATGTATTCCTTGAGTTTTTCTTTTGATTTCTTTTATTTCTTTTCTTGTTGTAATATTTGTGCCATAGACAACTCAAAATTCTAAAAATCTCCTTCCATAGTTGATGGGCTAAGATCACTTTTTCTCAGAGCAAAATATGATTTTTAGGCTTCTTGCACATTATTCTCTTCTATAGGTCTCTCTATTTTTACACATAAATTTCCTGAAGTTTCATTGATGGAAAACCTAGACATCACCTTGGTTCTCTTTACCTTAGGTAGTTTTTGGAGAAAGCCATAAATCACATCAAATGGAGGTGGAACCACTTGGACTACCTTCTTCTTCCTTTGTAGACTTTCTCACATCCATGAGGATTTAGGAGCTTGAGATTATACCTATATATTATATGCTTGATGTTTAGTGATCACCATTAAATCTTCAATGTTGGATAACTGATTATCCACTTGTGTGATGTCAATTAATGACATCCCAAGAGGAGAAAAATCATGAGGGAAAACTTCTATTGTAGGAAAAGGAGAAACTAGAATAGATTATTTAGCAACTTGAGGAGAGTTTTGAATATTCTCATTGGGTCTATTTTCTCCTTGATTCACCTTGTTAGATTTACCTTTCATCCTTAACCTTCTTCTCTTGACTATAAATTTGACATGGTATGCTTTGGATAAATCAACTAGCTGATTTGGATCTGCATCATCACCATTATCGCTTGACTTCAATTGATGCATTTTCTTATCTGAGGTTGCTATGAGTTCCATGCAAGATGATTTTCCTTGATTTTCTATCTTCATTTTACTCACTGATTTTTCTTTTCTCTTGATGACAGGCATTTCTTTCCTTCAGATTTTTCAATTCCTGAATAGACCAATCAACTAGTGGGATTTCTAACAACTCAATCTTCTTATGGTACAATGGATCAACCAATGAATATTCATTATCTTTTATGCCTGTCACATCATTATCCACTTTTGAATCTATCACTTTCCTTATAGTGAGCCTCATCTTGTCTTGTTTCCTAACTTCAAAATCACTTTCACAATCTTCCCAAAAGTCTTCTAGAGTCAGAAAGTGACCAAGGCTAGGAGTTAGATTTAGTTCATTGATTGAATAGACTTTACTATAATAAGGGAACCATATGATATAAGTATATAAATTGATTTTATCAATGTATCGCTCTATGTTCTTTGCATCAATTGATGTGTTGCACGTCTAATGACTGATGGCAATGGGAAAGAGAATTCTTTTACTCTTATTTTTCTATAAGGTTTATTAATTTGAGTAATTTTCTTGCACATCTCAATCAACCCTAGTTCATCATTGATGAACCTCGTTAGTATGAGGGAGTATCCAACATAAGATTCCAACTAGATATAAGTAAACTTTGGGAATTGTATGAAGTAACTTCCATATTTTTAGATCTCTATGACTACTTCACTTGAAATTATGAGTCCTATGTTTCCTTGATGTTCCCTTGCTCTTAATAGTGTGCATGCATCATCCACTCTCCTAAAATGATGTATGTTACTCTCATACAAAAACTGAGGGAGGTGGTTATAAATGAGGGCCACATCATCATATATAACCCATCTATCAAGCCTAGGCCAACTTTTTGTACTTTCTATGAGATAGAAGAGGTAAGAAGTCATATAGAGGTAATCATTAACTTGGAGCTCTATGAGTTGTTTATGAAGGGTATCATTGATAAGATCTTCCTAATCAATGTGTTGCTTCCCTGCATAGATCATGTTGATAAAATAAAACATCTAGCCTTCAATTCTACTTAAAAGGATTACCATATTTGTCACATATTCCTTTAATAATGAACTATGGACAAACTTCACTAATTGAGATTTACCTTTCCTTGGTTGTAAGAACCACAATTTAACAATGGTGTTCAAGTATTGAGTTTGATTTGTAACATAATACTCTTTTTCCATCCTTATGTCTATGTTGGCATATTGTTCTCCAATAGGAAACTAGAAAGATATGGCAATAGAAACAAGATCGAACTAGATGATCACCTTATTATTTGATACAATCACTTCTCTAGTGCTTGGGTGGTAACTCTTCATATATTCCAACACTAGCTTAGGACACTGTGCTTAGATGGGATGACCACTGGCTCAAGATATTCTGCTTTCCAAGATCTTTGCAACCAAGGATGCAACTATCCTCCCTACAAATTGCACCATTGACTAAATTTCTAAAAAAATGAAAACAAAATGATTTTTTATAGAAAATTTCACCATTTAATCTTCATGAAGTGTATTTTTTGTGATAAAAAACAACAAAAAAAATGAGAAAATTTACGTATGTTTTCATGAATCTAAAAAAGAATCATGTTTAACTCTTTTTTTTTTTTTTTTTTGTCTTTGGTGCATTTTGTCTAGAGATTAGCTAGCACCTGTAGCCAAGGGGGGCCTATCAACACTTTCAAGAGATGACCAAAAATCCTGTAGGATGATGCTTCCTAGGATAGTGTCGCTAATATGAGGAAGAGTTTTTTTTAGGATATGAGCATAATCGGGCCTTTTCTATTTATACTTCATGATTTACAAACTACTTCTTTCTTTGATTACTTTTAAATGCATTCAATCTCCATACTTTCTATGGTCTATTCATGTGTTAGATGGATACTTCACCATCACTTTACTAGTCGAGATTGTTTTCTAATGGGATAGTTCTATTTGGATATAGTTTCTGAACCACGCATTTGTTTATAAACTCTCTTATTGAAGTGTAGAGCTTTCTGTCAAACAAGTCACATACTTGGTGCATGGTGCAATTTGAAAAGCCCTTTTAGGAATAAACTTGAAGCTCACATGAACATGATGGGGTGATGAGTTAACCTTTAAAATAATTTTTTTCTTATAGAGAATTTGTGATTCATGATAGATTTCCCATTCTCAATCTCCTACAATAGTGTTGCTTGGCTTCTCTTCATTGATCAATTTCTTATATACCATGATTTTCTAGCTAAGATTCTTTTTATTGAGGTGATGAGCACAATAATGTTAATTATGCAACTAAATAAGTTTCTTGTGTGTGTGGGTTGGTAATAAGTATGGGTTCCTATTGTGCATCTTTCATATACCCTGAATTTGACTTAGAGTGCTTTGCAGTAAAACAATGATGGACCCTCATTGGACACATTTGACCAAAATTTTTTGTTTATCTTACTTGAACTATAACTTATCAATATTTTTTAATATATGTGACTTTTCTCATGTAGAGAACAAGGCATGCAAAGGAGAAGGTAGGTAGTGTGATTTCACATATGCATAAGTTGGAGATGACACATAGATCATCACTCAATTCTCAAGACTCTAAATCTACTACACTGAATGCTCATATATGTGTGGGTATTGAAATGTATACAAAGTATATGTAACATTGTTCTGATTGGTGAGAAAATAAACATTCCCTTCTGATGCAGTGGCTCCAAGTCATTAACAAGTGTATACTGCGAATTGGGTATTGAAGTATTCTGTCAAATGGTTTGCATGCATGACACTTCTTGCTATGTTAATGTTCAAAGCAACTTGCACACATTAAAAATACCAAGCTCATCAAATGTTGAAATATTTAATGTAGCAGGTCAGTTGCCCCTAGAGAAAAATGCCCACCTACCACTTGACGACTAGCAGAATGGTCAGAAACATTAATGCTGGTAGATGAGTTCAAATTTGAAATGAGAGAGAAAATATTTTACCAAGAGATAAAAGGAGTGAATGTAATCCATTTGACCAGAGCAGAGGGATTGGATTAGTTGCAAAGTAGAGAAGTGCAAGAGTATAGAGCAGAGAAGGAAATTGATCAGTAGTCAGTTTTGTGATTGGCATGTGTTGGATCTTTTGTCATTCTATAAGTTATCATTGATTCAACCTATGAAGCAGTGATTGCTCTAGGCATTGTTGTATGCAGTCATTAGATCTATAAGTTTAAAGTTTAAAGTTTAAAGTTTAACATTTAATCAGTTTGAAGATTTTAGAATTTTTTGGTTGAAGCCGAATGCTCCCAGATTTTGTAATAGTTTTGTTAAATAGAATATAAGAAAGTAAGCAAGTAGGCATACAAATATTTGGTGTTCCCTTCTTCTATTCTTCACTACATTATATTTTGCATTTGATAAGTTCATATTTGAAACCTTTATGCTTTGTCTCTCTACATTTTAATGGTGGAAAAAGTTCAGACTGGAGGTCTATAAAAAAGTCACCTAGCTTGTAAAATATGTGTTGTCCTTACTGAGTCCACCAAGTCTCCTTCTCTGCCCTCACTGAGCTCACTCAGTTTCATTTTGTTTACCAAGCTCGCTTGGCATCTTCACTACCAAACATCATCCAATAGTCATGACCAAGCTCACTTGGCATACACTATTTTCGAGTTGCCCTTGTGTGCCAAGTTAATTCAACTTCTTGCTTACTTGGCACTGTCCTCCTATAACTTGACATCCATTGGTTCTTGCTAAGAAAAATTGTCACTCAACATTAGTTGTTGTCAAGCAAAATTTTTAGGTTTGTGATTTAGTTTTCCCACATGGTATCAGAGCTTTGAGGCCCCACATTCACAGTGAGTTAGGGCATTTTTTTTGGAATATTTGACATGGCAGGAGATGCAAGAAAGATATGGTAGCAACCACCATCCTTTAATGGATAAAATTATGATACATGGGCAAAGAAAATGAAAACCATAATGGTTGCAAATGATTTGTGGGAGTTTGTAATTAATCAGTTTAATGATGTGATAGACCCAATTCATTATGCTACCCTTACCAAAAATCAAAATACTCAGCTCAAAGAGTCAAGGAGAAAGGATGCAAAGGCACTAAGTCTGATTGAGGTAGCAATGACAAAGACACTCTTTCCCAAGATTGCAGTAGCAAATTATGCAAAGGAAGCATGGGATATCCTTGAGACAAAATTCAAGGGGATTGATAAGGTTAGAATAGTAAAGCTACATATGATCAGAAGAGAGTTTTAGAACATTTAGATGAGGAATAATGAACCTATTGTAGAGTTCAACTCACAAATCTCCACTTTGATAAACCAGCTCAAATCAAATGGAGAAAATTATGATGAGCAGAGAATAGTAGAGAAGATATTGAGGAGTTTATCTCAGAAATATGATAACCTTGTGATGACCATAGAGGAAGTAAAGGACCTCATCACATTGACCATGGATGAGTTGATAATAACTCTTCAAACCCATGAGCACTAGATAAATCGATCAGCAACTAATTCCCAAGAGTAGTCTTTCAAGGCTCAAGAGAATTCAAGAGGTAGGGGGAGAGGAAGAAATGGCTCTAGTAGAGGCTCAAGAAGAAAAGGTCATGGAAGGAATGGTCAAATGAATGCTGGTACAAAAAGCTCAGGAAGAGCAAGCAACCAAGAGGGAGAAAACACCTCTCAAAACAGCTCTAGAGGAGGTAAAAAGAATTGCAACTCCAACAAGAGCAATGTTGAATGCTACTACTACCATAAGTATGGGTATTATGGAAGTGAATGCTGGAAGAAATAGGGTGGTTAGTCAAATAAGAATTCTAATGTGGCTGATGTGAACATGGGAAATACAAAAAAATCCACAACCTTCATCATGTGTAACAGTGGGGAAGAAGGAAACCTTGAGGTATGGTACCTGGACAGCGGATGTAGCAACCACATGAATGGTAATGAAAGTTTATTCTCTTTTATTGATAAGACTTTTAAGTTTGAAATTAAGATGGGAAATAATGGAACCATTTTCATAGTGGGAAAAGGATCTATCATGGTTCACACCAAGCAAGGTGAGAAGAAGGAGATACATAATGTATATTTTGCCCTCGGTATGAAGCACAACTTGATGAGTGTTGGACAACTCATTCAAAATGGATATAAGGTGCTAATGGAAAATGACAAGTGTGTCATTCATGAGAAGGATGGGAGTAATAGATTACTTGCAGTAGTCCAAATGAAAAAGAACTAGATGTTCCCCTTGAAGATAGAGACATGTTTCTCTTCTCAAGTTAGTATTTCACCTCCCAAGCATGCAAGTACAAGAGTACATCAGAAATTAGCTCTTAGGAGCATGATTGAAGATCGCTCCAAGCTTTGGTATCTTAGGTATAGACATCTTGGCTTTGTTGGTTTAATTTTTTTGTCCAAGAAAAGAATGGTAGATGGTTTGCAATTCTTATGACAAATGTGAGGCTTCTACTTTGGGTAAGCAACATAGGCTTCCCTTTAATTTTGAAAATTCTAGAAGGGCTAGAGTACCATTAGAATTGGTGCATTCTGATTTGGTTGGCCCTATGAAAACTACTTCTATTGGGGGTAGTACTTATTTTATGACATTCATAGATGATTTCAGTCATAGGACATGGGTATATTTTTTGAAGAACAAATATAAAGCATTTGATAAATTTGTTGAATTTAAAGCCCTGGTTGAAAAAGAATGTGGACACTATGTTAAGGTCCTTACATTAGATAGAGGAGGGGAGTATACCTCCAATATGTTTGTAAGTTTTTGTAGGAAAAATGGCAAAAGAAAAGAACTTACAACTAGTTATACTCTAAAGTGAAATGGAGTGGCTGAGAGGAAGAACAGGACCATTGTTGAAATGGCTAGAAGCATGATGAAAGCAAAAGGTCTCCCAATTGAATATTGGGGAAAAACTATAGCAACAATAGTATATTTGATTAATAGGTGTCCTACAAAATCAGTTCGTGACAAGATAACTCTTGAGGCTTGGTCAAGGAATAGATGGACAATTGAATACTTAAGAGTGTTCAGATGTGTAGCATATGCACATGTTCCTAAAGAACAAAGAAAAATCTTGATGACAAAGGTGTGAAATGCATCTTGATAGGGTATAGCTTAGAATCAAAGTCCTATAGGCTATATGATCCAATTTCCAAGAAGATCATCATTTCAAGAGATGTGGAGTTTCTTGAAACTTAGTCATGGGATGGCTCGATAGATGAATCCTCAAGCACTTCAAGTAAAGTGCCTACTATTGAAGAGGAAGAAGATGACATTGGTGATCAAAAAGAAGATGGAGCAACTAACATGGATTATAGACAAAGGAAAACATGCAAGCAGCCCTTAACATGTCGACCAAAAACTCCAAGCACATCAAGACATCCTCAAGCTAGTATGCGAAATAGTAGCAGTAGCAACACTAAAAATTTAGATCTGACTCCTGCCTCTCTATTGCCAAGAAAGACTAAGAGTCTAAGGGAGATATACCAAGAAGAAATGTATGATGAATATTATGATGAGTGTGTAAATTTTTCATTATTTTCTTATAGTGATCCAATTTATTTTGAGGAAGTTGTGAATGAAGAGAAATGGTGTAATACCATGGATGAGGAAATAGATGCTATTGAAAGGAATGAGACATGGGAGTTAACTACTTTTCCTCCTAAGAAAAAAATAATTGGAGTGAAATAGGTTTACAAGACCAAGTGCAATACTAAAGGAAAAATAGATAGGCATAAGGCACATTTAGTGGTCAAGGGGTACAAGTAGTAGTCTAGCAGAGATTGTGATGAGACATATGCCTCGGTTGCAATAATGTAAACCATGTGTGCTGTCATAGCAATTGTAACCCAACAAAAATGGAAGGTATATCAAATGGATGTAAATTCCACCTTCTTGAATGGAGTACTAAAGGAAGAAGTTTATGTGGAGTGGCCACCTAGTTATGAAGTTTTGGGTGAAGAATACAAAGTGTATAAATTGAAGAGAACTCTATATGGGCTCAAGCAAGCTCCAGGGGCATGGTACAACATGATTGACTCATATTTAATGAGTAATGTATTTAGAAAAAGTGATGATGAGCCCACATTGTACATCAAGGAAGCAAATGGTAATGTTTTGATTGTTGTCTTCTATGTTTATGACTTGATCTTCATTGGAAATGAAAAATTTTCTATTTGGTGAGTTCAAAGAGGCCATAAAGAATGAATTTGAAATGATAGATTTAGGTCTCTTGAAGTATTTTCTAGGCATAGAAGTAAAACAAATACATGATGGCATCTTCATCTCTTAAGAAAAATATGCAAGACAGATCTTGGAATGATTCAAAATGCAGAATAGTAAGGCAGCCCCAACACCAACAATAGTAGGTCTAAAGTTGAGCAAGGAAGATTGCAACAAAAGTGTGAATCCAACACTACACAAGAGTATGGTTGGAAGTTTGATGTATTTGATTGCAACTCAACTAGACATAATGCATGTAGTAAGTTTGATTTCTAGATTTATGGAAACACCAAAGGATTCTCATTGGCAAGTAGGAAAGAGGATCCTAAGGTATGTTAATGGTACCAAGGGATTTTGGATTTTGTATACTATAGAAAATGATTTCAAGTTGGCTGGTTACACAAATAGTGATTGGGTTGGAAGTTTGGATGATAGGAAGAGCACTTATGGATACATGTTCCATATGGGATTGGGTGCATTTCATGGGCATCTAAGAAGTAACCTATTGTTTCTCAATCTACAATAGAGGTTGAGTACATAGCAAAAAATGCAACAACATGTTAAGCTATTTGGTTAAGGAGGATCTTGATAGATTTGAGTGAAAGGCCAGAAGATGGAACCACAATTTATTGTGACAAAATCTTGTCAATTGCATTGTCCAAGAATCTAGTCTTTCTTAGGAGAAGCAAGCACATAGAGATTAGATATCACTTCATCAGAGAGTTGATGGAGAATAGAGATATCAAAATGGAATTTCACAAGTTTGAGCAGTAGCCAGCATACATTTTTACTAAGGCTTTAAGCATTGGAACTTTTGTACACCCAAGAGAGTGTTTTGGTGTAGTTTATTTGGATTAGGAGTGATCCTTGTTTGGTTTGTTTTGGGACAAAGGCAGAGTGTTGAAATATTTAATGCACTAGGTCGATTTCCCTTAGAGCTAAATGCCCACCTACCACCTAACGGTCACCAAAATAGTTAGAAATATTAATGCTGGTAGGTGAGTTCAAATTCAAAATGAGAGGGAAAATATTTTTCCAAGAGACAAAAGAAATGAATGTGATCCATTCGACAAGAGTAGAGGGATTGGATTAGTTGTAGAGTAAAGAAGTGCAAGAGCACAAAGTAGAGAAGGAAATCGATTAGTAGATTAAGTCAAGAGTTTAGAAGATAGAAGTTTTTTAGTTTCATGACTGGCATGTGTTGGATCTTTTGTCATTCTATAAGTTATCATTGATTCAACCTATGAAGCAATGATTTCTCCAAGTGTTGTTGTATACAACCATTAGAGTTTTAATTTTAAAGTTTAAAGTTATATTAGTTTGAAGATTTTAGGGTTTTCTGGTTGAAGTTGAATGCTTCTAGATTTTGTAATAGTTTTGTTCAATAGAATATAAGCAAGCAAGCAAGCAAGCAAGCATGCATACAAATCTTTAGTGCTTCCTTCTTTTATTCTTCACTCCATAATATTTTGCATTTGATAAGTTCATATTTGAAAGCTTCATCCTTTAGCTCTTTGCATTTTAATGGTAGAAAAAGTTTAGGCTAGAGGTCTATAAAAAGGTCACTTGGTTTGTAAAAGATGTGTTGTCTTTATTGATTCCACCAAGTCTCCCTCTCTTCCCTCACCGAGTTCACTTGGTTTCATTTTGTTTACCAAGCTCACTTGACATCTTCACTACCTTGCATTACCTAATAGTGGTGACCAAGCTCACTCAACATACACTATTGCCAAGTTGCCCTTGTGTGTTGAGTTAACTCAACTTGCTCTTGTGCTAAGCTTACTCAACACCATCCTCTTGTCACTCGACATCCATTAGTTATTGCTAAGGAAAACTATCAGTCCATATTAGTTGTTGCCGAGCAAAATTTTTAGGTTTGTGATTTATTTTTCCCACATCAAAAGCATGAGTTACCAACTTCTTAACACCGTCTAATGTCACCGTGGGCTGGATAGTGAAGCTTGGATTATCACTTATATTTATCAAGATTTCAAACTCTCATTACAAATATACTGAAGGAACATATCAAAATTATAATTTGTAGCCTCTATTTTCAATACCACAACATACATATGTTTTATCATACACATCTCCCAATAGAGGGGAAACCATAGTTTTAGAAATCATAACTACATTTCAACATCATCTGCATGTGATCATTGAATAAGGCAAACCATGTGCATTATCCCTTATTATATCAAAAATCTCCCTTTTTGTGTGAAAACTCTAATCCCATTTGGTTGCAGGAATAGGAATAGGGCAATAGGAATAGCTATTCTAGATTACTTATTCTGGAATGGAAAATGGGGCTACATATTCCTATTCTCTGTTTGGTTTAGCCAAAATTTGATGGGGAATTCACGAACCCAAAATTTAATGTTTTCTAAAATAAATAAAATTGGAATAGGAATACGTATTCCAATTCCACCTATTTGGGTGGAACTGTAAAACCTCATTTTTAGGCCAAAATTGGAATACATATTCCTATTTTACTTCATATTCAAATTCCAATTTGGTGCATTCAAATGAAGAATTCAAAATTTTAAGAATTTATATATGCCTATTCCACTTTTATTCCTATTACCAAATAGGCCATAAGTGATTGAGAGCACACATGCCGCTGACTGGAGAACCAAATTCAAGGCTAAACTTGTTTGATATGATTCATCATTCAATTTAACCTTTATCAACTTGAACAAAGAGTTTGATATCTAACTCCAAGACAAATTTTTTGAGCTTCAATCTTAATCTTTTTGGTTTTTTGATGTTAAGGTTTGGGGTTTGGAATGTGCATTTGGGATATTTTTCTTAACTCTTTTTGGGTGAGATATTAAGATTTTGAATAGAAACACACATTATGAACCTTTCTTCATAACCTTTTAAATTTTTAAGGTTATTGTTGCCATCAAAAACACATATTTTGGCATCTTCATTAACTGGTCATAATTTGAGATTTAGGTGCCGGATTTAGCAAACCCAAAGTGCTAAGTAGAGATGAAGGTGAGCTAGAAGTATTAAAATTGCAAAATTACTTAGAAGACTATAAAACACAAGATCTTTTGAACTTTAAAATTTAACACATTTGGACTTCCTTGGGATGGTTAAGACAAAATTTCAGCATAATTGACAATAGAGAGACTAGGGCTATAAACACCAAACTATTTATCAACCTTAACAATAGTACTAAGTTTTATGTAAATAAAATCTTAAACCTTCAACCATAACTCTAAACCTAACTCTATATGTGACTATACTAAGCATTTAGTAAATCATATACTAAACCTTAACTCTATATGTAATTGTATTAGTTATTAGCAATAATATTATACTTTGAGAGAAAGAGAGAAAGAGAGAGTAGGGGGTGTATCTATAGAGAAAGGAGTGGGAGAGAGATTAAAGGTGTATCTAGAGAGTATGGAGAGAGAGGTTGTGTATCAAGAGAGCATAGCAGGAGACAGAGAGGGATTAGGGGGTATATCTAGAGAGAGAGAGAGAGAGAGAGAGAGAGAGAGAGAGAGAGAGAGAGAGAGAGAGAGAGAGAGAGAGAGAGAGAGAGAGAGAGATTAATTAGGGATTTATCTAGAGAGATTAGGAGGTATATCTAGATATTAGGGAGGGAGATTATGGGATATAGCTAGAGAGTGGAGAGATAGATTTAGCAAGTGTATTTAGAGAGAGAGAGTGCATTAAAAAAAAATAGGTGTCATAGTAATAGTAATCATATGTGTTATAATAGGACTAACCCACATAAAATTTAACCTTACAATTAACTCAACACTAACTTGAAATGTAGTAATATCACTAATGTTAACCATAATATGATCTCAATAACCTTAAAAATAACCTTAAATACAATAATAATACAAACCATAGCAAAATTATTAGATAGAACTTATGAATTACCCTAGCAACAATGTTAAGTGTAATGAAAAAACTAAAACTAGCTATACGTTAACATTATCATATTTTTATATTCCATTTCTAAAGAAATTGATTAGCATCAATATTTTGGATCACACTAACTATAGGTTTCACAAAAACACTAACTTACATAAGAAAACATAGAAGTTAACCAAAAACTAACCTTTAATATAATAATAGTACTAATGTTCACCATAATAAGATAAGTAACCCTAACAACAACCTTAACTATAGAAATAATGTAAACCGTAACAAATTTATGAAATATAGCATAACACTTCCTCTATGACGGACCTTTTGGTGTACATATAATACTAACACCAATCATAAGTATCACAATAACAATAATAGACATAAAAAAAAAACCTAATAGTAACACTAACAATAACCTTAATTATAATGAAGCTCTAAGATTAATTGTAAGAGGAGTAGTAACCTAACAATAACGTTAATCATAATAATAGAATGAATTATTAAAAAACTCTTAAATATAATCTAATAACTCCCCCAAGACTAACCTTACTTGTGTAGCAATAGCACTACCACTAACCATAGGTGCCATAATAGCATATTAAGTGTTACTGTAACACTGATTATAATCATAACTATTATCATGTCATAACCATGCTCCTAACCATAACTATATATCTAACCCTAAATAAATGAGTAATCCTTGTCCTAACCTTAATCCTATGTCTAACTATAATCCTAATCTTAACACTAACACTAACCCTAACCTTACTCCTAATCATAAGTTTCACTCCTACCCTAACCATGTACTACTAAATGTAACACTTTTCCTAATAATATTTCTTAAGCCTTAAATCTAACCCTAACCCTAACCCTTCTCATAATTGTAAGTCTAACTCTAACCCTAATCGTAATACTAAATGTAACCTTTTCACTAATTGTAACTCCTAAGCCTTCAATATAACCCTAACTCAATTAGAATTTCTTAGTCCTAACCCTAATCTTATGCCTAACCCTTCACTTAACCTAAGCCTCAAACCCTAACCCTATGTCTAATCCTATGTGTAACACTAATTATAATCCTAAGAGTTTCCCTATCGTAAGTGTTCCACTAACCATAACTCTATATTTAACCCCAACTGAATAGGTAATCTTTATCCTAACCCTAACCCTATGTCTAACCCTTTATCCTATGTTTGACCCTAATCATAGTCTTAACCCTAACCCTACTACTAAAAGTAACCCATTCCCCAACCATAATTTGTAACTCTTAAATTTGACCCTAACCCTAACCCTATTCTTACTCCTAAAATCAACCCTACTTGTAATTCTAATTCCTCCTTGTTATAACTTTTCCACTAACTCTAACTTCAACCCTTATCACAAACCTAACTATAACTTTGTACTTAGCTATAACAATATCTATAACTATAACCTTAACAATAGTTCTAACCATATGTGTACTACTATCCTTTACAATAATCATAATCCTAAGCCTTTCCCAAAGTCTTATAGGAAGATTAACTATAACAATAAATATAATCTAAACCCCTAACCCTAACTTTACTCCTATCTACAATTGTAATTATGATCCTAAAAAACCTATATATCTAACCTGTATCCTAATTATAATGCTAACTCTAACCCTACTCCTAATCATAAGTATAAACCCTAACCTTGTTTCTAAATGTAACCCTTTCCCCAATCATAATGCATAAGCCTTAAATCTAACCCTAACTATATCAACAATCTTGGTCTTAACCCTTATCATATTCCTAATCGTTCACTTCTCCTAAGTTTGAAACCCTAAACCTAAGTCTACTACTGAGTGTAACACTAATTATAATCCTAATAATTTCCCTATCATAAGTGTGCCCCTAACCATCAGTCTATATCTAACCCTAGCTTAATGAGTAATCATGCTCCCAACCCTAATAATTTGTCTAAGCCTTCACTTATCCTATATCCCACCTTAATTATTATCATAAACCTAATCCTAACCCTACTCCTAATTATATTTGCAATGTTGCCTCTATTTGTAACCCTATCTATAAGCCTACTTCTAACCCTAAGAGAAACCCTAACCCTAAATATAAGCCTTCCTATCATCTTAAGAATTATGTCATTGTATCCCTGAGTCTAAGCATAATTCTAACCTTATCCACATGTTCATAAACCTAACTCTAACTATAACCCTAATAATATTTCTAATGCTATGCCTAACTATAATCCTTTCCATAACTCTACTCCCAACCCTAACATTTTTTGTAACAATATCCTTACAAAAAAAAAGTGACACATATCAAATATGACATATAGAATTATAAATAAATTAATGAAGAATAATGTTATACCAACTTTAACCAAATATACAAATATAAATAAAAATTATTTAATATTCTTACATTAACCTTATCAAAATGACGTTGCTTGATAAACCCATCAAAGAGGAGGGGGTGGATTTGAACAAGGAGAGAAAGCAGACAATTAGCTCCTAGTTCTTTGTTTTTTTTTTGTTTTTTATGATTTGGATCCCATTGAGCGTGATGTCCTATGGGGCTTTTATTATGTATATGATCATGGACAGGACTAGTAACAACAATAAGTTTCCTTGTTGCGGGTAGAAGTTTCTGTATTATATGGTTGTTGGGGGTAGGTTTGTTGATAAGGGTTAGTTTTTATGGAGCTTGTCTTTAGTTGGTTTTTGAAGTATAAAATTGGTATCGGTTAGATAAGTGAGAGGTGACTTTCGAATGTTCTTCAACCATTTTATACTTTGGGGTAAGGCTCCCTTTCTTTTGGCTGCTATCTAATACTTCAAAAACCTTATGAAAAAATAAATAAATTATATTTCTTCTTGCATTGTGACTACTCTATTTTCATTAATTCCAACTGGAGAAAATTAACCCTTGAATTTTCATTATACATAAAAGTATATATAAACTAGTTTTACATTTTATATACATAAATTTTAACAAATTATTTTGTTTCTATAAATATAATATATAAAAAATTTACAATTAGCTCTCCAAAAGTATACCACAATACAACCTATCAGAAAGTATAGCCTTTAGAACAAGACAAAAGTTTAATTAATAGAAATCAAAACACCTATACAAAGTTATATTATCATCGTGAAGGAAGAATGAAGAAACTTAAGGATACATTGTGTCAGCTATTTTAGCTAATTGAAATAACTAACTAAATTAAAAAATAGATAATAATTTTTGAACTTTAAATAAAATAAAAGATATAAATATTCTAAGAAATGAGAATTTTATTTAATAAAGAAATATATCATTACACACTAAATTAACTATTTCTAGGATGATATCATATGCCACTTTTTATTTTAATCAATGAATAAAAGGCACATGGGCTACTATATTTCAAAATAATTTTAATAAAGTTGACCGATAAAATTAATGGAAAATTTGTACCAATTAAACTAGTAAACAAGGAGAGTATATATTATGAGTTAGATGCTCGAAACATAGATCAACATATAATTAAGTCAATAGGCTTTTTTCCTATGGGGCTTTATTCAAATTTTTTTGAGTTTTCGGCAATGTTAGATGCTGTAAAATAAAATCTGATCACAACATTAAAATATAGAAAAAGCCAAATCACCGCGCTTGTCAAACACCATAAAATTTAGAAATTAGCAAAATTCATGTCAGACGCCTGAGAAGAGATTTTCCATTGTGAAAATGTCTTGACAAACATAGTAGGTGGAAGAGATATGTTGCTATAAAAAGTGTACGAAAAACTACAGTAGGTGGATGATTTAACCTTGCTTGCGATGGTTGTCATAAATAGTAGTAGCTGTGATCTACACACCTTTTGTAATGTTGGGAATCCTAAATGTGAATTGTGATCACCACAGAGTCACAGACATAGTGGTATACTATTCCCCCCCTTATTCTCTTAAAAAAATTCAATGCAAAATGATGCAACAAATAAGGAAAGAGACTTCTTAAAATGTACGAAGCCAAAATATGCAGAGCAGAGTAGGTGGTAATATTTCCCCTCTGACGCCTATATTTTTAAAATAAAATATGAATGGGTCAACATGGCAAGTATGAAATAGTCTATCCACAAATAATCTTCCATAGGATAAGCTTGATAACAATTGGGGATTTTCTTAGCATGAGAAAGGGAATATAGATTTAAGGAATATTGCATTTTCACATCAAGCAATTATCTGGAGGAAATTTATCTCATATAGTTTTTTAATCATGAAGAAACATCATGTTGGGTATCAATCTCAACTGTAGTAACAATTAGAATGGCTCAAATAAAAGCTAATATTTGAAGTATTCTTCTGCAAGAGGAAATTATAAGCTAGATAATATGAATGGCCTTTAGATTACATCTAATTACATGAGCAAATATTTATTCCCTATAATGGTAAAATTACAATAGTCTCATCCCATGTAATTGGCAAGTTAGATCACCTTACCTAATTGTGCATCATCTTGAAAGAGTACGTAACCACTACTAGCAATGGATTATACGATCTAGGAACTAAAAACCCATTTTAGAATTTAACAATGTGTAAAATAGAAACCACTTTAGAAGAACTAACCACTAAATTTGATAAGAGTTGGCATAAATTCAAACCAATCAACTTGATTGTAGATAATGATCCACAACCCTAGAAGCGACGAGCATGGACAGTAAACATGACCATGGAGATTAGTATAATAATGTTGTACTTGTTGAGCCTTACAATTTGATTCTAGTTCACCTGTGTATGTGGATGGGATCCATCCCTAGGAAAGTTAGTCTATCCAAATTGATCCTAGGTCAAACCAAACTAGAATTGAGTATACCAAAAGAAAATCATGCAAAATAAAGTGGTAGTTTCACATTTTATTACAAATTCAATTGTTTTGTAAGTCCATCAAACTATTGGCAGCACAACGAAGACCATGGATGAGTGTCTTGTAATGTGCAATAGTATTTTAAAGTAGGAATAGATCAATGAGCTCGCTATACTCATAAAATACAAATGAGAATATAATTTGAAGCTAAGCTAAGTGTAAAACATGCAATTCCCCTAGTCTACATGTATACAAAATGTGAAAACACAGATAACCTATGTGAAATATTTACACAATGCCAACTATGGAGCCTGAAGAGGCATGTCATGTTGTCAACCGCCACCTTATTTTGGTGTTATTTTTTTAAGAATATAGTTAGAAAAGATTGAGGAAAATAGGCTAGAGTCAATATGGAAAAAAAAAATTAAAATTGTAAATTCGTATTAAAAAGAAAACTTGTTCAAACCTTCAAATAGAGGAAATTATTTGAATTTTGATCAATTTTCAAGAGCAAAACTAATATTGAAAAGTTATTTGAAAACAATAGTCCCCCACCTAAAAACAAGGACTAAATACACAAAACACAAAGTCATAAAACAAACCAAAACCCTCTCATAATTTTCTTTTTAGAAGATTAATAAAAAAAATTTGATCTATTTTATTCGTCCTTCCACTATGAAAATGATGACACCATATACCACTCGTTTCATTTTCCTCAACTATAACAAGCAACAATAGCTTAGGGAACTACATGTCTCAAAGGTGAAGGAAAAGTTAATTTCATCATTAGCTTAGGAGTATTCAAAGATGAGACAAGGAAAAATATCATCCATCCTCATGTTTACTTTTGGAAGATATATTTATTGGCTTGTCAAGATCACAAGGGAGAGAATCATTTACCTATGTGTTCATACATATATTGCTTAGACTAAAGCACACTATAGGGAAAGAAATTGCCTAATTTGGAAATACCAAAATACCATCCAATCCCAAGGTTGAAAATGAATAATTCCTCAAAAGTTATAAATGTTTTATGAAGGAACAAGGGAATCTCCATTTCAATGGAATGCCTAGGCTGTCCCTCCAAAAAATAAACCATTAGGATTGACAAGTCACTTAAGAAATAAAATATATTATTGAACAATTGTATCTCCAACATCCTTATTTTTAGGTTTTTATAATTGATAACAGTGGTGATCATTCGGTAGGGATGGACGCTCTATTATCATCCCCATTGGTCACACCCTTTCTCATGCGTATTTTAGTACCAAAATAACATGGTGGATCTTCTTTTAATGGTGGTCATATTTTTATTTTGAGGTAGCCGACACCAATGGTTTGTGAGGTGGATACATTCTAATTTAATTTATATTCGAGAATTCTTTTATTATGGGATTTATATTTAAGCAGTAAAAATATATGATTGCTTTCTAGTTTTTGCATGCATGAATTAGTATTTGTTAAATATCATAAATTAGTACTCACTAAATATATTACCTTCTTTATCAATACACTACACATATAACTATTTACATTAAATATAGAGCAATAGTCATCCATTACCAAGTTGTCGGGAAATAGAGGAATGGATGGAAGCCAACAATATAAATTGTATTCGATATAGGATTGAGACTATAATATCAAATATATAATTATTTGTTAACTTGAATTCTAGGTGATAGTTGTGAGTTTTTTTCCTTACACAATTACATTTATTGCAAATAGATTTGAACCCAAGGCCTCTTCAATAAGAGACTCACAATTTACCAATTTACCATTTTGTTATAAGCTCTTTCCTATAGTATATTTTAAAGATTATTTCATATTATTTCATTTGAATTAATATTAAATTATTTTAATGTTATTTTATTTAAATATATTTTGTTATTATATTTATAAGTTTTAAAATTGAAATTGATTTTTGTAATATTAAGATTTATAATTAAAATTTAGGTGATTATTATTTTTATGTTAAAATTAATTGGTTGAGATTTATATTTTTAAATTTAATATGTTTTATAAATTATCTATTATGTTAGGAACATTTTTTTAAAATATTACCTTTTGAAGTTTCATCTTTGTATACTTCTTGGTATGTATTCACTCATTGGATTATTACTTTCTAGGGAGTCTTCTGGAGTCTTTAAGCATTCATTACAGGGGAGTGGATCCTAGGTTTAGCATGGAGTAGCTAGAATTTTTTTTGATATATGTGTTACTGCCTAAAATCTGTGAAATGTGCGCCTTTACAATAGTATAGTATATCATTCTCCCTCAGATGATCCTTGTCTTCTGAATACAACTGAGATCTTTGCTACAATTATTTCTCATGATTATGAAGAACTAGTAAACTAAGTTTAAAGACACACAAAATACACTAAGCGTACATGTTTACGCAAGAAAGAAAACAAGGTCACATGCAAATATAAAGCCTCTTGGAAAGAGAAAGTTGTATTAAGATGATATATTGAGTGCATTTTAGAAGGCTAGGTTATCCAAATCATTTATGAAATGATAATTAGAGGGAGGGAGAAATAGTAAGTGAGAGTGCACATATGAGCGAGGGAAAGGAAAACAAGAAGGAAGCAAGAGGGAGAGAAATAGGAAGAGGAGATAGGAGAGTGAGCAGATGAAGAGATATAATTTGACAAAGATATGTAAGGTGATAAATAGTATATTATAGATAGATACACAAAGAAGATAAAAGATAAATAGAGAAAATAAAATATAAATAATGAGAGATAAATGGTAAAGGGAGGGGTAAGATAAGATAGACATAAGGAAGGAGAAATGAGTTGATGTGTATATTAAAAAGATATGTAATGCTTACAGCAAACATTTAGATAGAAGCAAGACTCATTAATGGAGCAATTGGTGAATTCACATATATTGTTTACAGAACAGGTACTAAACCACCAAACATGTCCATGTATGTTGTTATACATTTTGAAAACTACAATGGACCACCATGGAATCAAGATGAGTTGGTGGAATTGAAAGATAAGGACTCATTTTTATAGCTATATCTAGAGTTAAAAAAAAAAAAAGATGGTCTCTGTATCTGACTTGTTTTCACTTTTGAAAGATACTAAAAAATGAAATGCAATCCATATATAATTATATGCAAACAAAAGGAGGACTGCCTATATCAGATAGTTCTTCAAACAAAACATTTGTATTTTGAGTGTGTCAAAAAATCAAAATAACACAACTAAATCAAACATATTACATAAAGAACATACTCAAGCAAATACTCAAATGTACATAAGATTATTGGCGTAACCCCTTGCACCATCAAATGTGCAAGTGCTAGTCAATATTTTCTTTCTATAGATATAATTAGTATGTGCTGAATTCTGTACAATTTTTTATTGTAGACATTTCTTTTGCATACATTTTGTAATGTTGTTTCAAACAACTATTATTATGAAAAAAGAACTGTTTAAGAACAAATTTTGTCCTTTTTTAGGCAATAGAGTTAGGTTCTCATAACAAAATTATGATATTTTCTGGATGACCTTTTCAAGTATCGCTTTGTCTTGGACTAGGTGAACCATACACTATCTTCCATTGCAATAGGTACATTCTTGTTGTTCTCATCACATCTATGCAAAAGATGTTCATCTAGGACTATAGAGAGTGTGTGTGCTTATACTCATATAAACCATTACATTTACATTCATATCTTTTTAATAGAAACCAAATATATTTAAAAAATAAACATATTATTGTCATGATTACATTTAAAATAAAAATAAAATAGGTAAAAATAAATATTATTCTATATTTTATTAATAGAAATATTGTAATCATTGTTGACATAATTTTTCAAAATCATCTTATGTGTGTTTAATCCTTACATTTTATTTTTTAGGAATGAAGATATTGATTACATTAAATTTCACCCTTATGTAATGATTTTATATTGTAATATTTATTTTGGCAATGCTCAACTTTTAATACAAGCAACTCAACATTATTTAAAGAGTTTCTAATAGAAAATAAAACTCTTTTCTACAAGATGTATCAAATAGTTCTAGGAATTTCAATGAATAGGATGATAAAAAAAATAGAGATGGTAAGAATATGTCCACTTGTACCCTTAAACTTGATTTCTCATTCCTTATAGTAATATGACAATTGTTATTGGTAAGAAAAAACAAATTTTATTTTTTCTTATTATAGTGGATATTAACAATATCATTGTTAGGACATCTCTTGATGATTGGTAAAAAGTTTAACGTTAAAAAATTAGAAATTCAGATTTCCTTTTACAAAATTGTATAAATTGTATAAATTGTATATTTTTAATATTTTTAAAATAATCTAATATCCTAGAATTGTTTGTAGAGAATAATTTTGGATTTTTTAATCTATAAATTTTATTTCTCCTAAAATTGACTCTATAGGTTATTAATGATTACAATATTGAATGACCATGTCCTAATCAAATTATTAACAAACATATTATATATTTTGTCTAATCATTTATTTTTTACACCCTTTCTTCCATAAGGAATGTCTTAACAATATATGAGCCAAAGGTCACACTACCTTATTTAAATATTATTATATTTATTTATGTTAAACTTTGGATCAATATTGTAGAAAGAATTGAAGTCAAATTAAATAATAGTTTATTTTTTGAAAAACTATTGACTTTCACGTTGAAATTAATTGTTATTTGCTTAACTAAAAGTGAGGTCACTTCAATAGAAATTTCCCTATCCTAAATAAATGTGTAAAAAGTAGAGTTGGCACCAAACATTTTATCTCTTCTAGCTATAAAGATCAAGCTCCTTTAAACTGTAAGAAACATACACACTTCATTTTGATACACCCCAAAGCCTACCTCTTATTTGATTGTCTATAGTTCCATACTCTAGTACAAGTATCTTAACAAGGATTCTTCAAACCTCATCCTTTTCAATCCCTTATGTTCTTCCTTTGATCCATATTTATTACTCTGGAACAAATAATTTTCTACTATTAATCCTACTAGGGAGAGCATAGAAAAAATATAATATTTTTAAAAATTATTAATTAGTTACCAATGATATTAAATTTATCTTCAAATAGTAAAACTAAATTTTTCTCCAAAGAGAATATAAGCTCTAAGCCTACCTCTAATATCAATAGTGTTAGAAGAAGCACGATGATTCACAAGAATCCACAAGAAATATTATTAATGATGAGAGCTATTTATTTCCTACATTATATCATATTTTAAGCCTTCACATATGCATTTATACTTATTTCCATATTCCAATTCCATACCATTTTCTAATTTTTTGTTCAATATATTTTAATATACACAATTATTATTGCATGTGAAAAAGATGATAAATATATGAGGTCATTTATAATGATCTATAAGCATTTATTTGTGGTTATAATAAATCCATATTTTTAGTTTTTTTTAATAAGATGGGTGGGAGAGGGAGCAATAGGAGAGGGGGCGAGAAAGGATATTACAAGGGTGTCTTAGCTTGACAAGGAAGAGGGTAACAAAGAAGATGAGGACGAGGATGCAATTGACTATAGGAGAGGTCTTTTTTTATGGTGTATGGGTGTTCTCTTGCCCATATTTGGCTTTGTTCTGCTTGGACATTGATTAGGTTTCTTTGACTGAGGTGCTTGGACTCTTTGTGGGGAGTTTGGGGCCCTTATCCCTTTTGGATTAGGTAGTCTTAAAGTCCCCTTTCTCTATTTATTAAGAACTAGATACATGGGTCCTATGGCTGCATTATCATGGGCTAGTGAGGCACAACTTGGTGTGGAGTTTTACCCATTCATGTGGGTGTCATGTTGGTCATGGACAACATAATGGAGGAGGGAGTTGGAATGGATGGATCCCTACTTCCTCATTTTGTGGTTGTGATGACTTGATATTTTTGATGGGTTTATCCCAGATGTTACTATTTTTGCTTGCAAAATGGGTAATGGAGGGATTATTGGCATTTGCATGTGCTTGACCCATGGCTCTCTATCTGCCTAGTTTACTTGGTCTTTTCTTGGCTTTTTTATTAAGTCTGAAGGATCCTATGTTTTCCTTTGCTCTTGTTGGGAGTTCTATTTCTTTTTGGGGTTTTTATGGTTTTCTATGAGCTATGGTTTGGCAAAGGTTGTCACTCCCCCTCTCCGTATGCTAGATGTTTTATTGGGCTATTATCCTTGAGACAAGCTTTGGTTGTGGAAGTAGATGTTGTCTAGTTTCCATGTGCTTTGCAAGCACCTATTTTTAGGGTTTGTTGTTCTCCTTACACTTTTGGTGGGTGAGATCTCTAATTGGGGGTCTTATTTTTTGGGTATCTCATTCAAACCTTTCTCAAGTTATGTTAAGTTGCCCAACATTTTGTTGTGTTTGGGTATTAGATACTCTTATGCATCTATGCCATATACTCAAGTTTGGTTTCCCCCTTTAATGGGTGGTTGGTTCCTTGTTATACCAATTGTTGGAATTCTTTAGAATAACTAAGAGGGATAGGTGAATTAGAGATCTATAATCTACAAATGGAGTTGTAAGTTGTTATCAGATAACAACTTACAAGACTTGATCTGATAACAACTTACAACTCCATTTGCAATCATTTACAAGGATTTCAATCACCCTAACCATGCAATTCATGAGAAGATAGATATGGAAGACCTCCAAGATAGGTATGATACATAGATGATATATTTAAGTTGAGGACCACTACAAGAATATTTTGTCAAGATAGGATGATTATCCCTAGTTACACCAAATACTCTAGAACCATTGTTGAGAAAATATTTCAACCCTAGAGCATAGGTGTTGTATTTCTCTCTCAGTAAGATTTTTGGCATGGATGAACAAGACCACATCCCTAGTTCTATTGTTTTCATTATTTCTCAAACCCTACATTATGGTATGAGTTCTATTTTTTATTTTGCTACTCTCTTGGCATAAGAGATTCATACTGGGTTAATTGGTATTGGAAAGGCTAAAGTTGATAAAAATTTCTATTGGTACTCCATGTTAATGTATATATGTTTGTATAAGGGAATTACCTTTTTCTCTAAAGAAATGAAATTGGAATTGGAAAGAGACAGAGAAAAACTCCCTATCCAACTGTGGAGTGTAGATATGACATGGGAGGTGACTGATGCAAGCTTTGTCAGATTTAACAGGTACTTTTCCTCTAGGCTTAAAATGTTGTTAGTAGGGGATAGCCCTAGGATACCTCAATCTCTATTAGAACTAATCAAATCAAAAGATCATTCCAAATGGTTGATGGTAAGTCACAATTGGGGAGACATCATCTCATATGTAGTGTCTACTCTATTCAAAGTTTATGGTTTTCTTAGAAAACCACATGTGCTACCCTATCAAGTGTCTTTAAAAGTAGGAATTAAATAGCTCTTGTGGTAGATAAGATCAGTGGAAGAAAGAGAACTATTGGGAAAATCCAAAGGTACTTTCTTTCTCCAAGTTACTATTGTGCACAATTCTCAAAAAGGGATGGAGGCACTTGGAGAAGTTTTTAGATAAATATCAAATGGCTCAATCCCATACTCAGTTTATAGACCTAGAGGAATTTTATGAATTATTTAAAGAAAGAACTAAAGCCAAAGCTCATAAACACATGGTGTGCTTTCCAGAAGATATAGTTAGGAATAAGTTCTCATTACAAGAGTAGGAAGTTAGGAAATAGAGATGGAAAGTATGTAGCAAGGTTCTGGATTTTATAAAAATTTTTGAACCAAACTATGATCTCTTTGCTAATAGAAAGTATTGGGCTACAAAAATAGATATATTGATGGATATTTTTGTTGGATTTATGCAAAATTTAAATGAGAAGAAGGAAATTTTGACCCAAACACACCTTGACAAGGTCATTGAGGTGGAGAAGAGATTGGCAAGTAAGATCATTTTGAACCCAGGACAGTACACATTGTAGAAGAAAGCCGTATATATAGTGGCCAAGAGTGTACAACTTGTTCCTCAATACAAAAGACCACACTTTAAAAGCCCACCTACTGCACCTGCACCTAAGAAACAAATATTGCAGCAAGGATCATCTTCTAAGGTTGAAGAATACTCCCCTACCTAGACCTCACTCTAGATAGATGATAAAGTATCCTTGAGAGAGTAGTTGAGACAAATAGGAGGGGAGAGGGATATTATAGTCATAATAGCACATATAGAAGGAGTGCCTAAGGAACCTCCTATGCCAGCACTATGAAATTTCCCCTTTTCTGATTTTACATGATATTTCCAACCTTTAATCAGATCTTTAAGATCAAACAACTAATATCACAAAGATCCTCCAAATTTCTCCAGAAACCCCAGATCGGGTATGCCAGAAATTGTGCCAAAAGCTTCACAGCTTCACCAATTATTAATAAATTTGAAAGTGGACATTTTTACAGAAATTTAAGCAGCATAACAGCCTACAAAATGACATTTCCAGATCTATATAACCTTTACACAACAGTTCTCAAATGTAGGACAAAAACTATGCTCATCGGGCTCCCGAAATTAACACAAAAATGCCCGGAAACACCACACAACACTAATAAACTATCTTAGAAGTTTAATCACATCCCAATACATATATTCAGCTCTATTTTAACAGCTTAAAGTCTAAAATACAGCAGCAACCAAAACTGATATGAAATGCTCAACTGAAAACACCAAACTCATGCAAAAAACACACCCAAAAACCCACAAATCTACACTGTTCAACACAAAGGCAAACTCTGTATGAGCATGCACATGGAATGGCTTCAAAATCCCGTTCTTGGGTCTCCCTGGAAACCTGCAAACTCCCGTTCTTGGGTCTCCCTGGAAACCTGCAAACTCCCGTTCTTGGGTCTCCTTCTCCACAGGTTTGGCAGCCTCTGAAGAATAACAAAGAATGAGCAAAAATCAAGTTCTGTAATGTGCCCAAAATGCCTCCAAACCCCTTAAAAGAGGGCATAACTGTAACTCACGTCCAAGAGAGGTTAATGAAACATATTTTAATAATAATTTTCATTTATTAGTCCAACAGTTTCCAAAGATTAACCCCCTTTTTCCAAAACTTCACTTTCTTGGGCCTGCCTGCCTTAGCAAAGATTTTTTTCTTTTAATTATTTGAAAAGGGGACATGACAAGTCCTCCCCTCTCAAAAATTGCTTGTCCTCAAGCAATGGTTGAACAATAAACCAATCAATCCACTTGGATCCCAAATGCAGTCATGAACTATACTACTACCAATTAACACAGGCTCCTGCAATATCCTCTGCAATATGACCAAGAGGAATCCATAATCAAATTGACAATTATAGCTCAACCAAACTCCGAAATCACCACTACCACAATCAAAAACCCATGCGGCACAAACTCTTAGAACATCAGAACCCAAGAAAAGTGGACAAATCAAACTACCAACACAATAAATACCATCAACGCATCCCACTGGCCTATACAGAATGCACAATCCAACTTTGCAACAATGGTGAATGCTCTCGAATGAAACTGTACCAAGTATGGAGAATCCACACACTGTACAACTCTTGCAGTCAACACAACTTTGCAAATCACTGGCCACTATCTCATAACCATAACTACCATGCACCCCTGATGGTGAAAAGCCATCACAAGATAAATAGCAAGAATTGGAACCCAAACCAAATCTTCCTGCCATCAACTCCTCAACACAAGGATCAAATGCTAACTGATGTACATACCTTGCAATATAATGTTGATAAAAAAAACCAACCTTAGTCAACAACTCACCATGAACAAGTGATACAACCCACTGTGACTGATCACCAACTAAGTCAGGAGATGTCATAGCCAAAGGAGTAGAATCAATAACAACACCCGCTGAAGCATCACTCTGAAACTCCTACTCTAAGTCATGTATTATCAAGCTGTCAACTGTAGAACCTATCACCATGTTGTGACAATCACAACTCTCATCCCAAGGCATCAAACTATTCCATGACTAATGATAAGCACTAGGAACCAAAGTACATCTCTGTATCATAATCTCATCAACATGGTGATCAAAGGTAAATTGATGAGCGTACCTCATAGTGTAATGCCGATAGAATGCGCCAATCTCAGTCAGTGGCTCAGACTATAATCCAGATGAAACTAACTGCAATTGATCATTAACCATGTTGGAACTAACTACTACCTCCAAAGATGTCACCAAGGGAGTAGTGTTACTAGTAGGAACCATGCCAACTGCCAACTCACCAACATCACACATGATCTTTGATAAATCTCTAGTCTCTGTGCCATCAATACTAGAGGCCACCACCATGTCAGGCATACAAGAATCTGCTACAACACCCAACTCAACTGAACCTAACTCTAGTGGGAATGAACTTGATATTCCAATGTTAGTATCAAGAATGGATGCATCCCCATCTCCACTGTCTCTAACAATCTCGGCCATGGACATCCTTAGATCACCAAACACCACTGCTTGTGACTGTATAGAATCAGGTGAAGACTGTAGTCACTCTAACTCCATGGTCACCTTAGCCAAATGAAACTGTGACTCCTTGAAAGCCAACTGTGTATTCTCAAGAATCTCAGAAGTCACCACAAGCTGCTCAGTAAGCTCACTCACCTCATCTTCCTTGGCCAACAATGCATCATATGCTGTACTGCCCCACTTCATAAGATAATCTCTATAGGCTACCAACTGCATATAATCCTGTCTCAGAATCTGGATAGCCTCCCATAAAGAGTGGAACTCTGTCAAGGAAAGATAACTGCCTCCCTGCTCATCACTAGTAGGAGAACCCCATCCATAAACTGCTAACAACTGACGAGCAGCATCGAAATGCTGGCAAGTGATAGCAATGTCTTGGTCACTAACTCTCAACTAATTAGACACATGATGGCACTGGCTTGACTGTCTCCTACAAACCTCCTCTAATGCACTATCTAAAGGAGTATCCTCAAAGTTACTAGACTCTAGAGTATTACCATCCATATCCTGTGAATCAAATCTAAAACTCATATCAACATACGGAGTATCAAAAACATTAGCATTGCTATCCAACTCCTCTATACCCAAGGAAACTAAGTCTTCAAAATTGCCCACTGCATCCTCCTGGATGTCATCAATGCCAATATGATCTTGGGACTCATCGATACACACTGCCAAATATGAAATATCATCAACACATTCTAGCAAGTATGGTCGACTGGATATATGAACAAAGCCCAACATCGGTGTATAAAAACTAATACCAACATTGGACAAGCTGCTAGCACAAGAAAAGACAACACCGTGCAATCTGCTAATCAAATCCATGATAGCACCCAAACAAACACTGCTACCAAAAAGTGTTAAAGATCTCCTGTCAACTGAATCCCAAATGCCAATATAACAATCTTGAGTCCATATCTATAAACTAGAATCCGCTGGTAACTCAAGCAAAGTCCTCACTTGACTAATATGACCAATACCAACTAACTCCACATACCTATCATGATGAGATAATGAAGTCAAAATACTATCTTCACTCACCTTCAGCTGGCGGGATAAATCATGTGAAGTACTACCTGCCTCAACCTCATGTGATGAAGCATCTAACTGTGCCTGGTACTCTTTCTCAGCAAAGTCATGAATGCTCAATGTTTTCTCATCTCTACCAAGTATCTCACCATCCTGCACAACAACATCCTCATAATCATCATCTGAACCCACTATACTGTAGTCACTGCCTGTTGTAACTATACCATCCTGAATACATGTGGCATCACCCTTTGACAACCTGTAAACAATTGTCTCAATTTGAGTATCAAGTTGACCGTTACTATCAATCTGTGTAATATCCTTTCCCACCACCTCTTGTGGTAGAGTAGAATCTGAGACCTCTACCTGGCTATCAGCTAGTTTCTCAAACTCCTCATGCAAGTTCTTGGGAATTGTGTCATATGTCCTGTGAGAAAATCTGCCAAATAGAAATCCAGTCAACTTATCCACCTTGGCTGGGTCAGATAACATGTCATTCATTATATAGTGGTGCTCAACCAACTGTTTAGACATGTCATGGCTTATTTTTATAAGTTTATCTCGAATGTCTAAATAACCATCCTTTCTACTGTTTTGACTCTGGCTATCAATTGTCCAAGATCGTTTCCTCTGAGACTCTGTACTATACCTGTCCATTCTGGATAAAGTAGAGTGTAACCCCAATAGGATATAACTTCTTCAAACACCAAGAACTAACATGCAAATGATTAGAAGTAGCATGCAACCATAGATTTGGACATGCAACTGATTAGAAGCAACATGCAACCACCAAATTATGACATGCAAGATCTGGGTAGTTGTCAAAACTGACATGCAAACTTCTACAACCACCAAATTTACCAAGAACTAACATGCAAATGATTAGAAGTAGCATGAAACCATATATTTGGACATGCAACTGATTAGAAGCAACATGCAACCACCAAATTATGACATGCAAGATCTGGGTAGTTGTCAAAACTGACATGCAAGATCTGGGTACTTGTCAAAATTGAAATGCAAACTTCTACAACCACCAAATTCACCAAGAACTAACATGAAAATGATTATAAGTAGCATGAAACCATAAATTTTGACATGCAGCTGATTAGAAGCAACATGCAATCATAAATTATGACATGCAAGATTTGGGTAGTTCTCAAAACTCAAATGCAAGATTTGGGTAGTTGTCAAAACTGACCTGCAAACTTCTACAAACCCTCAAGCTGGCAAGATCATGGCTCTGATACCACTGAAATGTCCCCTTTTCTGATTTTACATGATATTTCCAACCTTTAATCAGATCTTTAAGATCAAACAACTAATATCACAAAGATCCTCCAAATTTCTCCAGAAACCCCAGATCGGGTATGCCAGAAATTGTGCCAAAAGCTTCACAGCTTCACCAATTATTAATAAATCTGAAAGTGGAAATTTTTACAGAAATTTAAGCAGCATAACAGACTACAAAATGAAATTTACAGATCTGTATAACCTTTACACAACAGTTCTCAAATGTAGGACAAAAACTATGCTCATCGGACTCCCGAAATTAACACAAAAATGCCCGGAAACACCACACAACACTAATAAACTATCTCAGAAGTTTAATCACGTCCCAATACATATATTCAACTCTATTTTAACAGCTTAAAGTATGAAATACAGCAGCAACCAAAACTGATATGAAATGCTCAACTGAAAACACCAAACTCATGCAAAAAACACACCCAAAAACCCACAAATCTACACTGTTCAGCACAAAGGCAAACTCTGTATGAGCATGCACATGGAATGGCTTCAAAATCCCATCCTTAGCCTTCCTAGAAACCTGAAAACTCCCATTCTTGGGTCTCCCTGGAAACCTGCAAACTCCCGTTCTTGGGTCTCCTTCTCCACAGGTTTGGCAGCCTCTGAAGAATAACAAAGAATGAGCAAAAATCAAGTTCTGTAATGTGCCCAAAATGCCTCCAAACTCCTTAAAAGAGGGCATAACTGTAACTCACGTCCAAGAGAGGTTAATGAAACATATTTTAATAATAATTTTCATTTATTAGTCCAACGGTTTCCAAAGATTAACCCCCTTTTTCCGAAACTTCACTTTCTTGGGCCTGCCTGCCTTAGCAAAGATTTTTTTCTTTTAATTATTTGAAAAGGGGACATGAAACACTAGCTCTCACTATGGGAGATTACTGAGATAAGAAAATAGATCCTATAATAACATAGACATCTAAGAAATTTATTGATGATGAGAGTTTTGTCAAGTTGAGAGCATTTGCTCAATTTTTGTGGAGAAGAAATATTGACAATTTTGAGGCCAAGTGTAAAATGATTAAAGTAGAGCAACCTGGCAAAAAAGACTCTAAAATTGAAGAAGAAGTTAAAGCTAGTTTCATGGAGGAGTTTACACAAATAACCCCTGAAGGGGGAAGATAGTTGTTAAAGGATTGAAAGGAATCTTGATATTACCTGAATGGGATATTGCAAATGCCATGATTTTTGACATTGTGAGAAAAGTGAAAAACAGTCAATTCAAAACTGAAGAAGAAGTCTTACAGGCCCATAAGGGATTGAAATAAAGTAATGATCATCAAGCCTTAGTGATATGGTTTGTTCAAAAAAAGGATAAAACTAGGATGCAAGAAGCCTCAAACACTGAACATACAAGCAACCTCATGGTTTATAGGGTAGAGGAGGTAGATAGTGAAAAGGTGTCCCATATGACCAAAGAAATGGTACATTTTGGAGTTGTTGTTGCAAAGGACAAAAATAAATTCTTGGAGCTCAATGCTAGATTTGAAGAGATACTAAAGGCCTTTGAGGAAAGAGGAAATATGATACATCAATTGGAGGCTCAAATGGCTCAAATGGACAAGCAATTTGGAAAAAGAATAGTTGGAGAATCCATCCAACCCAAGATCACTTATCCTCCTCATCCTCCAATTGAACCTTTCAAGTCAAATCCCCCCTATAGAGCTACTAGATACTCTACAGAGACCTCAATTTTATATAGCCAAGGATTTTGAAGAGGACAAGAAGAAATTATGGGCACTACATGTGGAATTGGATATCCAGTATGAGGACAAAATAAGAAAAACAATTATGTATATTTTAGAAAAGATTGGTTGGCCTACATTTTATGAATAATTGTCAAGGTTAATGAACATATGGAAATAGTTGCAAAGTAATGAGGTTGCTGTGAAGCCAATTATGAATAAATGAAATAATAGGGATAAGGATGGAACTCTTCTATGTTTCTCAATCATTAGTCTATTTGTGAGAAAATAGAAAAAACCTTTGACATGACTAATGAACTCTTTGATTTTGATGATAAAAGAATTACATTGTGGAAGAGAATCATAAATTAATAGGGTTAGCCTTTCATAGGGCATCACTTCTGAAGAGTGAAAAAGAGTAGCATGTTACTGGTGGTTTTCCCAAATTGGGTTTCCATGTAAATCATTGTGTCAAGTGTGTTATTGAATCTATTATGTTTCATGTTTACATTTCTACAAATTGATTTGACAGTAACCTACAAGTTTTAATGCATTGCATAGATGTCAAAAATAGAAGTACCCAAGCTTAATAGAGATAACTTTCCTACATGGAAAAGTCTAATGAAGCTACACCTTGGAGGACTTGGAGATCATGCACAATCTACCATTACTACTGAGCATGTTTATAATATTGGAGCCCTAATTGCTAAGGATCTGATAAAGAAGAAATAACATGACTAGACAATTTTGGAGATTGCCTCTACCCTAAGCTATGTTGAATTTAATGATATCAAAAGTCTTGGTAGTGTAAAAAAAAATGTGGGATTCTCTACACACCATCTTTGGAGGAGACAAGAATGTTCTAAGAGCCAAAGCTAAAAGTCCTAGAGGTAAGTTTGATGATATGAGAATGCAAGAAGGTGAGAATATTGCTCAGTACTTCTCTAGGATAAAAGATGTTGTTAATGCAATAAGGGGAGCTACTGGTAAAATAGATGATGATATTGTACCTATGAAAAGTTTTGAGAATACTACTACTCATCTATGCTATTAGAGTTTCTACAAGTTTAAAGGTAAAATACCTATCATTTGTTTCAATTACAATGAGGTTGGTCATATTGCTATTAGATGTCTAGAGAAGAACTACAAAAGTGGTGACAAGTACAAAAGTAGAAGATATGAAGACAAAAAGGATTACAAAGACAAAGGCAAGAAGTCTTGCTACATTGCTGAAGAGGAAATAAGAGATGAATTTGATGAACATGATGATGAAGTGGTCTATGTTGCAATGAAGGATGAATCTGATGAAGATGAGGCAATTGCAGTTGTGTCTTGTGTGAACAAGAATGACAGATGGATCATTGATAGTGGGTGATCACATCAAATGACTGGAGATAAAAGTAAGTTCATTACCTTGAATTGTTATGATGGAAATAGTGTAAGATTTGGTAATGATACACTATGTTTGATAAAAGAAAAAGGTTCTATCAAACTCACACAATTTTTTTTATTTGATAATGCTTATTATGTTGAAGGACTTAACTATAATTTGTTGAGTGTGTCACAACTGAATAATTCAAGATGTAAGGTTGAGTTTGAAAACAAGATTGCTAAGATGTATGATACTGATGGAAAACTAATTGAAAAGGGTGATCAAACTAGGAGTAATTTATTCTATCTTGATATAGAGGATGCTACTTTTTTAGTTGTAGAATTTGATGATGTGTGCCTATGGCACAAGAAATTATGTCATGGTAATTTTGATAACTTGGTTAGTGTTAGTAACATGAGAAAGTCAGAGATTTTCTTAAGTTGAAGAAGTTTGACAATATAATATGCAAACAATGTTAGTTAGGCAAGATGAAAAAGTCAAGTTTTAAGAGTAAAACTCATACCTCTAAGGGAATATTAGAGATTGTTCATACTAACTTGTGTGGACCAATTGATGTGAAAAGCTACAAAGGAGACAAGTGCATTATGCTTCTTTTTGATGATTGTTCTAGAATAATGATAGTTATGTTTCTGAAATAGAATTCTAATTCTTAGCTGTGTTTTCTGGGTAGATTGTGTTACAATTTTTGCATCAACGTTTCGGATCACACTCTATGATCCATCATCAGGATGAGAGAGCTGAAGGATCACACTTTTTTCCTTCAGCTCTCTCATCCTGATGATGGATCATAGAGTGTGATCCGAAACGTTGATGCAAAAATTGTAACACAATCTACCCAGAAAACACAGCTAAGAATTCTAATGGATTGTGGAAAACTACTATCTATAATTCTAATGCTTTCTAAATGTTTAAGTGGTACTTAACAAGAGTTGAAAAAGAAATAGGTAAAAGTTTGAAATGTTTGAGATCTAACAGAAGATGATTATTTACATCAAATGAGTTTGAGATGTTCTATAATCATAGAGGAATCAAAAGACATACATCTGCTACTAGAACCCCTCCACAAAATGGAATTGTTGCAGGTCTATAATGGACTATGCTCGGAAACTCACGATGGAGAAAATGCTACTTTGAAATACTAGAGAGAAGTTGTAAGTACAATTATCTATACCTTGAACTATGTACAAGTCAAGAAAGTTACTTATTCAACACCTTTTGAACTATGGTACATGGATACTAATCCACTATAAAATATTTTAAGATATTTGGAAGAAAATGCACTATATTCTCAAAGATTTTAGGAATGGAAAACTAGATGCAAAAAATGAAGAAGGTATATTCCTAGGTTATTCCACAAGAAGTAAAGCTTATAAGTGTTTGAATTCTAACACTAACAAAGTTGTGGAAAGCACATATCTAAAATTTGATGAATATATAGAAGTATATGAGGCTGAACCTATGAAGGAACTAGAAGAATACAAATTATTTGTATGCTTTTACAAAGGTATTCCTATTGAAGAAGATGTTGCAAATCAAGCTACAAACCAACAACAAGTTTCAGTGACTGCTGAGTTGCATTCAAGAACCAAGCTATAGAATGAAGTTGAGGCACATTATGATTTTGAGATTAGTGTACATGAAATAAATGTTGAATTACTTGAAAAAAATGTACATGGTAGCTCAAAAGTTGAGAGACCAAATGAAGAAACAATAGCTGAACCAAGATTGTCTAAATATGTTAAGAGACATCATCCTGCTGCACAAATCATAGGAGATAAAGATGCTAGAACAATGATAAGGAACAAGTTGAGAAGTGATACATGTTTTTTGAGAATGAAGCAACCCAAAATAGTGAAAGATTCTTACAAGATGTGGACTAGAGTAAAGCCATGGAAGAAGATATTGAACAATTTGAGAAAAACAAAACATGGACTCTAGTTCCTAGGCCAGAAGACAAAAATGTGATTGGCACCAAGTGGGTATATAAAAATAAGTTAGATGAAAATGGTGAAGTCATAAGGAACAAGGAAAGATTAGTCTGTAAAGGATATGCACAAGAAGAATGGATTTGACTATGGAGAAACATTTTCCCATGTTGCTAGATTGGAAGGAGTAAGAACTTTGCTTGCTTATTCTACATACAAAGATTTTGTTAAATCTACATTTTTGAATGGTATACTAGAGGAAGAAGTTTATTTATAATAGCTAGAAGGATTTATTGATGTTAACAGTAAGAACATGGTATGTAGATTACACAAAGCTCTATATGGTTTAAAACAAGCACCAAGAGTGGTATGAGAGATTTCATAACTATCTTGTAAAGATTGGATTTGAAAGGACTGATGATAACAACAATCTATATTTCAAGATAGAGAAAGAAAAATGTATTTTGTCATCTGAAATTTTCATTGATGATATCATATTTGGAGGTCAAGATACTTTATGTAAGGCTTTCACAAGAGAAATGAAGCAAGAATTTGAGATGTCTATTTTTGAAGAGATCAAGTTCTCTATGGGTTTGCAAGTACACCAAATGAAATATGGTATATATATCACTCAATATAAGTATGTTAAGGAGATATTGAAAACTTTTGGATTGGAGGATTATAAACTATTAAGTACACCTACGGTGACAAGACATAAGTTGTCAAAGAATGATGATTCTGCTAAGGTGAATCAAACATTATATAGGTCTATGATTGGCAAATTACAATGTGTAGTACATTGCAGACTTCAAATTGCTTTATCTATAGGGATAGTTACAAGATTCTCTACTAATCCCAAGGAGAATCATTTGATGGTTGTAAAGAGAATAATGAGATATCTGAAAGGAATAGAGGAATATGGTCTATACTATAAGAAAAATGAGAAATTTGATTAAGAGCTTATATTGATGTTGATTGGGCTAGAAACATTGATGACAAAAATAGCACTAGTGGAGGAGCACTTTTCTAGGGTAAGGGGCTAGTTACATGGAATAGCAAGAAATAAAACTTCAGCTGACAATCTATTGCTGAAGTTGAATATGTTGCTACTATAAATTGTATAAACATTATATAGATCAAATAGCTACTCAAAGGTATGAAGGAAGAAATTACTAAACTAGTGATACTTTAATGTAATACAAGTGCTATAAATATACCAAAGAATCATGTGATACACACAAAGACTAAGCACATTGCAATCAAGTATCACTACTTGAGGGAACTAGTTCAAGCTAAAGAGGTGAAGATGGAATATGTTAACACAAAGGAACAAATTTTTGATATCTTCACAAAGGCATTACCTAAGGATGCTTATGAGTATCTAAGAGGTAAACTAGGGGTGATACCCCTATCAAAGGCTATCTAAGTAACAAAAGGAGTGGTCTTCATCAAGCAAGCTGATTGCCATATGTTACAATTTGATGCAATGGATCTTCCTTTAGGGGCTGCGTAAAGTAATCAAAGAGATAAAACTATAAAATAGTCACAAGCAAGGTGACAGAGGGAGAAACTAAGGATGTTCATATCTGCATATTAAGATGACAAGTCTTTGGAATTTTCGTCAAAGAGGGAGATATTACAAAAAATTGGAGATATACAAAGAATGGGATATATATAGCTAAGAGGGAGATATATAATATAGGAAAAGTATACAAAGATGAAGAAATCCTAGCTCATAGTATGACGGAGAACTTTTGACTGCATCTACCTAGAAAGAGGAAGATAATGTAAAGGGAGATACAAAAAGTAATTCAAAGGGAGTCATAAGGATGAAACAATAGAGTTTTGTAACCTATTTCGAAGATGGAAGTTTCTAATGGAGGGAGAGATTTCAATACAAGGAATTACTTTCTTTTTGGTATTTTTTCGGTCTTACTATTTTGACCTAATCAGTTTGGTTGATTAGTTTGGTTTGCCATCAATGCTAAAGAGGGAGATTGTTGAAGAAAGAGATTGTTGAAAAAAAATTGATACAAGTATGATAAATATGTTTATATCATTGTTTTGTCATTGATGTCAAACCTGCTGTTTTCTGGTAAGACAACTTCTTACATGGTTTGAGTACTATCACTTATTTGATTGATGAAGAGGATTTGATGAAAAGATGTAACAATAGCACCTAGAGGAAAGGTTGACTTATGATATGAAAAGCAGTACAAGAATTAGGTAACATAGTGCATTGATAACCTACTTAAGGTTGCAAAAGATTGGTTACACTAAGCAAGTTTAGAATAACAAGTATAACAAAGTTTGTTTGCAAAGCTTGACCGAGTGGATAGTAGGTTTCAAGCAAAGTCATTGCAAGCCAAGTAAAAAATTAGTTGGAGTCAAGTAAAAGTTGATTTTAGGGTATTCTAAGTAAGACAATGGATGTTGAGTAAAGTTTAGTTGATGCTGAGCACCAGTAAACTTTAGTTCATGGAAAGTGATTTTAAAGAGGATGTTGAAAAACACAATATGTGTTGAGCATGAGAAGCAAACAAATGTTGAGTGTCATCATTATTTGAAAGATGGTGAATTCAATAGATCTAAGTCAACAAGTTTTTTTTCTTGGATTGTGTGAACCATGTGGAAGATAAGATTGATGAGATGGTGGCATAAAATCCATGGTAAACCATTTTGAGGTGAATTCAAAGAGGAGTGAAGGAGAAGTTTCTAGAAAGGGATGAAATGAAATAAGGGGTAGATTCATTGAATCCTACCTAATCTATCATAACCCTAAATTGGATGATTGAGAATGAATGGAAAAATATCTTAGTTTCCTATTTATAGGGATGGTTGGTCAAAAGAAAAGGTTGTCATTTGCAAGAACCTAAGGAAGACAAAGAGTTTAGGGTATTGCTTCATTCAGTGACCTAAGTGAAGAGTCTACATTGGCATGTTAAGCAAGAAGGCTCAAGGGTATGGATGCTTGAAGGGTGAACAAGCTTTCAGAGTTGAAGTGGGTGAAATCCAAGTACAATAGAGGACTGAAACAAAGATCTATAATCTACAAATGAAGTTGTAAGTCGTTATTAGATCAAGCCTTACTATTACTTTCTAATAATTAATGTAATTAGTCTAGGGTAAATCCTTTGGATTAAGGTTGACCTAACAGTCATTCATAAATCCTTTAACTTGGTGGCATTTCAAGTGAATGATCTAAAGTCTTCTAACAAGGGTCACTCATAATAGGGTGATTGAAATCCCTTAACGAGGTCACATTTAACAATATTCATTGTAACCTTTAACAAGGATGGCCTTTCATAGGACATCACTTCAGAAGAGTGAAAAAGAGTAGCAAGTTATTGGTGGTTTTTCCCTAATTGGGTTTCCACATAAATCATTGTGTCTAGTGTTTTATTAAATTTATTATGTTTCATGTTTACATTTTTGCAAATTGATTTGATAATAACCTACAAGTTTTAAGTCATTGCATAATCTTATAGATGTATGCATGATGATAAATGTTTTTGTGGGTTCACTAAGCTATGAAAAGTTTTAATTATACATTTGGACCTTGCATAACTGATTCACTCCCCTCTCAGTTATTCTAAAGAATTCCAATAGTTTGGATGTGTCTCCAAGGTTCTTTGGTTATGAGAAATGTGAAGTTTTACAGATGGTGGACTTCGATATTTGTGTTTGCTTCTTCTTGCATGGCTTCTATGGAGGCGAAGCTATCTCCTATCAAGGTGGAGAGCAGGTTTGAGATTTTGGAAGTGGAGGAGACTCCTATCAAGGGGGATTTTTTTAGGGCTACCACTTGTGGAGGGGTTGATGGATGGTGGCATCACTACCTCAACCTTGGTATTTTGATCTTTCTTCCTCCTGTTTCTATTGACGTGAACACTTTTACTATGGAGGCAAGAAATGAGACTATAGTGGTTTGGAAGATCTTTGAGTGTTGACCTAAACAAGGGGTCTAGATGGTTATGGATCTTTGTTTATAAAATAGAAGAGTGGATAGGTAGTTTACTCCTTGAGTTTGGTTATTAAATCTTATGGTGATGAAAGTATATTTCTAGTTCTTTTCTTCCTATGATTGGGTGTATGCTGGAAGTTTTGAAGGGCTCACCTAGGTCCTTTGTTATTATTTTTGGTTAACATTTATAACTTTTGAGAGGGCTTGTACAAAGTTTTATCTTTGTCAATATTGACATTGGTTTTAGTCAATTTTAGACATTTGTCTTTGATAGAGGTAGGTCTAGATGTAGTTCCTTAATGATTAGTTTCATGGATGTTTCTCTCCAAGTGTTATTATTCTTGTTTAATAGTGCCCAATGTATGTTGTTTCTTCCATAGCTTAGCACCCTCTTGTTGCTTTTCTTAATTTAAAAAAAATCCATTTTTAAATTAGGGCTAAGAAACATGAATAGTTTTTATTATTATAAAAGATAGTTGGGGGAAGTTCAAACATGTAACCTATCCCATACCATTTATTTCCCTCACCACTCAAACAATCATGAATTTCAGTAAACAATCCAATTTTGCATCTATTAAAACATAAATGCTACATATTATAGGAAAATTGGTAGGTTGATAGTTTAAAAAGTAAAAAGCTAGGAGTTTGAATTGATCACCTCCTATATGCAATGATCTCTTCTCCACCATTGTGCTTTACATAGTTTTTAGAAATGTAATACATGTAATAGTATCATAGAAGCAAATGGCTGAAATAAAGAAATTGAATATATTGTATTATTGAGAGGGTGGAAAGTATATAGTCTCTACATAGATAATTATTTCAAAAAACTTTGTGCATGTTTGTACTAATTTTAATTGATATGATAATATTGTTCATGATCGGGTAAATGTAGAAGAAATATTTGTTATATCATTGATTATATTGAAGAGGCATGGTCCACTCCAAGACATTCTAGTGATATTTTATTTTTATTAGTGTGATATTCATTAGTTTATTTCAATTTATATTGGTATAGATTAGTTTATTTTGCATTATTCTTAGTTAATTTATGTGCAACTAATGTTGCTGATTTTGTTATTAAAATTATTAAATCTTGGCCTTAATTTAATTTATTCTCTTTATATATTTAATAGGTTGTTCAAATTCAATTATCCATTATTTAGTAGTCAAGAATTAAAAGTTCACAAGCTTTGAATTAAAATATTATTTTATGAGTACTTCATAGTTGTCGTAGAAATTTTTGGTATATTTCCTTTCATGAAATTGTTCTTTTTATTTTTATTATAGGAAGATATATTTGTTTTGGATGTTTCTTTTTTTGATTAAGGCAAAAACAAACTTTTTATAGGGGACAGAAAATCCCAATTGTTTAATAGAAAGATATGAAAATAAAAGTCCCCAAATGAAACAATGTTTTGACTAGCAAACACACCCATAGCCACAACTAGAAGAACTAACAAAGTCTAGCTCCAAAATGAACAACATGAAAGAATGAACAACCTAAATCAAGAAAAAAAAAAAAAGAGAGACAATAGTAAGGTGGAAGGAGCTAGGCTAATTCTTCCACATTATCTTTTAACTCCTAATTTCTTTTTATCTACTCCATGACCTATTTCATATATTTCTAGTTCATTTGGATCTCTTTCTCACTAATACATTTGGCATTGATTTGCAACGGCTATGTGTCACAATTACAACAACAATGTGTCGCCACTGTGACAGTAATAGACGTCGTTGTTTTTTAGTCGTAGATTGCGACATCTATCCTCTGGCATCACAATTACGACAAGGATCTGTCGCTATGCAATCACTTTATTGTGACATTACCCTGTCACTATGCAACCACTTTATTGTGACATCAACCCCATTGCAATGCTTGTGGCTAACATCACAATTGCGATGGATACCCTGGTAATTGTGACGGTAGTGGGCATCACCGCCACAACAACCCCATTGCAATGCTTGTGGCTGATGTCACAATTGTGACGGACACCCTGGCAATTGCGATGATAGTGGGCATCGCTACCACAACAACCCCGTTGTAATGTTTGTGGTCAACGTTGCAATTGCGACAGACACCCTGGCAATTGCAATGGCCGTGGGCGTCGCCGCTATAGCAACCCGTCGTAATTGCAACGAATACAAAGTAAAACAATTTTTTTTTGCATGTTTCCAACTACATCATTATTTTTATTTTCATTTTAAAATGTCATTCTGAAGTAAGTAAAATGAATGCTAATTGGCCCTTTGGCTCCTATCAAAATAACAAAAAGTGTGAATTAATCAGACAACTTGTTTTGGACCACCTCTTTCCAATGAAAAGTGCTTCAAAAAGAGCATTGCTTGATGGGAAAGAAATATGATTTGGATTTTGAAACTTAACAAATATAACACCCTTTTAGGGACATACTGGAACCATACAGAAAAATACTTAAGAATGGTGATTTGAAATTTAAATACAAAAATGCTCACTTGTTTGCAACAAAAGCCTCACTATAAATTAAAATCCGTGAACCTTTTTAGAACCACTTTGAAACATGTTCAAATTCCTCAACAATTCTTCTCTTTGCAACTCTACATCATAAATTTTCTTCTTGTCTGAATCATGTAGGACTCGAAAATGGGCTCTTAATATGTAACATATCAAAATCATTCAACCATCCATTGATCAAAGAAACAACACTAAAATTTCATAGTGCAGATCTTCACAGATTCGTGAACTAAAAAACTTTATTTTTTTAACTAGTGTGGGTAGGAGAAAAAAAAACATTACCTCGTAAGCATTTTGAAGTTTCTTGAAGGCCTCCTTTGCCTTTACATTCCCCATATTCTTGTCAGGATGGACCAACATTGCCTACCCAAACAAGTGGCAATTAGGCCAAAATCAAGAAAAAAATATCAAAGCAAGTCCATGATAGCACAATTAATTTATGTTCCACATTGATAGATACCTTCTAGATCAGAAAGATGTAAAAGGATTTGTTTTCTTCTAAAATTAAAAAATATCAAAAGTACCTTTTTCCTATAGTCTCTCTTTAAAGTAGCAGAATTTATATCCTCAAAGTGAGATAACCCCAATGTTTCATAGTAATTAGGGCTATCAAGCAGCCGCATCACCTCTTCTTTTGATAAATTTGAAATTGGTTCACCCTGATCATCAGTTGATGGGCCTATATTAAGCCCTCCAAACTGACTTGTGTGAAAGCTTCCACAAGGTGATCTGCCTGATGATCCAACCTCACCATCAGAAGGAAAATGTTTTGTCGATTCATTGCAAAAATGCCTTCCCCTACTTTTACTTGATTTAGCTTGATCACTAGAAGTTTTCCCTTTTCTCTCATTGATACTTTCCTTGAATAAATAAAGTAGAATATCACTTGATATGAAAGCCATGTTTACACAAAAAACCAAGCCAAGCCATCCAACATGAACTTTAGCACAATAGATGGAGTACATATTTGTGATCAGAATTGCTATGTGTGGGTAACCAGAAGCTAGAAAAATACCTGCTTAGCAAAATTATCATTATATTAAAAATAGAATAAATCTATTTGGTAACTCAAATACCCTCCCCTAAGAAGTGAACATATTGATAAAAGATACAAACTAGAGAAACTAGGAATGACAACTCCAAACTGAAAAAATAATTACTCATGTACAACAAAGAGGAAATGGTCAAATTTAAACCTTGGGCGGAAAACTACCTCCAATTAAATAAAATTTCCCTGTGATCCAAAAGCTCCCATACATCCACAACATCAGTGCTCCCAAACTAAACATAATCAATATTCCATGTGTATTGCCACGAAAAAAAGCTGCTACACAAGTTATTACCTAGGCCATTCAATCAAATGTCAATGAGAAGCATGTTTGCAAAATTGGTTCAAATTGAAGCTTACTAAATACCATATATCATGCCTTGAATCCACAAAAAACAACAATAATGGACTAGTAAGATAGAATACACTGCATATTTCTTCCCTTTGTGAAAACTCAAACTCCTTACCCTTGTTAGAGAAAACAATTATGTTTATCCCTAAGCAATACTAATGAAGAGTTTATGATGACCCTCTTTGAAAAAGAGAAATGATAGAACTAACACAAGATAATCAGGTGCTGATAGCCTCTTCTTACCAAGTTCTTGATGGTTACTATTGGAACAATAAGAGGTTCATCAGACTTGCCTAATCATAAAGCAAAATAATGTCTTAATGGAAGATCCTTAGCTAATGTTTGTGGGATATGATGAGCCAAACACTAATATAAAAATATAAACCTAACATATTTAAGACTCTTCTCAGTTATTGAAAAGATTCACATGTTCAACTTCTCTTAAATTCGACTCAAGAGGACAACAAAACTACAACATTTTATAAAATATCTGGGCATGTTAAAAAATATTAGCAAAGTATATTTCCCTGAGTACTATTTTTTAATATGAAATAGATAAAGACACATCCAAGAATCTGAAATAATGCAGTACCACATATGTAGAAATAACCTCAAAGAAAAGGCTCTCAAGTAAAAAACAAAAGCAGATTTAAAATTGTCTGCAACTTAATAAAATTGTAACTTACTGTAAGTAGCTATTACAGTGTCTCGAGCAATGGAGATATTGATGTTGCATTTAGAATGAAGGTAAAGAATCTTATAATGTCTTTCTAATTGAAAACTCCCTTACATTTACACAAGGACAACTTTGTAAAAAACTCTCCTTGACACTTCTTAGAGAATGAACACTATATCACTCAGGTTTTGATGTTACAGGATTGCTAACTACACAAGGATTAATCTTCCATATGTAAAAAACAACAAAGTGAAATATGTACCATATAAACCATATACTCATCAAATACTAGAGAATTACAATTCTTTATATCCAATATTACGATCACATAATTGTTTATATGCCCACATTCGTAGACAAGGAATGCACCCGCTTGTCCTCTCTATTGAAAGTGGCATTGATGCAAATGTTTGCATTTCAAATTCAAACAATGTCACTACCCAAAGTGGAAGAGAAGCTTTATCTGATCATCACTCTTAGGGTTGAGGAAGGCTAGTGTGCTTCATCATAGGTAGAGTGATAATTTATTGTTGATTTATTTCTTTGAAAAAAAAATTGGATCTCAATTGTTACTCAAAATTGCACACAATAGCTTCTAAAACACTAGGGGGTAAAAGGATTTGGGCACAGATCTCCCAGCAAGATATGTATAAGAAACAACATAATTGAAACAAATCTAAAATTGAAGTTTCAATATACTGCAATGAACAATAAAATCAATAAGTTCATTTCATAAGAAGTTAAGTCTAGCGTTAGATAACCCACCATAGTAGACAGCACATAAATAAAGCCCACAATAGCTATGGAACTAAGAAAATTGCACCAAAGTAGCACAAAGAAGGCTGCAATGCCTAAATGAAGGAAAGATCCAATGCCTTTGATACAACAATTTAACCACAATACAAAAAGCGCCAGCCATAACCTTGCAATATTTATAAGGCAAGTACAAGCCCAAAGATAACTACTTTCCACTCTTGGAACTACATAACCTTTTGCCTATAGTGTGATTAATTTTAGTGTCAACCACATAGACTTCCACTGTTGGACCCATTCAAAACACTGGCTAACAAAGCCATATCTATGTAAGACTTTTGTTTGACCATCTCCCTTGCCATCTTTATTTTGTGTACTGCCAGAGGTCCAATTTTCCTCATTTATGAGATTCTCTAGGTATCTTGAATGAGCAACTCCATTAGGAGAAGCCATGCCTTTGCAAGGCTCACAATCATTTGCCACTACCATATTTGATCTTACTACTTTTCTCGAACTAGATCTATCTCCAGTTCTTCCTTTCTACTTCCCTTCATCTTCTCCACCTGAATCAGTGGAAGTATAGGAATGAAAAAATGTATATACGTAATGCCATATAATCAGAAATGGCTATTAGAGTTTTGAACAAAAGGAAGGATTACACACATAAGATTAAATCAAATCATAACTAAGTTGAGTGTGTTGTGTGGATGTGTGTGTGTGTGTGAGGGGAGAGAGAGAGAGAGAGAGAGAGAGAGAGAGAGAGAGAGAGAGAGAGAGAGAGAGAGAGAGAGAGAGAGAGAGAGAGAGAGAGAGAGAGAGAGAGATTAAGTTGAGTAGGTTATTGGGATATAATTTGTGTGAGAGGGATTAATTTGAGCAAAATAATTTGGATATTCTCTGTGTGTGAAGTTAAAAATTGAGTGACTAATAAGGATATTGTGTGTGAGAGAAAGAGATTAAGTTGAGCGAGTCATATGGATGTAATGTGTGTGATTGAGTTCGGCGAGTCCCATGGATAAAATGTCTATGTGCATGTGGGCATATGACCTGTATAATGCCACAAGAATTAGAAATCGCTACTAGCATTTGAAAAAAAGGAAGGGTTACACACAAGATTAAAATCACATCATGATTAAGTTGAGTGTGTTATGTGGATACATGTGTGTGAGAGAAAGATTAAGTTGAGTGAATTATTGGGCTATAATGTGTGTGAGAGAGGGACTAAGCTGAGACATTCATTTGCATATTATGTATGTGTGAAATTAAGTTGTCATAAGGATATAATGTGCATGTGAGAGAGATTAAGTTGAGTGAGTCATATGGATATAATGTGTGTGATTAAGTTGACTGAGTCCCATGGATAAAATGTATGTGTGTGTGTGAGAGAGAGAGAGTGAAGGAGAGAGATTAAGTTGACTGAGTCCCGTGGATAAAATATATGTGTGTGTGAGAGAGAGAGAGAGGGGGGGAGAGTGTGCATGTGTGTGATTTAGTTGAGTAATGTGTATGTGAGGGAGATTGAGTTGGGTGAGTCAGGTGGAGGTGGACATAATGTGTGTGTAAGAGAGTGAGAAGATGTGAATGTGTGTGAGAGAGAAAATGAGACTATGCATGCACACACGTGCACGTGTGTGAAGCTTTTTTTTGTGGGTGTGTGAGTGTGAAATTCATCTGTGTAGTATGTGCATGTGAGAAGCTTTCTAACAACCCTTTTTTTATCAAACAAAAACTAGAAATGACTACTAGGAAACTTTATATAAATGAAAGTTTAACTTAACTAGTGCAGCTAGTCCAGGAAATGACCAAAACTTTCAGAAATGCCACTTCAAAAAATAGGAAACTAGAAGGAAATGCTCCCAAATTCTAGAAACTTTGGAAAATAGTTGAAAACTAGAAAAAATGCGTCTTGAAATTTAGAGTCCATTTTGAACATTTTTTGCGATAGTCACACAGAAAGCTTTCAAGATTCAGAGACAAATATTGTTATGTGCAGTGTAGGTCAACATAACTGGATTCTATGAAGGCAACAAATAGCAATCACAATAAAACTCTAGTATGTAAAGATCCCATTGAAGAATTTATAATAATATAAGGCACTATTTCATTTATGTATTTTATTCTTGCGAACAACAGGTAATGGTAAACTGTTGTCCAAGAAGATAGACAAAGTTATTTTCACTTCATAGATCCTCAAACTACCTCAAACCTGGGAAAGCAATATTCATCTAACTAGTACGTTTCCAAACAAGGTTAGGACCAAATATACAATAGTGGCAAAAAGCTAATTATACCAACAACATAGTTTAGGAAGTGGTGATCATAAATATTCAAAAAAAGGGTAAAAATGAGTCCATGGCCTGAAAATATTAGAAATAGAAAAACCAATGAAGTTATTTCCTAACCTAAATACCTTCCTTTTGAATGCAAAGTGGCCTCCACCCTTCCCTTGCCAATGTTCCCATGTTGCTCTTTTTGTTCCCTAAAACTAGCACTATGTTTGGCAGAGCTCTCCAAATTTTGAGTTCCCTCTGGTCTGGCCTCCATTTCCCTTGCCCCTGTCATGTGCCCAACAAAATAACTAGTACCTCCTCAAACTATTAGTTGGCACATCTTTACAAATGAAAAAATACCTTCCACCACATCCAGAACCAATAAATGCAAAGTCATCCACCATCTCTTCTGCTGCCACAATATCTAGATGTACCCAACCCTTATGTCTAAGTCAAGTTGCAAAAATTTCAATTCCCAATGGGATGAATATTCATCTCACATGGAGCTCCACATCCTATAGAGACAAAAGATCCATAATGGATATATGTATCTTCAATCAATAATGAAGATCAACCTTGCAAACACAACCAAAAATACAATGAAGGATATGTGTGATGACAACACCTAATGAAACTCAACCTTGCAAGGATACGACCAAAAAAACCATAACGAACATGTACATTCAACAAACAATTAGGCACCACCTTTTGTCTCAACAACAGTTTGTATTGTCATAAAAATGCCATGGAGCCTAGGCCTCCATAGTCCACCTAATCCTTGTACCCATTAGTGTAAGCCCTAGGTGGTAGTAAAACACAATTGAAAAGCAGATTGATAATTTGCAAATGAAACCCAATTGTTCAAATCAAATCCACGCTTTCAAAAATAGTAAATTGAACAAGGTAAGCTGACCTTGTAGTTGGGCAATAATTAGGAATTGAGGTTTTAGCTTTACATGGCAATGCACTGTATGGACTCTAAGAGCAACTTTTCCAAAATTCCCAAAACATATTTGATGGCTAAATATTTGCCACAAACTTTAGTTCTTGTTGTTTTCAAAATTTATGTAGACATGTCAAATTTTGCCTTCTTGTGATGCTTTTCATCAATCCTATCCATCATTTAATGTTTTCTAAAGCTCTCGTACATATTTGGATAATTATCAGAACAATCATGAAATGTCTGTTGATCTTGTTGAGGTTCAAAGCATTCCTTTCAGGCATTTACTTTACATAGAATATTCAATCCCAAAGCTTCTTTCACATTCCTTTTTTGCCTGTCATGAATGTTCAGTTATAACTATCTTTGGGTAACCAAACTATGGGAATTTTAGCATGATCAATTTCTTCCATGGATCCATGAGGAAGCTTTTATAATAGGCTAGAAGATCTTATTATGTTGCTATCCAGGGATTGTGTAATAGATCTCTCTCATGAATGTCGACTATTGTATCATTGGTGATAACACAGTCCCAAGATAGTGTTGAGATCCAAGGATTTAATAAAAAAGCTACAAGTTTAGAACTTCATGATAGTTCAAAGCATGAAGCCTTAGATGCATAGGACAACAGTCTAAACATAGGACAAAATAGAAAAATATTTAGTATCTTATTGAGCTTCACTTTGTTTTGAGAATAGTTTAATATTCTCTACTAAATAAGGCCAACCACGTGAAGGTGGAAGCTCATTTGGCCCCACCCCCCTCCCGTTAACATCACTCTACATTCCCCGTTAACATCTGACATTCATTCATTCTTTCAACCATTAATAAAATGTAACATTCAATCAATATCACATGATAACATTCAATCAATATCACATGATAACATTCATTAACACATTAGGTTCGTTAACATGCAACATTCATCAATATTCTGCATTAACACATAATTCATGAACATTCATTAGCACATAATTAAACTCATTGAGACATAAAATTCAGTCATTATCAATTAAGGTATGTAGATGACAATCATTTCTTTTTTTTCTTTCTATTTCTTTTTTCTATGTAAGCTCTAAGAGGAGCATCAGTGTCATCATCAATTCCCCCCTCATCAGTTGTTATGTTCTCTATTCTTGATGATCTCAAATTCCTATGCTGTTGCAAAGGGCGGTCCTCTACAATAAAAAATAGAAGAGTAAAATTAAAAATAATTTATTATAATTTTTACAAGTATTTAATTATTTTAAATAACATAACTATGGTGCTCTTTACCTAATTTGACCACATCATTTTGTTTGGACTCAACGTCAACACGCTCATGAACATCGACCCCTCAATTCTCTACAGCTACTATACAAAATGTTACGTTAATCCAAACACCAATTGCAATTACATACAAATTTTTTAATAGCAAATGTATACCTCCACCACTTGGATGCACATCATGTGAACCTTCAACATCCACAGATTGTGTAGAAGGATTGTCAGGTTGCATTCCAACATCCTATGCATTGTTATCATTGCTTGCTTAAAATAGATATACTCACTTTATATTGGAGCTTAACATCAAATAGACTAATTGGTAAAGTATTCAATTTGAAATAAATTTCATTTAGCTTATTTACCTATGGCTTAGATGCATCATTATTAGAACCTTCCACACTGATTTTAGCTCGTAGCCATTTAGCCATGGCTCTATAGCCTTGTTGGAAGCCAATTCTCTTATCCTCTTCTGTGAGGTAACTCTTGAACTCTGAGCCCTGCATTTTTGCATGGTATGGTGAATTTTACTTGCATTGTTTCATCAACCAATGGAGGGTAGTTAAAATATCAAAAGGAAATACAAAAGTTGCAAAAGTTGAGGATCAAGAGCATAGACAAGCTAGTCTATCCTACGATTTCCCATCACAACATATAAAAAATTTGATACAATTTTTCATTTACTAATACTTACAACTTTTTCTTGAAGTTTTGAAAAACCACCAGAGCCAAGCTTGTGTGTCCCGTGTTTTTCTAGTCTTGCCTTTGTTGCCTTTGATGTGTCAGGCAATCTATGAAAAGTTTGAAATATGTTAGATAGTATAAATATAGAGGTTAATTAGTACATAATTACATTCTCAACATTATCACATACCAAGTGCTATACTCTCTACTGGTGTAATTGCATTTTTCTTGTCAGCTTTATACTTTCCATCCAAAATCAAAGCTTGCCACTCAGCCTCAGGAACATAGGGCAGACTCTCGTACCTAGGGTTATCCTATAAATGTTTTCTATACTGGTCCCTAATATAATTCAAACATGAACTAGCTTTTTCAAGGAGCTTGTTTCTCTCAAATGCACGAGGTCCAAAGAGTTGGGTTATGCTCTCTATAAGATCATCCTTCAACTTTCTGTCTTGGTTATTCCACCTTTTAAGTAAAAATAAACATGTTAGAATCATAAATGAAGTGAAGCTACCTTTAATATAGTTCAAGAAATGGATGAAAAGGAAAACTATTCTAGCAATGATATGAAATCAAAATAGTGGTTTGGGGTTTTAGTTAGGATATGATGTTCCACCAGGTATGCACGGTGGGCCCGAATATTCGCAAACACTCATCACTAAGTTTTTTCCAAAAAAACATCATTCCCTACAAAACAATCATGGGATTATTAGTCGATGAAGAGAGATCAAAAACTAAATTACTATTATATCACTATAGAATAATAACTTTAAAGTACCTGGAACTTTGGCTACTTTTAATGGAATGCCTTCATTGTCGCTGATGATCAATATGACATCCTTCACCGTTCTTGTACTAGGAACATAGGAACATCTAGGAAATGATGTTGCAGCTCCTATTGCAAAAAGTTTCCTAAGTTTCATAAGTATTTGTCACGAAGTATAAAAGAACAAATGATAATTGATATTAAAAAGTTGTAAAAAAAAAACTATTTGTTGCTGTCATAAGACAATTATGAAGGGCAGTTGGCATCCAATGAGTCTTTGTTTAGTTCAATGAGTCAGTTAGAAGGGAAAAAGGCTTGAAAAGAAAGGTCTTTATAAGACACAAGTGTTGTAGTCGATAAAAGGTGTGTGTGTGTACGAAGAAAAGATATAAATAAAAGAATTCTGCACTTCACTATCATAGGGACAATTTTCTAATTTGCAAGATTGAGACTGGTAACTCAATAAGGTTCTTTCCATTCAAAAGTTACTATTTTTCTTCTTGAAGAGATTTTCATATTTGGTTAACTTTGTGCAAGGGTTTTGTAAGTTATTCTCAAGAAAAACTATTTTTTAGATCTCTGCTATCATAGGAAACGTGACAATCTATCACTGTTTTGAAGTAATTTGGGAAAATGTGCCTCTCCCACTTTCTATGATTAAAATGTAACTTGTGGGAGAGGTACTAAGGCTTGTAAATATGATGAATTTAACATGATTTAGATGCAGGTGACGGTGAACAAAGAAAGGAATGATAGGGTGACTGTTGAACCAAACAGTGAAGGTGCATTTGCAAGGCACCACATGGTGAATATGATGATCTGAGGGTTGGAATGACTAAATACTGCTTAAAAACATCTAAGAGGGTTTGTTTAAAAGTGTTTGAGCCATTAGAAAGATTTTATAAGTTGATTTAGGGTCTTTTCTAGGAAGCCCTAGGCTAGAAACCCTTAAAGGGAGGGTTTGATGGAAAAGTATCTAGAAATGCATGGAAGGTTAAACAAGTTGAGGAATCCTACTATTTATTAGATGCCTTAAAGTTGCGTAAAGGTTTGGGAGGTTGATAATTAATAAGCACAAAAGGTAGTTTCTTTGTTAGGCAAGGGCTAATTAGGCCTAATTGATTGTAGAAATGGCCATAGAAGGGTTCATTAGTCACAAGTTGAAAGGTTGATATTTGCAAGGGTTTAAGAACTCATTAAAGGGTATTTGAAGAGGTGGAGAAGTTGCCATGGTGTTTGAGAAATTTGGAAGAAAAATGCAATTTTCTTGCAAGATAGGGCTAATAGGATAGTCCTACAAAAGGTAGTTTTGAAGATTGGTATAGAGTTGATGCTTGGTAGGGGTTGCAACTCCTTAGTTATGTTGTTTGAAGGTTATCGAGGCATTGGAAGGATCAGGAGAATCCTTGAAGATAGAGATTAAGTGTTGATTGCATGAAGGGTGAATTAGGAGTGTTCCCAATGAAAGGGAAGTTGAAACATGGACAAAGTGAATTGAAAGTTGTTCAAAATGAATCAAGGTAGTGAACCTATTACAGAGGAGTTTTTGGTTGATATTCTAGTTTTTGGTTGATATCCTAAAGTCAGGGACTTCTTATTGATCCTTGAGTTGAACTCTAGTTCCTTGAGTGGATTCCAAGACATTGTTGAATCCTCGAGTAACTTATGAAGGGTGACTATTGGGAAGACGACAAATCAGATATAGATCAGAGCCAATAATTACAATATAGTTTTGGCAATGGATATATATATATATATATATATATATATATATATATATATATATATATATATTGAAGAGGATGAAAGCATTGATTGCTACTAAGGAAGATGAAAGCAAAACAACTCCATTTATCATGAAGTAACTCATACACATTAGAAGCAGAATCATACTTGATGTAAGTTTATAAGGCTCATCTAAAATATCAACTACATCACTGTAGATTTATTATCACATTAACCATTCTATGAAATCAAGGACATTATATTAGATAATTATTTCATTAATAAAAGCAATATTTATTCACATCTCATCGCATGATCAAGCACATGAATATGGTGCAAGGCACCTAACCTAGGAGGCAGGGGAATAAGTAGGGAACAAGTACCTAGGAGGTAGGACACCTACCCACTCCATGGAAGGGTGGATTCAAGAAATTTAGGAAGTTTTAACAAGGTTTGGTCCATACTTTAGTAAGTTGGCCCATGTTTGGTAATATTTTGTAATAAAGGCACATGTAAGGCCCATTAGCACTTTGGTGTGGTTATAAATTGAGTGACTCAAATGGGACCAAAAGGCCTTAGAATAGGGTGTTTGAGTCAATATAGGCCTATAGAAATGACCATGCACTTGTTAAGTTCATTAGACTTACCGATTTGCAAAAAATGCAAAAAATGCCTAAAAGTTGCTGACAACTTTTAAAATGCTGATTGGTAATTACAAAAATTTTTTGTTTGTTTGTTTCATGGTTGGAAATGGCTATTTGGTTGTATCAATAGTCATATAGGCCTACAAATATGTCATTTGAGGTCTTAGTTGGAGGGAGAGATCAGGTTGTAGCAGATGCTTGGAGAAAATGAATAAAAACCTCTAATTTACTGGTAAAATTGCTGTTACAGTGGGTTGTACGGTTCTATATAGTACTTTCTATTGAGATAATGAGTGTTGCACACATTGCATAATATTGTTATATTTTATTATTTTATTTTATTATGTAATGTTGTGCCTAGATGGACATGCAACATGTAAAGATTCCCATGGAATATTCTTGATGAGTTGTATTGTAACATTGTGAAAATATTTCATGTAATTATTTAATATTGGGGGAAAAGATCTAAATGCCCAATATTAAATGTGGGGTCAGTGGGTTAGGTAGCACATGGTTTTAGCACATGGTTTATGTAATACCACTTAGTGGTTTTGTGGGACTTACTACTATATAAGCAGCCACAAGGGTAGTTGTTGGTGAGAGAGAGTGACAAGGACAAGACAAAAGGAAAGAGTTGAGCGGGACAAGGCTTGACAGGTTAGCCAAGGGAGCATTTGTGAAGGTTGAAAGCATGGCATGGGATGTGTGGATTCATGCTTGTTCACATAGTTTGCTCGGTTGTGGCTATGGCCATGAAGGCTTCCATGGTTGTATGGCAATGGTATTTTTGCTGAATAATACATGATGATGGATGCTTTTGGAGGCTGGGTTTTTCCCTCAATGAGGGTTTCCCAGGGTATATCTTGTGTCACATTTTTTGGGTATGTTTTCTATTCTCTTGCATGTGGATTTTAATTCCATATTTATTTCAGATCTATGATGGGTTATGTGGAAATGGTTATATTCTTTATTGCCAAGTTTCCTTACACTTTCATGATTACTCTACAAGTGGATTAGTGGTGGATGTTTTTTCAGAAGGTTTTGGATATGATTTGATTCAATTTGCAATTGTGGTTTGTGAGTTATTAGCATTTTTGTCCTGAGAGGTCTGAATAGCCTTGTTTTCTAGGGCCTTGTACAAATGCAGCCCTAACTTGCAAATCCACAAGTGGCAATCTCTAAAACTGAGGGATATGAAAGTTAAGGGACCTATCTACATGATTCTAGGAGTTGGAGGCATGGTGAGTAGGGAAAGTATTTTTCCAAGCTGGCCCTAGGTCAAGCAAGACCATGTGCTTGACTGGTTTTTGCTGTTATTGTGGTGACAGTCATGTTTGGAGGCACTTTTGATCTATGTGAGTGCTAAAGTTAGATGCATTGAATGTGTTTAGCATTTCCATAAGTGATTGGGGTCTTGGGAACCCACCTAGTCCATTCTTCCTTGAAGCCCTAGCCTAACTTGATCAACTAGGCCCAGGTACCAAGCAACAATTTGGAGGGTGTTGGAACAAGATCATCCTAGAAGCTTTTGGGATTCTAGAAAGTGTCTTAAGAGGTTCCTAAAATAGTGGAGAAGTCCCTATTCCATAGAGGGATAGTTGGTGAAAATACAAGAAAATGGATTGGAAAGGCTACAAGGATTGTAGGCCTAGAAGTGCAAAGGATTGTTGTGGATTTGGTAGATTCCAAAAAAATTGAGGATTGTGGTTGGACTGAAGGTCCTTGTTGCTGTCACCATTTCTTGTGTTAGTGAGTGAATTTTTTAAAGTGGATTGCCCCATTTGGGCTCAGCAGTTGTGTATACCCGCTGTGGGTAAGGGGACTTATACCAAGTCCTAGATCCAAAAATTGGATTGTGAAAGCCTTTTGAAGGCTAGTAGAAGAAGTGGCTACTAGACTCTGCATCAGAATATAATTGCGATAATATACTACAAGAGAAGATGATCTTCAATATTACAATCTTTCATAACTAAAGACAACTAATTAAAGTTTGACCTATAACATAACCTTGTATATCCAAGCTATGAATGGAGTCGAGTTCTTATGGTTTGGAATCATAAAATTGTGAAAAAGTTTAAACGTTGAGTGACTACCAAAGGGGGGTCATTACAATCTACATCGTAAACACATAACACTGAAACACATAACAAAAGAGAGAAAAAGAGGGATTTGTGAACCAGTAGATGGTGCAACAGTCGATGCCTATAAGCTGTGTGTTGTCAAATCAGCAGTCAAAAAGAGATTTGTGGTTGTCCTGGATGGAGGTGGCATCGTCATAAGATACAATTGATTTGAAGCTAAAGAATAAAATTTTTAGAGCATGCATAAATATAGAACGTGTTGACTAGCATGGACAAGATTGTTAGAGCATTAAAAAAAAGATTGTTCGAGCATGTATTGTCAATGATTATGATCATTCCTATATATATTCAGTGGAAAACACAAGTGGGGAATGGAACATGCGATCTACCTGAACCACCTGCAGCACCCTCATCATGGGAATGGGGCTTGAAATCACACAAAAAACTCTGTAAAGACAACACATCCATATTTTAATTAATGCCATAAAAGAGCATAACATAAAAACCATTATTGAACTCTTGTTATAATTAAAAATTTCATTAATACTTACTTTTAAGGTTTCAGAGGTGTGCAACAATTCAGATCCCCTATCTTTTATTTCCTGAGTAGTAGGCTTTATGGTTGCCAAATGTATAATTTCTTTGCCAACTTTCTTTAGCACCTTTTTAATCGAACTGATCGGGTCATCGATCTCTACTAAATCAATATAGAAAGGGTCGGGGGGGGGGGGGCGGGGGCGCTAAGGGACTGCAGGTTCCTTTCCCTCCCTCTGACCACTGGCCCTCTATAACAACAATAGTATTAGTATTATCAAAATTACTCCAAAACAATGAAGAAAACAACATTAAAAAAATAACATTTTGCTTCTATCTAGTTTGCACAATTACAATGAGTTTTACCTGCTCATGTGTAGATGAGCTGAGAACATCGCCAACATCCCCTCTGGGAAATTGCTCCATATTGTGCCCCTATGTCAAAGATCAAGTATAAAAATGTTAGCCAAAAATTTATTGACTAAATAGTATGTTGGAGTCATTGATTAGAAGTTGGTTTAATAGTATGTACCACCCCCATGATAGTAGCCTTGTTTGTATCTATGCAATTCAAATTGTAATCAATAAGAAGCTCTTCCCCTACATGTATTGATTTATTGCACATATGAATACACGATTTCCCTCATGCACCTCAAATATGCAATTGGGTTGCTTTATAGTTAACCCAGGTCATGTACTATTTATAAAACCCACAATATTCCCTGTTGCTTTTGGCCTTCCATCAATGTATATAGCCACACTTTTACTTGGATTATTGTCTTTCTTTTGTATATAATTTTCCAAGAGGGCATACCTACGCATACTTTTTTTATATTGAACAATATGCATCCAACTTTTGTAATCGTAACATGGTCCAACATACTCCATCAATTCAGAAACTTTTTTGTAAGACACCTTTATGCCATCCATAGAAAATAGGCTCAAACCATGTAATGATGATGGTGCTATGTGATATATCCTCTCATTAACACAAAAATCAGTGTTTATTGGAGGAAGTTCCTTGGGTACCCAATGTTTCTGTAGATGTTGGTACCTCAAGGGCACCTCAATGTCGCCTTCCGTCTCATCATCATAAGAACATGACCCCCCTTGATCAAGGAAAAATTTCATGCATTTATTGAATTTCCTTCTAGTCCTTTGACCTCTAGTTAATCTCCCTATTCTAGATAAACTGCATGTCTCACTTTCCTCTTCTATTCCTATATTTCCCTCACTCGAGGAAGACACTTCTGACAAATACCTATTCGCTGGTACTTGCAAATGGGAGAGATCTTAGAAGACATCAATCTTACTATTGATAAGTGTATTAAATAGAATATCTATAAGGAGTATTGACTTATACCTGTCGATCCATGAGACTGTGTGAGATGCTCCTGAAAGGGGTTCAGTTTCCTGCAAATGTAATTTAATTATCATGAGCATAATCACATCATAATCATAATCACATCCATCATAAGCATCACATAAAAATTAAAAACATTAAAAGGTACATAATATAACACTTAAATCAGGCTCACATTATAAGCCTACTAGGGAAGTAGGCCTAGTGAAGGGCTAAGCACTTATATTATGTTTTCCCTATGAATTTTATTCTAGGTACAACTCCCTTTTATAGATATTTAATGAATTCCCTTTTCTAAACTAAACACTTAAAAATGCTTTTGACTTGAAAGAAAATAAGGCTCAATACTTTCACGCATCAATATGTGTTTTAAATAGTTTTATTTAATTAATTTAGATTAATAGTTAATTTAGATTAGCAATATTCTATTTTTAGTTGAAACTTGTAGCTTTTAAATAGATAATGAATAAACTATGTAACCATATAAGAAAAATATATTTCTATCAAGAAATGAATATTAAATAGATTAAGGATTGATGGCATACCTCTAAATTTCATCATCGTCATCCTTGTTGTCATCATCATCATCATCATCATCATCATCCTCCTCGTCATCATCATCATCATCATCATCATCATCATCATCATCATCATCATCATCATCACCATCATCATCATCATCATCATCATCATCATCATCATCATCATCATCATCATCATCATCATCATCGTCATCGTCATTGTCATCGTCGTCATCATCAACATCATCATCATCAACATCATCATCATCAACATCAACATCAACATCATCTTCATCATCATCATCAGTAGCAGCATCTACATCATCTTCTACTTCTTCGGTATCTTCTTCTTCCATCGCATTATACTTTATTGGCCTTCCTCTTGGTTCATGTCTAACAACAAATGACCAACCCGATTTATGTATAACCTTTGAGTAAAATAACTGTTCACATTGGCTTGGAAGAACATAGGGCTTATCCCCAATTGGCTCAAATGACCTTGTATTAACCATTGTAAATCCATTATCATGTTCAATAATAGTTCTATCAAGATCATTTGGATTAAGTCGTAGCCTATACCATTTGACAATGAAGAGTACTAATTTGAAGGAACTATAGTCACACTCAAGTATATCATCCAAAATGCCATAGTATCAATTTTCAGACTCTCGAGGATGTAAGTCATTTCTAGATGAAATATTAGTCACTTGAAAGACTGCAGTTATTCCTGAATCACAAGTTTCCTTCGTGTCATCCAACACTTTGACACAAAATTTTTGACCATTATAGAACATAGCCTTGTGGTGTTTAACTTGCAATAATATGTGAAACATGTCAACATTATTGTATCATGAGTTGACAAACATACGGGTGATTAATAAATTTGTACGTACCTAGAAATCTCTTAAACCACGTGCTAAATCTATTTCCCTTTTCATAACATTGGAATCTCCATTACAATGAGCTTCTTTAACCAATGAAGATACACCTTCCCATGTTAATGTCTGACTAGAATGTTGACATCGTTCAATCCATACCATCATCCAATCAAGATTGTTTGCAATATACAAATGTAGTGCATCCCACTCTTGAGCACCTGTACAAAAAAAAAATAGACAACTTACAACCGATTTATTTTGAAGATTAAGAAATAATTTGTTACAATAACATCTTATAATTTATTACCTCTCACTTTCCTCAATGTACCTTTCCCCATCAAGTACTCCCCTTCTATTTTTAAAAAAGGCTCGAGATCCCAAATGCGATCTACATGGATATTTGATGCAAACTTAGGAAGATATTTAGTAATGTACACCATACTCTAGTATACCATATATTCCTCTACCATAGAACCCTCAGGATGTGCTCTTTGTTGAACCAAAGCCTTCAAAGATTTCAAGTGCCTCTCAACCATCCACATTGACCTAGTGTGTACAGGTCCACACAACTCAATCTCCTCAACTAGGTGTATGAGGTAGTGTTCCTGTGCATTGAAAAAAGTTGGAGGTAGATACTTTTGCATTTCACACAATAAATGAGGAATTCTTCTCTTCCAATAGTTTATATCTTCTTTATGGATTTCTTTAGATGACAACCACCTAAATTAAGAGATTCAAGTCACAAAAAATATATAGATACGAGATTTTACAAAATAATATACAATAGATTACATAGCAAGAAAAAAAAATCACGAATATAATAAATATATACAACAAATTGAATAGATATTACTGCTTACCTCATGTATTTTCCAAGATCATATATCACTTGTTTGATGTTATTGTTGAAGGGCTTTGAGAGAGATAGAGGAAGCACGTAGTGCAGTAATTATAAACCAATCATTTCATTGTTTTCTAACATAACATAACGAATAGTACACGTAGTTTATGAATATATTGTAAATACTAAAGAACATAACTTACCTTGATGAAAGTATGCCAATCATGCATTTTGAGCCCTGGCCCAAATTCACTTTTTTTTGATATGAGATTGTTTATGTTCACAAAAAATCTTGTGGGAAATCAAATTTTTCATATGACTTCTTTTATGGCATCGCTTTGCTACTCCATTAATAACCAAGGAAGGGCACTTATATTAATATGATCTTTGTTGCTATTTGAGTGAATGAAATTCTTCAATGCATGATTGGATTCATGAATGTCATTACAAATTTTGACAATTTTTTCTTTGTCACGCCTTCCATCCAATATTTTCCACAATGTCTCTATTATATTCATTCCAATATGCATAGTATCAAACAAATGCACAATTTGTAAGTGCTCATAGTAGGGCAACCTGCTAAATTGTTTGGGATAGCTTTTTAGTCCCTTTGGAAGGTTGTTAGTACTACCTTGACAACCTTCACAATCATCAATTACACAATTAGTAAACAAAAATCACAACAGAAATATATAAATTACAAACATAAACCATTAGGTGGAATGACATTACCTCGATGATTAATTCTATTATATTCCAACTTCCATAGGCTAGGTGTCATTCTCCGTGGCTTTGATGTAGTCTCTTCTTTCCCATTGAAAAGATGTCTTTCCGTACTTCGATACTTATGATTCCTGTGGATGAAGTGTCTACACTCATCAAACACCTGCTCTCCTAAACTTTTTGAATGATGAGATTTTATCTTTGGACCACAAACTGGACATGCAAATTTTCCCTTTGTTTGAAGACTTACAAGATAATGATATAATTGGATTATTAAATATGTTGATTTTTATAATTAGAATTATCGTGCGCAACTTGAATTCACTATAACATACCACAAAAATGTGTTAGCCCTGGGGCATCATGTATTGTCCATGCATGTATTGCATGGAATTGAAATTGTCTTTGTCCTATTGGTCTAGACACGTCATACTCGTCGATAAGAGGCTCAATATATACATTCATATCTTTAACTTGATATTTACCTACTTGAATGAATGATAACATTACATAATTATTGTGACCATTTTACTACAAGATTTGTAAGTACATGTAAATTAATAACTATCAAATGATAAGATACCTGGAACAATCATTGCCAACATAATGTGTTCCCTCTTTATTGACATCCACAGAGGAATGTTATTGTTGATAACAAAAATAGGCCACACTGAGTAAATAGATCTCATCTCTCCAAATGGATTGACACCGTCCGCTGCCAATGAAAGCCTGAGATTATGAGGTTCTTCTTTGAAGTGTTGCCACTTCTTCTCTATGTGCATAAATGCTGAACCATCTGTAGGGATTCAAATAATATCATCTCGACTTCTATTGCATGCATGATAATCCATAAATTGAGTGAAGCTACTACACCTAAATAATTTTTGCATCTGTAGAATAATGGGGATGTAACGAAGAACCTTTTGAGGCACCATTTTTGTTAGTCGATCTGTTCGATGTCTACTCGTATGACATATAGGGCATTGTGTTGCAAATTCATGTTCTTTATAATATATAATATGATTATTGGGACAAGAATTTATTGCTTCATACTCCATTCCAATATCTTTCATAATAGTAGATAATTCTCGATATGAGCGAGGTAGAATATTTGATGGTGGTAATAGAAACTCGCCTATCAATCTATAGCAAAAAATATAAGTTGTTAATATAAACAATATTAGTGGTACATTATTCACCATTTGTTAACTATAAAGACATATATGACATACTTTAACATATGTGATATTGTTATGTTGGATAAACCATTCATAACCTTCAAGTTCAACAACAACAATACAGTAGAGAGAAGAGTTGTTTGGGAGTCTTTTTATAGGGGCTTGTATGCCTTCTCAAGTAGAGGTACATCGAGGCTATCATCATCATCATGATTAGATACGCTTGGACTAAATGTGTCATGGATCAATGTATTTATACCATCATCTTCAATTGTGTTTTTTGGCACATGATCGTCATCTTCCATGGGATCATTATCTTCACCTTGGATATTCACACCTCCATGTTCCTCCACTTCAAAAACCATATTCTTCAGATTGTTGTGGTTCATATCATGCACTTCCCTGGAGAGATCAACCTATATAAAATTGATTAACATAAATAAACCATGATCATCAACTCATCATCAAGTGATCTCATATGTATATAAATTGTTAAAATGATATAATGAACAACTTACCAGTGGATCATAGTCATGCCCCCTTCAATGTAACCATTCTCCCTACAATGTCTCTTAACTATTTTGATTAGCAGTCTTCTACGGTTTAAGCCCTTACAAATTTTGTAAGGACAATAACATTTTCCATCAGCTTTTCTTTTCAAGTTAGACCACAATATAGTGATTGTCTCCCTATTTTGTTCTTCACTTATATTATTTCACATGATCATTCTTCGTAGGAAGCAAAAATTGGGCTATGAAAACTTCAGTCTACAACTTTCACAAACTAAGCAAAACTGTCAAAAGTACACAAATCTTCTTAGACCTAGTTAAATACTTTAATATTTTAAAAATACTTTCTTTGAATTTATTCCTAAGACATTTAACCCCATCACCTTTTATAACATTTAGTCAATTGCTCTAGGAAAATTTGTGGATAAGATTATTTGTAAAACTTTGACCAACTGCCTGAAGGTCTTATTTCAAGAGACCTTACAACATTAAGCCACTAAAAGAAATTTAAAAACATATAAGCTAAAAGTCTAGTTAAAATATACATTAGATTAAAAAATATACAATTTTCATACCCGAGCGTGCCGCTATAACTTGTGCAACGACCTTCTTGCTTAGCTGTAGAAGCTCTCCAACAATCAAATTATACAAGCTAAAAGGCCTAACAACAATTTCAAAATATATAAGCTACAAGGAAGGACATATTACATGACATGGAAAAAGGAAAAAAAAATACAAGCTTTAGCAAGACATATTAAACGACACCATAGTGCTAGAGAGATCACAATTATATGAGTCAAACATAGTCATGAAAAAGCACATAAATTAGTTATTATATGCAATTAAAAGATATATAGTTAGATAGGGACATCCATAGGGCATATTGAAGAAATGAAATGGTCATATAGATTTCATATAGGATTTTGAAGATGATAGTGTTCTAAGGCAAAGAATCCATTCATATAACCATAATGACATTAAATGTTTAAGCATGGACAATCATCAAATACCAAAATAGAGGAGCAACTAATCATTAGCAATAGTATTTGCTTGAAATTTTCTAAAGCCTTTTCAAAAAATCCATTTTGTACATATCATGCAATCATGGCATTCCATGATACCACATTTCTTAGATGGATTTGTTCAAAGAGTTCATGTGCCTCATCTATATTTCCACATTTTGCATACATGTCGCAATTGGTTTTGGTTCTATGATGACTACTAAGGGGGATGTTGGTCTCAACATAAGAACTAGAGGTATAATAAATTACATCAATAATTTAGACAAATGATGTAATGGAAAACAATATTTTTAAGCCAAAGTTGGCATGGATTTATACTTTAGGACCAACCAGGTAGCATTGTGCATATTTGGTCAAAGAGAGTCGAATGTGATAAAAACCATATCATCATGTTTTTCATGATATTCAAGGTCATCATCACCATTTTATATTTTCTTGGGCCTTAGAGTGCATATGAATCTTCATATTGCAAAACTACAAAAATGTTACGATGTTGTTAATGATAACATTGAAAATATTTGTGTTGGTCTTCTGGATCCTGTTGGCTTTTGGGATTCTGCTCGTGCTGAGCCTCCTACAAAGGCTAGAGGTGATTTTCCTAGGGTTTCTCTACCTAATAGCTCTATTTTAAGGGTTGAGGTCCTAGCTGGGTTTTTTGTTTCAACTAGGGTTAAGTCTAATGCATCTTCTTCCTAGGATTTTTCTTCTATTTCGGTGTTATCATATTCAACTGCTGGTGTGACTAGGGTTTCTATCTCTACTAGTGACTAGGGTTTATTACCTATTATGTTGGTTCATCTTTAGAGAGTATCATGATCCAAATCCTAAAGATAATTGCACATGAACGTAGGTATTTATTAAGCTATAATCTATTCATTGCAAGTGATCTGCACACCCATGTAGAAGACAAATGGTGAGTAATTACTAAATCAATTGGAAAATAAAGCAATAGAAAGAAACACTCATTGCTCCAAGCAAGAAAGTAGGGTGAGGGAGGCACGGTGAAGATAGCTAAGCTTCATGCAAAATGCAAGGATGTTACAATTTGTTCATTGATATTAAACAAAAAGTACACTCACATTGTGCCTTCGACATAAAAATTAATCTAACTTGTTGGCTACTTGTTAGTTCCATCCAATAAACATTCGTGTCCACATGTAATAAGGTTTTCATTCGAATCTTGAATAATAAATCTTGCACTTGAAGATCTAGGATTACCCTTCAAAGAACTGCAAAAATTACACTTCCACCACCGTTCAATAAGTTTATTCTTAAGCAATATTAGCAAGCACATCAACAGATGGATGAGCCCAACCTAACCCATTTATGGGCAAAAAGGTTTTAGATAATCTAGGTGAGATTGATCCAAAGGTGATGCACAATAGTGAGATCATTAGCCTAACTACACCTCATGACTCGCCTTCACACCAACTCGGCTACACACGCAACTACACATGCACCATTAAAAGGGTTTGTGGTAATCTAGGTGACACTCAAACCAAAGTTGATATATAGCATCGGGATCATTAGCCTAATAGATTTAGTGGTTTTGGGTTATTGATTTGATTTTTTACAAATGGAGCCCTAAAAGATTGTTACAACAGCATGCCATTTTTCTCTTTAAGCTCTCATGTTATTGATTTTTTTATTTGGACAATTTTTTTTAGGTTTTCTTATTGATTTAATATTTTTTCTTTGGATTAGTTGTATCTAGTATTTTCCACAAATGGGATAAGAAATCCATATTTGAAGTCGTTAAAATTTGGATTTTTTGTTTGGGATAAGCAATCCATATTTAAAGTGGTTAAAATTTGGATTTTTTGTTTGATATACGTGTTATAGTTACAAGTTTCTTTGATTTTATTTGGTTTAGAAAGGGGAATCAAGGTGAGATTTTTAATTGATCTTTATTTTTCTTCAATGAGGGATTGATGCATGCTACTTTGTTTTTTTCCTTTTTAATGCTCGTGTGGACTCTAGAGGAACCTATTTCTTAATTGTTTAGTTTGTTGTTTAACACATCTTTTTTTATCTTCCCTTATTATGTTATTGCTTAGGATCCAATTCCTCATTGATTTGTAAACTACAAAGATTAGCTTTTGTTTTTGGCTCATAAATTTGAAATCTCTCTTGCATGGGTTATGCTAGACTAGTATTTTGACCAAATTTTGATCCTTACTAGTGTTGGACATTATGTTATGCAACTAATTACATTTCAAAACTTCAAGCAATAGAATTTAATTTTTTTTAGGGTAGTGATTGTTGACTTATTTAAGATTTTGGTTTTAAATAGACTCATAAGGGCATGTAAAGGGTTTGATATTTTATGACATACTTTTAAGTTCTAAACCATAAAAAAATCCTTTTTCCTCAAAAGATCATGTACACCTTTTGGAGGGAGCTTCATTTCGAGGATTTTAAGTTTGTTGAAGTTTCACATAGGTTATTTTTTCTTGAATTAAAGAAAATTAGCCCCAGTTCATGAAAGAATCATACTTGGTGTATGTACCTCTAGAAGCCATGAGAATGGAGTAGAAATCATTAAGGATCAAAGAGCTCCTATTCGTTGGTCCATCACTTGAATAATACACAATATTTTACATATTTAAGAGTTTGTGTGGTCCAAGATGTTGTAATCCTGGATTCAAGGCTGGTAGGTGAGAAAATCTATTAAAAAGTGATTGATAAGGAGGTAAAATAACAACTATAACCCCTTTATATGGGTATATTTCTTCATGTAATTGATAATGCTTCAAAATTAGGAGATCTTAGTGGTTTGTTTCAGTTGGGTTTTCCATGAAAACAGTCAAGTTTTGAATACATTGCATTGTGTAGTTTGAAGTTTAAGGTTTGTATAATTGTGTAGAAAGTGCCTCAAACAATGCTAAGTACAAGGAATACATTCATTGTGTCCTACATGACCCTCTACATGTTAGTATTGTCATTTTTGATCTTTGGATTCTTCAATACTACTCCTAATACAAAAGAATGATATGTCATAGGGGTTGAATCTACACAATAGTTTCCTTACGAGTGAGATCAAATAGAAAGGACAAACATAACCAAAATTCACTGTCAACCAGTTGTAGGAACACTCAAAATTAGATGGATATGTAAAGGGTCTACTAAAACTTCAAACTATACACAAGATTCTAGAGATACTCGAAGAGTTTACATGCAGTAAGCAAGTTTGTAGGACATTATTGACGTTATTTAGAGATCCCAGGGACTTGTATGATCATAAAGTCCAATAATAGTTTTGTTGAAAACATGTAAAGGATAATCAAGGGCCATTTATGTTATCAAATTCCTTTGAAGCCATTTAAGAGGTTGACCAATGCGATCAAATAGGGGACAGGATGGTTACACCACCAATGTGATTAAAAGGTCTGTCTAACTCTAAAGCACCATGAAGTCATTGAGAGTTTCTATTATATCTCTATGGTTTTGTTAATATGTGAGAATCTCTGTCTTTGAATTTGAGACCTATGTGAACTTTGAAGAGTCTCATGCATGGACTAATACAAGGACAATAACAATGTTTTAGTGATAAACTCAATGCAAGCAAATAAGAGCCTTAAAACCGTAATAATTGAAATCCTAACATATTTGTCAAAGAGTATGCACATGAGGTGAAACATATGTACTCATATTTAATAGATGAAGTAATGATATTAAATCTCAAGAGCTGATGCTTTGAGAAGGTTAGTACGGTATGATGATCAAGGTGCTGTGAATCAGTGTGAAAAGCTCTTGTTGAAGCTTTACAAAGGAGTATCAAATAACCAAGGGCATTGTTGCCCCTATGGAAATACTGTCATATCTATCTAAGTTCCTTCTAGCTTGGTTAAACACTACCCATATTGTCATGACATGGGGTGTATGCTAGTTCTAGAGCAAGGAAGGCAACCAGTGACAGAAAGTGCGAAGATAACGATAGAACAAAGACGTTGAAGAACATGAAATGTGAGCGCTGTTGAGCAATAGTAAAAAAAATTGTGAGGGTGAGATATCGAGCATAGTTGATTGATATTTGTAGACTTGTCTAGGACAAAAGTGGGCAAGAGGGGAGTATTTCTAAACAAAGATTTTGGGAATATGAAATAAAACGAAAGCTTGTTGCTAAAGCAACAGGTATCACTCTAGATCAAATGTATTTAGAAACATAAATCATGAGGGTTCAGGTGAAGTAAGAGTGCAAACAACTATTATGTCAAAATTCTCATAATAAAAATACTGTAACCACATATAATACTAGAGGGTTGGGTACTTGAACTGAATTCAACAAAACCCCATCTAGACTTTAGCCAATTCAACTAAACCTCATCCACAGACTTCAAATCCAAGTCAACAAAAACTCAATCCACATTTAAAAACTAAATCCACCTCAATTCACAATGCAAGCTGGCAGATTTGATTCTAGCTTTGGCCAAATAAGTGCTCGATTCTTCTCTTTGCCCTAAAAAATATACTGATTTTAAATAGGAACATGTAGAGAAGTCTAAGATTGGGATCTATCTACATGATCATAAATAGTGCATTCATAAAACAAGCAATGGAAACAAAAAACCTCACCTAAACTCTAAAAACCTTCTGAAACCCTTGTTTAATGCACAAAGAAGTCAGTTTGCAGATCTGGTATTATATTCAAACATTTAATAATTATGACCCCAACAAAAGGAAATCTTGCAAACCACCTTCAAACACCAAGGAACTACCATACAACCAATTAAACCCTGTAAAATGGAAATGCTTTGCTGTTAGCTTCCAATGCCATGCTTCAGGAGTCTCTGTTTTGGGGTAGGGTCCCTCTAGGAATTTCTGAATCTTGCAAATGTTCTTCAAATCCTATGCAAATGAGGGACCCAGCTATAGAATTCACAATGAACACAACTCCCATTGAATTTTCAATTCCTATCAGCAAATTTCCTGCAAATGAGTAGTAAGTGCTATTCTAGGAGGATGGCACAACCAACAAAAATTGACTAGATTCATTTTCAAACACTCTAGAGGGCATAATGACCAACGCGCCATTTTTTTTTTCTTATATCTTGTTAACGTTGCAATTGCGACATTGTCGGGTTATAATTGAAAAAAAAAGCCAATAACACATTGCATTTGCCCGCTATCACAAATTGACATCACAAATTCACCCCTAATGTATTAGTTTCTTTTGCTTCTTCTTAGTGTTGGAGCGGGTTTGTTTTCCAGGTCCAGTCCCAACATCTTACTTTTGAGCATCCTCTAGGTTGAGAACAACCTTCTCCTCCTTTCTTAGTTTGAGTGATTCAAAACCCTATTCATAGACTCAAATATAGTACACAACAAATCCTTGCATCTGTTTAGTACATCTTTAGTTATTTTCCCCATTTTTCAATCTTCTTCCCCATTTCTTCTATTATCTCGAGATTCCCTTGCTACTTGACAACCATCTCCTTTTTCCCCTTCTCTTCTTCCTTTCTCTACATCTCCTTAATTTTTTGTTCTAATGCTCTATATATTAATTTTAAAACATTGTGAGGGAGTACAAAGTTCATTTGTCCACTCTTAGTGAGTAAAGTCATACTGCTTTAGCACACCATGAGGAGGTTCGATGACTAGATCATTAGTATCATCCTCAATCAACTTTAAGTTGAACTCCTCCTCATCAACACTTGTAACATAGGAATTTTCTCCTTCCTCTTTTCTTTTTATTCCCAAAAGGATTTATCCCTTTTCTCAAACTATTTCATGTTGGGAGAGAGACCTTAGATCTCTTTCCATTCCATATCTCTTGGAGAGATATAAACATTACAATCAATTTACCCATGATAACAAATAGGCCTAACTGCTTGTCTAGTTTCTTCATCATGCAAATTATTTTGAGAAGACCAACTTTGTTTTATATTAGTCATTAATGGGGTACTCATCTCATCTTGAGTAACTTGAATATCTTTATCTTTTACCATGGGAAAGGTTATCTCAGTTTTTGTTGAACAAGGAGAGGGAGGAAAACCAAGGCCATTACCACCTCTAAACAGTCTTTCTAAACACTCAAAAATTTCAACTTCTTCTGAGTTATCCATTTTCATCTCTAATTTTCCCCACCCTTCAATCTCTTCTTTTTCATTATCATACTCACTATCGTCTTCATTTTCAAAGACAATTTTTGTATAATTGACCTTAGCCTTCTTCCTTTATTTAAAACTAGGGGAGTCCAACCCTGATTCCCCTAAAATCATTTTACCTGTCCCAACATTTTCCAACAAACTTTTCTTTTTACCACTATGTTTCACCATTTTCTTAGAAACTGAGTTAGGAACAAACTTTTTGACATAATTTTTTATCATCTTCATTAAACCCTCATGCATGATGGGTTTTCTAGGATTAGACCTCAAAGAATTTATATTATGAGACAAAGAAGACATAAGGTAAAAAAGAGAGGAAAACCTTTTTTAATCAAAATTTCTTTAAAAGCACAATGTGGTAAGTATGAGCCCTATCACATCTCATGTCAAGAAAAATATATTCCATTACAAAAGTAATAACATTCATCCAAAGAAACTTAATAGAAGTCGTAACATAAATACCACCCTCCCCTTTAATCATCTGACCATCTTTTTCTTTGGGGAATTTCTTAATATCCAATATAGAATACTTAAGATCTCAGAAGAAAAGCTTACCTTTATCACTAGGCCCTATAATTTCTACCATAACTAGAAGATTGAGCTGTAATTTTCTCCCTCATAGGTTCACTTCACCATTCATCCATCCTTTCAAGAACATATTCATGACTTTAGGTTTTTCCATTTTAATCTTCTCCACATAATGAGTGAGGCCCTCTCCAACCAGTTTCTCCTACGCTTTCTCCTCCTTCCTCCATTGATCATAGTTGTTGCATTCCCTTTTCCTCATTTTCCCAACCATTTTAGCAAGTTGCTAAGCTGAATTCTCAATAAAATTTATAATCAATGAAACTTCACCAAGAAAAATTAAAACTAATACTACCAATAAAATATGTGACACAATTATTATCACAGTACTCCAGCTCAAACAATTTCTAAAATTATTATATTTTATTTCCCAAAGTGTTTCTGTTCTGAATGCAAATATAAGAAAGGAATCAATTTTTTCTAAATGGCTTATCATGATTAATAAGTTCCTTTATGTCATAATTAACCTCATCCTTGTGACTCCAAGATGAGGTGATTCCCTTTGTAACCACCACATTGGCAAGTGAATTGTAAGGCCCCTTCCCTAGTACTCTATTATAAATCTTAATAACACAAATATGATTAGAGTTAGAAAGAGTAAGGAGATGAGATGTCATGTTTTTGTCTCTTGTGTATAGAATGTGAATTATATACTATTACCATACACCTTATGATAGAACAATGGTAAGAAGGTTTTGAGATCTAAGTATATCATGTTTGGAATTTTCCTTATCAATAATGAACCTGAGATCTTATTAAGACTTCTATATATTTTAGTTATTGTTGTGCAAAGTATCCTATTTAGAATTGTATTAGGTTGATAAGCTAAGACCCTATGGAATAAAGGCTTGATATGTCATAACTTAGAAACTATGTCGATGGGTTCATGATATTTTATGGCCTATTAGGATAATTGAACTAGATGGTTATTATGAAAGGATGAATCAACACCCACCTTTGTGAATATTGCTAATAGTCATAGATGAAAATTGTTATCAAAATTGGATAAGGATCTACATGGTATAATTCGATATGATGTAATGTAATAAGCCACTTATTATGCAAGTAGTATTAGGTGGATATTTTGATGTTTATCAAAACATATTTTATGGCCCAATAATATGTAAAGGATTTGTTCGATGATTGATTTTGAAACTATGTGACATGACTATGCAAACATCCTGATTACCTGACATAACTAATGCACCTTATGAGGTGTTATCTCATAATGATAACGAGATATTGTTAGTAATTACACTATGTTTAATTGAATCAAAGGATACTAGTTGTGAGGTTTACATTTTGGTGATTTTCACCTAAGATATGTATTCAAAGCTAATTTTCATGTTGGCTGATTTAATAGTTATAGATTCAGTATTTCATCATTATGATAGGAATTGGATTATGGTGTGGTTTAGAATGTTAACTAGATCATGTGATTAGATATTAATGTTGATATGTAGATTCTAATATTTTAATATTTAAATGCTTTACATGAAAATTATTAGAAAATAAAAGTTAATTATGATGTTAAGGTGAATTATTTAATATGAAATTTTCGTGCATTTGTATACATGTATTTTATATGATTTTTCATTGGGTAACTGATGTTCAAGTTTAGTGTGCAGGCAATTGAACCATGAAATTTAATCAGGGAAACAAGGCCCAAACTTATGTGGACACAGTATAGCCAAGGTGAATATTTGGAAGGATTCAAAGCTTCATTATGATGTGTTTATTTTATAAATGTAAGTTTGCATTTGTATAATAAATATATATTCATGAATGAACTAGGGACATGTCATTGTGATGTGTAATGTGTTTTAATGCATCACTTGACACTTGTATTTGTCCATGTGTTGATGAAATGTCACCTAGGGCCTTGGTCATGAGGTCAATTAATATTAGTCTAATTTCCATTAAATTTTTAAGTGCACCACTTGGGAGAGAGTGTTAGGATGGGTCACCATCATATTGAATTTTGAATTAAAACTTGTTAAGGATTTTAGGAGCCCTAAATGTGGTCCTAAAGTGACATTTTTTTTTTGAAAATAAGCCACCCATATGGTAGTATAACATGATAGGTGCCTAAATTTAACCATTTTAGTACTTAGCTAACTTAGTGGACCCCTTAAACAATGCACTCTTGAACCAATTTGAAATTTGGGGTTTTCCCATGAGTGTACCCTCACACTCCCACTTGGTCAAAGTTTCCTATTTTTTTGAAGGGACAACAATGTAAGAAATAGTGGGCTTGATGTTTCTAACAAAAATGGGATAGTGGAGAGTCTTTTAGAGGATTTATGGAAAACTAGTGGGGTGTTCACCCACTCTCTAAGTTTATAGACAATTAGGGTGTTGGAAAAAAAAGACTAAGGAGAAGGGAGCTCTTCATCAACTATCATTTACCCTTAGCTTGGACCAAGGTTGGTGTCCATGCCATGACCTTATTTTGCACTTGCATATTGGTGTTGTAATATTGTTATTTTTGTTAGTGAAATAATGTTTTCTGTTGTGTTGAAGTGACTATAAATTGTCTTGCATTTACTTTCTTTGGATTTCTTTCTTTTGTTCTTGTTTGAGTGTTGTTTGTTAATGGGTGTGAAGGCTTCACTCACCCTTGGGAGGGAAGAGAAGCCTTGGGTGAAGGGGTTAGTTGGACTCAACAATGAAGTTGAGAAATTCTCCTCTTAGAGAGGGTTTAGTTGTTCATGGAGTATGGGCTCAATTGAAGCCATATGCCTTGTTTTGTGATGTGGGAGGTATAAGTGTATTGGTGTATTGAGGATGATGAATTTGATAGCCTTGAAAGGGCATGATGCAATTACAAATTTTTATATTTATATGGATATGTGATTCTCCTCTTTAGAGAGCCAACCTTCACTCTTTTCTTATGATTCCAATGGAGAATTAGTTGTGCTATACCTTGGAGGGATTGTATATGTATTTTGATATTATGTTGTATGCATTGCTCAGTGTTTGAGTGTAACCTGTTTGAGCCTTGTTTCCCCTAGCTCAGTGGGTGGATTCTTAGAAGCTTGGGATGGGAGGTGAGCCTCCATGGTTCTTGATTTCATTATTTTTGCAGGTTTTGTGCTATTTGGACCTGTGAAGAAATTAGGGTTTCTCCCTTGCATAGACAAGCCAAAAGATATGTCAAAATGTAATGTATTTGAAAGGAGAAATCTTCCTTCATGCCATTGTGTATCGTGTTGTGATGCCAAGAGCCCATTGTGGTTCTATGTAATGTGTGGTAGAGGGGGATCTACATTTCTATGTATAATATTGTGAATATGGGATTGTGAGAAGAATGGAGAAGTTGGATTATGGACATAGGTAGTTGCATTGTATGACTCAATATTATGCATATAGTCTGCATTGAAATAGAAATATTGTTTCAGTATCATAGTTGTAAATGAGAGAAAAGAAAGAGTTTTCATGTAAAGGAATAGTCATTGCTATGATGCCCAAGTAATGATTATGCACATGAAGAATTTATTCTCATATTGATTTATAAATCAAAATGATAGATATATTTTCATAGATTGCTTTTGTAAAGGAGACTCATTTCAAAAGGTAGCTCATTACTATGACCACTTAAGGAATGAACATGCATTGTTTATAGCATAAGTTCATTTGAATCATGATACAAGAAAATGCATTTCATGTGTTAAGTTTATTGTTCAAAGTGATATTATAAAGATCTATTAATCTAGATAGATATATTAGAATGCTAAAATAACATCATAGTTGAGTAGAGAAGATAAGTCAAATAGATGACATAGCATAAACTACCATGAGAAAATTAGCATGTCAATGCATATTTAACTCTCTAGTTTTTGTATGGGAAATGAGAAAATAGTTCTCAGCCAATACAAATTAATAAAATAATCAAAAGCATATGCCTAGTGTCTTGACCTATGAAGAAAGAAGAAAGCCATAAGATAATAAGAGACTTAGGAACATAAGATTCATTATTATCCAATCAAATTATATAACTATACATGTAGAAAATCCATAAGAGTCATGTGACATTCTGTCACGAATCCATATAGAATAACAATATGTATATTATAAATATATGTACCCCATAATTTTATCATCCAAGGAAGCTCTAAATACAAATAAAATAAATCAATTTGATCACCTAGGCGCCTCGTTACCAAGAAAAAGAAAAAGAAAACTATTAAGTACATGTGAAGGGGAGTGGTCCCCACCTTCCCTACAGCTTCTCACCTTAGGTTAAGTTAGCTAAGCGCTTGAAGAGCACCTTCCACACTCTGACACATGTCAGAGGACTTTCCATTCCCCTCCCCCTTGGCACCAGCTACGGTGAAAGTTATTTGGGCGAAGCCCCTTCTCCCTCCACATCATTGGCACTGACATTGCCACACTGACAACAACTATAATTCGTACCTTTAGGGAAAAGTGTATCTCAAAATTTCTTAGGTAAAAATTAAATGACATCATAAGCTCTGTTTTTTTATTTAAACTTCAATAAAAAAAATTCTTGCCGTTAACAAAATTTTTATTTTAACATTTAAAAAAATATTTAAATTAAAATATTCATTCTAATAAAATTGAATTTTTTAATTATCTTTTTTTTATATAAATTATTATTTGAATTCATAGATTCAATTGATAAAACTTTGAATATATATATATATATATATATATATATATATATATATATATATATATATAATTTTATAAAATAATTAAATATTTTAAAAAAATAAGATGAATAAATATATTTTATTTGAATGAGATGGATGCATTGTATGTTATAAAATATATAAAAAGTAATATATATTAAAAGTAACTTTAAAGGAACAAAATCTAATATAATTTAATAATAACCAATCATTTTAATTAAAAGATAAATTATTATTGTTTACATTTTAATTGAATAATAAAAGGACATATTTATATTTATATTAAAGAAATAAATTTATAGATCTAATTGAATTTAAGAATAAAATTATTAGAAATAATTTTAAAAAGATCCAAAATTTTAAATATTAGTAAAACAATTAAGGAAAAAATGAAAACAAAAATAATTACACTAATAGTGATAACATTTTCATATTTATCAATTTATTGCTTTCAAAATTTTAACTATTAATACACTTACTAATTATTCATATTATATTTTAAAGATTGATATAATTTATTTACTTTTGTTTTTACATCAGATTTTTTCCATCTCACTTGAAATCTTATTGAGTTTTATTTTGTTCATGACAAGTTAATATGTTACATGTTATTATTGAATTTGATTGTATCATGATTTTTTTGATTTGAAGAAAAAATAAATCTAAAGCAAAAATTGTCTATAATTGTATTATACGAGCTTTAAAAATTGAAGTGCTTAAAAATATTCATTTAAAAAATTATACTTAAAATTATTATTATATAATAATAAAAAAGTTAGATTATATATTAAATAAATAAAATTTTTAATTCAATCATACATAAAATTTTATTAAATTTTTTTATAAATATTTATAAAATATAACATTAACAAGAGCTATTGGGTATGTGCAGGATCATGGTCAACCAAACTATACCCTTAAGTGACAATGAAAAATTAGTAAACCAAGGTTATGCCAACTTGATGTGCAATTTTAAACTTGTTATGAACTTTTTTTCAAAAAGTTGAGAGAAAATAATCTATAAAATTTGAATTTATTTTCTAAATGAGTAGGCCTTATCTAAAAAAAGTAAAAATTGATTGGTCAAAAATTTGAATTTTAATGCAATAGTACAGAAATTTTAGGACAAAAATAAGAAGTAGATGTAAGTCTGACCACTTTAATCCAAATCAAATAATAATATTTTTTTAATAAGATTCTAGATATAAGAAGTAGATTCATGCCCAGATGTGACACATATTTTTGGGTTTTTTTTCTAAATAAAGAATTAATTATGATTTTTTGACTATAGTATTTTTGAAATAAAAACTCTCGTACCTAACCACCTTAACTAATTCAAAACTTTGCAAAATTAAATTTTTATTTATTTATTCTTATAGTAGAAGAAACATAGAATGTGATAATCTTTTGGATTTCAAAAATGTTGTACCATTTGAAAGTTTTAGTTGTTTTTCAATCGGTGTGTCAATCCACACTTTATACTTAACTCCATTAAAAAATAAGTTATAATTACTAACTGAATTATTATTTGACAAAAAATAAATTTATGGAAAGATAAGAATATTCTTAAGAAACCCTTTTTATTTCATCAAATTTGGATTTTAAAAAAGTCGTCAAGTACATGTTTGAAGTAAAAAACACACACAAGAATAGGCCAAAAACACATTTTCAGGATGTTTTTAGAGTTGATTGTGCAGGGTTGGTATCCAAAGATATATTAGACTTTATAAAGGTATTAATTTTTTGATTTGGTAACAAGATGTGAGGGAAAAAAGTTGGAATAGATTTTGAAATGCTTTAAGGCATTTCAAAACTACATATTTTTTAAATCACCACTTTTTGGCACACCATTATTGTGCACATACCCTATTAAATTAGAAAAAATAAAATTTTCATTTAAATTTACAATATAATTTAAAAAGATATTATAAATTATAATTTCTAAATAGAATTATGATTTTTATTAATATTATAGTATTATTTAATATTACAAGCTTACTTTTATTAAAAGGAACAAATTTTGAGATGGATTTGTTTTGAAAGTACTAAAGTAAAACTAAAAATTGTTGTCAGGAAGCATAGCATATTCTCAGGGAGCAACAACAATATGGAGGGAGAAGGGTCTAATGCAAATAAGTTGCACTGTAGCTGGTGCCCTTCCCCTTTATGTCACACCCTCCAATTGGGTACACTTGAATTCTACCCACCCTAACTTGAGTCAAAGTTCACACCACATTTACCTAGCACTAGTCACCCTGGACTAAGTGCCTAGACCTTGACCAAAGAGGTCATGAATGGAGCATTGAGCCACCAAGGATGTAGGATGGGCTTCTTGAAGAGAAAGGCCTTGCAGGCCTTGCATGGAAAATAACATCTAGAAGGAAGTGCTAGGCAGATTTTACTTTTTCAAAGGGGTACCCAAGCAGGACAAGATGTTTGGAAAGTGGGGAGTGGACCCCAACCCACCTTCCCCCAAAACCTTCATTTTCAAGCCCATATGCCTCCACCCAAGGAATGAGGAAGCGTCTACATAGCAGACAAAATGTCTATTTATTGATATTTATTTATTATTTAATATGAAATTAAAACTAGCAATTTCATTGTATTATAATTTATAAATGATTAATTAATTACCATACACAACCATTCTATCAGTTGTATAGCCAATTCAAAGGAACAACACCCATTCCCACTTTCTACACCTTGAACCAAATGTTTTCTATTAATACTAATGCCCTATACATAGAGGTTGGCCCCACACAAGTGTAAGTGTCATCCCCATGTGAGCCTAGATAGGGAGGGTGGCAACATGTGCTATGTGTCAAGGGATAAGGAAAGTCCATGTGAGTGGACTTAGGAGAAGGGAGTTAGGGATTTAGTAAAGGGGATTGGGATATATTTTAGGAGCTTGAGGGTAGTTAGTTAGTTAGTGCTCGAAATCGATAATGGTAAGTTGAGAAAGAGGGGTCACATGATTGCTTAGGACGTTAGCGTTCGAGATTAATAAAGAGTGTGGGATGGATTGTCATTAGACAAGATATTTGTTAGTTCTTAGTTTAGTATTAATAATATTGAATAAAGTAGATGTTAGGAGGTACATTTAGTAATAGGTGAATGCTAGTAGGATAGTTAGTGTTAGTCAATTAGTAAATAAGATAGTATAATAATATAATTTTATTTGAATCTTGTAGATTAGTAATAATTTGTGGGTTAGAATAAGTAATTTAATAAATAAATGATTAACTTGTAAGTTGGTATGATTACTGGATGTTAGTAAAAGTGGAGGCTAGGTGTTATTAACAAGAATCATTTGTTAGTGATAATAATTTATATAAGTAAGGAATATAAATAAATTAGTTGATAGATAATGTGAGACAATATAGTCAATAGTTATAATGATAATTTAATTCACACTAGTGTGTAGGAAGTTAGGAGTAGTAACATCTATTTATTATTAATAATTTATAAAATTTTAGATTTGAAAATTGAAAAGTAGCTATTGAAATTAGATGTATAGACTTGAATATTTTATTGTTAATTCTACTAAAGTCATGCATTTTAAACATTCATAATACTTAACATACACACCATGTAATATATATATATATATATATATATATATATATATATATATATATATATATATATATATATATATATATATATATATATATATATATATATATATATATATATATATATATATATATATAATGTGAGATGAAGAGCAATTGATATACAAAAATAAACATGATATATAAAACAAAGAGATGAAGACAATTATGTATATCCATTTGGGTATCTAGTTAAGCAGTGTCATGATCTGTGACATAAATTTACACATGAATGTTATAAATATAGTATATAGTGTAAAAAAGGAAATTATATAGTGTTTGATCCCAAACACGAATATGAACTTATTTATATCTATATCCCCTTTTAATACAATTAAATTGTGAAACTATGTTAAAAAGATCAGATACGATCTCTAAGGCACAATTGGAATTATTAATGTAATAGGACATGCTTAATGTATTATTCTATACTAAATCATTAATTAAAGAGATCCTCTTCTATAAGTGAAAGTAGTAGGTATCAACACATACCACACTCTAATGAAAATAACTATTGAGTTGTCATTTTGCACGATGCTTAATGACAAGAATCCTTTCAAACTCCTCTCTTGAAAAGCTAATCCAAGGATCAACTCTAAGGTTCTAGGTGATCTTGCGACCTATTAGAATCTGCTCAGTTGAAGATAAATTTGAATGTTCACAAGGAGGCCTTTTCTGGTTTTGAAATGATTTAGATAAGATGTATGATCTACTTGCTACTTCAAAAGAATAACCACACAAAATGGAGTATATTTTTTGTATTTTCTATTTTTTAAAGATGAATGCAATCTAACAATGTAACTATATGAATTCCTAATTTAACCACGGGGTAAGTAAAGAAAATAAAAAAGATAAGGTGACAAGAAATTCTAATGTTCACAAGGAGGCCTTTTCTGGTTTTGAAATGATTTAGATAAGATGTATGATCTACTTGCTACTTCAAAAGAATAACCACACAAAATGGAGTATATTTTTTGTATTTTCTATTTTTTAAAGATGAATGCAATCTAACAATGTAACTATATGAATTCCTAATTTAACCACGGGGTAAGTAAAGAAAATAAAAAAGATAAGGTGACAAGAAATTCTAAGAAAATAACATGAAAATAAATCCTAACGGACATAAGCTACGGAAACAACACATCTGTGAGTTAAGCTTTCTAAAAGATTGGTGGGTAATTGATGAAAATAGGAGTAGCGCTTCCTTAATTCCATTGATGCAATCGTCAATGGGAATTTGATAATCATAAGATGTTTCACTTTTCATCAAATTGCAAGGCTATGGAGAGTGCGCTCATGTGAGACGAAAGGTTATGTAGGAACAATATGATGATCTCTTCTTGAACTAAGTATGTCAACAAAATTTATAAACAAATAGAAAACACCAGAATTAAAAGATGGCACCACCTAAAATAACACAATAAACTTTTGGCTCAATTAAATTTCATGAACATACATCCAAAAAATATAATACATTTAGGAAAGATTCACTACACTCCAAATGCAAGCACCAAAAGCATATATTATTGCAAAATAATGATGAACTTGATTACATATTACGATCCTAAATTTATAAGAAATATTCTCCTCAATTTGTGTTGAGAGTGAGACATATCTTTATGCAATCATATGCTTTTAAACTAATAAAAAAAATCTATTTATGTACAAACTATTTATCTAACTAGTGCTAAGTAGGAGTCCATCAATTAACATTAATTAGATGTGTGAGCATTTACATGTCATAAAACAGACAAAGCATCAAAGAATAAGAAAGAGAAAGCCTTCAGTCAATGTAGGAGTGATGAGAAGTGGCAAAAATAGAAGCTCCATCTTCACTAGGCATCTACAAGAGTTAAACTACTATAAGAATGCATTTACGATGCATGGAAGGCTCTAAATTTTAGAACTAACAATTAATTATCGGTGCACCTCTAAGTTCTTCAAAATGTTCCAAAATGTTATTGAAAAAGTGCATCTCAGAAGTAGGCTCCAAAAATTACAAAATTTCACTAAGTGTCAAAAATGAAATTTTGGCATCTGGGTTTTGTTCCCCTTTATATTAGAGTTATGTCTAGATATTTGCCCTTGAATTTCTTGATTATCTTAGTGACTTGAGCCACATCTAAAAAGTCTAAGGTGTTATATTTATCTTTTACTTTCTTCCTATAGTTTCCCACTTCTATACGAGTTTCTGCAAAATCTCCAAGCTTTACATCAAGCTCTAATAAAGCTTCTTCTATTCTGAATGCCTACCTAAAATATTTATCATTAGAGGCTTCTACAAAAGTCTTTCAAAATTTCTCAACTACTACCTCTACTGGTACTAGCTTCTCTCATGTATCATCCAAAAAAATTTCCAGACATGCATCGCCATAATGTTTCTCAACTTCTAAAATTTTCTCTTGGGCTTTGTCCTTGAGCCTATGAATCTTCGCATGTAATGACTCCATTAATTTATTACCATCTGCAATCTTTTCAATCCAATCATCTATTTTCTCTAACTCCTCAACTATATATACATCCATTAGCATCTGATGCCTTTGGCCTTTAATTGCTTGTAACACTTGCAAATCTTTTCCCCAAGTATGTACTTCATCCATTTAACCAAAATCTTGATTAAAAATAGCTACTAGCTTGTTTACATTCTCCTACATAGCATGTAATAACTTCAAATTTCCTTGAATAATTAGTACACCTTTCTCCTCAAAAATTTATCACCATTATTGACAAGCTCTCAAAATGGGTTCAACTGTACCACACCCCTATCTCTTCTCTCAATTGCTACATTTAAGGTTTCCTTGGGGTTTGTGGGGTCCAAGGGACCAAAAAATTCACTTAAATATCGATTTATGATTTTTTTTTGACACTAAAGTGTTATTAGTTTTGCCCCATCCTATTCTAGTCTCCTAAATACCTCCTTCATCCTTGTGGTAACCATCAACTTAGCAGTATCCAAGGTTGGCTTCCCAAGCATAACTTCTTAGATCTAATAATCCCATGGAGTCAATTCTTCCACACTAGAATGTGGACAAGGGATAGCTATGCGGGAAAAAAGATCCTAATTGTGGTCACTCATAACAAAGGCTAATGCTTGTGCATCCTTTGGCGATGAATCAAGCTTCCTTAGAACTTCTATTAATTCCATTCTATCCTCCTCTTCAATGGTGAATTGTTTCTTATTCCTAATTACTTCTTTTCTCAACCATCTCAAGATATGTTCCAATGGAGATTTGCCTTTCGAGGATGAAGGATTTCGTTCTACAATGCCCTTTTTCTTATCTCACCTTTTTGGAGTCCTCTCCTTTTGTGCGAGATCTGTTCCAGGAGAATTGTATCTATGGAGCCAGTAGTTCTAACCTTGGTGTCTTGGGAAGTTTTCTATGGTTGTTCACTTATCTGTCCTTCTTTTGACACTTCCTTGCTTTATACTTGTTTTGGCTCTCCCTCCTATCTCATTTGGACTTGCTCTTCTTCATTATTTGAAGGAAGGGGAGAATTTGATCTCTTATCAATAAAAAATGTAACTTGCACCTAGGATGATGGAGCTACCTTAGGCCCTTGTGATTTTGGTGGCATCTAACTGCACTCCTCCTTTTGAGGTTGATTGTTTGGAGTATCCCTGATCTTATCTCCCACCAACTCAGTACCCACTGACATGAAATCAAAATCTAATATCTTAAAGACATCAGTTCCTTCCACATCCTACTCATCTATCCATTTTTGCATCTCATCTTTTGATGTGGTAGTTTGAATGGGTTGCTTAGGAGTAGATGGAGATGTGATGGTAGAGCTTCTCCCCCTCTCTGCCTCTATGGCTCTAGCAAGTTGAGTTCTCCATCTCAAAGGTAGATTGTCTTCTTCCTCCTCTTCACCTTTTGCTTCTTTCAAAATTGGTTAAGGAATTGAGGGGAAAGGAATCACTTTCCTAGTAACTTTTTCCCTCCTTTTCACTAGAGTCTTGAAAGACCTTCTTTTAGGCAGGGAGGGGGAGGCTTTCTCTACTTGTCGAGGTAGAGAAAAACTCTTGTACCTTAGTTCTTGCTTCTTCCCATCTTTTTGCAGCTGGTGACACTTGGGGATCCTTTAGGGCTTGTTTGAATTCTACATTTTCTAGCCCTTGTATATTCTCCTCTCCTTGCTATGGACGTGCATAAATTTCTCCGTCTTTTGGCTTAGCTTGTTAAGGAGAATTCCTCTTCCTTTTTCCTTCACCTTTACCATTTTAAGCCTAATAATACCCAACTGGTCTATCAAGTTGGTGTACCATTTATGTTCTTACTAGTGACTAGGTTGTAAATGTAGGCATCGTGACCTTTGCTCCTTGACCTTTGGCCAGGTGGGATTGAGCATGAAAGACTACTGTTTGAGTAATTGGATCAAATTTGAATAGTTTCTTGATCCAATCTTGCATCAATTAAATGACAGGCCTTGCCCTATGGTTGATGTCTGAGTTTTCTTCTCTGTGTATCTTGGCATTCATGATAGGCTTGTCACCAATCCTATCCTTGTTGAACAATGGATTGAGTAGCTCCTCTAAGTCTTGTTGCACAATCTTTAACATGATCTTTATCTTTAAAGCTCTCTCTGCTAAATATAGAATCATCCTACAATAATCCCTTATACAGACATCGTAGTCATCTATTGCATTCATCCAATGATCATTAACTGCATCCTCATGCTGGAATGTTTTACCCGCTAAGAATTGCACTCTCTCGATATTGTCAAAATAAGGCCATGGAGAATTATACTCTTTCAAGGGATATTGATCCCATTCACATTCAAAAGATGAAATGTCTTGTCTCCGATCCACCCTAAATGGTCCTATTGCAATAGGCCATATCCAACATATTTTGTGTTGTTTTCTAACTTTGCCATATACATACAAGAGTTGTCAATTAATCTCCAATAAAATAAGCCTATCACTAGGATATCTAGGGAGCTTCTTTGGATTGATTGTTGTACTTGCTACCCTCAAATATGTGAATGTGTGAAACTAGATGTAATAAGCCCCAACTTCTAATACCTTGGTGGCTATTTCTTGTGACATTCTTTTCGCATAATACCCTTCTATGAACTAGATTATTGCGAAGATGAAAGCATCATTCACTATCTTGTACTCCTTGCTTTGCTCTGAATTTTTTTCCTTTACTAGTTGAGGATATACTATGTATGGCCATGCATTGGCATCTTTCATAATATCCCTTTTATACAACCTTGGATAATCTGTCACTCTAACAGCTAGCAAGTATACCAAATATGAAATCATATAAAATCTTTGAATATTATTTACTGCCACTAGTTGTTCTCCCAAGTTCTCTCTAAGAATGGAGGCCCAATCGAGTGGTATATTTTCCATCTTGATGGTCTCAATAATATGCACCATCCAAATGTTCAAATGTCTTGATGCAAGGAAACCCATGACTCTGCTCAAGAGTATAATTGAATACCCAATGTCCTCCTTTATGTAGCCTCGTGTCATATCCACTTTGCCAGCTTTCCATCCTAAGGGAGTCTTCTCAATAAGCTATGATAACTGAATGGTCTTAGAGGCTTCATCAAAATGTTCTCTATATCATCTTCCAACTTGGTGATAGGTCAATTAGATGAATTGATGAACCCTTGGAAGGTGGAATACCTTTTCAATATTGTTGGGTTGGAGATCCAAGATGATCTCCCCAGTTATGTTTTTGACTACCCTCTCTTCAGGAACATAATGCTTTGTGAGTGTCATGATTAGCTTTGAGGATTGCACTAACACTAGGTGTGATGCTACATTCACTAGTCCAGAGTAAATCAGAGTGTAAATCATCTAAGATCTTGTCATTAGTTTGTTGCACAGTGTCAAGAAAGCTCCCAAATTAGTGTGACCTAGTTCAGTATCTTGAATATCTAAGTGATCATCCTAGAATCTTGATTTGGTCGAAACACCTCAAAACTTGAACATGACAAGCTTTGGGACCATTTTCTTGGTGAGGGAGGATAATGAGGAAGCCATTGAATCTACACAAAAGGATGTCTATTAGCTTGAAATTGAAGAAAATTGGAATAATGACACCCGAGAGGTGACACAATCAGAAACCCTAAAAACCTAATTACTCTAAAAACACAAAAAAAACTTGATTTTAACCTAAATGCAAAAAAGGACACACCAACCACACTTGACAGGTGCACCTAGTGTGCATTTTTGGCAAAGTTTGCAAAGATAGGGTGTGTATGAGTGCTGCACCTCATGGGGTGCATTGATGCGCATCCTATTCCTTTTATTATGTTTCCTTTTAAGGTTTTTTGACTTAGTTATTTGCTTTTTTGTTTTTTAAAACAAAATAGGTGCACATCAGCACACCTGGGTAGGTGCATTGATGCACACCTATTTTGGGTGTTATATTTATGTTTTTGGCTTTATTTTTTAAGCTTTTTAGGTGTGAAGGTATGCAGTAGCACACCTAATTAGGTGTGCTACTATGCACCTTAGGTTTTAATGTTTGTTTGTGTTGTGTTGTGCAGGGTGTTGGGTGAAAAGGTGCACCTCTTATGCTATGGAGTTGTGGCTATGGAAATCTTAGGGAAGATAAATGAAGAGTGTGAAAAAAAAGGGGGAAGTGAGGGTGTTAAATAGACCAAAGCACCTTTGGGTACTCCATAGGTGCATTGCTACTCATCTGTGCATCACCCATGGATAAATACTTGTTCTCTATGCAATTTGGCACACTAGCACACTAGTTAAGGTGTGCTGGCGCGCCTCTATTTTTGCAAAAGAGGCCCATTTCCTTAAAAACTCTGATTTTGGTCAATTGGGTTTTCTAGTCGGGACCTAGACGTGAACTAGGACACTAGATAAAACCTCAAAAGGACTTGATCCATAGACTAGGGTTCTAGAAAACCAAAAAATAAAGTAGGGGTCCCCATTTCTAGAATCGGGCATGTCTTATGAAACCACAACAATAACCATTACTCAAATACCCTGAGTAGATCTAGTATGAATTCCTAACTATTCGACAACCTATTTGCAACATGCATATGTCATTTTGTGACTCCTTATGATTGTCTTTCAAAAAAAATTTAGTTGTATTTTTTCCCTGTAAAATTTGGGCATGACATGAATCAACTATTATATTCGTCTACCTAAATATGTGGGACATACAATTTTGCAAATTTAATTAGAAGACATTTTTCTTACTTGATAATATTCTAAATGGACCATGAGGGAATCAAGACTTTAATTTTTTTTTAGAATATTTAGAAAACCATTTTCTATCCATATTCTCATACCTTGAATAATATTTGCCAGTTTTAACGCATGACTTGAAGCTCTATTGCTTCAGCTAAGTGATTGGTTTAGGTACCAAGGGGAATTACCATTGCTTTGAGAATATTTTCCTAATCATGTTAACAATAGCACCACAACCATCTGGACCTAGATTTCCCTTTGAAGCTCTTTCAAAATTCATCTTTATGCAACTTATTGTAGTACAATCCCATCTTGCATTTTCCCTTTTACTTTTAGCCATAGTATTATGATTCTTTGTCCTATTTAAATTTACACCAAATTCAAAATCCATTTTCTTCTTGTACATACTATTGTGATTGTCAATAATACTATTCTTAATATGAAGATAAAATAAAGGGAAAGGTTGATCTTTATTGCTCAAAACCCTATTATTCCTTTCCTTCCAAATATTTTAGCTAACATGAGGGTAAAATAGCATCTAGAGACTAGTTTCAATTTTACCCTAAAATTCTTTCAACATTTGCCAAAGACCCATGATATTTTGATCCATTATCTATCTCAGGTTCCAAATTTTAAAAATGTCCATCCAAGTGTTCTAGGAAAATAGGCAAGAGATAAAAATATGGTTTTCCATTTCAACCTCAGCTACACAAAGAGAAAACCTATTAGAAAAATACTTACCTCTTTTGCTTGAGATTATCCAAAGTCAAAATCTTTTCTTGTAGGATGATTCATTGAAATTTTTTAATTTTAAGAATGAGGTTTTTATTCCATACCAATGCCCAGATAGGAGGAATTTCAAAAGGGATTTGAATTTCTTCAACAATAGAAGAAATAGAGAAGACCCCTGAAGGAACTCCATCCCAAATCAGCAATGAAGAAAAAAATCATTGAGACTGGTTTAGATATTTTTTAATTTAGGAGCAATTTCCCCCATTCTCACCAATGCCCACCTCCCCTGTAGTTACCCTCTATAGAACCATACATATGAGCACATCTCTCTATAAGTGGATTAGAGGCAATAAAAAATGAAAAAACTTTATCCAAAAGGACCCAGTTATTCCAAAATTCAATAGTCTGATCATTACCCACCTTCCACCTGACTTTAACATTGGCTATTCCTTTAGCTTGTTGGATATCCTTCCAAAAAATAAATCTTGATGTACTTTCTTGATTTTCAATAATATTTTCCAATAGAGGGAATCTTTAACTATTTTCTTCCAATTATACTGCTCTAGTCATTCCTTTCTCCATAAATCCTCTAAATTTTCTTGGCCACAAGAAAAGTATTCATATTTTTAATACAAGTGAGTCCTAATGCCCCAGTATTTTTTGGTCTACAACCCAGGTTGAGGGCTACAAGTGCATGTCTTTTCTTTTGTTCAACACTAGACCAAAGAAATTACTTTCAGATTCTTTCAATGGCATCTTGGTACATTCTTGAGATTTAGAACTAGCTTAAAGAATATACAAGATGACTTTAAAGAGTTGACTTAATCAACTATACTTTTCAAGCTTGGATAAGAAGAGAGCCTTTCCACCCAACCAATTTTATTTGGAATATATCAACCAAGGAAGACCAAAATGAATCTAGAGGTTTTAATCCAAGGGGAAAACCTAGATAGGATGCCTATAAAGTCTCAATTTGATAGCTTGAGATTTTAACAAATATTCCTTGTCTAACAATAGGAGTGTTAATGAAAGATATGGAACTCTTTTCATAGATAATAAGATGACTTGAGACCAAATTATAGGTTTGAAGAATATTTTTACATACTTTTGCCTCCTTGATCGAAGCTCGCCCATTAATCATTGTTTCATAAACAAATTATTTGCATGGGTACAATGAATCCTTCAAAGAAGGCTTCAAGCCCTTTAGCAAACTTGAAGAAACTCCAACACTCCATAGCCATCTAAGAGATCTAGCCATAAGAGAAAATAGTAATGGTGAGATAGGGGCTCCATGCCTCAAAACCTTAGAAGGCTTAAAAAAATGAAAGAAGAACTATTCACTAACACTACTGTAGAAGATGCAGAGATCACTTGGTGAACAATTTAAAAAATCCAGAACATAAAATCCTAATCCAAATAGTTATATTCCTTAGATAGGTCAATTTAAGTAAGAATCCTTGATATTTAGAGAATTTTGTAGAGTGAATGACTTCATTAAATTTCACAATAAAATCCAAGATTTGACAACCATGCACAAAACCATTTTTCTCCCAACAAGTGACCAAAGAAAGAAAAGCCAACAATCTCAAAGTCAACACTTTAGAGAAAACTTTATACACCAAATTACACATGCTAACAGGTCTAGATTCATTTAGAGAGCCAATACCAACTTTCTTAGGGATAAGGACAATGAAATTTGAGTTGATTTCATTGAGCAATTGCTTGGATCCAAAAAATTTCTTAACAACATTACAAAGCTCATTTTGTACCACATCGGAGAAAACCTAGAAGAAAAACATTAGGAAGTCATTTGCCTTGGTGAATTTTTCCCTTTAAAAGAGAAGACATCTCTCTTAATTTCCTTAATGATTAGTACATCTATTGAATCTTTGTTCTTCTACTCTTTCAAAATGCTAGGGATAAAGTCCATTTATTTATATTATGGTAAACACAGATAGAAAAATATCTTTAGAAAGAAGGAAAGAGAAAAAACAAACAAAATCTTCTTAGATCTCTTTATTCAAAATTTTTAGACATTATCAATAATAATTATAGAAATTAGATGGACCTCTTTGTTCTTAGAAGCTTTGATGTGAAAATATTGCTTGAAACTACAATTGAAACAATTGTTACATTTTCATTTATGTCAAACCTTATTGGTAAGATAGTTTTATGTCTGAGTAGAGTGTCATATCAAGATGATTGATGAAGAAGGTTTTGAGAAGAAAATAGTTGAAGAACCTAGAGGAAAAGTTGAGTTATGAGGAACTATAATGGTCACTTAAACTAGTTCGACTTTGACAATAAAAAGTGATTGTTTAATCATGCTACAAGTGGAGAAGACAATTATACTAAAAGCTAGAAGAAATGATGCTAGAGTTGATTGAATGCTAATATAAGTTGAGAAAATATAGTGTCCACCAAGCATCATTAACCAATTCAATTTTGATTAATACCAATTTCTCTTTTTTCTCATCAAGAATGTCTTTTCTGTGGCTTTGTGAATTGTAGCCTCAATAGCTTTTGCTTCTCTCTTTCTATGATAGGTGTTTGCATGAAGGTGATTCTTGGGAGTTGTGGGGTTAATCTTTCATCAACTTCAATAGGTTTGCATCCACATAGGTAGGTGAATGTATTTCAACAATACCTAGGAGTGAGACCACAAAGGTTCCATTTGTGAATGGTGAATCATTCCCCTTCCTTGGGGGTATGTTGTAGGGAAAAATATTTTCAATCACGTCCTCCTTTCCTTACTTCAAGCTTCTTTTAGCTCCTGGAGTTCCTCAACACTTGAGTCTAATAATTTTACAGTTCCATGTTCCCATGGGGTTTGGTCTAGTTTGTCATTTCTATGGTTTTTGAGTTTTCTACCACCACCACACCAGTTGAGGAGACTATATCCTTGAGTTTATCACTCCTTTTACATTCATTGATCAAGTGACCAAACATGTTACAACTTTGGTAGAAGGGTGCAACATTCTTGTATATGATCGGTTGCGACCAAGTACCCCATTTTGATTTCAAATTTGCTATGGTCAGCAATGGTTTGTTCATTCCTACATTCACACAAAACTTAGCAAAGCTTGGCTTAGTCTTGGGGCTGGTCATTATGTCCACTTTGATGAGATGTCCAAAAGAGTTTCCAATCCATATAAACACTTGCTCATCCTAGAACTCCAAGGGGAGTCCTAGTAATCTTAGCCAAATCAACACAAATCTGTATAGGTCAAGGTCAGGGCTAAAACCTACTTTCCATTTCATGATCATCAAAATATATTTACCAAAGTACCAAGAATCTACTATGACTGATTCATAGTCCATTTTTGCAATGAAACTAAATAGGAAAAGGGAGCCTACCATTGCAAAAATGATCACCAATCTAGAAAGTTTCCACCTAGTGGAGCACCATTTTCTCACCATGTCCACCATAGGTTAGAACGAGACAAACTTTCAAATGAGATACAAGCATAGTCTCGAGGAAATCAAATCAACCACAGAGTCTAGGAGTGAGATTTGTGGTCTTGTAGCCCTAGAGGAAAATGTGGGTTGCTCTATAGAGTCCACAACCATCTTGGATCCAATGAAAACCTTTAGCTAGTTTTACTTTGGGATTTCCATAGCCATCATGGGATCCTTCGTAGGGTGGGGGTCCAAATAGGCACAATCATCAGGAACATTGGATGGTTTTGTCAGGCTAAGAATCACCATTGAATGCACCTCTTGGGCATTCTTGGATTTAGCGGAAAGGACCAGTTTGAAATCTGGGCACACATGTAACAACTCCAAAAGAGGGAGAAACAATGAGGGGAAATCCATCCCCCTAATGAATGTGAAGGCATGAACTAGAGTTGCAGGTCGTATTAGGTGGAAAAGTTGTAGAGCTAAAATAGTTGCCCAAGGGCTTCAACAAGGATAAAATAGTTGTCCCCTTATTGATTTTTTTATTTAGTCCTCTAATGAATTATTGAACCATCCTCCAATGAATTTTTGAACCATCAAAGGTGATCTATCACTCTATCCTACATTTGACTTGATATCAAAATACATATGCTCTTATTGTTGGATAGTCAAAGTCAATTATTGATGATCATGGAAATTATTTTCTTGTTAGTGGTGTCACTTATCTGATAAGAAGTACTCTAATTTTTTTTGAGAAATAATTCCAACTAACATTCTACATATTCAACCAAAGTTTTTCCTCTTTAATTTTCCACCAGTCTCCTACAAAAAACTCCAAGTCCACAATAGAAAATCTTTCCTTTATGTTGATATCAATATTATAAGTAGAAAATTACCTATATGATTCTATAAATTAATTTTGTGCATCATACTTTGTACGCAAACGATTAAAGGAAAGAGCCTTGGTTCTTAGATGATCCTTTATCTTTGTAGCCTTGGTAGCTTCTCATTTATACCCACTATTCCCTCTTCTAGGGCTCTTGGACCTATGTCTCTCTTCATTTTTGAAGTCAAATCAACTAATGACTCTTTATTTTATGTAACTAGAAGAATGCAAGTTGTAAATGGTTTTATAAACATGCAAAGTATTAGGAGAAAAATCATTAGGTTACAGATAATTGTTAAGGGAATTCAAAAAGAAGTTGATTGGACCTATGGGAAGGTTGACAAGAGCATGTCCTGTTTTATTATAAATTTTCCTAGAAACTCAAAAACTAAAAATTGATGGAGTATTAGACTAAATCATTCAAGAACCACATTCTCATAGACAAGGAGCATTATGAAATAGTTAATTCTTTCAGAAATGTTAAAGTAGTCCAAGTTAAATAAAAAATTCTAATATGCGATAGTCTAGACATTCTTGATAAAGACACTCAACTTATCAAATTCCATTTATTCATATTTCAAAAAAATAAAGGATAAGTGCAGAAAGAGAGAGAAAAGCTTACAAATCACTCTCAAGGGTGATGTGGTATTTTTGGATGATACTGCTCACTGTCATCCAAAATGTGCTTCCTTCTTGGAAAAGTTAAAGTAGTTATGTGAATATTGGAAAGGGGTTCCTTCCTCTTCTCAGTAGTTGTTCTCTATTGTTTTATATTTTTGTAGTTTTTTTGGTGTTCAATTACTTTTTCAACTTAGTCTTATGATTTTTTAGTTTTGGTTGTTGTTAGGGATTTTGGTCTTTAGTACAATTCTTTTGTTTGTTAGTAGTTTGAATTCCCTTCTTTTGATTGCTTCTTATGTTTTCTTTTAATATCTTGATGTTACTTTGACTTAAGGATTAAAATTGTCCTATGAATTTTGAAGACGATTTTCTAGCTTCATGTTTTTACACATTTTACATAGATAAATATTCTCATATTTGTTAACTTTATAATTTAAAAAAGATTGAAGTAAATTAATAACCACATTTTAAGATATTTATAATATCATTTATATACAACTAATTTATTTAAAATATTGTCCTACTTCAAAGTACATAAATACAAAATCATCTTTTTGATCTATATTGATATTTTAGTTATATTTAAAGTATTTTTAAAATTAGCAACAACAAAATAAGGTGGTAGACCATTAAAGATTGACATCAATGAGGATGTGAGGGATATAATAGCACAAGCAAGCATGCTTGATTAAAAATGAAGTCTATAAATAGCATATGAACAACCAACAAGTAAGAAAAACCTACTTGGAGGACACATGGACAAGAAAGCCATGTCCAACAAAGAGCCATTTTACCATTTATATTGAAAGTGCCAAGAAAGGAAATTGAGAACACACTTACATTTTACCATTTACTCAAAGTGCCGAGAAAGGAAATTGAGAACACACTATGTACAACAAAGAGCTTTGGGCTCTATCTTATTATTTAAAATGAATGCATCAAGAAAGGAAATTGATAACACACTGCCATCCACCCACAACAAGGAACTTCCACAACCCTTTGGTTGGGACAACATGGTCATATGTCTTCCAATTACACATTGATTGGAACACTACCTACACAATCACTTTGTTTCACCTCAATAGGAGTACGAGCAACAAGGAGAAACATCAATAAAACAAGGATTTAAGGAATGGCTTAAACATCACACACTAAGCTTAATTCCTAAACCAAAAGTGTTAAATATTCAAAATTGACTTTTTTTCCAAAGTATAATTGATTCAATGGTTATTCCCATCCATCTACAAATCCACAATGCTTTAATGTAGTATATAAAACGTACCTTTATTACTCATTATATTGTTCTTAAATTACAGTAAGCTTTCTCATATAAAAAACTTTGAATGGGCCCTAGAAAGTTGTGGCCGACTCAGTATTAGTCGAAAAGAGTTGAAAACCAGTATAAATGAAGGCCAAGTTACTTGAAAAACATAATTATTTTGGAATCCATTATGACGAACATATTCACAAGCAATAGCACGGAGGAATCAGTCCTCTGGTTCGTGTTGCTGCCGGTATTGCTAACACTTACCATGTTTGCGGTTTTGGCAAAGATAAACTACAGAAGAGATAGAGTCTTATCCTCGTCCGATATTCAAAACATTCCAAAGAGTAAGTACAGAAATGTAAGAATTGATAATAATGAACATTATGACTGCCCAATTTGTTGGCACGACGTTGGAGATGAGGATGAAGTCCGGCTGTTCAATTATCCTTGCAAGCATTATTACCATGTTTCATGCATTGATCCGTGGCTTATTATTCAAAACTCATGCCCACTTTGTCGGCGAAGGCCTCAGAATAATGATGAAATAATCGATTATATTCTCCTCGTTGCTGGCATCAATTTGGCGTTGTTATGTCACCTTTTGGAAGTAGCAGACCTTTATTTTTCTACGCTGCAGTCAGAAAATAACAGTACGGTTCACTTCATCAAGCAACTTCTTGATGCGTATTCTTCATAAATTCTCAATTCTTGTTTAGCTTGTTTCAATGTAATTGTCAGATTTAATTACCAGCAAGTTTGTTTATCTTTTCCTTTTAAGAACCTTTTATTTTAATTTTTAAAAGAAAGCTTGTTAGGTCGAGGATTTTTGAATTGTCCGCTTCGTTTAATGAGTAAATTTAATTTTTGATTATTCATAATTGTGTTTCAGTAGTTTCAATTTTATACTATATCTAATTGACTTCAATAATTTGTAATATTTGTAATGGTTGTGAATAGTTTAGATGAAGGGAGTGTTCCAATCGATGTGTAATTAATAATGGTTTCTTGTAGCTCTAGTCATTGTCTAGAGTGGAGGAGTAAGAGAAATATTTTTGCCAATATTTCCATGCATTTGATTGTTTTCCAGGAGATAACAAAATTTTCTAAGAGTATTCATGTAATGAATTCTTTCATTTCTTTGACACTCATATAACTAATTCCATACTTATTGAAAATAACTTAGCTATTGCTTTTGACATAATTTATTACCACTCATGTTTTAATGCAACTTGTAAGATTTATATCATCAATCTTTGTGATATGTAACTTGATAACCAACTCTAATGAACACGATTTCATTCAAAGAGTAACCACAATTTGAATAGGAAAACATATATAGGATAGAATAACTACAATTGATACAAATAATCAATAGAAAACTAAATATATATGGATATGGAGACCAAATTCACAAGCATTGATTCAATAAAATCATGTTCAGAAAGGCTGCAATGTGGAGGACAAATTCACAAACTGGTGTATTGAATACTATTAGCTTTAATGCAAAAATGGTCAATATCTTTGACCTTATGCTCTTGGTTTTAATGCAAGAATTAAAAACTAATTTAAAAATAAAATATTTGGAAAAGCCATTGAAATCTGAAGTCGAGGGTAATGATTATATTTCATGTCCTTTTTGGAAGTATTTGAACATGGAAGATTTTATTTATTTATTTTTATAAGTTTTATTTTGGATTTTTTTTTATCTATTTAATTTTTTTTAGATCTTAAAACAATTTTACACTTTGGTCATTTATCATCAGCTTGTAACTTTCAATTTGATTGTATGTTTTTTTTTTAGATCTTAAAACAATTTTACACTTTGGTCATTTATCATCAGCTTGTAACTTTCAATTTGATTGTATGTTTTTTTTCTTATCAGTAAGAAGCTGAAGTCAAGATTAATTATTATTTTATTAAGTGCGAGCAGATTCAAACCCAAGACCTCTTTGATAAGAGGCTCACAATTTATTGTTGTGTTGTAGGCTCTTGCCTTACAAGTGTATTGTATGTTATATAATTTATCCATAAATATCTTTTTGTTTATACCTTTCTACTTTAGAAAAATTAAATGTTACCCAAATTCCTGTTCACAACCTCACTTTGTCCATCTGTGAACTAAACTTTAACTTTGTATTCATCCTCTTCCAAATTGTCCTATAGAAATAAACAGTAAATTTACTATCTCTATCTAAACGAAATAGTTTTAGAAAATCCATGTAATCTTACCACTTCCTTCAAGAATGATTCAACCATATGTACAACATCAAATCTCTTCTTACAAGGTATGAAATGAGCCATCTTTGAAAATCTATCAACTACCACCAAAATAGAATCATTACATCTCTAAGTTGTAGGAAAACCAAGAACAAAATCCATATTGGTATCTTCCCATGACTTATTAGGCATAGGTAGTGGTGAATATAATCCCAAATTCTAACTAGTTTCTTTTGTTGTTTTACAAATTT